>CM062816.1:421531941-422160441 GCA_031772625.1 Pinus tabuliformis
AAAATGATGTCCACTTGCCAAAATTCGATTTTACACTTAGCATTGGAGCTCCATTCAACAAATTCGAATCTCTTTGGGATTGTCACCTCATGCCACTTGTTTAATCACTTCTACATTGGGATTGGCTCCCTAGTTCTATATAATAGATCCTTGAGATCTCATTTGTATAAAAGTGTTACTAGCTATTGTGCTTGTGGAAACGCTAATGCCTTATACACTTTCATAAATATCAATAAAGACTTTGGGGTCTCATTCATGAGGTATTCCTCCTTTGGGAGTGTGATGAATTGTTGATAATTGGTTTAATTTCTTTTACTCATGATTTGATCTAATTTGTTTCCATATGCTCTTGTAGATTTGTTAATGTCGGGCTAGCTTGCATTGACATTTGATTTGGAAGTATGCTAGTTAGTTTTAAATAAATCTCTAGTTTCTTATCATTGTTTATTACTAAATCTATATGGAACAAATTCTTGATTGAAGTTTTATAGAATGAATGTTTTGTTGGGATCACAAAATCCAGTGTGAGGGGAAATCTTTGTAGAGACCAACCCGCCCTTGAGACATTCTTAAAGGAGATCTCATTTGTTCTTTGAGCCCTCATAGTCTTATCTTACAAAGTGTTTTGCAGGGGTTTTGGAACATAGCTTGTACACAAGCCGAGTACTTTTAAATTTAAATCTCTTTTAAAAAGAACATTGTACTTAATTTCTTTCATTTGCTATTTAAGATCTTGAAGATGATTAAGCAAAGAACGAGAGTTTACTCTCACTCTTTAGCTTAGCCTTATGTGAATTATAATTGTACATAATACATATACATTTTATCTTGCTGATTTTTCCACTAATATTTAACTTATTTTGCAACCATTGTTTGGTTTGTTTGCTAACTCTTGCGTGGCAGATTTTGAAGAGAAACCTCTGAAACATCTAACAAGTGTTTACAGGACCTTTGGCAAGTGTTCGGGGTTCAATTTCGAAGGATGCTGTGAGCCATTTTGAGGCTTATTTTGGCCAAGTTGAGTTCACAGGAGGGCTGCCCATTTTTCTCAATAAGGTGTGGGCATTTGGAGGAAGCTTTTACATTGTTTCCTTTGCATACGTTTTTGTGAAATCTTGTCATAACTTTCTCAAGAAAGGAGGTCTAGTGTCCTGTTGATTTGTGGTAGCATCAGATGTGCTCTAGCCATGAAAATTGGTGGAGAGGCTAAGGCACATAAGATCTCCGAGACCCAGCAATTGTTTTGAGAAATTCCATCCGAATGAGTAGTTATTAAAATTACTAATATTTTTAATGGGCTCCTAAGTCTAAACCTAGGAAAATAAAAATATTAATGGGCATTAATAAAGATAAGGATGATAAAGCTTCTAAGAGACGAGGATCAAGTCTATTTTAATCTTAGCCATTGATTAGAGACTTAATCTAGGCCGTTGATTCGTCAACAAGAAAAATATAAGAGGAGACTTGAGGGTCATTTGGAGATACACTAGTAGATACTCAATATCCCAAGGAAAATTGATTCTCAGAGAGAGTGAAATCGATTTCAGAGGGAGAGTTGCAGGGTGGAGGAAGAGGGGGTGATTAGCAACAGTCAGGAAGCTCAAAAGAGGTGACGCAGGGACTCTGAGAGACAATGCATAGGTAGACACAGATCATAGAGACGAAGAGAAGGACAGAGCAACACAGAGCCACGCAGAATTACGCAGGGCTGACGTGGTAGGGAAAGGAAGTCCTCTAGGGTGTCAGAAAGTCTCAAAGAAAAGTCTCAGGTGTTTTCTCTTAGTGTCTATGCAAATTTTTCTGTAAAAGCAATTGTTGCTGAAGATTAATAAAATCCTCCTCTGCTGCCCTGGTTTTCCCGCATTAGGTTTTTCGTAAATAGCTTATTGAGAAATAAGTAGGTAAAATAAGTCAGTTGCTGTAGTAATAGAAGTTCTGTTTAGAAATTTTCACATGGAATCAGAGGAAAGATTCAGAGAGAGTAAGGGAAAATCAATTATGGGTCAGGAGAATCATGCAGATTTTCAAATAAATGCACAAGAGATAGAAATTTCGATTTCTCTATGCTGGCTTCTAGATTGGAAGAAGAAGTTTCTTGCGTAGCAAGCTCTACATCATCAGGGGTATGATATATATATATAGTGGAGCCTCTTGGCATATGACGGGAATCCGGGAATGTTTATCAGATTATCAGGAGGAAAGAATGAATTTTCAGATCACCATGGGGAATAAGGCAAAGTGTACTTTAGTAGGGAAGGGTATTATAGTTTTTCAAACAGAAATAGGAGAGCGGTTATGAGCTACCAATGTGCTCATGTGCCAGGACTGGGGATGAACTTACTTTCGGTATTTGAACTTCAAAGCAAGGGCTGTGACGTTTTCTTCATTAAGGAGAAAATATATGTCAAACACCCGAGTTGGAAAAAGAAGGTACAAATCAGAATCAAAAGTAACAGGTTGTACAGGTTGTAGCTAGAATTACCAATGGCACTGATAGGCACTAATGGCGACAAGGATTTGAATGAACTATGTCACAAAAGGATGGGACATTTGCACCATGGGGCTTTGAGAATTTTCAGGAAAACTGTAATAGGAGTTCTAGATCTTAGTACAGAACGAGATGATGTATGCAAAGGGTGTGCTCTAGGCAAGTATGCCAAAGCAGTGTTTCCTAGAATTAACAATAGGGCCAAGAGTGTACTAGGATTGATACACTCGGATATCTGCTGACTGATATCCACAAAAGCTCTTACTGGTGCCGAATACTTTGTCACCTTCTTCGATGACCATTCCAGGAAGACTCAGATTCATTTTATGAAAACCAAGGATGAGGTTTTCTGTCGATTCAAAGAGTTCAAGGCTTTAGTGGAGAATTTGACAAGAAAAAATAAAAGTGTTGCGCTCAGATAATGGTGGAGAGTATGTCGACAAGGACTTCACCGATTTTTGTGCTAGGGAGGGCATCCGAAGAGAATGGACCACTCCCTACAATTTGGAGCATAATAGAGTAGTAGAAAGGAAGAACAAGACTATTGTGGAAGCAACTAGGGCAATGATGTATGATCAGGATATGCCAAAATTCCTGTGGGCAGAAGCATGCAGCACGACAGTCTATGTCCATAATAGAACTCCTCATAGGGCATTGGGCAAGATTACTCCAGAGCAGGTCTTCACCGGGAAGACACCTGAAGTTAGTCATTTCAGGATATTTGGGAGTTTAGCATATTGTCGTATACCCGAGGAGAAGAGGAAGAAGTTAGATCAAACTGCAGAGAAAGGATATCTTGTGGGATATAGCGAGAATGCTAAGGCATATAGAATTTATCTTCCAAGGAGCAGGAAGGTAGTAGTTCGATGAGATGTGAAGTTCATGGAGGATAGGGCCTTCAGAAAATCTCAAGAAATGCCTTTCGAGGAGTAGTCAAAAGATGAGTTGTTGGTCAAACCAATTCAACCAACGGAAGCCAGTACCATAAATTCTCTTTCAGAACAGGAGGAATCATAGGAAGAAGAAGAGCTAATAGATGCACCTACTACCAGAGGAAGAACGAGCCGGGAACTCCGACAGATTCTATGTGATGCAGAAGATTTCATTGGTGCACCCAGGAATAGTAAAAGGGAGCGAAGACAACCAGACATATATCAGGCCTTAGTAGCTCAGGTTGGGGAACCTTCCAGTTTTCAGGAGGCTGTTCATCATCAAGTTTGGATGGATGCGATGGTGGAGGAATACAACTCTATAATGGTGACTGATGTCTGGGAAGTAGTGCCTAAGCCTCATCAATGGTAGTTTCGAGATGGATCTACAAGATCAAATACGTTGCAGACGACAGTGTGGAAAAATACAAAGCCAGGTTTGTGGCTAATGGGTATGCTCAGAAGGAAGGAATAGACTATGAAGAGACCTTCGCCCCAGTAGCCAAGTATACATCTATTAAAACCGTGATATTTTTTGCAGCACAGATGGGGTGGGAGATTCATCAGATGGATGTCAAGACGATATTCTTGATGAGGTGATAGAAGAGGAAGTATACATTGAACAAACAGAAGGCTTTAGACACATGAGAAAAAATCTCATGTATGCAGATTGAAGAAAGCCTTGTATGGTTTCAAATAGGCGCCTAGAGCATGGTATGGTCGAATTGATGGCTACTTGCAGAAGATGGGGTTCGTCAAGAGTGATGCAGATCCCAATCTCTACTATCTGGTTGTAGAGAATGAGTTTCTAGTCCTAGTATTATATGTGGATGATCTCTTACTGACAGGATCGTCCAGACTCATCGAGGACTGCAAGAAGAATCTAGCCACAAAATTCGGCATGAAGGATTTAGGGCAGATGCATTATTTCCTGGGGTTGGAAATTTGGCAACAGAAGGGTGAGATCATCCTTGGACAAGGGAGGTATGCTACATAAATCCTGAAGAGATTCAGGATTCACGACTGTAGGCCTATGGCTACTCCAATGATCACCAACTGGAAGAAAATTGATGCATCAAAAGACAAAGATGTTGATCCCACCTTATACAGGCAGCTCATAGGATCCCTGATGTATCTGGTCAATACCAGGCTAGACATTTGTTACGCTGTCAATACCAGGCTAGACAACTATCAATCCTCTCATACTATGCCCGAGGTGTTTTTCTTCAAGCCATAGAGGGCTTTCTTCCACCTATATACATGAGATTCCTTGATCATGATTCTCAAACTCCTCGGGTTGTTCCAAACCTGTGAACCTGCTGCATGAGGGGAATGGTCCCCTTATAATATTTTCCTTCGGTACATTTCAGACATGTACCTTCATGCTTCTTTTTGAATTCAGGGATCCTAGTCACCATCTGACTCACAGACCTCCGGTGTTGAGTCAATGGACATGGTCCCTAGTGGACTTCCTGCAACTTGATACAACCCTGAACTCAAAAACATATTTAAAAGATCTATTTTCAAACACGTACCTTTCCATCGATAAGTGCCACCTTGTAACCTTTGACTTCCATTTCCGAGATGGACATCAGGTTCGATCAGGTACATAAAAGAGATTTTGGGGTTCCTTGCTTTAGTGGAAGAGTCGACCATTTCCTAGATGACCTGCATTACCAGTCATTCTTTTGATCATTGAAGATGTCCTAGGAATGATTGTTATCTTCATCAAGAGATGTGTCTCTGCCATTCGGACACTCCTTCGCATAACGACCGAACTTATTTCAACAAGACATCTGCCTTTCCTTCCACCCTTAGATCCGAACTTCCCAATGAAGTGATCTTAAGATGGACTATCAAAATCTTCCACTGCGCCATTCCGATGACATTCTCTGCTTTGACTTCACGCTAGGTGAATTATGAGGAACCCATTGATCCTTCTGTCTTGTCCCAACTGTCTTCGGTGATTGCTCTTTCACTCTTGCTTGGGAATTGTCTTCACCTCAGCTCTGATACCATGTTAAGTTTAGGTATGTTATATGCTAGAGCAATTTATTTAAATTTTCACAGTTAGCAATCACATCAGCATTAAGATAAACTGCAGATAGAACATAAATATAAATCGCAGAAGACAAGCCAAGGCAAGAGGACACAAGATGTGGCGCGAGCCAGGGACAAACCCCACAATGTGTGGGGAAACCCTTTAATCAAATCTTCTTTTATCTTCAAAGTTCAGTAGAGAAAGAGAGAGAGAGAGATAGTACAATTACAACAGAAGTCAACACTTTGACTTGTCTGGATCTAAGCATAGATCATCTCGTATAACAATGATATCAGTTGAAGACATTCTGCTTCAACTGATTCTCCAAGGTGGCTCCTTCCCCTGTCATCGTGCTGCATTTGGTTCTCAGCTGTACCACTGCATACAACACCATGCTGCACTAATCATGATTATCATCATGCTGCCCATGTCCATGATCTTATCCATCATCATGCTGCCCATTCATCATGCTGCCCATGATCATTATGCTGCCCATGCATCATGCTCTCATTCATCATGATGTTGTCCTATTCATCATTTTGCTGCCCATGCCCATCATGATCAGAGACTATTCATCCTTATCATTCTCATTATGTTGACACTGTAACCATCATTACTACTTATGATCCTTGTCATTGTGACTGCTTTATTACAATGACAGTGATTAGGTTTATGTCATACATCAGTACTCTAATTCCCCTTGAGGTATGTGAGTTAATAGAAACAAATATAAGTATATGCCGAGATCCTAGCTACAGGACTTAATACCCTTCAACTCCATCCGGTTGATGAGAACACTTACAGGTATGACGAGATGTTGCTCATAGATATTCCGAGATCATCATTAGCCTTCTCTGATTTATTCATCCGAAGATAATTCCTTCAATCACAGGTAGGCCGAGTATCACATATTTCATCATTGTGATATGTCTGGACAGATCTAAATACAAAGCCGAGATGTAACCCTTCTTACTTCTTGCAATCCTGATCACTGTTTATAACATGCCGAGGTTGCATTAGATACACGGTCCTCTTTGTCCATTCGATATGTATACGAGTGATATCACTTACGCTTTGACTGCGGCTACTGCACCCGAAATTTCAGAGAGGAAGAATGCGAAGTTCTTAGACTGCGTGAACAGGTCTCCATTGACTGCGTTAACAGGTCTCCATTGATGCGGCTTCATATTTCTTCAACTGCGGCTACCCTTCCTTTACTGTATAGCGTATATATGTGTATAGAATGCGTGAACAGGTCTCCATTGATGCGGCTTCATATTTCTTCAACTGCGGCTACCCTTCCTTTACTGTATAGCGTATATATGTGTATAATGGCAGAGGAATGCGTGAACAGGTCTCCATTGATGCGGCTTCATATTTCTTCAACTGCGGCTATTGTTCCTTTACTGTATAGCGTATATATGTGTATAGAATGCGTGAACAGGTCTCCATTGATGCG
Source organism: Pinus tabuliformis (assembly GCA_031772625.1). Classification (NCBI taxonomy): domain Eukaryota; kingdom Viridiplantae; phylum Streptophyta; class Pinopsida; order Pinales; family Pinaceae; genus Pinus; species Pinus tabuliformis. The sequence goes on from CM062816.1 coordinate 421,538,859, forward strand.
GCTTCATATTTCTTCAACTGCGGCTACCCTTCCTTTACTGTATAGCATATATATGTGTAATTCATAGGTATGCCGAGAGTGTATTCAGCCCAAAACTTTGGTCAATACTGCGTCCTCCGAGATGTGTTCATAACTGCACCTCTGTCATGCGAGATCAACCTATCATGGTAATACCGAGACTGCAATTCATAGACATGCCGAGAATGTACAAAACTCAAATCACTACTGTGTCCTTACACGAGGTCATTCCTGCTCCATTTATCCAGGATCGTGGCTGCACCTAAAACCCAAACGAGGTGCAGTCAAACCCTTATTGCAGCTTTGCGCCTTCAAGCGAAATTTTAGAGGAAATGTGAGATTCTTTCTCTTCATAAGCCTGTTGCTTACTGCGGCTAGGGCATTACTGCGTCTAGGGTATTACCTGCGGCTAGGGCATCAACGACTTAGCCCAACATACTCTTAGTGTCTCTCTCCTTCACCAAAACCCAGACGTGGAGAGGAGATCACCTAAAGAGTGTGTGAGTAAATGATATCAAATCCTCATCTATTTATACCAGAACAAGGATGATGAATAGACACGTCGGTTGGGCTTCTAGAGCCTACATAAGAGCTAGTCGGCTTGACTATAATTACATAAACAAAATAAATTCATATCTCCATAAATACTTATCGGAATCGGATGATCTTTGGATCAATCCTACACCTCTCGACGAGAAAGATCCAATAAAAATATCAGCTGCCATAAATAAGCCGACCCACATGGAGTTTGGCCCTAGTTGCCAATTTAACAATATGCCTTTTGCCTTTGATTGATTTTTCTTCATAATTGCTCGGGGCTCCAGGGGATAAGAGCATGTTGTATAATATATAGAAACAGATACCCCCTTAGGGTGTGACAATTCAGGTGGAACGCAAGCAATCAATGATTGGCGCTGGGGATCCATGAGGTACTCTTTGCTATGATGGAGTCCCATGGCTCTCAATGCTCGCTATACAAGTGCCAATGTGGCCCTCTGGAGGGCTAGGGCCCTGTATAGGGAGACCAAGCCCCAAGGAGACCCATCTTCAATCCTGCATAAGATACAATGCGTCGCCTTGCCCTACAATATGGAATCAATGGGGCATTTCATGGTGGCATGCCCTTCCATAGTGGGCTTTGCCATGTACAAGTGTCTCCAAGCTCAATAAGGGGTTTAATCAGGGACCTTATTAGGTGGTTTCGACCTCTTAAGGGGGTGACCTGTCCATGGTACGTCCCTCAAGTGGTAGGTGGAAAATGATATGGGGACGGAACAGAGTGGGGATCAGGGGAATCATCCAAACCACATGTCATGGTACACGGGTAGCTATAATAAGGGAAGCCCACACCTGGCTATATGAGTGTAGGAGGGAACAAATTGTGGTACATGAGTTACCTCGGCCTTTGTTTTTACACCCTTCTTCATATGCCTTTTGCCTTTTATTGATTTTTCTTCATAATTGCTCAGGGCTCTAGGGGATGAGAGCATGTTGTATAATATATAACAAGGGATATCCCCTTAAGGTGGGACAATTCATCGCCCACCAGGGGTTGAGACAATCATGGGTTCCTTAATGATGGAAGGGGCTCATCTAGGTCTCATAAGAACCAGGGTGATGGCCATGGATAAGGGGTAGAGCTCATGCTTGGCTTTTGCCCACGTGCCAAATTTGTATGTCCTGACCATCTTTTGCATTTTGTGGTACATTTCTTATTGAGAGTGGCCAAATTATGCTTTTTCTTTTCGTTTTAGCTACATGAACCTCCAGGGCATCATTCTAGGCTCAACCCAAGATGTGGAGTAGGGGAGGGGGAGGTTAACCCACCCACTGGACATATGTGGTCCCGGATGGGAAAAGAGTTGAATGGGGCTAAAATGAGTGGAAGGGAGTAATGTATATGGTGTCGGGAAGCGAGACCATTTAACCAAATTTGGGATTTCCCATGTAGTGCCAACCTTAAAGCTAATGGCCAGTAAAGGGGATCCCATAGGTCTAGAATACAAGGCTAACCACGAAATCAGACAATGGAGACAAGAGTACAAACCTAGCCCCACTCTTTCTGCCGAATCTCGACACCACCTACCCAAAAGGGAACCATGACAAGTAAGAAAAATTACTCAACTATGCTAAGGAAATGCCATACCTTAGCGATCGGGAGGCCCACTTTCAAACATGCAATCATAACAAGTGGCCAAGGGACCACATGGCTCACTCGGGTGGCAGAGACAATGGCACATCCAACTATCCAGTGGTTGCCGTCTAAGGACCATCTAGGAGAAAATTTTTCTCCTATATATAGTACACACAGGTGGTGGGTAATAGGGTCTACAGTCCAAGATCTTGAATTTTTTCATGATCTCCAAAGTATATTTCCCTTGACCAAGGATAATCTCTCTATTTGTCTGCCACACCTGTAGTCCTAGAAAATAGTGCATCAACCCCAAATCCTTCATCGCGAACTCTGCTGCTAGATCTGTTTTGCAGTCTTCTATGAGCTTTGATGACCTAGTTAGAAATAGATCGTCCACATATAATGCAAGAATGAGTGGTTCACCTCCAACCAATGTTGCTTGGGAGCGGGAGCGGGAGCGACCATTTTCAGAAGCTCCCGGTTTGGGAGGAAATCCGGGAGCGTTTTTTTTAAACATATATATTTTTTATAGTTTTTTAATTTTTGATACATATATGTCAACAAAAACATGTAGAATGATGAATTAGACATAAAAAGCATAAAAAAACAGAGATTGATCATTGAACCATATCACATCAATCATCTAGAAATTATAATCTTCATCAACCATGTCCACAAGTTAGTAAAATACATATTACAACTGCAACATATTGAGTCTCGTGAATCATGATTCATCAAATTCAATCTTAGAGTTTCAACTTCAAGCTTTCAAAATTGAAAATTCAATAACATTTATCATCATTGATCACCAAAGTTGTACTTGTAAGCTAAGTTTAACCATTACAAGAAGTAATATCTTAGATATTTCTTAGTCCTAACTTCTAACTGTTAACATGAAATGAAATGTTATGAATTTATAAAATGAAACATGAATAATGAAATGAAATGAAACAACTTTAGTCTTTCACGAAGCATCATATTCATAATTCACAATCATTACCAATGAATAATAATTGCCAAGGCCCAACTTAAAACTTCAAATTTTCGTTGTCACAGTGATATATTGTTTACAAAAAATATCATTATGATATGAAAGAGTCAAGAGTCAAGAGTCAAGGACTCAAAACTCAACAGTTATGAAAACTAAAGTCGAATAGAAACTGAAAAAGACAAGTAAACTGTAAATCTACATGTGGCCCTTGCCACGAGAGTCTCCAGGAGTATAAGCAGGTCGTGGTGGTCTTCTAGGAGTCTCCCGCACAGACCGACGACCAGAACTAGAACCTCCACGTGAGGGTGTAGATGGAGGTGGCGACAGCAAAGGAACAAGACTCGGACCTCGAGCATTGCTACTGGATGGTGGAGGTGGAGGTGGCATGGCTATTGCAGCTGCTTCATCTTCATCCCTGAAATGGCTATTGCAGCTGCTTCATCTTCATCCCTTACAAGTTCCTCTTCCAGTTCTTCAAGACGTACAATGCCATCCTCCAAATTGTCATCCTCTGGGTGATTGTCCCAAATTTTATATGTGGGATCGGGCTTAATGACTCAACAACCTCAAGTTGTAGTGCACATAAACCAAGCTTTTTGCTCAGTTTTCATTGAGTCTGTTTCTTTTCACATTATGTATGTAGTTGTAGGTGCTCCAACACCTCTCTGCAGAAGAAGTATTTACAACCTGTGAAAGAACTTTTTTTTGCCAATTTTGGCAAAAGTCCCTGGCCGCCATATGTTTCCCACCATGTGAGAGTATCAAATCTATCTCTGTCGTCCATTGCATGGAAGTTACCATACAAACCAGTGCCACTGAAGTATTTGCCTATTTCAAGGCGCACAGCTGCACATTCCTCCCTGTCAGGTATCAACTTTTCTAATGCTTGCAAATATCCACTAGTTACCTCTGGATCTAAATGGGGTTTTGTCCTAATCCCACCCCCTGGTGCAGGTTGGCCCAACCAAGATGTAGAGTAGTATTTTGGCGTAAGGATATATGCCAAGCAATGTAGTGGAAGATTAAGTCTATTCCACTGTTCACACACACAATCGTGAATCAGTTTGTACAAGTCGGGATCTCTGTTATGAACAATATCTTTTATTTGCCCCAACATGGTATCCATCTGCTCATACACCTCGCCAATCACTGGTTTGTCTGTATCTGCAAACCGAATCATGTGATAAATGGGCTTGGTGAAATCCAATACTTGCCTCACACTTGTCCAAAACTGACCATCAAGAGCGGCCTCCTTCATCAGTTCAAAACCTCGTCTGTCAGCTGCATTTGTAGCCCTTTCCTTTAATACCTGTCAATGTGGACTTGATACCATGTTAGCCAATGACTTTCTTACCTTCAAAAGGCGCTTGAAGGTGAGGTAATAGCTACCAAATTTGGTCTTCGCAATCTTCAACAACTCCAATCTCGAGTGACTGCGGAAAAGGCCATGGGTGTTGCTATGATTTGTAATAAATTTTATCATTTGTTTGCCTTTCTTGTACAAATCAACAATCCATTTGTATTGTGCATTTTTTTTCTTGACAACATCATGCATCAGAAGGTTCAATGTGTGAGCCAAACATCCAGACCAAAATATGTTGGGGTATTTATCCTCAATAATTGCTCCTGCTGCCTTACAATTAGGAGCATTATCAGTGATGACTTGGATGACATTGTATGGCCCAATACGGTCAATTGTTTCAAGTAATACTTCTGCAATGTTGATGCCAGTCCTGAACTTGTCTGAGTAATCATGTGCAGCTAGAAAGATGGGACCACTAACGGACACAGCAAGAACACTTATCAATGGCTTGCCTTTTACATTTGTCCACCCATCAGATACAATGGACACCCCATGGTCGGTCCAAGAACTTGTCATTCTATTCAAAGAATGTGATATTTTCGCTTTTTCATGATCAAGGCCAACAGTTCTTGCCTTGTCATACCCAAGGCTCTTGTATCCTTTAGGGGCATCATTTATGGCAGAAACCATTTCGTGCCAATAAGGTGAGCGAAGAACATTGAATGGTATCCTACATGCATAGAGAAACCTGTAAACCTTTGAATCCACATCATTCCTACACCCCTCATCAAGGAAATCTGATATCGTTCTACGCCTTAAAGCTGATGACCCTGTGCCTCCATATCCACTGGCTTGGGAGGATGCTGAAGGAGTTCTTTGTGATTGTGAGCTTTGTTCAAAGAAACCCCTTGATTTTTTTGATGTGTATTGGGCTTCCTCCTCTTCCCTTATGTATTTGGCTCTATCCGCTACTGACACCGCTGGACAAGTTTTGATTCCTATTTGTTTGTCTCCATCCCATGGCCTTTTCCTGCAGAGGTGTCTTCTAGCACGGGTGTATGAACCTGTGTAATCATTGTTGCAATGGGGGCAATGAAATATAGTGGTTCCACCCCCTCTCCTTGTTTCAACCTTGTTAAGATATTTCCACAATGGGGTTTGGTCTTGTTTAGTTTTTTGAGGGTCATGTTCACCCTCCTCCAGCTCCTCCTCACCGGGGTTTTCATTAATTCGACTTTTTCCAGCTTCTTCATCCCCCCCTTCAGTTTGGCCCCTCCATTTCCTACTCTCCAGCACCATAATAACCATAAAAGGGACCAAGAAGAGGAAAATGCCAAGAAATATAGGCAGGTCCATGGTGTTTGATATTTGTAGGCTTTTGAATCTGCAAATTAATTTAATTTATTTAGATTAATAAATTTAATTTATTAATTTAATTTAGATTCATGATTTTTAAACTAAATAAGGTTAATAAACTAAATAAATTAAATTAAACTAACTAAATTACTACCTAACTAAATTAAACTAACTAAACTAACTAAATTACTAAGTTACTTACCTCTTTGCAGGCTTGCTCCTTGCTTCTCGCTTCTCGCTCCTTTGCTCTTGCTCTCCAGCTCTTCTCAATTCATTCAAGTGATAATGAAATGTTTTTTGGCCCATTGGGCTTTTAAAACAAAATTTTTGGCATCCACGGTTTATTTTTTATTTTTATTTTTTTTCCATCAACGCTCCCGACGCCGCCCGATTCTCTCCCGGAGCGATTTTTTAAAGGTCGGGAGTGGTTGGGAGCGATCGCTCCCTGATCGTTGCCGGGTTTTAAATTTCGCTCCGGGAGCGACGCTCCCAACAACGCTCCCAAAATTGGCAGGGAGCGAATTTTTTTTTGTCTGCAGCACGCTCCCGAGCCGCTCCCGCCCAGAGTGCGGATTGGGAGCGTGTTCGAGGGGGGGGGGGTGCTCCCTCGCAACACTGCCTCCAACTATAAGATAGTAGAGATTAGAATTTGCCTCACTCTTCACAAAGCCCATCACTTTCAATTAGCTGCAAATATGACCATACCATGCGCTAGGAACTTGCTTGAGCCCGTATAATGCTCTCTTCAATCTGCATACATGTGTCTCCTTTCTGTATGCCTCAAAACCTTTTGGCTACTCGATGTACAATTCCTATTCTATGACTCCGTTTAGGAATGCCTGTCTTGACATCCATCTAATGAATCTGCCATCCCATCTATGCTGCAAGTGAGATCACGACCCTATTGGAAGTATATCTAGCGACGAGAGCAAATGTTTTCTCATAATCTACTCCTCCTTTCTTCGAGAATTACTTATCCACAAACTTGGCTTTGAATTTTTCTATGCTGCCATATGCCTCGTGCTTGATCTTGTAGATCCAACAAGAACCAACCACTATCTTGTCCAACGGTCTAGGCACCACCTCCCAATCATCGTTCTTCGTGGATTTGTACTCCACCATAACATCCTACCAAACTTGCTGCTGTGCAACCTCTTGATACCTGGAAGGATCACTTTCAATGAGTTCAGTCATCAACGCCATGTAACTTGAATATCTTTCTGGTGGTCTTCTGTCCCTAGTGCTCGATCCAGGAGCTCCGACAAAATCCTAAGCAGCTCTCAATGTCTGTAGCATGTCGCGGTTCCTCCTGCTAATTGAAGTGGGTGGAGCTTCAAGCTCCTCATCATGCTGCTGCTCCATATTTTGCGAACTCTCCTCAACACTTGTACCTGTACCTATACTAGTCACTATTCTTGTCTTTGTGCCTTGCGCTTGAGCTTGTTGTTCAACTCTTCGAGATTCTGTGTGTTGAATCATATCAACTGCTAGCAACCCATGAGACCTACTGAAGGCTTTCTCCTCCTGAAACTTAACGTCCTGTCTCACAATGATCCTTCGATTCCCTGGAATATAGATTCTATATGCCTTGATGTTTCACTATAACCAATGAAATACCCTTTCTTTGTGGTCGAACCCAACTTGGTATGCTTCTCATATGGGACGTGAAAATAAGCAATTGAAGTGAACAAAGTTCCTTCTATAGATTAATTACTCCAAAAGACTTGGAATATAAAGATATCCATGAGGATACAAATATTATATATTAAAATGTGTGAATAAGAATGATTTACAATGAGAGCGAGAGGCTTGCTTATATACAAGCAAGTGTCTCTTCATGGAGAGTCATGTCCTATTTAGACATGAGTCTTCAACCTAACTATTGATTATTATTAACTAATCATTATTACAATTATCTTCATTACTTATATTTATATTATTTATATATATTTTATTCGTAGCATTGCCTTCTTCCTCAAAAAGCTTTGTCCTCAAAGCTTGTTAATGAAAAAGCTTGATCTCTTTTTCGGCTTCTGTTAAAATTGGCAACCAGGGAAAACCTTCATGTGGGTCATCTTATTCATGGCTGATAATATTTTTATTAGATTACTCTCGTCGAGAGGTGTAGGATTGATATAAAGATCATCCAATTCCGATAAGTATTCATGGAGATATGAATTTATTTTGATTATGGAATTATTATCAAGCCGACCTACAACTCATGTAGGCTCAGAAGCCCAACAGTCGCATCTATTCACCCACCAACGTTGTGTATAAATATAAGAGGACTTTTCCTCATTTGGACTCATTCATCTCATCACATCTGTCTCTCTCTACTGCGCAGATATAAGTCTCTTCTCTACTACGCTGAAATGGGTCTCTCTCTCTCACACATGCGAAGTCGGAAGCTGTTGAATTTGAAGCTGCAACTGCAGAAGTAAAGATTGACTTGCGTGGCCTAGAAGATCTCATCTGAACTGCGCTGTAGGTTCATCTGAACCTCCTCTGGAAGCCGAAACTTTTGGTGGTGGAATGAAGTCAATCCGACTGTCGGTTTGTGAGATATGGTCTGCCCTAGTTTGATAATGACGCCGCTAATGCTGATGCTACTGATCTAGGGTTTGCTACTGCTGATATGAATAAGATTTATTGTACTATTTCTCTCTGCTGAATTATTGAAGATAAAAGAAGATTTGATCAAAGGGTTTCCCCACACATTGTGGGGTTTGTCTCTGGCTAGCCGCCACATCTTGTGTCTCTTGTCTTGGCTTGTTTTCTGTCGATCGTTTAATGTTCTATCTGCACTTTACTTTATGTACATGTGATTGCTAATCGATGGAATATAATAAGAAAAAGAAGTAAACTGTTATAAGCATAGAACATACCATAACTTAACATGGTATCGGAGCTGAGGTGAAGACAAAGCCCGAGCAAGAGCAAGAGCAATCATTGAAGAGAAGATTGGCAAGGCTATCCTAAAAGAACTATGGGGTCCTCAACACTCTTTCCTGCCGAAGACAAGCTCCGTGAGAAAGCTGACTATCACGGATGGAAGATGTCTATCGATCTAACCCTTGAAGATCAAGGAGTGCTAGACCATGTAAGAGGCAATATTGTTGAGCCTTCATCAAATGCATCTGCTGCTGCCTGGAACAAATGGAAAAATGGAGAAGTCAAAACAAAGAAGATCATCCGGGACTTTATCGACAAGCGCTTGGTTGCCTACATCTCTGATCTAGACACCTCCAAGGAAATCTACGACAGACTGGTGAGTTTATTTAAAGTTAATGATGCAAATCAAGTTTTGTTTCTTAGAAATAAGTTGAGGGAAATCAAGAAGGGTAAAGATGAAAGTATGCAAGCATACTTCTTAAGAATCACCGAGATCAAGAACGATCTCCTATCTATTGGGGAAACCATTACTGACAGAGAAATGGCACTCACAACTCTCGGAGGATTACCATCTGAATGGTATGTGTTCAGGACTACTCTTCTGAACAATAATGTAATTCCTAGTTTCGCGGAATTAATGGCTAGATGCATTCAAGAACAAACAAGGGTAGAAGAGCAGGAAATGCCCTTGCCTAAAGGTCCTCCTGCTGCTTTTTCTTCTCATGCTAAGAAAATAAATAATTCTGGGTCTAAATCGAAAAGAAAGGCTGGATTTAAGGGTGGAAGAAAAGGACGATGTTTCATTTGCAATAAAGCAGGTCACTATGCAAGGGAATGCCCTGATAGAAAGGACTCTCACCGTGACGATGATCAAAATCCCTCTCATGGTAATCGAAGGAATGGAAAATTCAACACCAAAGGAAAAAGGAATGTGGGAAATCAAGGAAGAGGGCAACCATTCAAGAAGGCTAGAAATTCCAGGTATGAATCTAACACTGTTGACGATAAGCAGGCTGAATATTATCTACCAGCTGCTCTATCTACCTACGCTCCTTCGAACTCAATGGGAATTTGGCTCATTGATAGTGGTGCCTCAAGACACTTCACTGGTTACAAAGAAGTACTCTATAATCTGGTAGAGAAAGAAACTAACCTGGAAATTGTCCTTGGAGATGACATGAAATACCCAGTGAAAGGTGTAGGCAATGTTTCTATTAAACTGAATCAAGGTAGTACGATTCACTTACAGGATGTATTATATGTACCTGATCTCAAAAAGAACCTGGTATCCATCTCGGTAATGGAAGACAAAGGCTATAAGGTAACCTTCAGCGATGGTAAGGTACGCATATGGAAAAATAATGTTAAGGATGCTTTCAGTCTTGGGTTTCGAGTTGATTCTTTATATCAAGTCGGTGGAAGTCCGCTAGGTGTCATGTCTTGTGACACAACGCTTCAGTCCAAACTTTGGCATCAGAGGTTTGCCCACCTTCATTACAAAGCTCTACCTGATGTAAGACAGATGGTAACAGGGATGCCTGAATTCCAAGTAGAGAAAGAAGGTGTATGTCTGGGATGTGCCAAAGGAAAGCTCAAAAAGGGGACCATTCCCTTCAAGTCAAAGCAAGACCTCCGATATATTACAACTAGTTCACTCAGACACATCAGGTATGATGCCTGTGAACTCCTTGGGAGGATACTCATATTATCTCACTTTTACAGATGACCATTCTCGAAAGACCTGGATATACTTCTTCAAAAAGAAGGATGAAGTGTTCCCTTGGTTCCGACACTTCAAAGCCCTAATCGAGAATCAAACCGAAAAGAAGATCATGATCTTAAGAACTGACAATGGGACTGAATATGAATCTAATGAGTTCCGTGATTTTTGTAAAGAGGCTGGCATCAAGAGGGAGACTACTACACCATATACTCCTGAACAAAATGGTGTTCCAGAAAGGAAGAACCGCACAATTATGGGAGCTGTCCGGGCCATGCTACATGATCAAAGTCTTCCTCAGTTTCTATGGGCTGAAGCTGCAAACACTGCCGTATATGTACAAAATCGATACCCTCATCAAGCATTGGGTTCCAAGACTCCTGAAGAAAAATTCACCGGTCAGAAACCTGATTTTTCTCATTTTAAAAGTTTTGGAAGCCCTGTATACTTTCATGTGCCGAAAGAGAAAAGAAATAAATTGGGAGCATCTGGAAAGAAGGGAATTTTCGTGGGCTATGGTGAAAATACTAAAGGCTATAGAATCTATGTAGCCGGTCAAAGGGAAGTCATAATTAGTCATGATGTCACCTTTGACGAAGATATGGCTTTCAGCAAGGTGATCAATCTTCCGACTTTGAGGAGCTCTCAAGAAGCTGACACCAGGGAACCGAAATAAAAGGATGATGAATCAATGCCTGATGTAGAAGAACCCATGGATCCCATTGATCCTCCTCCATACGAGCCTTCCTCTTCTAGGAAGAGGCCTTCATGGCTTAAGGGGTTACTTGATGATGCTGAAGGACATGCTGCACCCCGAGGAACCTTTCGTGAAAGTAAGAAACCTAATATGTATCAAGGATACCTGACCATCATGAGCACGATCATACAAAATGAGCCTTCGTCACTCTCAGATGCCGTCAAGCATCAAGTATGGAAGGATGCTATGACCGAAGAATATGAGTCTATCATAAAGAATGATGTTTGGGAAGTAGTTCCCAGACCCCAGGACAAGACTGTTGTTACTTCCAAATGGCTTTACAAGATAAAGCATGGAGCAGATGGAAGCATAGAAAAGTATAAGGCTCGTTTTGTTGCTCGAGGTTTCTCCCAAAAGGAAGGTATAGACTATGATGAGATATTTGCACCTGTTGCCAGATATACGACCATCCGCTCGATCATAGCCCTTGCCGCTTCACAAGGATGGAACCTACATTAGATGGATGTCAAGACTGCGTTCTTGCATGGCTCGATCAAAGAAGAGGTCTACGTGGAGCAACCCGAAGGATTTGAGATTTATGATCGAAAATCTCATGTATGCAGGTTGAAGAAAGATCTTTATGGGCTGAAGCAAGCACGCCGAGCATGGTATGAGAGGATCGATAGCTACTTGATGAAGCTGGGATTCACTAGGAGTGAAGTCGATCCTAACCTTTACTTTAAGGTTGAAGATGACAAGCCTCTCATACTGGTTTTGTATGTGGATGACCTCTTTCTAACAGGTGCAGACCCTCTCATTCACAAATGTAAGAGGGAGCTGGCCTCTGAATTTGAAATGAAAGACCTAGGACTGATGCACTACTTCCTAGGACTTGAAGTGTGGCAAAAGCCAGGAGAAATTTTCCTATCTCAAGGAAAATATGTGGTGAAGATATTGGAAAGATTCAGAATGGTGGACTGCAAGCCTGTAACTACTCCGATGGAGCTTGACTTCAAGAAGTTAAGCGGTAGTGCTGCTGGACCTGTTTAACGAAATGCTACCGAGTATCGGCAACTCGTCGGAGCATTAATGTTCTTAGTGAACTCCCGTCCAGATATATGCTTTGCAGTCAACACGTTGAGCCAGCATATGGTTGAACCCCACCACATACACTGGATTGGTGGCAAGAATCTGCTGAGATATCTTCGTGGCACTATCACTTATGGGTTAAGATACATTGTTAGAGATGTGAGACTATTTGGATACACAGATGCTGACTGGGCAGGCAATGTGGAGGACCGTAAGAGCACTTTCGGGTGTTGTTTCTCCTTGGGATCTGCATCGATATCCTGGATGAGCAGGAAACAAAAGTCGGTGGCTTTGAGCACCGCCGAAGCAGAGTATATTGCTGCTAGCATGGCTTCTTGTGAGGCAGTTTTGTTGCGAAAGCTCTTCAGTGAGTTGTTTGGATTCACATTGGATACCACTGTGATCCTTTGTGACAACCAAAGTGGGATTCGTTTGTCAGAGAATCCCGTATTCCATGATCGCTCCAAGCATATTGATATCAGATTCCATTATATTCGAGATATGGTGCAACGGGGAGCTATAAGGCTCCATCATATCGGTACAGATGAACAGGTCGCCGACATTCTGACAAAACCCCTTGGGAAAGTAAAATTTCTGACTTTCCGTGAACAACTTGGAGTTGTTCAAAGACCCTCCAATGAGGGTCATGTATGATGCATTGAGCTCTGAGAGCTCCAGGGGGGTGCGGGGTGCTTCTTGGAGCAGCATATGACCACAGGATTATTCACTATCCCCTGGTGGTATACATGTACACCCCGTGGCGACATTGTAGCAAGATTGATGTGTTCTCCTGTGAGGCTTGGATTGATGTGTTCTCCATGGCAGCCTGGATTGATGTGTTCTCCATGGCAATTGTAGCAGGATTGATGTGTTCTCCTGTGAGGCCTGGATTGATGTGTTCTCCATGGCAATTGTAGCAGGATTGATGTGTTCTCCTGTGAGGACAGGATTGATTAGGTCTCCTGTCGAGGCATCCTACCCATGCACTCTGGGACTCATGGGAAGTACCTCTCATCTGATCAATGAGCAGGGAAATGAAGTTAGGGACCATAGTAGTACCGATGGATGCATCGTTGTAACTACCGTACTCCCTACGCTAGGATGGCCTCCATTGATCTGGGATCAATGATACTGGTTTGGGACTAGTGGTAGGAGTTGTACCATATTATGACGTTGACTTCGGGTCGGTTGAGACTGGTCTGGGATCAGTGGTACATACTCTGAGACTAACCTTGAGCCAGTGGAAGATGATATTGGTCTAGGACCAGTGGAGTTGTACTCACTATGACGCTGACTTCGGGTTGGTTGAGACTGGTCTGGGACCAGTGGTACATACTCTGAGACTGACTTTGAGTCAGTATGACATATCCTTGATCATTTCTTCTTCGTCATAATTCAGACAAAAGCAGAGCAGAACAGAACAGAGCAGAACAGAGAAAAACAGTACAGATCAGTGCACGGCAGAACAAGACAAAGCAGAACAGGCAGAATAGAGCAGAGCAGGGCAAGGGTTAGGCTGTACAGGGCAATGCATTTGATGGATGAATAGTAACGACAGATAGACAAATTTCAGATGAAGTTCTCCATGGTTGAGAGGGAGTGTTAAAATTGGCAACCAGGGAAAACCTTCATGTGGGTCATCTTATTAATGGCTGATAATATTTTTATTAGATTCCTCTCATTGAGAGGTGTAGAATTGATATAAAGATCATCCAATTCCGATAAGTATTCATGGAGATATGAATTTATTTTGATTATGGAATTATTATCAAGCCGACCTACAACTCATGTAGGCTCAGAAGCCCAACAGTCGCATCTATTCACCCACCAACGTTGTGTATAAATATAAGAGGACTTTTCCTCATTTGGACTCACTCATCTCATCACATCTCTCTCTCTCTAGTGCGCAGATATAAGTCTCTTCTCTATTGCACTGAAATGGGTCTCTCTCTCTCACACATGTGAAGCCGGAAGCTGTTGAATTTGAAGCTGCAATTGCAGAAGTAAAGATTGACTTGCGTGGCCTAGAAGATCTCCTCATCTGAACTGCGCTGTAGGTTCATCTGAACCTCCTCTGGAAGCCGAAACTTTTGGTGGTGGAATGAAGTCAATCCGACTGTTGGTTTGTGAGATATGGTCTGCCCTAGTTTGATAATGAAGCCGCTAATGCTGATGCTACTGATCTAGGGTTTGCTACTGCTGATATGAATAAGATTTATTGTACTATTTCTCTCTGCTGAATTATTGAAGATAAAAGAAGATTTGATCAAAGGGTTTCCCCACACATTGTGGGGTTTGTCCCTGGCTAGCCGCCACATCTTGTGTCTCTTGTCTTGGCTTGTTTTCTGTCGATCGTTTAATGTTCTATCTGCACTTTACTTTATGTACATGTGATTGCTAATCGGTGGAATATAATAAGAAAAAGAAGTAAACTGTTATAAGCATAGAACATACCATAATGTAACATCTTCAAATGTCTTTTTGTCTCGGAACAATCATCTTCGTTGATACAAGCTGATATGATCTTCTAAGTGTCAAACAAAACTGTCGCACTGAGAAGGGATTAGACCATCCCAGATTAATCTTTTGTGTAGTATTGTGATCACTGGAATTTTTTAATGACTTGTTAGCATAAGACTGGACTGAGGTTACCTCACTGTTCTTTGGAACATTAGTTTGTTGTTTCTGGTTTGAATGGTCCCAATAAGTAGCTTGGTTGATTTTTCTACTCTTGTGGTTCGGATGCCGATATGGAACTTTTTTGGTTTGACTTTTGTTTATTAAGTGTGGAAATTTTTTGATTTACTTCAGGGGATGATGTTGTTGAGTTTGTTACCAAACCTTCACTTGGGGTGTTTATCTTCTGAACTGCAACATCCAAGCGCGTCTTTTCTTCAACTTGCTTGTCTTCTTCTTGAGTTGTGACATTCACTGGATCGGTATCTGTTGTTTTGTCATCAACTTGAATTCCTACATTTGATGCTTCCTTCTCGATAATTTGTTGTACCTTGTTTTCTAATGACTTCTTATCCTTCTTAAGTTTCTTAATTTGCGTCGGTAATTTTTCACTATGGTTTTTAAGTCGAGAAACTTCTTCATTTTTGTCAATAGTGATTTTTTCAATTTTATTTTGCATATTTTTTAATACTTTTTTACCTTCTTGAGAAATTACTTTTGAAATATGTGATATATCTTCTGGCGTTACTGAATTTGTTTTTAGTGTAACATCTTGGAGTGTTATTTTCTTCTTCTTGTAAGAAAATGTTAGAAACTTTTTCTTCGTATTTAAGATGACAGATCCCACTGTTTCCATCCAGGGTGATCCGAAGATAATGTCACCTTGATTTTTCCATAGGGTCTGAACTGAGAATTGCGATACAAATGTATACTCTTCAATGTTTAACTGTAAATTGGCTATGTCATATATTTTATTGTGAAAAAAGTCTAATTTTTCAGTTATATTTGACTCCGGATCACTAGTTGGTTTGTGATTTTAGGTGTTATATAATTTGCATCTTCTGTCGGAGAAATAGAAATAATAACATCTTTTCCTGCGAGAGTTCCTTTAATGTTAAATAACGCTTTACCGTCTTTGGGTAAGGTTTCTGGGAATCTTATGGCCTTCATTTTTGTATTAGACTCCATTTTTGCTTCTTGAATATTAAATACTTTTTAAATCACTTTTTTTTTAATAAATCCCTTTTTTTCTATATATATTTTTCCAAATATTCTCCTCTTTTAAATAGCCTTGACTCTACTAATTTCATCTTAATATATATATATATATTTTTTTAATACAAAACTTTTTTTTTAATTATTTTTTTTCTTCTTTTTATATGAATATATATAGGTCAGCGTTTTCTCTTTTCTTCTTCTTCTTCTTCTTCCTTTTTTTGTTCACCCTTAAATTTTTTTCTTAATTTTTTTAATATATAATTATAAATTATATATATTATATAATTTTAATTTATATATATTATAAAATTATAATTATACAAAATTTATATATACTTTTTTGAGACCCACTTTTCCTTGTCGTTTTGTGGGTATCTCCAAACACCACAATTTACTTAATAATATTAGTGAAAAAGGTAAAATCTTACCATATAACTCTTGTAAGTTAAATTTACCATATAAACATATAATAGCCCTCTTAATTCATGAGACTTGACCGTGTCTGTAAAAGAAGGAACGTTTGGCACAATTGTGTTTGAAAGTCGTTTTACGACCATTCACGGGCAATGGTAGACAACTCAATAACAATGTTATAGATAGATAACGTTGATGTGTGCTGTGGCAGCAATCGATCTGTATGGTGATTATATGACGTTGAAGGATGGAGACAAGTACAATGGTTATAACAGAGATGGAATCGAGTGGAACAGGTGGACGACAAAAGTGTTTGGTTGGCACTGGACATGTGAGGGTTGCATGCAGTAGAAAGGGCAACAAAGTGGTTTGGCAATTATGGCGGCAATGGGTAATGTGGTTAGAATTGAACAGGTGGCGTCACGGCTACCAAGAACAGAGGACTGGTTGGAGTTGTCGTGGGAGCTATTTAGGCTTCGACGACAGTTTTTTTCTGCAGCCAGACGGCGACGACTGTTGCAGAACTAATTGCAGTGACTGTCACTGCAACTGCTGGCAGGTGTAGGAATGAAAAAGATGGTTGGAAAACGATTGCAGGGGCGCGCTGGCAACGGAGGGCACGTACAGGAATGTAGGCTAGAACTGCGGTTGTCAATGTGTAGTAGTGGCTTGCTGCGCTCAATGTCAGAACAATGTTGGCGGTATGTGGCATAATAATTATGCGGCTCACAGTGGCACGAATTGTAGATTGCGGGCTCGATGGGTGGCAGGGTGCTCAAAATCTGCGCAGGTAGGAGCAGACCACGACTGCAGTGCTTTTTTTTATTATTTATTTTTTTCAAATGGCCAAAGGCCTTCTAACGAATCAGCGACGGAGAAACTCCTAGATTGCAACGAAACATGTGAATTGCAACAACAATAAATTTGACGAAGAGTCGATGGCCAAGGGCCTGGAATCCTGGATCGAAGAGCATGGCTCTGTGCAGCGGTGAAGCAGCTAGAGGATCGACTGCTCTGATGCCAAATGAAGTGAACAAAGTTCCTTCTATAGATTAATTACTCCAAAAGACTTGGAATATAAAGATATCCATGAGGATACAAATATTATATATTAAAATGTGTGAATAAGAATGATTTACAATGAGCCAAGAGGCTTGCTTATATATCAAGCAAGTGTCTCTTCATGGAGAGTCATGTCCTATTTAGACATGCCTCTTCAACCTAACTATTGACTATTATTAACTAATCATTATTACAATTATCCTCGTTACTTATATTTATATTATTTATATATATTTTATTTGTAACAACAATACTGCCAAAAATTCTGAAATGACTGACTTCTGGCTTCTTTCTTGTAAATACCTTGTCGGGTGTCATCTTTCCCAACACCTTATGTAGGATTCTATTTTGAATGAATACTACTGTGCTACATGCTTCTGCCCAAATATATCTAGGCATATCATGATCATGTAACATGGCACTTGCTGCTCCAACTATGGCTATGTTCTTGCGTTCTGCAACCACATTTTGTTGTGGGTTGTATGGAGCTGTCCATTCTCTCTTGATTCCTTCTTTGGCGCAAAACTTCTTGAAGGCTTTCACGGTATACTCTTGGAAGTGACTGAAGACTTCATCTTTTGTCTTCAAGAAGTATATCTAGGTCTTCCTAGAGAAATCATCAATGAAGGTCACGAAATATTCATAACCCTTGAGAGACTGTGTGGACAAGGGACCACAAATATCAAAATGTATCAGCTCTAAAACATCGTTGGTTCATCTCACTCCTTGGAAATGCTACTTTTGAGAATTTTCGAAGTATGCACCCTTTACATATGTCACTATGCTTTGTACTCACCTCTGGAATACCTGTCACCGTTTCTTGAGAAACTTAAGTGCTCCATGATGGATATGAGCCATCCTCCTATGCGATAAATTTCCCATATTTGTGCTACTGCTGTTGGTAACCGGTGCCTTTGGAGCTTCAAACTGCAACTTATACAAGCTATTGCTTCTAATCCCAATCTTTGCTAACTTCCAACCCTGGTGTTTTAGATACACCTTCTATCCTCGAAAGAGTACATCATACCCCTTATCTTGAAGAGTAGATACTGAAATTAGATTCATACCCATACCTGGCACGTGCAACACATTTGTTATGTGGATATTCTTGCCTGACTCCCTCTGAAATGTGACTGCCCCTATTCCAACTGGAGTACACTTGGACTTGTTTCCCATTTCTATTTGAAATCTTATCTCCTTTGTTGTGTAGCTAGAAAAATACTCTCTGACTCTTGTCATGTGACATGACGCCCCATTATCGATGTACCAAACACCTGTGGTGGTTGAGCTAGAGAGACAAGCAATGAGAGTGAACACATCGTCAATTAGTGAAGATAGTTCATCAATGTCTGCTAGATTTGTTGTTTGTTGCTTTTTGTTCTTTTCACCTTTCTCCTTGTTAGGACATTGACTAACATGGGCTTGGAGATAATTCATTTCTTTGTGTTCGTAGCTTCAATGGCACCTCTCAAGGCTAGAACACTTGTTCGAGATACAATATTTAACATATATAATCCTTAATTCAATATATATATATATATATATATATATATATAGTTCATAGACCCCGAAGATCAGTGATCGCTATGTCTACAAAATGTTTGTACCAGGCAGATCTACTCGAAGGGATCACCTCATGCCAACGCAACCATGGAGTTTGACCTCGAGAGTGTCGAGAGAATTGAACCTGTGACCCCTCAATAGTAAAGGTGGTGTAACGACAAGGATTCGACCAATTGAGCTAACCCTCGGGTCTCTCTCTCTCTCTCTCTCTATATATATATATATATAATTATGAATTATTTTAATATATATTGAATTCAGAATTTAATGTGTATATATATATATATATATATATATATATATATTGAAATGTTGTCCCAAACCTGTTGTTGCCTGAAAAATTTGAGGGTGTGCTCTAGCTATTCTTGGGACACGTCCTCTTGTCCCCACCATTCCCCCATCCCCAAAATCAGTGCGACATAGATTTTTAGCTTTAGGTATTTCATGACATATTGTAATAAAATAACAACAACAAACTACTTCAAATCGTAACAACCCCGTTCAACAAGGCTATACAAGAGGAGGGAGACCAAATGTGTGCGAACAAGTTTCAAGTTTCAACCTTCTAGGGCAATCTTATCACGCCTAAATCAAATCTAAATTTCACTTTATGTAATATCCTAGGGTAATTTTGACCTAGGGTTTTCAAAAAATTTCTTTTGGTCATTCAATGAAACCAACAACTCATTCAATAACACAGAATTATACGATCCACACTAATGATCATTATTCAATTATCAACAACCATATCACTGTTACTGTTCATATAGTAAAATTCAGTCATTCAATGATGAGTTTCAAGTCTCACATAAAATACCAATGAATGGTTATGCCCTTATAAACCAATAACCTAATGTGTCATGTGCACCGTTAGTATTCTTGTAAATTCTGATTAGAGACTAAACAAACTACCCCAAATCCGAATCTGCTACAAGAGGGCTACACACTGAGTTTCAAGACTTGTGGACTTGCACCAGTCAAACATGTTGGAAATACTGAGAGGGGGGTGAATCAATTTTTTTTAGCAATTAACACTTTATTAATCTTTTTCAAAGCATTAGTTAAATTTCAACAATATTATTATTATTCAATATCAAATAGCAAAACCAGTAAACAACACCATACAAAAATGCAGAAAGGTCAAGATAGTAGACACAGATTTTTAAGTGGAAAACCCCCTCCAGGTCAAAAACCACCGAACGCTTCTCAGTAATTGTCTTCTTCTCTTTAAAAGAAATAATTTGATCAAGTTTTGAGCTCCAACTGAAGGAGGCACCAACCCCCTGGTTTGCGGGCAACAATATGAAGGATACACCCACGCCCTGGTTTACAGGCACCAACCTGAAGGATGCACCATGCCCTGTGTTTTATCAACACCCACTGAAAGGACGCACCAACACCCTGCTACAGGCTTCGACCTGCCCTAGCACCACCCTGCGGCCCTGAAGTGTTCTCAGGGACCAACCTAAAGGTGACTCCAATCACTTGCCTTGCACCACCCTGTCACCCTTAAGAACTGGCGGACCACATTTCACAATTTTCATACTGGATCCCTTGTGCTCTGAATCAACATAAGAAAGTTGTAAAGAAGATACTGCTGCAATGTTTAACTCGTCAAGTCTTGAAAACCTCACTACACAACACTTCTCTAACTGATCACTGCACAACACATGCTTAAGCTTCTCATTGCACAACACTGCTCTAACTGATCACTGCACAACACTTGCTCAAGCTGCTCACTGCACAACATTTCTCTAACTGATCACTGCACAACACATGCTTAAGCTGCTTACTGTACAATACTGCTCAACTTGATCACTGTACAATACTACTTAACCACTGCACATCAAGCCCTGACTGTTAATGTTGCTACATCAACTGCACAACACACTGTCGCTACTACGGTTGCACTATACTGTATGTTGAAATTTGGTACCGGAGGACAGGTGGTTCCCTAAGGCTTTGATCTTTGGCCTAGGGAAAAGTGTCCAAAAGAATTTAATTTTTCTCCTAAAGTGACTTTATAATTTTTATAAAGTCGAATCTAATTTAAAAGTGACTTTAAGTGATAAAGTTACTAAAGTCTAATTTTAAAGTGACTTTAATAAGGTCAATGAAAAATTAGAAAGGAAAAGTGACTTTGGAAATAAATGACTAAGTGGGTCTTTATTAAAGTGGGGTGAATTAAAAAATAGAAAGTGAGATTTAAAATGAACTTTTAATCTCAGCCCTAGATCTCAATCTATTTCAGCCATTGGATTTAGGTATTCCCCAAAAGTCACTTAGGTTGAGACTAAAGGAGGAAAATGAGGAAAAGGTCATTCATTCTTTCATGAGTAGATTGAGAGAAGGAGAGAAAGAGAGCAAGGGAGATTTCTGGACAGAGAGGAGAAGGAGGCAACAGCTTGGCACACATTCCAAGGCAGAATCTAGCAAGTCCATACAGCGGAGTTAGCACACAGTGAAAGGCAGATATTGGGCACCTTATATCTGCCTCAGCTTTGGAGGAAGAGCCTTATATCTGTCTCAGCTTTGGAGGACAGAGGATATGAGGTACTGTTCAGGGGAGGACAGGTGTTGATGTATCCTAGGGGCACTCCAGCTGATTCAGCTAGAGCGATAGGTGTACGCCTTGCAAAGGTGTACAAGTTTGTATTCCAGCACCTTTTGGCATTGAGCAGTAGTACTGACAGCAGAGCTAGCAGTTCTGAGCTGTGTGAGATTTGGCACCACAGGATGGGGCATATGTATCATGGAGCGTTGAGAACCTTGCGGGAGATCACTACAGGTGTGCCAGATTTCAGTACTGATCACTTTGATACTTGCAGAGGATGTGCGATGGGCAAGTTTGCCAAATCCCCTCTCCCCAGTAGTGACAACAGAGCGACTGGGATACTTGATTTGATTCATTTGATCTGAGCGGTCGGATGTCTCACGTTTCCTTGAGTGGATATGAGTACTATGTTTTATTCATTGATGATCACTCCAGGAGGACCTGGATTTATTTCTTGAAGACCAAAAGTGAGGTCTTCAAGCGGTTTCAGGAGTTTAGAGCTCTTGTGGAGACACAGACAGGTCGGAAGATCAAGTCCCTGAGGTTGGATAATGGGGGAGAGTACACGCTTGGAGAGGTTGTTGACTATTGTGCGGAGGCAGGCATTAGGAGGGAGTTCACTGTTCCTTACAACCCCCAGCAGAACGGGGTAGCGGAGAGGAAGAACAGATCCATCGGAGGGGCTGCCAAAGCCATGTTACATGATTAGGGGTTGCCATTGTTCTTGTGGGCAGAGGCCTGCAACACAACTGTTTATTTGCAGAACAGGAGTCCGCATCGTGCCTTGGGGCACATGACTCCGAAGGAGGCTTTTTTGAGAAGAAGCCTGATATTGGTCATCTTTGTATCTTTGGGTGCATTACATACTCCTACATACCCAAGGAGAAGAGGACCAAACTAGAGCCCACTGCAGAGAAGGGTATCTTTGTGGGCTACAGTGAGATCTCAAAGGCCTTTCGGATTTACATTCCTGCACAGAGGAAAGTTGTTGTCAGGCGGGATGTGAAGTTCGAGGAGGACATGGCCTTTAGGAGGTCATGGAAGTTAGAGTATATGGATCAGCTAGACCCTCAGTAGCAGTTTAGTCAGTCGCAGGGATCCAGTGGGCAGGGGTCAGGAGGATCCGGAGGTACATCTATGAGGATGTCAGGTCTGTGAGTGAGCAGTGGCTCGCCGAGCCAGAGGGGTGGTGCTACGGGCAGCATGCAGAGCAGTCCACAGAGCAGTTCACTAGGGAGTCCACTAATTGACAGTTCACACAGTACCTTAGCTTCTACAGGTTCAGGTGCAGGCATGAGGACAACATACAGACTGTCAGGAGTTTAGGCTCCTGATGATGATGATGAGGAGGACGAGTTTCATTCTCCAGTGGGAGAAGTATGCTCAGGGAAGAGGATGCCCAAGTGGCTTTAGGACACCTTGAGAGATGCCACATCTGTTTGCTGAGCCTAAGAGGCCGGTTAGAGAGAGTAGACCACCTGAGAGGCTTTGTAGCTACATGGCAATGGCTACTAACATCCTTAACTCTGAGCCTTCTAGCTATGAGGAGGCAGTTAGCCAGCAGGTCTGGAGAGAGGCCATGCAGGAGGAGTATTCTTCTATCATGAAGAATGATGTTTGGGAGGTGGTGCCGAGGCCTGAGGGCAAATCCGTGGTTACTTCCAGATGGGTTTACAAGGTAAAGCATGTTGCAGATGGTAGCATTGAGAAATTCAAAGCGAGATTTGTGGCTAGAGGGTTCTCCCAGGTAGAGGGAGTTGATTATGAGGAGACCTTCGCTCCCGTGGCTCGATATACTTCGATCCGCTCCATTATATCGATAGCAGCAGAGATGGGTTGGAAGATCCACCAGATGGATGTGAAGATTGCATTTCTCAATGGCTTCATACAGGAGGAGGTGTACATTGAGTAGCCACAGGGCTTTGAGGTGCATGGGAAGGAGTCACATGTGTGTAGACTGAAGAAGGCCCTTTATGGCCTGAAGCAAGCTCATAGAGCTTGGTACTCCAGGATAGATACATACTTGCGGGGGATGGGTTTCACAAAGAGTGAGGCAGATCCGAACCTTTACTATATTGTGATAGGTGAGGAACCTCTCATTCGCCCTCTTGACCAATCAATTCGGTGTTCCAAAATAGATATTTTCCCAAGTCAATCGAAGTCAAACTAAGTTCCAAGATCAAGAAGTCAACACTGGTCAAAATCCAAAAACATAAGATGAATTCAACCAATAGAAAATCCTTCTCTCTCCTTCGCATGTGTGAAGATAAACTTGCAATTTCAGAGCTATACGAACCAATGAAGCACGACCCTTATAAGACCCTTCAAGAGTCACGGTTTTGACGAGTCATAAGTCGAAACGGGTCACTCGGATAGAAACCACGCATAAGACCCTTACTCGCATAAGACTCACATATGACTTGCATTGACTTGTTGACTCGCATACGACTTGTATGAAACTCATACAAACCCATATAAGACCCGTCCTCGGAAGTAAATTTCGATTTTTGTTTTTAATTTTTTTTTGACATCAGGTGGAGGGAAAGGGGGTCTTATTTTGAGTTCTATTTTACCGAGTCTCATACGAGTCTTATATGGGTTGTTCCCGATTCTTATATGAGTCGTCGAGTCAATAGCTATACGAGTCTTATATGAGTATGATTCGTGTAACATTGGTCCAAACCAAGATGTTTGTGATGATGCTCCAAAGTGATGTGACATGTGGTCTATTTATATGTGTCTCAAGGGGTTGAATTAGATTGCCCAAGTCGACTTGTACTTTTGTGCACATGTGGATTTCTCCTTAAAAATAATATTTTTCCTTGTCCAATTTAAATTCTTTCAAGGGCTAGTAGGGGCTTCTCTAGGTGGTGAAGGCTCTGTGATGGAGGGAATTTGTCCCTGAGTTGCCAAATTAAAACTCCGACTGCATCATAAGTCTCGTCTCAAATGTCTCATCATCATCATCATCATCATCGATGAATCAAGTCATATCTTGCCTCTGCTCATCTTTGCTCATCCTCTCAACACTCTTGAATCTAAAGAAGAAGAATCATCAAAGGGGAGCTCCATCTAACACCCTATATCCAAGGACAATAGGTAGGATACCACTTATTGTGAGAGGTAAGGATCACAGTCTATCCTATTGTTCACTGATCTTCCCATCTTGACCCTCAAGAGTCAGTGGTAGAACACCTGCATCCCATCACTTGGGTAGGATACTACTTACCATAAATGGTAAGGATCACAATCTATCTCAAGTCTCCTCACCCATTGGCCAGATGGGTGGCAATCCCAACAAGCCCAGCTTGTGGGTAGGATGCCAACTGAGGTATACTCAGTCAAATCCTATAAGTGACAGTAGGCAGGATACAACTTACCATGGAAGGAAAGGATCACAGTATATCCTATTGTCTGACAATAGGTAGGATACCACTTACCGTAGAGGGTAAGGATCACAGACTATCTTATTGTCCAGAGTTCACTCAACCCTACGAGGTCTCCGACTCAATTCTTCTCCTTGTGAGCTCAAACAGGGGGGAAGAGCATAGCTCAATGTCCTTGATCAGCCGTGACCCTTACCTGGGACAGTCACATCCATCAGTCCATGCTGCTCTTGGAAGACCAAGAACTTTTCTTTTGGCAAAGCCTTGATAAGAATATCTGCTATCTGCTCGT
The DNA here is from genome assembly GCA_031772625.1 of Pinus tabuliformis. NCBI lineage: Eukaryota > Viridiplantae > Streptophyta > Pinopsida > Pinales > Pinaceae > Pinus > Pinus tabuliformis. The sequence continues at coordinate 421,564,005 of CM062816.1, forward strand.
CAGTTGAAATGTGATGGAGTTTCACTGCTCCTCACTGCATCATATCTCAGATGTAGTGGTACTTGATCTCAATATGCTTGGACTTGTCGTGGAACAGAAGATTCTCTGCCAGACGGATCCCACTCTTGTTGTCGTGATATATCACTGTCGTGCCCAAAACCTGCTCAAACAACTCTTCAAGGAGCTTCATCAACCATACTGCCTCACAGCTAGCCATGCCGACAACAATGTATTATGCCTTAGCCATGCTCAAAGCAAAAGACTTATTTTTCTTGCTTATCCAAGATATCATGGCAGAGCCCAAACTAAAGCATCATCTTGATGTGCTCTTCCTGTCAATAACATTCCTGAGCCAGTCAACATTAGTGTAACCATGTAGTCTCACATCTTCGACAGTATATCTCAGACCAAGATTAATCGTCTCAAGTAAATATCTCAGCACATGCTTAGCAACGACCCAATGTGCATGTAGAGGCTCAGTCATAAATTGACTTAGAGTGTTAACTGCAAAACATATGTATGGTCGGGTGCTCACAAGGAACATCAGTGCCCCAATCAACCGTCGATACTCAAAGGGATTCGCCAAGTCATGTCCAACAACTTTTCCACAGAGCTTCTTGAAGTTCATCTTCATCGGTGTGGGCATGGACTTGCATTCTACCATACCAAATATTTCCATCAATTTCACAACATATTTTCCTAGTGAAAAGAAAATCTCACAAGGCCTTTGCCACACCTCTAAGCCCAGGAAGTAGTGCATCAATTCAAGGTCCTTCATCTCAAATTCAGAGGCAGACTCCCTCTTACACTCGCGCATGAGAGGCTCACTACCTCTCAAGAATAAATCATCAACATATAATACCAAAATAAGGGGCATACTTTGTACAACTTTGAAGTAGAGGTTCAGGTCAACATTGCTTCTTGTGAATCCAAGCTTCATCAGGTAGCTATCAATATGGGCATACCAAGCCCTAGGGGCTTGCTTCAATCCATAGAGAGCCTTGTTCAATCTGCACAATTGAGTCTTCCTGTCATGTACTTCAAAACCTTGTGGTTTCTCAACATAGACTTCTTCTTGGAGTATGCCATGAAGAAACGTGGTCTTCACATCCATCTGGTGAAGAGTCCATCCCTGGCTAGCAGCTACAGCCACAATATATCTAATGGTTGTGTAGCGGGCATCTGGTGCAAATATGTTATCATAATCTTTTCCCTCTTTCTGGGAGATTCCTCTAGCCACGAACTTTGCCTTATATTTCTCAATGCTTCCATCTGCTCCATGCTTGATCTTGTAAAACCATTTAGAAGTCACAACAAACTTCCCTTTAGGTCTCAGAACTACTTCCCATACATCCTTTTCATTATAGATTCATATTATTTGGCCATAGCATCTTTCCAAACATGCTCTTTCGCTACTTCTTCAAAGGTGGGAGGCTCAACTTGTATGATGGTGCTCAGAGCCACAACATAACCCTGATATCGACAAGGCTTCTTACTTTCTCTAAAGGTTCCTGTGGCGTCGACATGTCTTTTAGCATCTTGTAATGTATCACGAAGCCGAAGTGGTCTCTTCTTGGCAGGGGGATCACATGGAGGAGGATCCAAGGGGTCCATGGGGTCTTCAACAACATCTGTCTTAGGCTTGGGCACAAAAGGACATTCTAGTAGGTCCATGTCATCATCCTTCTTCTCAACAGGAGGAGGAGGAATGTCCCTTGCTTTTCCAAGGGCAACATCTTCATCGAAAGTCACATCCTTGCTAAACTCAATATTCCTTTGACTAGGCACATATATTCTAAAAGCTTTAGAATTTTCAAAATAACCAACAAACATACCTTTCTTTCCAGTGGCTTCCAACTTGTTCCTCTTGTCCTTCGACACATGAAAGTACATGGGGCAACCAAAGATCCTTAGATGTCCAACATCGGGCTTCACACTTGTGAACACTTCTTCGGGGGTCTCGTCTCCCAAGGCTTGATGAGGGGTCCTGTTTTGAACATAGACTGTAGTATTTTTCATCTTTACCCCGCCAAAACTTTGGCAATTTTTAATCATGTAGCATGGCTTGGGAAGCTTCCATGATGGCCCCATTCTTTCTTTCAGCCACTCCATTTTGTTGAGGTTTGTAAGGTATGATGGTTTCTTTCTTGATCCCAACTTTCTTGCAAAAGTCAATGAATTCGTTCGAAGTGAATTCTCCACAATTATCCGACCTGAAGACTTTGATTCTCTTATGAAGAAATTTCAACTCCCACTTCGGTTATCAATTTTCCTTATCACTCCATGCATTTAGTTTTAAATCCAAGCATGATAAAAATTTTAAAATTTGGAAATGACAATTTTTAAAAAAAACACAAATTTAGAGATTTCACAAGTGTTGAAATTGCAGAAATAAAACACAGCAAAATTATGACAGCCACACACAGAAAATAACACAGTGATTTTTGGTCAATGTGACCCTGGAAAAACCCCCTACAACTCTTGGGGAAAACCAGTTTGAGAGCTCATATTTATTTCTGAAAATGCTTTTACAGAGAAACTGAAATACACAGTAAAAATTCCAGCAACCACAAATTACAACTTATCTCGATTTCCGTGCTTGAACTCTGCCCTCGAAAATCGTGCCAATTAGCAAACAACCAAAACAAAAATTTTCCAGCAATAAAACAACGTTAAGTGCTGTATGACCTACCTCGAAAAACATGCCCAAAACTTGCCTCGAAATTTGTGACCAAAACTTGCCTCGAAATTCATGGCCTTGTTGCTGTCACTCTTCCTCAATTTCTGTCCCTTTCTCTTGCTGTGTGGTTTTTCCTTGGGATGCGTGCCAATAAATGCTACTGCCCAAATTTTCTGAAATGCCTTCTTGCTGCTCTCCTTCACTTCCCCACTACTCATAAATTTTCTCCTTGCTCTCTTTTTTCTTTCTCTCAAATGCTCATGAAAGAAGGAATTGACCTTTTTTCTCTTCTCTTCTCTTTTTACTCTCTAAATGACCTTTTGAGTTACCTTAAGATCTAATGGCTGAGATTCATTTAGATCTAGGGATGAGAATAAATGTGCATTTAATTCTCACTTTCTATTTTTTAACTTACCCAGTTAAATAAAGACCCACTTTGCCTTTTATTTCCATAGTCACTTTTTCACTTTCTAATTCTTCATTGACTTTAATAAAGTCACCATTAAATTAGAATGTAATTTTACCACTTATAAAGTCACTTTTAAGTTAAATTGACTTTACCACTTATAAAGTCACTTTAGGAGAAAAGTACAAATAAATTTGGACACTTTTCTCTAAGCCAAAGATCAAAGCCTTAGGGAACCACTTGTCCTCTAGTACCCAAATTTTAACATTTTCCCTGTTGGATTCTCTGTTAGTGCCTTAAAGTCCTAGAACATATCAAATGCTTCATCCTTGTGTTTCAAGAAGAATATCCATGTCTTTAGGGAGAAGTCATCCACAAAGATTATGTAGTACAGGTAGCCACCAAGAGATTTTGTCGGCATGGGTCCACATAAGTAAGAATATATGAGTTGTAGAATATCACTGGTCCTGCTCCTGCTAGAAGGGAATGGTCTCTTCAATTTCTTTCCACTTGCACATCTCAGACACACTCCATCATGATATGATTGAACCTTAGGCATCCTAGAAACCATCTTCCTTACTTTTGGCAGAGCTTCATAATGAAGATGGGCAAACTTCCGGTGCCATAGGTCACTTTGATGATTTCTATGATGAATAGGAAGCTAGAAACACTACTGAAATAGAGGATATTGCAGTTTGCTTAGCAAGTTGTGAAGCAAGGTAGCTTCAGGATTGTTTAATCAAGTGCGGGAGACGACTGTGATGACAAGGCAAATCACGTGGAGCAGTGAGGCTCCTTTCATATTTCTATGATCGAGTTGGTTGCTGATTTTCTCACAGAGCCTTTGTCCCTGGATGAAGTTGGTGTACTTGTGAGACAAGCTTGGAGTAATTGAGAATGTTTCCCTTGGTTAAAGGGAGTGCTGACGTTGTAGCAACTATGAGCCTGGATTGCTCCCTTGGTCATGGGGTTTAAGTTTAGCTGAGGAGATTGGCTCAGTAAGCATCAAAACCTGGATTGCTCCCTTGGTCATGCGGTTTGATCTTGAAGCCATGGAGTTTGGCTGGAGAGATTGGCTCAGTAAGCATCAAAGCCTTGATTGCTCCCTTGGTCATGGGGTTTGACCTTGAAGCCATGCCATTTGGATGGGGAGATTTTTGAGGCCCTCTCCCACACTTTTAGCACAAAAGACCTCAACATATGCCTTGGAGAGCACTGTGCATGGATGGCGTAATCTTTACGTGGGCTAAAAGGAAATTAAATAATGATTATTTGTTAAGTTATCTTTGTTGGCTTGTAACCAAGGGTCTTTCACATCATTTGTTATGTTTTAGGGGCTTTATAATTAGAAATTCGAATTGCTAGAGCTTGTATAAATAGATGAGAGCTACTCTCATCTCAAACCGTCACTTGGGATCTTTGCATGCCTCATTAGAGAATTTTGACCTGCAATTTAAGGAGATATTTGGATGTCTTTGGGATGCACTTTGATGTATGTATATATTGCTATCTTTTTGGAGCTTCTAAATGTATTGTCGATGGATGGATATACTCTACATTGTATTGTAAGTGTTTCTTTATGCTGAAATTGTCTTGCAATTAATGTCTAGTGCATGGAATTCGTTCTGTTGATTAAGAATTAGCACTTTGTTTGGTTGAATATCTGTCAAGTTTGAAGTCTTGGTAAGTTTTTGCATGTGTTACTCATTGATAATGTTGAAAGAATGTTCCTAGTGGATTATCATTGCATTTTATCCATGAAACTTCATTAACCAATATTAAGAAGGTGATTGTTGAAGTGGGTAATTAGGGATTCCTCTTTTAGCCTCCTTGAAGGTCAATTTAACTGATTTTAAGAACCTATGGCTCCATGCTCCCAATGGTCTAGGCACTAGTCAAGTGCCTTGGTGGTTTAACTTGGATTTAATCCATAAAATTTTCCTTCTTTCTCTTCTTAAAATTCGTCCCTTTAAGGATAAGTTGGCTCCCGTAGCGCTTGGTGTGAAATTCTTTGTAGGGAGGCATTTTGAATTTCACTTGGATAAGATTCTTCCTTAGTGTCTCCTTTAGGGATCCTCAAGTTTTGGTAGGATTCCCATAGTGGAATCTTGGGAAAATTGATACCCTAGCCATTGCTTCTAGAGAGAATCTTCGAAGCTAGTCCTTCAACTTGGGGATTTCTTTGAAGGCATGTGCTTTAGTACTTGTTGAAGTAAATCTTACATTGCCTTTTCTCTTGTCTACCTTGACCTTGGATGTGCCCATATCTTGTTATGTTATTCAACTCTAGGTGTCATGTAGGCTCTTTTCTAAGGGGTTTTTCGTGGAAGGTCTTACTAGCTTCTCCCAAAGCTCATACTTTTGTTGAACCCTTCCATTGAATGAGCCCCCTTCTCTCACTTCAAACCTATCATAGATATATATCTATCACAAGTGAGTATTACTAGGACTCCTCCTGTCGGTGAAATCCGAGAAGAGTAGGGGACTTAGGCTGTGGTGATAGTGGGCCTCTGTCCCAAGTGTTGTTGTGCCCTTTAGCTTTTGCCTCTTTACAAATCCTGCTAGTTTGTGCAACAACATTGCCATTAAGAAAAGCGGTCTTCACGTCCATTTGATGTATATTCCATCCGATAGAGGCTGCAATAGAGATGAGAGTTCTAATTGCCATATATTTGGCTATAGGAGCAAAAGTTTCATCATAATCAATTCTTTCTTGTTGAGAGAATCCTCTAGCCACAAATCTTGGCTTATATTTGTCGATGCTCCAATCAACTGCATGCTTGATCTTGTACACCCATTTGGAAGTCACCACAAATTTATGCTTTTGTCTAGGAATAATTTCCCAAACATCATTCTTCATTATTGATTGGTATTCTTCCAACCTTGCATTCTTCCATACTTGTTGTTGAACTGCCTTTTTGTAAGTAGAAGGTTATTGTTAATTTTAGGTATGTTCTATGCTTAGAGAAATTTATTTCAATTTTCATAGTTAGCTCAATATCTTTTCCAGATTAGCAACCACATCAGCATTAAAGTAAACTGCAGATAGAACATAAACATAAATTGCAGAAGACAAGCCAAGACAAGAGGACACAAGATGTGGCGCTAGCCAGGGACAAACCCCAATGTGGGGTAACCCTTGATCAATTCTTCCGATATGTTCTTCAATAGTTCAGCAGAGAGAGAGAGAGAGAGAGAGAGAGAGAGAGAGATAGTACATTTACAACAGAAGTCAACACTTTGACTTATCTAGATAAAAGCAGAGATCATCTCTAAGAAGATGATACATGAGATCAGTTGAAGACATGCTGCTTCAACTGATTCTCCAAGGTGACTCCTTCACCTCTCATTGTGCTGCATTTTGTCATCATGCCGCACCTCACTGTGCTGCACCATGCTACACTCATCATCATAATGCTGGACCTCATGACTGCTGCACCTTATGCTGCACTGCTGTCCCATGTGCCATGGTTGAACCGTGTTGTCATATTGCATGTCTCATGTGCTTGCAGCACCATGCTCGCCATTGCTATCCATGCTGTCCATGCTTGTTGTTGTACCCATAGTTTTAAAATTCGGTCGATTCCAAATGGAAACGGCGGAGTTGATCCGTTTCATTGCCTAGAAATGTGACTCGGTGGAGGAAACGGTTCAGTAGGCCGAGTCATAACCAGCGGCCCGTAACCCCATCAAAACAGCGATTTGACATTTTTTTAACGAAATTTTGAAGTGTTTGCTGATTGGTTTGGACTCCAATGTGTTTTATGAATTAGTTAAATGTTATTTGGGGTCCATTTCCCCCTCCCAAACCCTATTTAAGACATTCAAATGCTCTCTACTATTGATATGCTATTCAAATTTCATGGTAATGTTAAATTCTTAATCTTCATTTTCATCCTTTTACTTAAATTTTTAACATTACCATGAAATGACTCAGGATGTTTGAGAGTGGTTTTGGCCTCATTAGATTTCATATGGAGAAAGTAGAATTTTAGATTTCATTCAAAATCCAGCAAACTTATCAATTTTTCAGGATTTCAGGATTGGAGGATTGCAATGTTTCCATTGAATTTTGTCATGTATTAGGGTATGGAACTCGTATTTAATCAAGAGCACCAATCCCCCTATGTACCTTGATGTTAGTGACATTGGTTGTCGAACTCCTCTGGGATTCGCTCCCAAACCAGGAGCTTCTGAAAATGTCGCTCCCGCTCCCGTTTTCGCTCTCGCTCCTCACTTTCGCTCCTGCTCCCAAGTAACACTGAGCCAGATGATGTTGGAAACTCTAGCAGTAGCCAGTAGTACTAGTCACAGACTTTTGTTGTAGAGGCCATTTATAGCCTCCTTGGTTATGTGTTTTTGTTTTGATCTCTATATCATCATCGTGTATGTATTGGACAACGCACTGGGTGCCATTTTGATATAATGGATATATTCATGAGCCTACTTTGATCATATGTTGTCTTCTATCTATGTTCTAATGCTGTGTGTTTGGAAACATGAATGAAAATCTTTAAAATTATGTGTTTTTATAAAAAATAAATATTTAATGTATTTTTTACAACGACCGAGTCATTGAAATCGAGCCGGCCGAGTCGATACCGAGTCGGAGTCGACCCTCGGCCGAGTCGGAGTCGACCCTCGGCCGAGTCGGAGTCGGAGTCGGAGTTTTAAAACATTGGTTGTACCATGTTTGCTGTTGTACCATGTGCCTTCTGCCATGTCACAACTGCTGTCCCACTTTGCCTTGCCATAGCTTAGCACCTGTCCCATATGTCTTAGCATACCTAGATGTTGTCCATGTGTCTTAGCAGCTCCATGTCACCTTGTTGTCCCATGCATGTTAGCAGCACTATGTCACCTTGTTGTCCCATGCATGTTAGCAGCACTATGTCCTTGTTGTCCCATGCATGTTAGTAGCACTATGTCCTTGCTGTCCCATGTATATATTAACACTGTTGTACTAGTTGCCTTGCTGTCCTTAAAGGTGACTGTGGCCTGGTTAGGAGGTCTGTTCTAGGTTTCTCGGCCATCCATACTTCATCTCCCAATTACTATAGAAGTTCCTCACCGCGACCCTATAAATGTGTCACTAAAACTGCCCACAAAGCAGTCCTATGACTGCGGCTACCCTTCCAACAATCCTTTATTGCTGTGGCATGATAACAAGGGAACTCGGCTGCTTCTCCAACACTTAGGACAACTCCAAACAATGGCTAAGACTCCTGCTCAATATGCTGTCCACACAGCTGTTCCTAGACCTAATCTGCCCAACATTATGCACTTGGAACAACCCTTACTTACCACGCTGTCACCTACAAAAAAGTAAAACCCTCACTGCGGCCTATAAACTTGACTGCGTTAGGGCTGGATTAGACCAGCGCATAGGGTTGGATTAGACCAGTGTTAGGGCAGCCTTTAGTCTGCGTCTAGGGCTGCTTTCCATCTGCGTCTTGGGCTGCTTTCCATCTGCGTCTTGGGCTGCTTTCCATCTGCGTCTTGGGCTGCCTCTTTTCTCCAACGACTAGGGCTTCCACTCCTAGATTTCCCTTCCACTAAAACCCAATACAAGTGGAGAGAAATCAAGATAGAAGTATGTGTGTGAAATGACTTGAAGGCCACCTCTATTTATGCTAAAATGTTGAACACAAGTGGGGGCAGTTTGGTTGCTGACCGACCTTGACAAATTGTCTTATAACACAAATAAATTCATAACTCTATGAATACTTATCGGAATCAGATGATCTTTAGATCAATCCTACAGCTCTCGATGAGAGGGATCCAAGAAAAATATCAGCTACCATAAATAAGATGACCCACATGGAGTTTGGACCTAGTTGCCAATTTTAACTGTTATGATTCAATGAGTTTGGTCATATACGTTGCATAACCAGAGTATCTTTTGTGTCTCTTACTTTCTTTGAATTTTCCTCTTGGGGTTGCATGTCCTTCAACTTCTTGTAAAGTTGTTCTATGCTAAGCATGTCTCTTTCAGATTTATGGAATGATGACAGGTTCTGCGTGTTCACTTGGTCCTTCTGGTTCTTCTTGATGATCAACTGTAGGTTTTGGAGAATTGATTTGCCTTGGACTATCTTCATTGGGAAAGACAAGTCCTTCTTGTTCATCAGAGTCAATGGGGATATCTTTGGACTTCTTGTATGCGTCACTGATCCGGATTTAAATAGGAACGCAATAAAATACAAAGATAACCATAAAGACAGATATGCAGCAGAAATAATACTTCATTTCATTACTGTAAAATATTGAAATATGCTTACAAACAGAAATGGAAATAAACTAGCTAGGGCAATGGTAGCTTATCTCTGAGAAGAGATGTGGCAGCTACATGCCTCTGAACTGTCTTACAATGAGGCTCAAGGGCCTTTTTATTATTGAACAATAAGAGAAAACCCTAAACAACCAAAACCCTAACCCGAGGAGATGTAACACCAAGAGTTTGTGGGCCCCGTTGGGGTGAGTTGGACAGCCAACTTCCCGGGGTCGCGAATTGGTCATATTATCTCCGTTTGACGCGCATGATAGCCCGTTGGAAAGATCTCTCCGAGGACTACGACGGAAAAGACGATTTTAAACAGAAAATCGCTGGCGGTAGATTTCCCAAAAAACGTCGTTTAGGGCCTCAAAACGGCTCCGAAAGTTTAGGACCCGAAAAACTGCTAAAAATAGTAAATTGTGCTATAATTAAGGAAACTGAAAAAATTGAAAGAAGCACTGGTGGGGATCCAAGTGGAATTAGCGGGTGGCCACCAATATCCACCTGGATCAGTCACTTACATCAAATGTGACATCTCTACTTACTTTAATACGACATTGTTCTTTGATGTAGATTCTATATGCTTTAGATGAGTTGCTATAACCAATGAAGATTCCTCTTATACCTGCAAAATCCAACATAGACTGGACATCCAAATATTCTTGTCCTTGGGAATATGAATGTAGACTGGACATCCAAAGATTTTGAGATGATCAACATTAGGCTTCTTTCCAGTAAAGGCTTCTTCCAGAGTTATGTCGCCAAGAATTCTGTGAGGGCTTCTATTTTGAATGTAGATTGCGGTCATAGAGGCTTCTCCCCATAGAAATTTGGGAAGATCTTGATCATGTAACATGGCTCTTACACATTCTTTAATAGATTGGTTCTTCCTTTTAGATATACCATTATGTTGGGGATTATAGGGAATTATTAGCTCCTTTTTAATCCCAGCTTCTTTGCAAAAGGCCACAAGTTCTTTAGATGTATATTCACCTCCATTATTAGATCTCAAGGTCTTGATCTTCCTTTCTATCATATTTTCAACTTCGGCTTTGAACTCTTGGAATTTGTCGAATACTTCATCTTTAGACTTCAAGAAATATATCCAAGTCTTTCTGGAATAGTCATCAATAAATGTTACATATTATTGATGACCACCAAGTGATTTTTCAGACATAGGGCCACAAACATCAGAGTGGATTAGGTCCAAGATTTCCTTGGATCTTGAGTCACTGCTAGGAAATGGCTTCTTCACATTTTTTCCAAGAGCACACCCTTTACAAACTCCTTCATGTTCTTCTTTCAATTGGGGCATACCTGTAACCATTTGACTCAAGGATGGCAATATCTTGTAATGGAGATGGCCATATCTTCTATGCCACAATTCACATGGATTGATGTCAATGTGTACTAAAGCTTGAGGAGTTAGAAGTCGATACAACTTCCTCTCACAAATCCCAATAGTTCTAGCATTATCTAAATACTAAATCCCTTAGCCAAACAATCACCTTGCCATCAATAAATGCTATATTGTCTTCTTTATCTTCTAAACAAGAAATAGAAAGTAAATTCTTTTTCAAACCTGGAACATAGAGGATGTTGTTGAGATGAATATTCCCACTAGATTGCAACGCGGTGGAGGTAGATCCATTGCCTTTGACAGAATAGTTATTCTTGTTTCCAAGTTCAACTTTGTGAGAAGAGCTTCCTTTTGATAGAGTGTTGAGATGTCCACATTCACCTGTCATATGCCTTGAAGCTCCACTATCGATTACCCATGTGTTGTCATCTTCAATTGAACCTGTAAGAACAGAGTAAAGATTTCTGTCCTTGACTTCTTTAGATAGTTTAGAAACAAAGCTGGTGATGTATCCTTTGATGGATTCAAGGAGAATCCTTAGAGCCTTGAGACCTTCCTTCATGTACTTGGCCATTGAAAGAGAGAGAGAGAGAGAGCTGTTACAAAGATGTCTTCAATCAAGAGTGCCAACAAAATGTGATCTTCAAGCTTCCTTCCTTCACCTTAGCTCTGATACCATGTTGAGAAATCAAGTGCTATGTAGTTTAATGCTTGATTCCTCTTCTTGATAATTACTTGTGAATATTAGATGTCTTCTTATTACTTTTTATGTCTTCTTCATCAAACAATTATACAAATGTCAAAACATAAAGATCACAATGAGACAATGGAAACCAAAAGTTAGGCTAGAGGCCAGGGCAAAACCCATAAGGGGAGAACCCAACAATCCTTCTCTTATAGAATTAGATCAAAATGAGAGATATCCAAGACCAATTGCCACAAAGATTCCAAGTCAAACCCTCCTCCAAGTCTACTCCAACGAGTGAAGGTCAATGTTGGTCAAACCCTTTAAAATCTGGTTAAATTCAAAATTTTGGCACTGTCGTAGAGGCTGAATTTCGGCCTTGCAATTACCTCAGAAATACCCTCAGAAAAGTCATACGTGCGAGCTGCAGTAGGGTAGAAAAACTTTGACTTCTTCTTCTCCTTTGACTTCGACCTTTCTTCTTGTTGTCTAGGTGCAGAAAATGATAGGTGAAGTGATGAATGAATTGGTTCTCCAAGAGGTCGAATTGACTGTTATATATAATTGTCTAGGAGGGTCGAATAGGTCCCATTAGGGCGACTTTTCCAAGGAGAGCCGACTTGGCCTTCTTGTGGGCTTATGACTCAAAAATAAAATTTAGATTTTTTATTTTTTTTAAAACTCTTTTTGACTCTCAAAGCATGAAGAACATGCTTTAGCAAAATATAAATGAATATAATAAATACGTCAATGATAATTTTATGTTATGAAGATTTACTCTAGTTGCAACTCCAACAATATAAAGGTCATTTTGCCTCCTCCTTTGAAAATTTATAACTATTGCAGCGTCTGGAAAATATTCTTCTAACTGTAAATTAATTTTGCAGTTTATTTTCTATGACAAATAATTAATAATTCACAAGTGCAATTTTCACCAAAATAAATACGACGAAAGATAAACTCGAGACTGAGAAAATATTGGCACACAAAAAAGCAAATAACACTGTTGTTTTTGGACAAAAGTCCCTAGAAAAACCGAATGTGGGAAAATTGGTTGCAACGGCTTGGGGTTTTTATTATTAAGCAGTAGTGAGAAAATTTTGAGTACAAATGGATGCCGAAAACTGACAATCCTACAGAGAAAATACTGGCAAAAATTTAGTGAGGAATTTTCCTCACCTCACAAGCAATTTTGGGTCAATCAAGCCACTCGAACTGGCTCTCAAATTGCCTTTGCGTAGGCCTTGCGTCACTTTTGCGCAGGCCTGAAACTCACTGGCTCGGAACTACCTCGAATCAACTACTGACTGACTACCTCTGGTTTGGAAGCCTCTAGCTTGGCCCTCTTGTATTTCTTCTAACCGCTAGCACCTAAAACAACCCTTCCTCCGGGTAAATCGAATAGCCCTCTAGAGGCTATTGCACAACCTCTCTGTGGCTATCTATGCTTCTCTGCAAGCTACTCTCTGAAACTAGAAGACTTTCTCCGGACTCACTGTATCTGCCCGTTTGTCTCTGCGTCCCCTCTCTAGCTCGAACTCTTCCGACAAAACGCTGCTCTCTGGAAAATTGAACTGCCCAAGGAAACTCAACCTCAAATGTGTTCCTCCATCTACCCATCGACTTCTTCTTACAATCTCCAGTTGGGACTCCAACGACCAATATTAAATCTTAATCAGTGGCTGAGATCATTTCCTAGTCGATCCGTGTGAGTTTCTAGAGAAATCTCACCTTCCTAGATTAATTGGTGTTAATTAATCATTTTCCCTAAGTTCGACTTAGGAAAAATTTAATAACCGATTAATTAACTTAATTAAGGCATTTTTAGGTGGATTTTCTTGAAACCTTTTCTGGGTTCTGGAGTCTCTGAAAACTGTCGAGACTAGAGCAACATCAAATGCTACAAAAACCAACACCTCCATTGGGTGGAATTCAGCTCACATAAAAGATATCTTCTCAGGCAAAATTTGGGCTTATTTGAGGCAGTATTGGAGGACAAATCTGAAGCAGACCTAAATTTCAGGAGGCCAAATTTGTCTCTGTTTGACCAAGTTTGACTTGGGTTTGGTTATTGGTCAGTTTGATTTTATTTTTGACTGGGAAATTAGATTGAATTTCTTGTTGGAATGGACAAATTCTCTAAGAAAAGGTTGCTGGGTTTTTACCCTGGTTTGGGGTTTTCCCAAGGTAATTTTTGTGTCTCTTGTGTTTGGCTGGCTCTTCATGTTTCTATTGTTATTATTGTTTAATGTTGAAGATTTGCTATGTGTAATTGCTTTATGATGAAGTGACACAAGATAAATAATTAATGATATCATTGGAAGTAACTATCATTCTAGGAAATCCTGAAAAATCAACACAAACATGGTGTGAATACTTTGGGAGTAACCTTAAAAGCTAACGAATAAATGGGTGGAAAACTTATTGAACTTTGCTTAGTAAAACTAGAGTTGAGTAGGGATGTTTAGGTTGGATTGCTGTCACTAGTGAAATTGTAGTAAGAGTGCACACATATTTGCCTTAAACATATCATTTGGGTGATGCTATTGTTAGTGTTACAGTTCTTGACATTAAATAGAAGGGCAAAGAAGTTGGTAGTTATTGGGGATCGTATGCAGTGCATTTCTATTCACTCAAATGTATCTCAATGGACGAGTAGATGCTCAATGGATGATTTGTTGGATAACATATGCGTTTGTGCTCAAGGGTTGAATTGTTGCTCAATGGATAAGCTGGTTGTCGGCAAATGAGTTGGTGGTCATTGGATAAAGTTTTTACTTAATATGTTAGTTATGGCTCAGTGGATGAGTATGGTTAAGGATCATCACGATGCAAATAAGTATAGTTTGGGAATTGTTGCATTGGATGTCCTTGGCAGGGAGATGCTAGTTTCAATCCATAAACTTCGTATTATACGATTCATTAGTAAAGTACATATGTAGATTTTATGTTTTATGATTGCATTGAGATGATCATACATATCGTTGTTATATTCTGCAAGTGTCATGTTAAAATTTTAATGTTGACCAAATCTTGTGCATGGAACCAACAAACCTTTTGATGGCTAATATTTTTTACGAGAAAGGTTTCTGGTCACTCTACATGATTCCTCTTTCCTTTGATCCTTGATAACAAATGAATTTGTTGTTGCCTTTAGTAATGTTGAAGATGTTTTCCTGTGTGCTATTTTGACATTTATTAATAGGTCCAGAGTCCACTTATATTACTCATTGTATTTTTTTTTCCATGGACTAGTTTATATTTTATTTTCTCATAGGAGTCTGTGGGAGCTTATAAACTCAGTAACTGTGCAGATATGGTGCTGGAAAAGAAGCAATGAATGATGATAATCAAAATTCCGCAGTGCCTCCCAATGGATGTACTCCGATTCTTTTAAATCTTGTGGTGAGCACTCCTTATAAGCCCTCTTCTTCAGTTGATTATTTCGTAACGATGTTTTTCTATTGTCTAAAACTGATATGGTGGTTTCTATGATATAATCCCTCTTTTCCAAATCGTAACTTTTGTGAAAGTGTGTTGTTCCTTTTTTGCCATTACAGATTTGGAAGATTTCTGTCTACAGGCTTAGCCTTGGCTTTAGGTTGTTGTTGTTCATTTTTTTTTGATGGCTGTTTTTCGATAGTAGTTATTTGAGTGCTTTAAAGATGACTCGAGCATTTTCTTGTACTTGGACATCTGTTAGTCACTTAACAAAATCCTTGCACATACCCATTGGGTTTTGAACCAATATGACAGCAGTGCAGAAATCCTGTAGTCCTGACGCCATGAGCTATGTATTTGCAGTTGTGGTATATTTATGATGTAACACAATAGTAGTCACACTTCCCTTCTTTACCATCCACAATGATGAGATGTTTCACAATAACAGTACTTTCCTTTGTTACTTTACCTTCTTTGAAGTTCCATGCTTGAAGTTGTCTTGTATCTGATTTCCTTTCTTGTTTATTTTCTGCTCTATACTTTGCCTTCCTTTGACCTTCCTACTTTGTTGCAAAAGCCATGTTTAGGTCTGCCTTCTTTGTTTATTGTTAGAGAATAAGTGCAAACCGCAAATTATATGCAGATACTTGATCACACAACGTACTTAGGCAATGATGCCCTATATTGTATTTCTAGTAGTTGAGGCATGCGTTAGATACAAGTCATCGAGAAATATGCCAAAGGGACGATTTGAATCCTAAAAGAAATTGGGTGGCATAAACCACTAGCACACAATTAATACAACATACTATGGAATCATGTGACACAACATAATTAAAGTTAAATTAGTTGAATTTGACATTACTACAACCTATGTCACATGGTTCGGGTTCAAATTCGAGTTCAGAAACAATTAAGTTCGATTCGAATTCGAATTTTCCGACGAGGTTCATATGAGATTTGGCATTAAGTTCGACTATATATATATATGACATAAAATAATAAAAAGTCAAAATCAATTAATAAAACTATATGAGTAGCAATGAGCACCCACGAGCCACAAATCACGACCACTATTAACTTCACACTCTGGGCGGCGGGGACAAGCAGCGTTTAGAAATTGAATTCAAGAAATTGCAAAGAATACAACACGTAGCAGCAGCACTGAGCATAATAGGGCGAGTACACTCAGACTGAAATTGGCTTGTGAAAATCAATCAACAACCATGGTAAATAAAGCCATATTAGAATAATGCTATTTAGTGATTAATGCTCATTCTTATTAGCTGTTGTATTTTTATCTTTTTAGCAGTTTCTTAGAAGAAACTGGTTGTTTCTATTTTCTAAATAGAAACAACCAGTTTCTAAATATCGTTGTATTACTTATTGAGCTTCATTTGCTCATGTAAATCAAATCAATTCATTCATTGATTATGGTATCAGAGCTTAGGTATTTTTCGAAATAATTTTTCATTATCTGAAAAATTTTGTTTCATTTCGAAATAGCTCTCTAGGAATCTGGATTTTTTTTGGTTGTTTTTCTTTTAATTATATAATTTTGAACTGGGTGTCATAATTTCTACGTTGCAATAGTTTTCATTCTGATTATCGCAGTAATCGAAGGATTTTTCTGCTCCTATCTCTAGTGCCTGAAGGATAAGTCATGGGGATCGAACCTGGGAGTTTCATTGTTTGCTGTATAGGCGTGTCTGTTATTTTTGAGCTGGCGCATCTAACAAACAGAAAACCAAAACCGGACAGAGCAGAGAGGAAAGGAAAGGCGAGATTCGTGCGCATCTTGAATTTAGTCAGCTTTAAATGCGAAACGCTTGCAGGAAAACGCTATACAAGAGGTGGAGCGCTGCAATTTCCACGCGCACAGAACCCTCGGTCTGCCATTATCATCTAAAATTCTTCTTTTCATTAGCGGGAAGAGCGAATTGGTCATTCTGTGTGACCAGACGCTGGAGGGTATAGGAGAGCACGGAGAGGATTCGAGGCAGTTGCGACTCGGACGGGCATTCATATCCCTCCTCTTTCTCCTCGACCCCGAGTCACCTGTCCTCCGTGGCCGCTCACTCTCGGCAAATCATCGTCTTTCGAATAGCTGGAACCAGTCAACACGCAGGCACGCCCGACACTTCTACCTTTACACATGTATTTGAGACGCCAGAACGTCACTCGATTCTGTTCTCCAATCGATCTCTGGAGACGCCCGACACTACCCTCCACTCCTTCGAATGGTTGAAATCTACGCGGAGTTCTGTGACAGTTAGCTCAAGTTGCACCGAGATTTGAACTCGGGTTACTAGATTCAGAATCCAATATCCAATCAACACATTTTTACGTAACAGTCAGCCCACTTCGGTGGTCGATTTGCCATTTTCTGGTCCCGGTATTAGAGCAGTGTTGTACGTGTTCCGATGTTTAAGCGGGGATTTTGTTTCGTGGGCAGCTTGTGAGTTTTTACCAAGGTATTCTATCTTCTTTTTTAATTTTTTTTATTTCCGATTCCAGATTTGATGTGGGTTTTGTGATGTCTCAACTGGGTAGTCGTCAGAATTTTATGGGTGCATCGTTTTCCGTGCCTCAATTTAAATTTTGTTTCCAGCACCTGTCTAATTCAACGGGCATTTGCATTGAAATTCGTGCTAGACTCCTTTGTTGTTTTCTGTGTCTTGGGAAACGTCTAGATGGCCTCACTAACAAATCTGATGTTGGTAGGTGGTCAGCACTTTAATGGCACCAATTATAACATCTGGAAATAGAGAATGTTGACCATTTTTGAATATAGGCGTCTTGACCAGCTTGTTTTGGGCAAAGAGCTCAGACCTGGTATGCTTCTCAAACTCTCTGTGATTGATGATCAGTTATCACAGATTCCTTTCGGCAAGACAACTGCCGAAATCTGGCAACATTTGAAGGAATTGCATGAGACATTCGACATTCGACAAGAGCAAAGCTTTCTTTCTCAAGAATCAGTTGTTCTCCATCATGATGGACGAACATATGTCTTTACAGGAACATCTTAACAGGATTAAAGACATTCGAGATGAGCTCGAAGCCATTGGTCGGACCATGGAGGAAGAATATACGGTAGTCATCACTCTGAAAAGTCTACCAAAATTTTATGAGCACTTCATAAAAACAGTCAACATTACCTCTACTAATGTTGATCTAAAGTTTCCGGAGTTATGCACCAAACTCATGCAGCAGGATTGTTGGAAACAACAGTTTGGTAGTGGTGCTTCATCAACCTCCTCAGAAAATGCTTTTGCTGCCAAATATCAGTCCTCTCAGTCCGTTCAGCCAGTGTTGTTAAAAGCGCGATTAAATCACACTTTTTTCAAAAAAGCGCGCTTTTTTCCCTAAGCCGATTTAATCGCGCTTTTTATGGGAAAAAAGCGCCTAAAAATTTTTTTGCCGCTTTTTTCGAAAAAAGCCCGCTTTTTTCGCAAAAAAGCTCGGGGGCGCGGGGCAGCGAGTTTTATAATGAAAATTTGGATTTTTTTTGGTCATTTTATAATGAAAATTTGGATTTTTTTTTGGTCATTAGACTTTCATTTTATTGTATATGACATTATGACATGATGAGATACATTATTATATTTTTTGTTGATATTTTGAGGCTGAGCTGGGACTCATGAGTCAGGACTTACTATTCAGGACATGATTCAATGTTATGTGTGATTTTAGCGCTAGAAATGATATTAAACATCTTATATATTAGTTTTTTTATCATATTTATGTGTCAATGTATTTATTTTATGTTGTAGATGGTTTAGATATTAAAAAAATTGAAAAAAAAGAAAAAAAATGAATATTTTTGTACCAAACGCTTTTTTCCCGCTTTTTTCCGCTTTTTTCCCGCTTTTTTCGATTTTTTCCGCTTTATTCCCGGCACCGATTTAATCCCGCTCGCGCTTTTAACAACATTGCTTTCAGCAGAAAGGTTCTTCTCAGTTTTTTGATCCTACTAGGAGGAAAAATGTGTAGTGTAATTACTGTCACAAATTCAGCCACATGAAGAAATATTATCGACAGAGGATTGCTTCTGAACAAAAGAAACAGGGAGGGCCCCATCAGACAACGAATGTTGCAGAACATTCCGAGCAGACAGAATTTGCCTTTTACGCCTTTATGGCTAAAAGGTCTTCAGATCATGTCCCGTCTTCGGCCTGGTACATTGACTCTGGTGCATCATGCCATTTCTCTCACAAGCGTGACTGGTTTATTGACTTCTCACCTTTCAGTGATTCAGTAGTATTCGGCGGAGGTGAAGAGTACACAGTGGTTGGCAAAGGTACAGTTCAGATCCAGTCTGGTGGGCGCACACTCATCTTCCTGAATGTGTACTATGTTCCTGGTATGGAAATTAATTTGCTATCTGTCAGCGAGATTATGAGGAACTCTCCTCAGCTTGATGTAATATTCAGTGCGCACAAGTGCTCCATTATCGACATGGACACTAGTCTTATGGTTGTTGTTGGCCTAGAAGATCATGGTCTATACAGGCTTCTTGACATTGGAGATTGTCCAAAAGTAGCTCTAGCAGCTCGTGTTTCTCCCATCAGCACCCTATGGCATCAACGATATGGGCATCTAAACATGTAGTATCTCTCTCAGCTCTCTCGGGAGGGACTTGTGTCAGGGTTACCTGATATTCAGACTCAGCAGTTGGGAGTATGCGGCGCTTGTCAAGCTAGCAAGCAACATTGGTCTTCATTAAAGGATGGAGAATCTTGGTGCGCATCTAAGGTACTCCAGTTAATTCATGCTGATATTTGTGGTCCTATGCATACATCTTCTATTACTAGTTGCAAATATTTTTTGCTTATTGTAGATGATTTCAGTCGAAAGATGTGGGTGTATTTTCTAAAATATAAATCTGATGTATTTAGTATCTTTAAGAAGTTTAAATCCTTAGTTGAAAAAGAGTTTGGCTGTAATATCATAACTCTTAGGACAGATAATGGGGGGGGGGGGGGATTTTGTTCTTCCGCTTTCTCCAACTTCTATGATACTCATGGCATCAAACGTCAGTTAACTACACCCTACACTCCTTAGCAGAACAATGTTGTCGAACGCCACAACCGTACAGTTGTTGAAATGGCTCGTTCCATGTTACAACGCAGGAATGTTCCGAAAAAATTCTGGGCTGAAGCAGTATTTACTACTGTCTATCTTCTTAACCGATCACCTACTCAGACTGTTAAGGGGAAGACTCCCGAAGAGGTTTGGTCTGGCTGTAAGCCTAAGATCAGTCACCTCAAAGTATTTGGCTCAGTTGCATATGTTTGGATTCCAGCTGCTAAGCGCTCTAAGTTGGATTCCAAAAGCCAGAAACTCATGATGACAGGGTACAGTGATCATCACAAGTCCTATAGGTTGATAGATATAGCCACTGGTCGTCTTAGCTTCAATCATGATGTAGTATTTGATGAAGACAAAGGATTCTTTCAATCTCCTCCTTATGAGCAGTGTTCTGAGGATTAGCCTCACAGTGTTCTTCTTTCGGTAGGTCCACCTGATGGGAGGGATGATGCAACATCAGTATTTGATGATGCATTACCTGAGCTTCCTCTGGAAAATAACCCTCCCCTTGCTGCTCCTATTGTTCCTGAGCCTTCTCCATCTCCCCCTGATATTGGTTCCTCTACTCTCCGGCCTAAATGGTGGGCTAAAACCATTGGTGATCTCTGGGATAATGAGCTCCTTGAAGGTAGAACTTCTAGACATAAGAGAAAACAATAGTCTATAGTAAATTTTGCTCTTATGGCTAACCTACACAATATTTTTGAGCCTCAAAACTATTCAGAGGCTAAGGGTACACCTGAGTGGGAACAGGCTATGGAAGCTGAATTCCAGAGTCTTCAGAAGAATCACACTTGGACCCTTTCTGATCTTCCTGCAGGGAAAAAGCCCATTAGCTGCAAATGGGTGTATAAAGTGAAATAGAAAGCAGACGGAACCCTGGCAAGTATAAAGCTCGCCTTGATGCTCGAGGGTTCTCACAGAAGGAAGGCATTGACTATGAGGAGACCTTTCCTCCTACAGCCAAGATGAGTACCATATGGCTTGTCCTTGCCTTAGCAGCTTAGTTCAATTGGAAAGTCCATCAGATGGATGTAAAGAGTGCTTTTCTGAAGGGTGACTTATAGGAAGAAGTCTACATGACGCAGCCTCCAGGATTCAAGGTTGCCGGTCAAACACAGAAAGTCTGTAGATTAGTCAAAGCACTCTATGGTCTAAAACAAGCTCCTTGGGCTTCGTACATGAAAATTGATCAGTACCTCACATATCATGGTTTTCAGCGGAGTCCATTTGATGCAAACCTGTATATCAAGCATACAAGTGATGATATTTTGTTTGTGGTTGTCTATGTGGATGACCTTATCATTACTGGCAGCTCAACACATTTGATCCATGGGATCAAATAGGATTTGTGTAGCACTTTTGATATGACAGATTGAGGACTTCTTCATTACTGTTTGGGGGTTGAAGTCTAGCAGACCGAGAACAACATCTTTCTCTCTTAGTCCAAGTATGCCAGAAATCTTGTGGACAGATTCTGAATGCAGGATTGCAAACCTGCCACGACTCCTATGGAACCAGGGCTCAAACTTTTAGCTCAGTTATCCTCACCCCTTGTGGATGAAACTTTATTCAAGCAATTAGTGGGCAGCCTCATCTACCTTACTGCCACTAGACTTGACATCGGTTTTGTAGTGAGCTACATTTCCAGCTTCATGTCAGCTCCTAAGGCTGATCATTGGGTAGTAGCGAAGCGTGTGTCACGTTATGTGTGTGGCACTCTTGATTATGGACTTCTGTACACTCGAAGTTCTGATCCTATACTCAGTGGTTACACAGATTCTGACTGGGTCGGTTCGGTTGATGACCGTAAATCTACAACTGGGTATGTGTTTAGCTAGGATCCGGTGCTGTCACCTGGACTAGTAAGAAGCAGTAGGCAGTGGCTCTTTTTTCAACAGAAGCAGAGTATCGGGGAGCATTTAAGGCATCTTGTGAGGCAGTTTGGCTTCGACGTATGCTTGCGGATACGCATGTTTTCCAAACAGGTCCTACTCCCTTGTTTTGTGATAATCATGGAGTGCTCAAACTTGCCAAGAATCCACTATATCATGAACGAACAAAGCATGTAGAAACCCATTGTCACTACATTCGCCAGCTTGTTGAAGATGGATCCGTTCAGTTGCGATATGTTCCCACAACGGAGCAGCCCGCCGACATCTTCAATAAGCCTCTTGGTCCTGATAAGTTTGTAAAATTCAGAGGGTCTATCGGTGTTGTAAATAGATTGAGCATTAAGGGAGGGTATTAGAATAATGCTATTAAGTGATTAATGCTCATTCTTATTAGCTGTTTCTATTTTTATCTTTTTAGCAGTTTCTTAGAAGAAACTGGTTGTTTCTATTTCCTAATAGAAACTTGATTTTTCTATTTCTGTAAATATCGCTATATTACTTATTGAGCTTCATTTTCTCATGTAAATCAATTCAATTCATTCATTGATTAAGTCAAACAAATGTCCACTGCGGGAAACTAATTGGTGGGATGCGGAACAAGAGAAAATCATGTGTTGCCCATGGTTTTTCTAATAAACCTTAAAACAACTGACAAAACTGCCCGTAATCTAAACTCACCCCCAAAAAAAAATTATGAAATTGGGCTTCAGGTTCGTCTTTAGGTTCAAATTCGTTGAGGTTCGAATTTGTTAAGATTCGAATTCATTGAGGTTTGAATTTCGGGTTCGACTATCAGGTTTGCCGAACTTGAATGAATTTGAATTTGTTTTTTGGGTTCGCTGGATTTAGAACCTCATGGTTCAAATTCGGCGAACCTTGTGACATAGACTACAACCAAGTAATACAACCTACTTTGGAATCATGTGACACAACATAATTAAAGTTAAATTAGTTCAAATTGACATTACTATTCGAACACTACTCCTCAATGTTAATTTGAAATTAACTCAACAAACTTCCCCTTAAATTTCAAAGCGATTCTTCTTCGATTATATCTAAAATGATGAAACTTGCCTTTTGGCAATGCTTTGGTGAAGATTTCAACTACTTGCTCATTTGTGCTGCAATACATCACTTCAATTGCTCCTTTTGTCAACTTATTCTTTGCTGGATTATCAAATGATGAGGAAGCAGTGTTGCGAACATCACGATTAAATCTCGATTTTTTCGCATGAACGTTTTTATCGCCGATTTTTGACTTGCAAAAAATCGCGATCCAATCCCAAAAAATCTTGATGGGCGGAAACAATGCGTTTAAAGGGCCGATTTTGGGTTTTTTTGTGTCATTTTTTCAGATAGTGGGCAAGTTTGAGAGCTGAGGAGGAGAAGAAGTCATCTAGTTTTTTTGCATCATTTTTGCTTGGGTTTGAATGTGCATTTTTTCCATTATTGTTGCATTGAGTTGAGGTTTTTGTTTTTGTCAAAAATTCAATGTGTTATATGTAATTTTTTTATTTATTTATTTTTTTAAACTTTAAACTTGAAATTCTTCTTGTGCCCTAGGTTCAACTTCAAACTTCATCTTACATTAAAACTCAAGAGTTCAACAAAGTTAGAAACATGCCAAAGAAATTGGACCCTTTGTGGGAATTTGGTGAATCTGATGGAGGGTTTGACAGCTCAAACTTGACATGAAAGTTGTGTAGGCATCATATGTCAGGGGCGTATACAGATTGAAATATCACCTTGCACAAATCCTTGGACATGAGGTAGGTCCTTGCACCAATACAAATCCGGAAATCATCCGAAGAGCCTTCAGATCATTGGAAGAAATAGAGCAAACCAAATTGTCGAAGTCAGCTCTGAAGAGTCAACTAGTAGGGAGTAGAGTGTTAGGAGGTGAATATGAGAGTAAGATTGGTTCTACTTCAACATCAGTATCTACAACCAACCCTATAGTTTCGTCATCATATTTTGTTCCTAGAACCATGCCTGGTTCACAACCATCTATCTCTTCAATTATTAAAAAAAGGAGAAAGAAGAAGCTAACAAGTTGTTGGGCAAGTTTCTTCTTTGGAGTGATATTCCTTTAAGTGTTGTAAGGAATAATCCATTTTTCCAGCCTGCTGCTGATGCTATTGCAATTGTTGGCCCAAGGTACAAAGTTCCTTCTTATGATGAATTTAGAGGCTGCATTCTTCAAAATAAAAAGGTTGACTAAACCAAGAAATTGGAGGAATTTAGGGCATCATGGGCACACACAGGATGCACTGTGATGTCAGATGGTTGGACCAATCAAAAGGGTAGAAGCCTCATATACTTCTTGGTTAATTGTTCCAAAGGGACAATGTTTATGAAATCTGTTGATGCATCTGCACATATCAAAGATGCACAATTATTATGTGATTTGCTGGATGTGTTTATTTTGGAGGTGGGTCCAGAACATGTTGTTGAAGTCATAACGAACGATGCTGCAAATCATGTTGTTGCTGGCAAGATGCTTATGGAGAGGCATCCTACTTTATTTTGGACACCTTGTGCTGCACATTGCATTGATTTGATGTTGGAGCCTTGGAGGACATAGAAAACATTCATTTTGTCAAAGATATTGTTGACTCATAAAAAAACATTACAAAATATATATATATATATATATATATATAATCATGCATCTGTGCTTCATTTGATGAGAACATTCACCAACAACAAGGAGTTGGTGCACCCTGTCATTACACGGTTTGCCACCAGTTTCATATCTCTTCAATCCCTCTTGAATTCTATGTGGGATGTGAAGAGAATGTTTTTTTCAGATGAGTGGTGTTCTTTGTCATTTAGCCGCAAACCAGATGGAGAGGCCATATGCAAATTAGTTTCATACAGGAAAGCTTTTGGGTGGGAGTGCAGGAGGTGTGCAACATTACTGAAGCTTTGGTAAAGGTTCTTTGATTAGTTGATGGTGACAAGCCCGCAATGGGCTATTTGAATTTTGTATGAGGCCATGGACAGGGTCAAAGAATCCATTCAGACCTACTATGATGATAAGGGAGATGAGGGTTTTCAGAAACAACTCCTCCTATAGGAAGTGATTAATGAACGATGGAACAACACACTCCATTGTCCCATTCATGTTGCAGGGATCTACCTGAACCCCGCATTTTCTTACCCTTGTGGGTTCTTATTTGATGCTGAGGTCATGGATGGATTCTTCCTCTATGTTCAGAGGATGGTGCCATCTGCAACAGAACATGCAAAAATCTCTACAGAAATGGAGATATATAGGATGGCAAATGGCACATTTAGCTTTGACATGGCTGTAATTGATAGAAAGACTAAAATGCCAGGTATGTTTTAGTTTGTTTCAAATTTCATTGTCTCTTCAAGTTCATAACTTCATATTTTGCTTCAACTTTCAAATTTCAATTTTTTTCTTATGTTTATCTTATTTGTAATTTTGTTGTAAATGCATGGTGGAGAAGCTATGGTGGCAGAGTACCCAATTTGCGAAGGCTTGCCATTCGAGTGCTCAGCCAAACATGTAGCTCCTCAGGATGCGAACGCAATTGGAGTATAGTTGAAAAAATACACACCAAGAAGCGTAACAGGTTAAAATTTAAAATATTCCAAATTTGCAATTAATTTTTTGAATTCATTAAATAATATTTTTTTTTGTAATTATTATTTAATGACCCTTGTACAGGTTGGAGTCCCAGTGACTTAATGACATGGTCTACGTCTACTACAATATTCGATTGTGGGTGATGCAACTTGAGAGGACACCTGACATGGAGGCCATCTCATTGGATGGGATTGACACCATTGCTGCATGGAGGGTTGAGGCCAAGAGGCTTCTCATGAAGTGTGTCGTTGATTGGTTAGAGCAAGAGGTAGTGCAGGGGGTAGAGGAGGAGGAGGAGGTGACACCACCTACCCAGGCTACCCCTGTCACCAGTAGAGGACGTGGTTGACCTCCTGTAGCTTCTAGTTCTTCAACTTCTAGAGCACAACAGAGTCCACTGTCAACTCCACCGCCATCTACATCTAGAGGGAAAGCTATTGCATTCTCGCAAGAGGGGCAGATGAAATCAATAGTATTAGTTATTTTGCTCATGTAATTGTATATGACATTATGACTGATGATATGAGATACGTTATTATATTTTTTGTTGATATTTTGAGGCCGAGTTGGGACTCAAGACTAACTATTCAGGACATGATTCACTGTTATGTGTGATGTAGCACTAGAAATGATATTGCACATCTTATAGATTAGTTCTTTTTTCATATTTATGTGTCAATGCATTTATTTTATGTTGTAGATGCTTTAGATATTAAAAAAATTGAAGAAAATGAATATTTTTGTATTTGCCGATTTTTTCCCGATTTTTATCGAAGTTTTCAAATTTTTCTGATTTTTTCCCGATTTTTTCCCCTTGCCGATTTAATCCAGATCGCGATGTTTGCAACATTGTGAGGAACTTCCATGTGCTTTGGCGTAACACATGAAATTGGATCCTTTATGAGCTTGATCATATTTGAGTTGTCACAAAACAATGGAGTGGGATGATACCACTTTTCTTCAAGTTGAGAAGAATGCTCATCTACCCAACAGCTTCACTGGCTGCACTGTCTACTGTCAAAATTCTGTAACTTTCCATGTGTTCTTGCTCTTTTTAATGTGATTCCTAATCATTTTGAATCATGATCACTGGCACATAATCTGTATTTACTGAGGATGCAACTTCTGTAATTATTTCAGTGAAAAGTTCGATTAATGCCATCTGATTTTTATTTTACCAAAACAACAAACGTTTTTTTGTCAAGTTGAAAGAAATAGTACCCAATTTTTTGATCCATTTCTCACCTAAAATTATATCAGTATTATCCCACATAGATGGGATTTTAAACTGTGATTTTAAAACATAATTGTAAATTGTCAATTGAAGATCATTTATTTGATGCAAATTTATGTTTGAATTTTGGTTCCGACTCTGCTTGGCATAGTAATCTGTAATTGATTTTCCAATTGAAAAATAATTAATTGTTGATCTTGCTATCACAAAAACTAGCACCTTTGTGCAAAGCCTTCACAATGTGCCATGACTTAGTGGAACATCAGAAGTGCTACCAGTAACACTGTCACCTTAGCAACAACTTCCCTCATTTTAGTGAAAGATAAAATCCAAGACAAGGGAGGTTTCCCCTAGAACTTAGGACTCCTAAGGCAAGACACAATCAAGGCCGGCCTCCTAAGTATCTACCCATTTCACCACCAAAGAGATGTTTCAATCAAGTCAAGGATAAGGTGGTTACTCAAAGTAAATTATAGATTTGGTTTAAAGTGTTCTAAGACTGATTTAGGGGTTCCATGAAGTAACGATCTCATGCAAAATATCCCCAAACCACTCAATTCTGAAAATTAACAATGGCTGTTGTAAAGTTTGCATAAAAGATAGGAAATTACAGGAATAAACAAGTTACAACAGCAATACAATTTAGCCCTTCAAAATGAGTTATAAAATAGTAGAAAATAGGGCTAAAATCTGAAAATTACGAGGCATATAACAGCCATGTAAAACAAGATGTTTAGCTCTAATTATGCAACAACATAATTAGCGAGGCATATTTTATGCAATAAAATGATATTAGGTCAAACATGCAAGAAAACCTTACGATTTTAGGTCAATAACATGAAAGAAAAACCCTAGAATTTTAGGCTAAAATATGTATAAAAGCCTAGACGTTTAGATTTTTTTTTGATGGTTGAAATTTAAATGCAAGCTAAACAAAACTCTAAATTTACCCAAAAATATAAAATAAAATTTGACTTTATAATATATGATTGATTAAATGGAGAAGACTGTTAGTTTGGTAGCTCGGGAGGTACTTCCACATGGGTTGTGCTTAGCATGTGGAAGTGACCCTTCATACTCCCTCCCTAGTCACTTTAGAAAGTAGTTTTTTCTAAAATGACTTTATAATGTTTGAGTGACTGAAGTGATTTTTAGAAAGTGGCTTTTTATAAAGTGACTTAAGTCATCCCAATGAGAGATTAAGTCACAATTGTTGGTCTTGCGATGCCAAGATTTAATGGTTTTAGTAATTAATGAGTTTATAAAAGGAGAGAGGGGAGAGAAAGAGACACACTTTTCAAGAGAGAAAGATAGGAAAGGAGGGTTGAGAAGAAAAAGAGGAGCAGCAAGGGCACAAATTCCATGGCAGCTAGCAGCAAGAGAAGGGAATGTTTCTCAAGGCAGTTTTCAGCAGCGAAAGGGCACACTTTTTTAGGATTTTTTCAGCCATTAATGCAGGCAGTACAGTAGTAAATCCAGGCACGAAATTTCAGCTGAGAGGGCACGAATTTCAAGGAGAGACATTATTGTTTTGTACAGGAAATATTGGCACAAAAATCGAGACAACAAGGGTGTGGTTTTCTATACTGTTTTTTGGTGCATTTAGTGCAGTTTGTACACACAGGCATGGAATTCTAGACAACATGTGGCACTGGCACAATTTTTGAGAGAATCTTGGGCACAATTTTTGAGATAAGTACAACTGGTTTTTGCTGGAAATTAATTGTTGTAAACTCAGAAATTTCTTTGTGAGCATTTAATAAAAAATTTCCTCTTCTCTACTTGTTTTTCCTTGGGGGTTTTTCCTAAGGCTTTGCCCAAAAATCTGGACTGTCAATTTTTGTGGGTTTTTACTATCTTCAACCTTTAAAGTTCAGATTTAGTCTTCAGTGTTTCTACTCATAAAAATCAAATTGCATGTGTTTGAGTTAAAATACATTATTGCTAAAGTTTTTATTGGAGTTAGAAATTTGGGTGTTGACTAAGTGTTTGACGAAATTCCTACATGAGTTTTTTTTTCCAGAGAAAAAATCATAATTTTTATTAAGAAAATAAAAATTACGTTTTGTATGTGCAAGATGCACTTAGAGCAGGCTTGTTTTGCCAACATCCAAAAAATACATATTTGTCTAACTGTTCGCAATAAAGTCCAAAATTCAGAACTCAAGGCAATACAACTTGTGACCAAAATAAATACATATCAGATCTACAACCTTATCAGCTGCATAAAAAAGCATCATAGTTCCGTAAAGTGATGATCCTGCAAGAAAGACATAGGAGTTCTAAACAACCATCAATCAAAAATCAGATCTGAGGAATGTCCACTGGGTCTACATATGGTTAGTCTCCCCACTTCCCTTGTCCATGTGAAAATTCGGGAATCCCCGAATTAATACTGCAGCAAACTGAGTAACTTCTCCTACTTGTTAATCCATGCAAGTTATTTACTGTGTTCTACTGTAAATATCGAAGTAAATATGTAGGAATTTACAGGGTAAGTTCCTCAAACAGAACACCAAAGGACACCACTCACAAACAGATCACAGATCAATACACCAATATTTTGATGTGGTTAAAACCCTCAAAGAGAGAAACAGTCCACGGCCTGAGCCAACGCGGCCACTTCAGGCAATTTATTAATAAAAGAATGAAAATTTACATAAGCTTCTCTCATGGACGGTTACCCTACAAATGACCCTCCATGCTTTTTAAATAGAGATCATGGACCAATCGGGTGTTAAGCCACAGATCAAGTGTCAGTAATACCGGGGAGAGAATGAACTGTCGGATCACTACATATCGTGACCGTCGGATTGTAAGTTACAAAATGTACATAGTAAAGAAACACACTTTACCTAACTCTACACTAGACCAAGTTATACTTAACTATTTCCTATGTGTCAGAATATCCTAACATCCCCCCTTAAGAACAACTTGGGATAGGATTGAAGGATTTACAAATATGACACAATAGGAGAAGGAAGGAGGCACTAGAGCCTATCCCCCCTTAGTGACAACTTCCTGAACTCCAACCATAAATCGAAGTTTAGCAAATTTCGCCTCTGTGAGAGCCTTTGTAAAGATGTCTGCAACTTGATCATCTGTTGAACAATATTGCACTTCAAGAACATGGTCGTGAATGAGCATTCTGATGAAGTGCATGTGCAGTTCAATGTGTTTGCTGCGTTGATGTTGGATTGGATCTTTGCATAGTTGAATGGCACTTTGATTATCACACCAAAGTGTAGTCGGATGTTGCTGCTGAAAGCCAAACTCTGACAGGATCTGACGAAGCCACAAGGCTTCCTTATTGGCTTCTACAACACCACGATACTCTGCTTCTGCTGAAGAAAGAGAAATGGCACCTTGTTTCTTGCAAGCCCATGTAATAGGTCCTGAACCAACAGTGAACACATAACCTGCAGTAGACTTCCGATCATCAGGGTCACCAGCCCAATCGGAATTAGTGAAAACAACGAATAGAGGAGTTGCTTCGGCACTGTATTGAATCCCAAACTGAATTGTACCTCGAACATAACGAAGTATTCTTTTAGCTGCTTTCCAACGACTTTCATGTGGCTTTTGCATAAACCGAGCAACAAGGCCAACGACAAAGGAAAGGTCAGGATTGTTAGTATCAGTCTTTCCAGCCTTCCTCCAGTGATCAAATATGCTCTTACAAAGTGGTCTCAAAGTTTCCAAGTCAAATTTTGTCATTTCAAAGAGTTTTCAAGCAAAATTTGGTCACTAGGCATTAGGTCTAGGGTTTGCCCAAATGTCAGTCCATGTCATCATTCAGCTGAGCCTATCATCATTCAGAGGGTTGTCATTATCATGTCAGTGTCGAACGAGTCATTTTACACCTTATTCATGCTTCAGTTGTGCCTAGGTAAGGTCATTTCCCTCTCCTAGGGTTTTGAAGGCAATTTCTCTTGGATGGTCAAATCACCGGCAAAACTTGTTTCCTGATGTTCATACACCTTTCCCTATCCTTAAAGTACTTTATCAAACACTTCCCATCCCTTAGATCCGCCAAATTCCTCATTTTTGCACAAACCCTAGTTTCTAGCTACAATCTGGCAATTTTCTAGGTTTGGCCTGTGTTTTGCCATTTTGGACCCCTTCCCCTCACTCAATCTTTGAGATTCCACTTTCCCCTGCCCAATCATGGTATGAAAGTTTGCCACCTGCTTGTATTTACTGCTTAAAAGATTTTCATGCCTTGTTTATTGAAAGATATAAGGACTCTTATCCATCGTTGAATTTAGTTCAAGACTGTTGCAAGCATGCCTATAGTTTTATTGAAAGCCTTGAGAAGTTTTATGAAGATGATAATTTCATGGATGAAGAGATCATGGAAGCCTTGTATGAAAAGCCGTTTCAGCAACACATAGAAATCTTAGAGGATACTTGTCAAGATCAGCAGGTTGAAGATGGCCATATGGCTGTAATTGATGAAAGAGGAGAGCTTGTTTCAGATCTGCCCACAGAAGAAGACAGCGTGCAAGGTAGCCAAGATTCAATTTTAGAATGTAATGCAGTCAACTCAGCTATTTCAGATCATGGTGACCAAGAATACCTTGTGTTGAATCCTATAAAGAAGAACTCGACTGTTGAGATCAGCTGGCATGAAGAAAACAAGGTTACAAATCTAAGTGCTCCCACCTCACCGGAACTAGATCTTCATGAGGAGGTCATTCAGTCAGCTCATGAACAGCAAGGTGAGATCTTTGTGCAAGTAAGTGATGAATCTCCTTTCAATAACTCAGTAATAAATGATAATCCGGCTGTCATATCATATGAAGATGACCTACCATATTGTCAGACTACAGAAGATCATAGCATACAGGATTACCTTTCAGATTCTTCGTATGTCTCATGTGTTGAAATGTTATTTCAAGAGGAGATTTGCTCACCTACTTGTTCAGAATTTTTTGAAGCCCATGAGCATACTTTTACTGAAGCACATGATGAAGGCAGATCAAAATTTGAAGCAAAAGACACCTTGTTCTTTCAGCAGGAAGTGGCAGTGGCGAATCTTCATGTTTTTCACGATCCTTTAGCAAGTTTGTTGCAGCCAACAGTGATAGTGTTTATTGCAGTGTTCAGTGATGAAGGAAATCATGGTCAGCTATGTTTTTGGATGCCCAGTGATAGGTTTGTATTGTTGACCAGGAGATCTAATCAG
The DNA here is from genome assembly GCA_031772625.1 of Pinus tabuliformis. Classification (NCBI taxonomy): domain Eukaryota; kingdom Viridiplantae; phylum Streptophyta; class Pinopsida; order Pinales; family Pinaceae; genus Pinus; species Pinus tabuliformis. Next base: position 421,595,881 of record CM062816.1, read on the forward strand.
GAAAATCAATCAAGAAGGCATCTGCTTGATTGGTTGCATTGGCATTTTGATATAGTTTGATGTATATTGTCTTGTAAGAAACACAGGTGGTTGTCATCATGATTTCAAATCTTGATGGACTGCTGCCCTTCAAAAAGCTTTGTAAAGTTTTGTTTTAAGTCAGTCATGAGTCATTTGTGTTTGGTTTGTTGAGTGAGTTTTTTCAAGTTATTTCAGTTTGTTATCGAGTCGGTTTGAGTCAAGTTCTAGTTAAGTTTCAGTCAGTTTTCAGTCAGGTTTCAATCAATAAATGAGTCAAAGTCTTGTGTCGTTTGCCGCAATAATGACTCCATCGCCCAATGGTTACAAGCACTGGTCTGCTCTCCCAGATGTCTAAGGTTCTTGGCACCTCCAAGGAGCTACCATCCCCATTGGAGCCAATGTTAGTGTCAGTCTTTCCAGCCTTCCTCTAGTGATCAAATATGCTCTTACAAAGTGGTCTCAGAGTTTCCAAGTCAAATTTTGTCATTTCAAAGAGTTTTCAAGCAAAATTTGGTCACTAGGCATTAGGTCTAGGGTTTGCCCAAATGTCAGTCCATGTCATCATTCAGCTGAGCCTATCATCATTCAGAGGGTTGTCATTATCATGTCAGTGTCGAACGAGTCATTTTACACCTTATTCATGCTTCAGTTGTGCCTAGGTAAGGTCATTTCCCTCTCCTAGGGTTTTGAAGGCAATTTCTCTTGGATGGTCAAATCACTGGCAAAACTTGTTTCCTGATGTTCATACACCTTTCCCTATCCTTAAAGTACCTTATCAAACACTTCCCATCCCTTAGATCCGCCAAATTCCTCATTTTTGCACAAACCCTAGTTTCTAGCTACAATTTGGCAATTTTCTAGGTTTGGCCTGTGTTTTGCCCTTTTGGACCCCTTCCCCTCACTCAATCTCTGAGATTCCACTTTCCCCTGCTTCCTAACATCCGTTCCCACTCCCCAAAATTTCCCCAAGAATTTAGAAGCCCCTTATCCCCTTCATTTCGCTCCATTTCGACAAAATTCCTTGTTTCACACATCGGGACAAGTTTCACTCAAATGATGTTTCAGAGCAATGAAAGATGAATTTTGGGAAACTGAGAGAGGTTTTTGTCCACAACATGCCAAAGAAGAAAAACCTCCTTCACTTTTTGCACAGGTGTCATGGTTTTAGAAAAATGCCAAAATTACAATCGCCGGTTCCAAAGGAGGTTGACCGAGGCACTAAAACGGAGAAAAAGGCCAAATCCACTCCGTATCTTGGCTGAGGCATCCCTTAAGGATCATGGCACTAACTAGCATCATCTACAGCACAAATCCCAAAAATTTTGAAGAATTTTGGGTAATTTTGGTATTTTTGGGAAATTTACAGGTTTTGGCTTCTCAACGGGTCTCACCCCCGGTGAGACCTTTGTCGTCGTAGCTCCGTTTTGCAAAAACTCAACATTTTTGGATTTGTCATGCAAAATTACACATGCCTATGGATGGACTTGAGTTTTCATGGAGTTTTGGGCCTCCAAAAGGTCAAATACAACCAAATTTTGACTTTCTGCCCCTTTTTTGAGCTGCAGAAGTAGTCTTGGGAGAATTGACTTTTGACTGGGCAAATGACCTCCAAATCCAAAAATTCCGGTTGGGTTGGAAAGTAGACTCAGAGACCTTTCCAACGAGCTATCCTGCACCTCATTCTGACACCGGGAAGGCCTCTAAACAGAGCTCCAAAGTGCGCGACCCGTTGAGGAAATGTGCGCGACCCGTTGAGGAAATTGTGCCAGATTTGACCAGTTCAGCCCAGAAAACGCAGTTTGGCTCCAGTTTGACTTTTTGAGGTTGATGGTGGTCCTCTTGGATGTAATTGTGACACTTTTTGGATACTTTTACTCTTGTTTAACTCTTCTAGAAGATTCATTTGTGTAAAGGGTAAAAATTGAATGTATGAACTGATTTCCAAGTTTATAGAGGCAAGTTGTTTTGACTGCCTATTTTCTAGTGCTCAGTTTAGAATTGGTTGAAACAACTCCTAGAAGGATGAGCTCGACCCCTAGAGGCAAGGGAAGAGGTTGGCTTGCCTATATTATGTATTTTCTTAGTCATTTTCAAGGGTTGGAAGGTTGGACTCTTGAGGGAGAAGCTATCACTGTATTATTCACTTGTATCTCTGTAATTTTTGGCTAAGGAAGACCAGGGTTTTGCAGTCATCTTTGGGATTCTTGTGGACTCATTGTGTTGATGGTGTGTCTCTTCATGTTATTGTAAGCTTTGTTATGTGATTCATTTCCTTTCTATACTGCTGCATATTAAACAAATGAAGTGATAAAGTTAGAATTCATGCTTGCCATGCTCTGCTTTCAAATTTGTTTAATTTCTATGTTTTCTACTGTCTAAAGAGAATTCAAATCCATTGTTTGCTCTCTTTAGCCTTCTTATTTCTCTTCCTGATCATCCACTTCAGCTAAAGACATCTACACAAGCTCCTACCTTGCCCCAAAGACCCCCCTGCAGAAACTGTGTCAAATCCCCGCACCCTAAATTGCAGCTCCTCAATTTGCCACCAAAAACCCCAAAAACCCCTAAATCAACCTTTTAATCAGTTTACTAGCCTAATATCAGTGTTACCTTTGATTGGTCATCTCATCTCATTAAAGATTTGCCGAGATTGACCGAAGAGAGCCTTCTGCTGCCCCGTAGGGCTAGCTACGAGGCTGAATGGTTTGATGTAGCTTTGAGATTTGCCTTTCTCAGCCTGAGGTGAAATCTCAAGTGCTAACAAGGACGAGTATGGGTCAGATACAAAAGTTTTCCTACAAGTTGACGGTATAAGGTAGCATCAACTTCAGGAGAAGTACAAGTGATTGAAATTTTGACTCCAGACTGAAAGGGAGAAGGGGCTGGCTTACAGTCTTCCATGTGAAAATGGCGTAGAATATCACAGGCATACTTGGATTGGGAAAGGGAAATACCTTCCTTGGATTGCAAGACTTGAAGACCAAGAAAATAATGTAAGTGTCCGAAGTCTGTCATTTCAAACTTCCTTTTAAGGCTAGACTTCACATGGTTTATAAGGTTGGGATCACTACCAGTCAGGATAAGATCATCAACATAAAGAACAAGAATGATAAGAGACTTGCCCACTTTCTTGGTGTGGATAGTATTGTCAGAATGACACCTAGAAAAGCCATTTTCTAAAAGAAAGTTATCCATTTTGGCATACCAAGCTCGAGAAGCTTGCTTGAGATCATAAAGGGATTTCTTAAGCCGACATACAAGGCTAGAGTCTGTTTGTATAAAGCCAATAGGTTGTTCCATATAGATTTCTTCATGCAAGTCCCCATGCAAGAAGGCAGATTTAACATCCATCTGATGGAATTCCCATTTGAAAGAGGCAGCAAGGGAAAGAACATGGCGGATAGAGTTCATTTTGGCAACAGAGGAGAAGGTTTTAGTGTAGTCAATGCCTTCAACCTGTGAAAAACCCTTAGCAACAAGACGAGTTTTATGTTTATCAACTTTCCCATCTGGTCCATACTTGGTTCTGTAAACCCATTTGCATCTAACAAGTTTTCGTCCCTTTGGTAGAGGAACAAGATCCCATGTATCATTTTCCAATAATGAATGATATTCTTCATTCGTAGCTGCTTCCGAATCTGGATGGCCTGAAGCTTCTGCAAAAGTGTCAGGATCATAATCCACTGAAGCTTGAGCCAGTAAAGAGGAGACTCTATCAAACTGAGAACGTGTACGTCGCTGATCTGTAGGATCACCGACAAGATCACCTGCTTCATCCCGAGTAGCACAGACCCATTTTGGAAGCTGAGGAGCTGAAGGAGGATCCTGAGAAGGTGGGGGAGGATTTTCATCCTCGCTTTCATCATCTGAAGAAGAAATATTTTCAAAAGTAGAAGAGATAGGGAGAGATGGCACATCCGCCGAACTAGGCTCGTAGGCCGATATATTTTCAGCAAACTTTATATCTCTTCTAATGATAACATTTTTGGACTTAAGTGGAATAAGTCTATATCCTTTGACATCTTCAGAATATCCAACAAAAATACATTTTTCACTCTTAGGTTCTAAAGCTTTATGTTTCTCATCTGGAATATGGGCCCATGCTTCACTTCCAAAAACACGAAAGTGACTTACATGCTTCTTTTGGAGTGATATTCTTTAAAACTTTAGTAGGAGTGCGATTTATTCTGTAATTTGCACAGTTAATTGCTTCTGCCCAATAATTAAGACTATGTCCTTTAGATTGAAGCACACAATTAGCCATTTTTTTTAAGGTGCGATTCTTCCTTTCAGCTACACCATTTTGTTGTGGAGTATATGGAACAGTATGTTGCATTTGAATTCCATTCTCAGTGCAAAAGTTGATGAATTTGTTGTTAACATATTCTTCGCCATTATCAGATCTTAGCTTAAGAATTTGATGTCCAGATTGTTTTTCAACAAAGGCCTTAAAGGCCAAGAACATGTTAAATACTTCACTTTTGAGTTTTAAGAAGTATACCCAAGTGCGTCTGGAGAAATCATCAATGAAAGTTAATAAATACTTGTAGCCAGAGAATGAAACAACTGGAAGTGGACCACATAAATCACTATGCACAAGCTGTAAAGGGGCTGAGGCGTGCCAAGAGGCACGTTTTTCAAAACTGTCCCAATGATGTTTTCCGAGTACACATCCAGAACAAACACCATCTCTGCAAGATACCATTGGAAGACCTGTCACCATATTTTCTTTACATAGATTCTGAAGAGAGCGATAGTTTAAGTGACCAAATCGCTTATGCCAAAGTTTGCTCACTTCATCATTTTGAGCAACAAATACCGAGGGAAGATTTGATGACCCAAAGTTGTGAAACTTATACAACCTTGTAGAATCATCAGCAATGCAGTAGCTAAAATCTGTCTAGGATCTCTTAGGTCCTTAATTACAACATCGTGAGGTGAAAATTCAGCGATTTTACCTTCACCTGAATGAGTTATCTGATATACAGATAGAAGGTTGCATGATAAGGTTGGAACACATAATACATCATTAAATTGACCATTGTCTATGTGAACAGTTCCAGTCCCTACAACACTAAGAGTTCTATCATCACCAACATATATATTTTCAGTGTTACAATCATTTAAAGAAGAAAACATGGCTTTGTTTTTGGCCATGTGATAAGAAGCTCCAGAATCAATGAGCCACTCATGAGAATGAGAAGAAGAAGATACATTTAGTGCATAGCCAGACCGAGATGCTTGACAACCACATGCAGAAACTGCTATTCCTTGCAGAAGAGTGCTCCAAATGGATGTTATGCTTCTTCATTGCTGCTTCCAAGGCTTCCATCTTCTTAAAGCATTTGGATTCTAAGTGGCCATCTCGATTACAAAAGTTGTAATGTCTATCAGTCTTCTTCCCTTTGTTTTTATTTTTCTTGTCATTTTGTTGAAATGATTTTTCATTGAGGCTAAAATTGCTTAGGACCATTCCTTTTAGGATACAACTTCTTAGGATTCTTTGAATTTGGTTGCTGTTGGGTGGCTAATGCTTTCTTAGAAGAGTTTCCAAGATTAAAAAGACCAAGGTGTAAGAGTTTTTCTTGTTCTCTTATTAAAGAATCACAAAAGGAATCAAAGGAAGGGGACTTGTAGGCTTGTCCTTGAGAAATGAAGGCTTCTCTTGTAGAATGGAAGGTGGAAACAAACACAGAATAGGCTGGTCCCAACTTAGTAAGAATGGAATAGATAAGGCTACTATCTTCTTTCTTAACCTTAACACCTTCCAAGAGAAGTCTAAGGGTCTTGAACTTGGACAAAAAATCTTCAATGCAAGAAAAGTTATTGGGGTCCAATGTAAGCAACTCATTTTCGAGTTGATGGGCTTTAAGTTCATTTTTAATTCCAAAAACTTTAGTGATCTGTTTCGTTGCTTCCTCAGGAGTATCAAGTTCTGCAATATGGAATCTAAGATCGGGAGAAATAGACATCCCTATCAACCGACGTGCTTGATCTTCCCTATTTTCCCATTTAGCTGCCTTATCTTCATCTTTCGGTTTGGTTTCTTGGCCTGAGGCTATTCTGTAGAGACCTTTACTTCTAAGTAAATCCACAATGTAGGACCACTATTGAAAGTAGTTGGTGCTGTCAAGAATAACTTGGCATGGATTTTCCATTTTAATAGAAACTGAAGCTATAGATGCTGAAACTAAGTGTTCCAATGGAAAGATCTCGAAAAATTAGGCTGGTTAAAAAAAAACGGCTTTGAAAACGGCTTCCGGATGAAGAAGTTATGGCTTTTTGAAGAAAAGTTGATGAAGATGTTGACGAAGTGTGGGAATGTGCGGAAATGAAAAATCCGCCCCTACAAAAAGGAGACTTGAACTCAAGACCTCTACTCTCATAAATTAGCTTTGGACCAAGTGAGCTAAACTAAAAGTTTGAGAGAGAGAGAGAGAGAAGGGGGGGTGATTTTTTTTGGTCACTGAAGCTTTGGGTTGCCTGCTTGCTTGAGAAAGCTCTTTTTCCCTACAAAACAAGAAAAACAAAACCCAACACGGACATACAAAAAAACGAACCTTACGGCTTGAAGTTAGCTTTAGCAGGAAACTAAATATTTTCCTCAATGTTTCTGATTTTTCGAGATCACACTAAGGCGTAGCGAAAAAGAGCATACACATGAGAAAAATCCTTCCTCTCTGTTTCTGATTTGCCCAGATTGCACAGAGTTGTAGGGCAAAGAGCATACGCAGAAATGAAAGGTATAGATCCGGTAATAAAAAAAAGCTAAATAAATCGAAATAATAAACAGAGAGAAAATAATTAGAAACTGCAAATAAACACTGTATACCTCCAAATCTTAAAAATGACGTAGCTAGGGCTACTAGAAAGCTTTTCGCGTGAAACGAAAGGGGTTTCTCATTGAAACATATGTTCCTAACACAACAGAGCAATCCTCTCGGCCCGAAAGCAATCAGAAACAGTAGATCTAGGAAACGGTCTTCGGATGCAGTTCTACCGGCTTCAGATTTGGATCACCAACTGACGCAACCCTCAAATAGCTCTGATACTTGTAGAAATTTACAGGGTAAGTTCTTCAGACAGAACACCAAAGGACACCACTCACAAACAGATCATAGATCAATACACTAGTATTTTGACGTGGTTAAAACCTTCAAAGAGGGAAACAGTCCACGGCCTGAGCCAACGCGGCCACTTCAGACAATTTATTAATAAAAGAATGAAAATTTACATAAGCTTCTCTCATGGATGGTTACCCTACAAATGACCCTCCATGCTCTTTAAATAGAGATCATGGACCAATCGGGTGTAAAGCCACAGATCAAGTGTCGGTAATATCGAGGAGAGAATGAACCGTCGGATCACTACATATCGTGACCGTCGGATTGTAAGTTACAAAATGTACATAGTAAAGAAACGCACTTTACCTAACTCTACACTAGACCAAGTTATACTTAACTATTTCCTATGTGTCGGAATATCCTAACAAAATACAACTGCAGCCTTCACAATTTTAAATAATATGCAGAAACAAGAATCTGAGCAAGAAAGAAATAACACACAAGTGATGTTGAAGAAAGTGTAACTAGGTTTGGTCTTCATAAATGTAATTTTGATCTTTGTAATTGTAAAGAAAAGGAATTATTATTTTTGTCATTTATAACAATGAGTTTCTTGCTCATTGAATAGGTCAAGCACATGTTTAAGTGCTTCTAGGAAGTCAAAGAACCAATGTATTTGTTGAAGACCCTTATGGGCTTGTTACACCATGTAAAAATATGTATTAGAGTCACCTCCAAGCAGAGTCCCAAGCCTCCAACATATGTTGGCCTAAGTTGCACTGAAACGGATACGGGTACGGGGTTTGAAACAGATACGACAAATTTTCAAAAAATTTGGATACGATACGGCAGGAAACGACACATAATATATATATTTTTAAAATAAAAATTTCATATTACCATTCATATTTTAGAATCTAGATTATCATCTATGATCTATCATGATTCATCATCATCAATTCAACATATGCCATAAACATTCAACATTGTCATCATCATTAACGATTATTATAACATTCATGATTCAAGTTTCAAGTTTCAACATATCATCAAGTTTTTGTTCAAATTTCAAACATCAAGTTATCAACATGACAAATTACACGGACACCATCATTACCAAAATTAATAATGCATACTAATTACTAATTTACTACACACTACATAGTACAAAGTACAAAATGAACTATGACTGGAATTCTACTATCATTACTCATAAATTCATAATTCACATGGTTGTTCAAAAGTTTGAAAGTTAAAAGTTAAACCACCATCATAAATTACATCTACATATCATCAAATATGTCTTCATTCATGCCACTATAATGTTCCACTTCCACATCCTCTCTAGAAGTGGCACTGGGACATGTCATTCAATGTCATGAGACATGTCATTCAATGTCATATCCAAGTCAGGCGACTCTGGTTCCACGTCCCATAATTTGGTGGGCCCAAATTTGTATTCATCTCTCTTGTGTGACAAAAGGTGAAGGTTTGAATGAACATACACTAGTTCCTCAGCCTTCTTAGAGCCCATTCTGTTTCGCTTCACTGAATGGATAAAGCCGTATGTACTCTAGTTCTTTTCTATTGAAGCGGAACTAGAAACTAGAAGTTCCACCACTCAATTGGACTTAATCTGCTCTTGTCCTGCATACACTCAATATCACAACCCGAACCCTCTGATCCCACAAAATGAGAAAACTGTGCACGAATCCGAAGCCTAATTTCAGGATCTACAAAAAGCATTCTAAAAGCATTTTTAAATCCTTCTGTGACTTCTGGGTCTTTGTTTGGTGCGCTTCTTTCTGGATCACGTAGCAACCTTGCAACATAATATTTTGGATTCACTGCATAGGCTAAAAGGTGCAATGGGTTGGTCATTTTGTTCCACCTTTTGGTCAATATATCTTTTACTTCTCTATAAAAGAATTCATCTGGGTCATTCTCCTTGGCATTTATAACCAACCTTATCTTCTCTATCATGGAATCAATGCCCTCATACACCTCTCCCAGATTAGGCATATCTGTGTCAAACATACGGAGCAAATCCACAATTGGCTTAGTAAATACCAAGAGATACTCCACCCTATCCCACCATTCATCATCAACAACCAACTGTTTCATTGCTTGTGCTCTATCAGATTGGGATTGCCTCCATTGATTCCAAAGAGAATTGCGTACCATTGATTGTAATGCATCTTTCACCTACATGAGCCTTGTTAAGACTATGATGTGAGAAGCAAATCGAGTCTCGGCAACCTTCAGGTGTCAAATTGCCAATGTTTCAAATTTCAACAAATTAAAAATCATAATTTGATTGAATAACCTATTATGATTCACGAATCATGACATTTGAGAATCCAATTTAGATATTTGAATTTAGAGTCAGAAATTAGAATTTATGAAATATTTAATAAACTTTAAACTTTAAAGCATAGGTACCTTAAGGAGTTCCAACTTAGCAAATTCCCTGTAGATGCCTTGGGACATGTGATGGTTTGTTATAAAGGCTTGAATTTCTTTTGCCTCTTCAAAAATAACTCGAATCCACTCAATTTGCTTCCCCATCTTGCTCAACATGAGGTTCAATGAATGTACAACACAAGGGGTCCAAAAGATGTGTTGATATTTGCTTTCAATAATTAGGCCTGCTGCTCTACACACTGTTGCATTGCCAGTTATTACTTGGACAACATTTTCAGGCCCCACCAATTCAATTGCTTCAATCAAGAGGTTAGCAATGAATTGAGAATCTTTCATCTGCCCCTCACAATCCACTGCGTTCAAAAACATTGCCCCATGTGGGCTTTGAGCAATCACATTGATCAAAGGCCTATTTATTTGATCTTTCCATCCATCAGAAATGATGGACACCCCTGAAATGAGCCATGAATCACGAATGGGGGCTAATTTAGCCTCCAAATCTAACTTTTGAGCACTCAACAATGTGGTTCGTATCTGCTCATATCCAGGGCTCTTGTACCCTCTTGGGGCTTCATTCAAACTTCTTACCATCTTTGCCCAGTAAGGAGATCGCACAAGGTTAAAGGGAAGGCCATTTGCATAAATGCGTTGGGCTACAACTGCATCTGCTATTTCTCGAGCATCATTATTAAAACTCTTCCCAAACAGTGCCAAATATGACCGCTTTGAACCAACAATTCCATGAGAATGAAGTGGAGGCTTCGATGAAGATGCTCCCAACCTTGTTGGGTGTTTTAAATGGGAGGTAGGATTTGCCTCATTTGCTTTAGCATCTGCCTCGTCTTGTTCTCTCTGATATTCTGCAATTTTTACCTTGCTTAAACCATTTCTATCTGCCCCATTCTTTTTAGCTGGGCCACTGCATATTCGAACCCCATTGCCTTTTAACGCAAGCAAATGTGCTTTAACCCATGTGTATGATCCCTTATACTCCTTTTTACACTCACTGCAAACCCATGCCAATGATCCACCACCTTGGATCTTCCCAACAGTAGATACATATTTCCAAAGTGGTGACTTTGGATCGACTTTAGGCCCAGGGGTTGATTCAATTTCATGTGCCACTTCCTCTGCCTCATGAATGGCTAAACTTGAAGTTGCCATGAATGATGATGATGATGCTGTAAATGAAACTGAAAAATAAAATTGACAAATATCATTATATCATATATTTATTTCAAAAGTTCAAAATTTAAAACTTAAAACAAGTTACAATTTAGATGGAGACAAAATAGCATCAATGAAGATCTCATGCAATGAGTAAAATTTTAAAAATAAAATTCTGTCATTATATGAATTATTAATGTGTCTTCTGATAGAGTATAGGGTTGAACTGAAGAGGTTGTTGAGGACTTTATAGAAATATCGAGTTCGGATCTATGTAAAAATTGGGGAAAATTTTTGAAAATTGTTGAAAATACCCAATTTCAGAGCAGGCTAAGGGGAATAATTCTGATTGCTCATATTTTGGAGAAGTACTTCAGAATTTTGTACCACTGAGAAGAAAGAGGGTGGAGTCCACTCAGAGAGTCAGAAGAGAAAACCATAAAAGATATAGTCACTCAGATGTGTGTTATAATTTTTTGATAAGATGCTTTATTTACATGGTATTTTATGCCAAAAAGGGTTTGCTGAAGCAGACACTTCAAGCATGATTAAAATTGTGTGTTTTCAACCAAAAATGCCCCAAAGTTTGAGGTTGATTATGATCATTATTTCTTCACTAGTGGTATTAAACTTAATGATTGCCAACTTATAACTTAATTGCTCTTGGTAATACAACATGGTTGTATGCATACCACTAATTTTTGTGTGTTGTGTTTTGCAAAAATCGATGCTGGCCCTTAATGTGTTCACTGCTCAAGCCTAAATTTGTTGTCACTATTTTCATTGCCAGATATTGATAATTAAGAATTTATGTCCCAACTAAAAGTATGTTGTTGAACTTATCAGAACTCAAAGGCATCATTACTCACCAACATATTCAGCTCATAAACCATATACTTTAAACAGAAAAAGAAAACAATGAGTTGAGAAAATGTGAATGGGTGGTTGAAGTTCAAATCATTGTCATAGTGAACGTGTTTTATAAACTCCTTGAGCATCAAATGTTAATCAACCAATCCTAAATTTTCATGCACAACCACTTAGCAAACACTACATCCCTATATCGAGAGTCAAAACTACATACCTTGCGACTCTCAAGTCTCAACCCGACTTTCGATTCTTCGAACAGATAGCTCTCGAGTCTCAAGTTTCAACTTGAGACTCAACTCTCCATGGCCAAACTGGTTACTGAACAGTTCTGGAAACTGTGACTTGTCTTGACGGTGGCTTCCAAGTTCCACTTTTTTCTTCATGGTAACCGGGTTATGAACTTATGGGAGCAGCAAGTAAAGTGTAGGCTTAGTAATGCGTAGGTTTAGTAAGTTAGTAAAGCGTAGGTTTAGTAATGTGTGCAGCATAGTTTGTAAGTTAGGTTTGCAGAGTAAAAAAAATCGGTTAGTTGTTCCCGACGGGCATACCTCAAAAACGTTTTTTTATCAATACGTTTAAACTTTTTACAAATACGTTTCATATTTTCATAAAACATTTTCAATTTTTTAAAACGACAAGTTTTTGCTACAAAAACACCGTCTGGAAAAAAACGACACAAAAACTTTTTCCTGGTGTTTTGTTCCCTGATCCGGATTTGAAATGGGAAAACGCCGTTTTGGGGGTTAGGGTAGCCGTTTCCGGCAACTTAGATGTCGACATCATAAAGGGAAGCAATTCAAATTATAGAGATCAAGTCGGCCTCAAGTTGGCCTACTAGGAGGGGCAGACTCCTATATAAAGGGCCATTCGACCTCTCCAATACCAAGCAATTTATCTCTGAAATCTGTGAAGGAGAAGAAGAGAAAAGAGTATGAAAAAGTCAAGGAAAGGAGCCTCTAGTGTACTAAAGAAGGAAGGAAGAAAACCGAGTTTTAGAGGGTTGTTTTAGGGCCTATTACAGTCACACGTGCGAAGGAAGGGAAGCTCATTTTGCTGTCATAACAATCCTCCTATTGCAGTCATTCAAAGAGAGTTAATTGGGCTAGAAAAGAGTGCCTATTAGGCCTCTTACTCAAGCGAAGAAGGAGACTACTCAAGCGAAGGAAAGAGAAGGAATCAAGCACCATTTTCTTGAAGATATCCCCTCACACATGTGAAGAATTAGGGCCACACTGCTGCTACATCAGATTTGCAACTATATCAAAAGGAAGAGCTTGATTGGGTAAAGAATAAGTTCCTCTTCCTAAGTGAGGAAATCTACATCTCAAACAAAGGAACAAAGAAAAATATCTCTTCTAGGGCAAGCATAACTAGGGCTACTATCAGTTGCCAGAAGAAGAACATAGTGGGAGAACGAAGTGCCAGAAGGAGGACAAAGTGGTGCAAAAGAAAAAGGCTTGAATTGTGCTCGGAGGATCTTCTTGTCAAGGGTCTAGGATTTGGCATTTGTCAATTGAAGCTTCAATACGAGAAATTTACAGAAGGGTTTTCTTCTCTAGGAGAGAGAGGTTTTGCCCTGGATGAGAGCCAATATCTTGTGTTCTTGTCTCGTGTTTTGGTAACTTTTTGATGAAGTAAGAGAACATACAACACTAATAAAAAGAAGAAGATCGTGTGGATAAGAACAGTAAATGTACTTCACAAATTGTTATCATCGTCATAAGAATCTCCTCATAATCTAGATGCCCTAGATTCTTCAACAAGTGACACCGTTATTTTTGGACCAATGTCCCTAGAAAAGCCTAATGTGGGAAAACCGGTGCAACAACTGAGGGTTTGTATTATTAAACAGTAATTTCTGAATACAATCTTTGGATGCCTTGCTGGCTATCCAGTACAGAGAATCTGACTGACAAAGAGATGAGTGAGATATACTTCACACTGTCACTGGCGATCCAATACTGATCCAGCCACTAAATGGCTAGCCCCTTGCTTCCTCTGCGTAGTTTCTACGCAATCATTGCGCTACTCTGCGTCACAGTTTTTGGGGACTGCGTCACTCATTTGGCTAATCGGTTTGCCTCTGTAACTTTGACTTTCTGCCCTCTCTGTCTCACACCTTGGTTTCTGGCTCTAGAACTCGATTCTCCAACAAATTTCAGATCTCCTCTTAGGCTCTGCGCTGCCTCTGCGTGGCCCTACGCTGCCCAGCGTGGCACTGCGTTGTCTCTTCTGGATCTCTCTCCGCCTTCTTTGCGAAACTCTCCAGCCGGAAACTATCTCTTCCCCTCACTGCAAGAAATCACCTCGATCACTTCTTCGACAGCTGTTGCACTGCTCTTTTCAGAAATCGATCTCTTGATCTCTTACTTGACGTGTCTTACAAATTTCCATCAAGCCTCTTCTTATAATCTTCTCATTGAGTAACCAACGGCCCAGATTAGATTCTAATCAATGGCTTAGATCATTTTGGCTTGATCCCTTGTTTTCTTCTAGAAGTTTCACCCCCAGTTTAATTAATACCCTTTAATTATTTTAATTTCCTAAGTTTAGACTGAGGCCTCCATTAAAAATAATTATTTATTTTAATAAAACCTTCTTCGAGTGGAATTTCCCAAAACGATTTCTGGGTGTTCTAGGATACATGTGTCCTAGCCTCCCTGCAAGTTTTGAGGCTTAAAGCACATCCGATGCTACCAGAAATCAACTGTCCACACCTTGGGTCGGGCTTGGAATGATGCCTGGAGGTTGATGCGGCTAAAAAGAAAACTAAAAGCATAATTTGGCCACTCTCAACAGGAAATGTACTACAAAATGCAAAAAGATGGCCGGGACATACAAATTTAGCATGTGGGCAAAAGCCAAACATGAGCTCTACTCCTTACCCATGGCCATCACCCTAGTTCCTATGGGCCCTATATGAGCCCCCTTTATCATTAAGGAACCCATGATTGTCCCAACCGCTGGTGGGCAATAAACTGCCCCACCTTAAGGGGGTACTCAACCCTATTGATTAATGATAACATCGGATGTGCTCTAAGCCTCAAAATTTGTAGGGAGGCTAGGACACTTTCATTCCGCAATACCCAGAAATCGTTTTGGTAAATTCCTCTTGGAGATAGTTTTATTAAAATAATTAATTATTTTTAACGGATGCCTAAGTCTAAACTTAGGAAATTAAAATAATTAAAGGGTATTAATTAAATTGTGGGTAAAACTTCTAGAAGAAGACGAGGATCAAGTCAATATGATTTGAGCCATTGATTAATATCTAATTTGGGTTGTTCATCACTCAACTGGAGGATTATAAGAAGGACTTCGATGAGCATTTGGAACACACACTAGGCAAGTACTCAGTTACCCAAGTAAGATCGATTTTCTCATTGGTCGAAGTTCGGCAAGAGGAAATCAGATAATAGGCAGAGTTGTAGGTGAGGAGAGAGGGTATCAACATCAGCCAGGAGTGCAGGAGTAGAAGGAAGATGCAGAGCAAAGGAGGGACAATAGAGAGGCTGTGACGCTGGGACTGCGTAGTCATTAAACAGAAGCTGATGCAGTGATGCAGAGGGCTGACACAGTGAGACAGAGAGGGGGCAACAGGTCCTCTCCAGAGTCAGAATCTCGCTAAGAAGCGCGGGAATATTGGTTGTAAAATTTCTCATAGAAAATCCTCTTCTATTTTGCTGCTTGTATCTTGTACATGAGATTTTTGCTGAAGATCAATAAAGAAACCCTCATCTGCTGCACTGGTTTTCCCACATTGGGTTTTTCCGGGGCCAATTATCCAAAAATAACTGTGTCATTGTGATTATACTTGTGCTAGTATTTTTCCTTGCATTTACTTTCTGCAACATTTTAATTATGAAGGTTGCAGTAGAATTTATTTTGATTTTTGCTATAGAACCACCGTGAATAACTTATTTTTGAATTAATAAGTAGAAAAAATAATATCAGTCACTACAGTTGAATTTCTATTAAGAAATCTTCACAAACCCCACCTTAAGGGGGTACTCACTGCTACATCTCACATGTCATGCTCTCCATCCCTTGGAGCCCCGAGCTGTTATGAAGAAAAATCAATAAAGGCAAAAGGCATATGAAGAAGGGTGGAAAAACAAAGGTCGGGGTAACTCATGTAACAAAATTTGTTCCCTCCTACACCTATATACCCAAGTATGGGCTTCCCCAATTATGGCTACCCAATGTACCTTGACATGTGGTCTGGATGTTTTCCCTAATCCCCACACCATTGCATCATTATATCATTTGCCACCTACCTCTTGAAGGATGTACTATGGACATGCCATCCCCTTTAGAGGTTGAAACGACCTAATAGGGTCGTTGGTTAACCCCCTTTTGAGCTTGGAGACACTTGTACTTGCCAAAGCCCACTATGGAAGGGCATGCCATGATAAGTGCCCCATTGATGCCACCATGAAGGGCATTATTACTTAATTATTCTAATGATTTGTTGTATTGGAGGGCAAAGGGACGAATTGGATCTTATGCAAGGTTGCAGGTGGGTCTTCATTTAGGACTTGGTCTCCCTATACGGGGTCATAGCCCTTTAGAGGGTCACATTGGCACTTGTAGGGTGAGCATTGAGAGCCATGGGCCTCCACCATAGCCGAGACGACTTCATGGATCCCAAACAGTGTTCGTTGATTGCTCCTATTCCACCTCTTGAATGAGGATGATGCACCTGGTTCACCATGCCCAGCTGGCTCCACAGATGCACCATACACTTGGCAAATGTTCTGGGGTTCAGAGGATTGTAGTCACAGTAGAGGCAGGGTTCATGTCACCATTCCAACCCTCACAGATGGTCTACAAGCATATCTGATCCATTTGGAGACCTATGAGGGTGACCTTGTGCCCCCACACCCACTTGGGAGCACCATAGGTTTTGCTTGGAGAATAAGGGGCCACCTCCTTGTCCACTATGATGGGAGTCCATTCCTACATTATGGCACCCATTTGGACATCGTTAGGCCTCCTCAAAGGCCCAATGACTCATCCAGTTGATCATTCGACTCTCTTGAGAGACTTACTCATGTATTATTGAGCTATTTGGTGGGCTTGTCAACAAAAGTTGTTGTTATGCACATTAATTTATTCTAGGGGCTAAATTAGGCCTAATTTACTAAATCAAATTCATTAGGAAGTGTATAAATAGATGATGAGTTGATTCATTCTCTCATCATCGCTTGGAGTGGATCATATCTTCTTGTGAGATTTTCGCTATATTTTGAGGCTGAGATTTTTGGGATGAATGGATGAATTTTGATGTTTGAATAATCTTCTTTGTCTTGAAGCTTCTATGATTGGCATATCCTTGTGATTGGATATATTCTTCTTAAATGTAAATACTATTTCGATGCTATTCTTGTTATTTATGTTACTGCATTCATGATGCTGGGATTTTCGCTATTATAGGGTTAATTTACTACTTTTCTTGTAACGAAATTGTGGAAATTGAATCTCTAAATAGTGTTGTTGTATCATGTATGGGCCATGTCTGAATGAATTAACGTTCCATGAGACAATCTTGTTGAATTTGTCTTGATAAGTAACCAAATATTGCTAAACGAAGTATAAATGACCTTGAAGCTTCCATTAGGTTGCTTTTTAGGCCTCCTTGACAAGTGGAAATCAATCCAAACTCTAAATCTTCCATGACTCCATCTCTCCCAAAGGACAAAGCACTGGTCCTCCCCTGCTGATCACTTTAAATTTCATTTCACTTTTTCAACTCCCTCCTCTTCTAGGTCTAACCCCATGAGGTCTCCTAGGGCATCAATTTACTTGCAAACCATCCACTAAAAAATTTCGATCTCTTGGCATCTACTACGCTAGTGAGTCTCCTAGGTGTCCTCCAAATTTGAAGCCATTCTGACGGTTGGATCTCAAGATATCCCAAGCCCTAGCTATGAGACCATTTTTTTCCCTTGGCCTCCTTAGGCCAGTAACCTCATTGGGTTTGTTGCATTAACATTCATTGAAAATTCTTTCTTTGATCCCTTTTTCCTCCCTAATTATGTCAAGCACATCCCTGGTTGCTCAATCCTATCCCCTTGACCTAACCTGGGGTCCACTTGGTCCCGTGTGGTCCATAAATTCTGGAAGGTAATTCTTCAAAGACCCTTTGGAAACGAAGCATTCATAAGGGTTTTTTAGGACTAGCTCCTTCCTTAAGGAGTCTCACTCCCAAGATCTATCCTTTAAGACCCTCTTAGCCCTTCTTAGAGAGCCTTTCATCTTGGCTCTTGGGCAAACAAGCCATATATTGAGCCTCTCTTATGAATAGTCCTCTTTATGAATCACTCTTTTCCCTCTATTGACCAATCCATCTAGGTGATTCCCTTCATACAAGGTGTCTTTCCATCGATGAAAGCCTATAAAGAGTAGGGAGCTTTAGCTGAGGTGACAGTGGGCTATCGCTCTATTGTTGCCCTTGACCTAGCAATTGCCTCTCTAGGATCCCCTTTTAGGACCCTTGCTAATTTGAGCGGTAACAAGTCCCAACAATATTTTTCATTTCACATTTTCTTTCTATTGTGGTTTTATTTTGATTCTTCATTCTTTCAGCCGCATCAACATCTGGGGCCAAGTTTCTTGGCCTTGAGTCATGGATATGGATATAGGGTGCCGATCTAAATGACCAATGATAATCAACCCAAAGAATGGAGGAAGTATGGAAAGTGGTAAGTATGGATTCCCCTAGACATGCTATATCAGTTAGTGCTCCCTTGTAGAGCCTTTCCTAAACCATAAGGCCTTAGAGGAGGTCCCACTAAACTAGAGTGAAAGGTTAACCTCCCAGGTGAAGTGTTGACAAAGATTCAATCAAGAGTGGTCAATCATCCAATTTTCCCCGTTATTCATATTACGATGCCCTTAACGTTAAATGGAAGTACATGATTGCTAAAATGGTTATAGAGTACCTATTGATAGATTACCTACCTTCCTGCAAGAATAATGCTAGATGGGTGAGACCACTGACTGGAGCAATAGGTGGGGAGCTCTGTTATAATCTAAGTTTCCGGATCTGTCAGGGGGAGGGCCAAGATCCCTAGATCTGCGGATCCGATTCGGATCCGGATCCGGATCCACCTAAATACGCAAAAAATACGGCATGCAGGTGGATTAGCGAAATTAGGAAACAAATCCCTGTCAACTGAAACGGATCACAATCCCTGAAATGGATGTTTGGAGTTAAATCAAAATTCTGTAGCGGCTGTTTTGTAGCCGGACTTGTTTTCTTGTTGCATGAAAAAATCTAGTGCTATATGCTTTCTCGATCATTCGTCATGCCGGCGGAAACAGTTACGGGTGCATACGTCATGCCGGCAGAAACAATTACGGGCCCTGAAACGGATGTTTGGGGTTAAATCAAAATTCTGTAGCAGCTGTATGGCAGCTGGACATGTTTTCTTGTTGCACGAAAAAATCCAATGCTCTTGATCATTCGAGATGGCGGCAGAAACAGCTATGGGTCCATACGTCATGCCGGCAGAAACAATTACGGGTCCTCTCATGAGCCATTTTAATTTTGATTTAATCGATTTTTTTAAGCTATAATTTTATTCCATTGATACGAATTTTGACGGGTTGCTATGGCGTTGTTTTCAATTTTAAACCAAATTTTCAAAAAAATAATAAAACAGTGAAATTTTGTTGGAATGCACGAAGACTTGCCCAAAATATAAAGAAAATCAAATCTGTTAACTTAACACGTGGTGTAAACCAATAGGCAATAAGACAATCTTTATGTCAATAGTCAATATGATAAAAATAAAATTACAATATTATTACAGCATTATGTTTATATATAAAATACAGTAATTATAAATATTTGATTACAATGAAAATATATATTATGTTTATAAAATAATTTTTTTACACATATGTCAAATTAATTATTTTAATTTTTTTTTTTGGGATAAATACCCAAAAATTGAAATATCATAGTAGATATATCTTACTTTATGGATTACGTAGAAAATAATTAAATGTGGGTTTTTTTTGGGAATTTTTAATTTTTATTTAAATTACTCAGTTTTAATTTTATGTAGTAGTCTCATTGTTTAATTGTTTTATGTTTTCAATATATTTTGGTGATTTTTTTTGTTTAAATTTATTTAAATTTTGATAAAATTCTGTTGGAATTGTTAATTTGATTTGTCACTATTGTTTCATACATTTAATGGGATTGAACTTATTTAGACATTTAGAAAAGCATTTTAAACCAAAATATACCTCTAACCAAAAAAATATTTAATCTAATTCTAACCAAATTTTTAAAACATGTAATAATTAAACAATACATAATTTTATTGAGGGAGTATGCATCATTTCAGTGTTTCAGTCTTCATATTTATAATATATTTAATGGTTTCAGTTCCAAAAGTGTTTGATGGTTTCAGGGAGTATTTGAATTTTGAACTCTAAAGTGTTTTTTGGTTTTTGTTTTTTAATCTCTTTGTTTTAATTTAAAAAATGTTATTATATTGTTTTTTTTGTACTTGAAGTATCCTTGCCATATCCGGATCCTGGATTTTCAAAAAACTAGCGGATCCGGATCCGTATCTGGATTCGAATCCGAATCCTGGTAACTTAGGTTATAATGCTATGTGAAGGCTATCATAGGGCTGCTGGATGGTTTGATGGCAAATGAGGAGAAAAATTCTCCTATAGGTGACCCACTTTTGATGGGTAACATGTACTATATTTTTTTTAACGGAATAAACATTTTGTGAAACCTTTGTGTGCTTCCCTTCATTTTCAGGATGGTACCGGTATTAGACCGGCCGGTTGCAGGTTTTGACAACCCAACTCAAAGGGGACATCAAGTGAGGCCCAATATCCACAGAGGCAGCTAGCATGGGGACTTGATCACGTGACATCCTGCTTGTAATTCACACCTCTCAACAACTTTAGTTAGCCTGCTGGGCTTCTATGGTTTGTACTATATATTGTACATTTTCATGTGATACATTGATTGGCTTTTTATCTTTTCTGCCATCGGTTGTGTCTCATTGAGTAGCTTGTTGGTTGTTTATATTCATTCTCTTGATACATCTCTGGAAAAAAAAACAACTATTAAACCTGTAAATCAATGCCCCAACTAAGAATACCATGGACATTTGCATACAAGGGTACATCCATCATAATTGGCAGTTTGTGGGCCCTTCTGGGTTGATCTGTCTTTTTAACATAGTGGACAATTGCACGAAAAAAAAGTAAGTTGGGCGCCGCAGGGCCAGGAATGCACAAATGTCATGGAACAACATTGGAAGTGGTGGAACAATCATCCAAAAGCTCCTGCCAAACTCCCAAAGCTTCCAGAGCAGCTCTCGATGCTTTTGGAAAGTTTCTTGCAAGTAACAAAGGTTCCAGAAGTTAGGAAATGATGGGAATGGGTTCTTCATCTCCAGGGAGCAATTCCCCTGCAACAAGGGAAATTATTAATATGAATACTAGGTAAGGAGGAAAGAAAAGGCAGCCTACACGAATTGTGTGCATTCAGTGAACTGGCAAAAGATATTTATGGCAGTTTGGAGGAAGTGCTGAGAAGGAGAAGATTCAACCTACTTGTTATTGAGTATTGCACCAATCAGCTTATGCTTTTCTAATATTATCATGAATTCATCATTAGCTGCTTTTATTTGTATTATTCTTATTCTTATTATAGTAGGTTATAAAGACAAAATGGTTAGGGAAGCACTTATAGAGAGTAAATGCCAACCATTTACTAGCTGGAAACAACCACTGGACCTAACATGATTGAAATGGACAGACAAACGAAATAGCCGGCCAAAGTTTTCCTTGCTTTATATCTAATTTTATTCATTGGCTTCTGATATGACTTCTGGACAATTGCAGTGAATGCATCAAGAAAGTGTGAATTATGGTTGTGTTTGTATAAAAACCAGCTAGCTTTACTGTTTCTGTCTTAGAAAAGTCTTTTGGTCATGACCACTATGAGGTACTGAAATTTCAGTGCTGGCATTTGAGATCCAAATAAAATTAAACATCCATGTTTGTTTCATCTATAGGATAATTTGCATTGCAATGCACTGTCTGAGGTTGTTTATTTCGTCATCTGCCAAAATGAAGCAAAATTGTTAGTTCTGTGATTTGCTTACAGGAAAGCATGCTTTTCCTTGTTAGTTATAGATAGGAAAGTGGTTCTTTCTGTATTACTTTATTTAGCTATTTAACCGGAAGTGGAGAATGTCCAAAACATTTGTATACTTTTTCCATAGGCGAGATGCTTAAGTTTTGGCATCTGAGTTAAAATTATATCAACAGGCCAGGCATGGAACTCGTGCACCGACCAAGAAGCGCATAAAGGAGCTAGCGCAATTATCTATACGTTTGGAGAGTCTTTTGAAGTCTGCAGATGATACACTTACAGGGGAAACACATGGTTCACAACAAATACTATCATGGCTAAGGGGCTGGCAATCTCCCTGGGACATAAAGAAAACAAATGGAGAATTAACACGTGAAGGTGAGGAAGAGTTGTATAATCTGGGAATGAGGTTAAGGGAAAGGTTTCCCCAGATATTTGATGAAGATTATCATCCTGATGTTTACTTGATAAGTGCAACTCAGGTAAATTTTTTAACCTCTTTTTCCGTTGAAATTTGCCTCCATTTACTTGTTTTCTATAGTATATCTGAATTAATTGGGAAACCAGCCAATCTGATATTTGTTGAAAGCAAACAGGCCTAAATGGGTATTTCATTGCATGTCGTTACTACAGTGTTGTCTTTTCAAGATGTCAGCTTAATTTTTGCAATATTTTAGTTTAGATTTGTCAGGCTGATTTCTAAGTAGAATACTTCAGCGTATGAACCAATCTTTTACAAACAGCAATGAACTAATTAAATAAAATTTGAATATCAAACCAGAAAAGAAACATCAGTCAGCACAGAATGCAAGAGTAACACCATGCAACCCTAAATAGCATAATATGAAAGGAACACCACTAATAGAGAGCATGTGACATCCTTATTTATAAAACAAATATAGATAATAAGAAAGGAATGGAGAAAACATGCTGATATGTCCTTTTCATAAGGCTCTTCACCCTCTACATTCAGATCATCCAAGTTTGAATATTTGAAGTTGGATCCAATGTGATGAAAAGAGAAAATATATGTAAAAATACAAGATTACTGTATCTGTTTTAGCAGCTTTCTCCTCCGAACATAACATTCAAATGATCTTGCTAGAGATGAGTAAACCATTTGGAAGGTGGGTAAATCAATGCTAGTAGTTCAAGGTCTGTGCCACCTCGAATGGGGAAAAGGGTATAGGGGTTGCAGAGACAACCCAGGTTTTATAAATGATACTTTCAAAATGACCACGAAATGAGGACATGTCATGCATTTATCGTTTTTTGAACAGGAAGGAAGCTTTTATCCACAGAGTGCAAATAGATGAATGAGCAAGTGCTTTCAAAATTTCGAAATATTAAACTGTGTCTGTTTGTTGTTTTAAATTTTAATATCTATTTTTTTGGTTTAAAGTTTCTAAGTTGGTGGGTCCATCCACACTTACATAAAAACCCATGTATTTTTACATTACAAGAATGAGATAACAGAAACTTCTTGTGGACGTGTGTCTCTCTTCCTTTTAAGACATCTTTATCTAGATATAGATATAATAAGAGATGTGAGCAGGCAAGGCAATGCATCTTGTCATGAGACTCTTGACACTCTGCGTTAAGATCATCCAACTTTAAATCTTTGAATTTGAGTCAGTTTGATGATAAGAGGAAGTATATGTAAAAGAAGACATTGCCGTTTTAGCAAATTCTTCTCCCAACATAACAGTCAAATGATCTTGCTAGAATAAACCAATTGGAAAGTGAATAAATCCATGTTGGGTCAAGGTTTATGCCACCTCGAATAGGGAAACAGGGTATAGGGGTTGTTGAGACATCCCAGGTTTTGTAAATGATACTTTAAAAATGATCAGGAAATGGCTTATGCATCTATTGCTTTATGAACAGGAAGGAAGCTCATATATCTATACAGTGCAAATAGATGAATGAGTAGTGTTACGTCCTTGGAGGTACGTTCTGTTTTTCATGGAAAACACCATTGTAAGTACAATGACATGCAAGTCCCAAAGCAATGTAGATCATGTGATGATTTGTATATTGTATCCCAGGCCTATGATAGTCGGCCATGCCTGATCCCTTTAACCCCCACTCTTATGGCCTTTCGTTCTAGATAGAATTGGAAGCCTTGTGATGCATCTTCTGGGACACATGGTTTAGAGGAGCCATGGGTTTTGTAGGGGTGATTGCACTATGTAGGGCTAGTTTAGCTCATGTCTAGATTGTTGGTCAATAATTGTCATTGATGAAATATATATTGTTGAGCTCTCCTAGTAAATGTCACCATGAAGTCTTACATTTCCAAATGACCTTACTCTCCATGAAGCCATTCTGTCCTACCTCCAATTCTGCACTAATTAATGACCAGTCACATTAAAAAATGTTTTTCACTACCTTAGAGGCAACCTCTCAATTTGATACCTATACCATCTTTTAGAGCATAATTTTGCCTTTCCAATGAGCTCTTACTTGGCCCGAAACTCCAAATAGTTTGGGAGATATGAATTTTTTAAGTTAAGAATATTATTCTGGACAGTGAGCCGACCTATACTGGCCTACTCATGTCAGCCTATTTGTAGAGACATAAACACTATATATTAGAGTCTTAGACATATGTACTCACTCTTCAATCGTCAATTCGATTATCAAACACAGAACAGCGAGAAATAGTTCATGTCTCGTGAACTCTAAGGAAGGACAACCTAAAAATAAGAAGAAAAGAAGCTCGGACTATACACTGATTTTCGGACCTGCAACTCTGTTTTTTTCGGACCTACAACTCTGATATACTTGACATACTCAAACCTGCAGTGCATTTTCCTGTGGTGTGATCTCCTTGCTCGGATTATGGTGATCTCCTTGCTTGATTCTTCTTGTGGCTTGGATTTGTGACTGTGACATGATCTCTTGGCTCGGACTATGGTGAATCTTGACTGAGCCTTAATCACAGTAAATCAAATATCCTAACTGTGCCTTCATTAACATAGTGACTCGGCCTTTAGCCTCCAGCATTGCTCAAACTGTGGTACAGTATTTTGGATTAAGGCTTGTACACTCTTCTCGGACAGTGGTAACAGTGGTGGATTGCCTATGGTGCAGTAAAGCGCAATGACCTGTTTGTACAGTGGCTTGGAACTTGAGATATAGCTGGGATATGGTATTATGAACTGAGTTTGCAGCAGCAAGTCTAATGGTGGACAAGGTACAGTGAAGAGTAAAAGTCAATCTCAAGTATTTATGGAATAGTGAAGAAGTTCGTCAAGGATATTCATGTAAGTACATCACACATTCTCTATTAAAAGAAGACAAAAGGATTGGTGTCCTAGGGGTTGGTGCCTCTAAACCCAAGGTTGGAGCCTTGAAAAGAATAGGGTCAAATCCCTAGAGGTTGGAGCCTCACTAAAGTCCAAGTTGGTGCTTGGCAAACAGTCATCATTTATTGTACTCAATCTTTTCTATACTTAATAAAATCATTATTGTACATTTGTCTGATTAAACTGTGAAGAATCTAATTGGTAAAAATAACAATTGAAAAGAAACACTGATTCACCTCCCACTCAGTATTTCCAACAGTTGAGTCAGTTTGATGATAAGAGGAAGTATATGTAAAAGAAGACATTGCCGCATTTGTTTTAGCAGATTCTCCTCCCAACATAGCAGTCAAATGATCTTGCTAGAATAAACCAATTAGAAAGTGGGTAAATCCATGTTAGGTCAAGGTTTATGCCACCTCGAATAGGGAAACAGGGTATAGGGGTTGTTGAGACATCCCAGGTTTTGTAAATGATACTTCAAAAATAATCAGAAAATGGCTTATGCATCTATTGCTATATGAACAAGAAGGAAGCTCATATATCTATATAGTGCAAATAGATGAATTGATCCAAAATGGATTTTGGATAGACTCCTAAGTCTAAGTGTTCCTCACTGAGGAAAATGAAAGTCCAAGGAAGTTTCTGGAAATAGCCTCATTGCAGAGATCCTTTCCTTCTGAATCTGTTGCAACTTGAATGGGCAAAAATGGACTTAGGATGTAGAAGTTATCGCAGAAAGAAGATGCCCTATGTTCTTTAGAAAAAGAGGAAAAATCCTCTAAAATGGGTAAAGAACCCTTATAAAGGGAATCGCATTGGAGGAGGGCCAAAGGCAGACTTAAGCGGAGAGCGAAGCCACCCCCGATTACCGATAGTCGACATATCGAGTCGGAGGCAGGCCTGCGCATATAACATAAGGTAAGGACCCCCTGGGCCGATGTGATATGTCGATAACCGATATTGGCAGATCGACATCGGTGATGGCATGGGACTTAAGGCGGGACCCTGGGCCGAGCGACATTGCGATTGCCGAAATCGGCAGATCGATGTCGACAATGGCATGGGACTTAAGGCGGGACCCCGGGCCGAGTGACATTGCGATTGCCCAAACCAGTAGATCAAGAGATCAGCCGTCCCCGATACACCAGGCCGATGCGATGAGCGATGCCGATAAAAAGGCTGGACTTGATAAGTTTTCAAAGCCCGATTGTATAAAATTTCAGGTTCGGGAATTCGGATTTTCACGTATTTCCCGTGTATTTGGGATTTTACCAAAAAAAATGTGCGATGCGATAAGCGATAAAAGGCTGGACTCGATAAGGTTGTTAGGGGCAATTTGATGGACTTTCACGTCTGAAATACATGCCTGATAGTGTATTTTCGGAAAAATCTCTGTGTATGGGATTTTCTCCATTTTTGGCTTTTTGCCTATGAAATGGCCCCGATTCCTTCTGTAACTGCCCTTGATCATCATGCCATGCTGCAGTAGGCGTTTTTATAGGCAATGATGCATTGTGAAGCGATAGAGCCGCAGAGGGACAATGAATCACAGAGAAACGGACAGGGAAGCCAAAAAGCCGGGAAGATGCCTCCAAAGAGCTAGAGAGCACGATTGAGAGCACAGGAGGAAGGCAAGCAAAGCCAAAGCAGGAAGCTAAGGCGAAAGATAGCAGAGAGAGCTCAATTAAGTAGACGGAGCCAAAACACGCAGCGTAGAAATCAAAAGCTAAAGAGCAGAGCAGCCGAGGGAGTCACTTGGAGTTCAAGTGGAAAGCCAGAGGGCTGTAAACTGACAGAGAGCTGAAGAAGCCAGAGCCAAGAGCCAGAGCGATAGCTGAGAGCGAGAGCGAGAGCCGAGAGCCAAAGCCATAGCTGAGAGCGAGAGCGAGAGCCGAGAGCCAGAAAGCCGAGAGCTTCAAGAGCCAGGGATAAAATGGTGTCTAAACCCATTGTTTCTGTGTAAAATAGTAGAGTTGAGCCAAGAGCTTGTGAAAAAGACTTCGCCATAATCCCAGAGAGCCTAGTCGAGTTGACTAGAGCTCACGAAGACGTAACCCAAGAGTTTTGGGTGAACTCCTAATTAATATTGCTGTTATGTGTGATTGCTTGCTGCTGCATCGTATCTGCTGCTTTATTTACTGTTATATGTATTTATATATCAGTTTGAGCACAATAAATTACAACACATAAACAATTTTAATAACAAACACCAACATACACCTTATTTTCAAGCACACATTTAATTCCACATTGGTTAATCATAAGGACTTGGGAATATTTAAGCTTGGGAAGTGGGAGAGGTTCTTGTAAGTTAGACAAGAAGCCTAAGTACCCCATTTTCAAATCAGGTGGTATGAGAGCCATTGATTGGTTAACCACACCTTCAAGAAGGTTACATCAGAATGCTTGATTGACAGAGCAAAGATTGCTTGTCTGAAAGGTGTGTAAATAGTCAGGGTTGATTGTATGCTTGTTTTGCAGATTGACTATTGGTTGAGTTTGCAGTCCAGGGAGGACAAGAAGGAAGAAGGGCTGAAGGCATTCTTCTACCCCAAAGGACCTTGAGGCAGTCCTTGAAGCACAAGAGGTTTGTGGCAAAAGGTTGCTTGAATAAGCTCTTTATTAATTTTGTTTGAAGTTCTTTTGTTCCTTGGTATAATGACTACTTCTACATGTGAGTCCTCAAATTCTTCTTTCTTCATCACAAGACTCTTTGATGAAGACATGAAGCAAGACTTGTCCACCATGATGGAGATGGTGAGAGAAATGTATGAGGATGGAAGAAAGAGCAACATACTTAGAGAGTAGTTGTATTCCATGAAGGAAGAGAAGCTGATGCTTTCTGACAAATTGCAGGAAATGGAGAGGCAACTTCATATTGCAAATATGAACCTGAGAAGGATGTATGAGTTGGAAACACAGCTCTTCGTTGCCCAAGAAGCCTTAGTCAAGTATCAGCTTGAAGAAGAGGTAAACCATTCCAGTTTGTCTTCAAATTCTTCTAAGAATGCTTATATTGGTTCTTTTGAAAGACATACCAAAGGCATAGGTTCCAAGCTAATGTCCAAGATGGGCTATGAAGGAAAGGGCTTGGGAAAGCATGCACAAGGTATTGTTGAACCAATAATGGTTGAGGAAAGGCCTAAGTATTTGGGTCTTGGCTATGGATAGTCTTATGGAAAGTGTTCCAAAACTGCCATGGAGGCCATTGAAACAGCTCCAAGAAGGAGTTGCATTACAGAGTGTGAAGATTGTATTAAGGGAGAATGCAATAGCTTGAAACATCATTTGCAGGATGCAGGTGTTCAGAGGCACACACTTGAACCAGAGAGTTGGGGAGACTCTGACAACCTTGAAGAGATTGATGGTGTTTCAAAGGGAGCCACTTCTTCATTCAATTCACCTCATCATGAAGGCAATAAAGGTGAAAGAGGCAGGTATAAATCTGGTTCTAATCATTTTCCTTTTGATTGTGCAAAGCATGATAAATTTCCACACAGATATGAGAAAAGTATTGCTTGTTCCTTTTGTGGTTTGGATAACCATAATGTTTCTAGATGTTGGAAGAGAATGGCCACATACAGGAAACTTTTGAAGGAAAGGAAGCAAGAAGCCAAAGGTCCATTGGACAAGGCAAATCATGTTGTCAAGAGGATGCACATGCAGTGCACTTATTGCCATAAGCAAGGACATCTTGCTGCAAAATGTTGGACTTTGAATCCAACAATGCTTCCTCAAAAGTTAAAGAAAGTGGGAAGAGAAGATGGCGGAAATGGAAAGGAAGATTCCATGGATGATGTGTCTCAGGATGATTCACATGATGATGCTGATGTGCAGACAAAGGTAGTACCTTTGAAAGGGGTTGGTAAGAAACGATTAGAGTTCTTATCCGATTAAGATTGCATGTCTATTGATGCATCTGTTTTCATTTCTTGCTGCAACATTATATTTCATTTCAGCTTCGAAAGTACAATGTGCTTAAGTGAAAGTTGAAGGATGAAATGCATGCATGAGCATGAGATGCATGAACACAGGGATATTGATGAGTTCCTTGTGTTTCAACATGTATGTGTAATTAACTTGCAAGGTTGATTGCTTTGACATACATGTGATGCCATATTGACTTGGAAGAAGTTAACTTGGTCTCCAAATGGAGATAATGATGAAGTGTTTCATCTTTTGAAAAAGAGTCCTAATGGTCTTTTTCCACATGCTTGATTTGAAGGGTCATTTGTTTAAAGGCATGTTTTGTGGGCTTGTTATCTAGTCCATCATTTGTATGCAGATGTAAGACATGGAGGTGTTCACAAGCTGTGAAATCTGTTTCTTTTGTTGAAGCAGGAGTTTAGGACATTTAGTTGTTGTCTGTATTTTTGTTGTTGTTAACAGTTGTTGTTGACAGCTTTTCAAACAGGTACAAATCAAAGTTTTGTGGAGCAGATGACCTCACATTTGTTTGAGCCACCTTGGATCAATGATTAAGGCAGAAAAGTTCAAACTACATTCTATGACCATTTCAATAGAAGTTCTTCATGAAGGCAAGAAGGAAGATAGTTCTTCCCACGAGAAGCAACACATCCAGAAAGGAAAGTGGTTAGAGACTTTGGTTCAGAGGCACTATGCAAGGCAAGTGTGTGGAGGCTGAAGAAGAGGGTGCTGTTACTCTCATTTACTGTTCAGATCAATATGTCAGTCTTTTGGAGACCGAAATTTCTTTTAGCGGGAGGGTGTGATCCAAAATGGATTTTGGATAGACTCCTAAGTCTAAGTGTTCCTCATTAAGGAAAATGAAAGTCTAAGGAAGTTCTTGGAAATAGCCCCATTGGAGAGATCCTTTCCTTCTGAATCTGCTGCAACTTGAATGGGCAAAAATGGACTTAGGATGTAAAAGTTATCGCAGAAAGAAGATGCCCTATGTTCTTTAGAGAAAGAGGAAAAATCCTCTAAAATGGCCAAAGAACCCTTATAAAGGGAATCGCGTCGGAGGAGGGCCAAAGGCGGACTTAAGCAGAGAGCGAAGCCATCCTCGATTGCCGATCCTCGACATATCGGGTTGGAGGCAGGCATGCACATATAACATAAGTTAAGGACCCCCCGGGCCGATGTGATATGTCGATAGCCGATATTGGTGGATTGACATCGACGATGGCATGGGACTTAAAGAGGGACCCCGAGCTGAGCGACATTGCGATCTCCGAAATCGGCAGATCGACGTCGGCAATGGCATGGGACTTAAGGCGGGACCCTGGGCCGAGTGACATTGCGATCGCCGAAATCGGCAGATCGGGAGATCGGCCGTCCCCGATACACAGGGCCGATGTGATGAGTGATGCCGATAAAAAGGCTGGACCCGATAAGTTTTCAAAGCCCGATTGTATAAAATTTCAGGTCCAGGAATTCGGATTTTCACGTATTTCCCGTGTATTTGGGATTTTACCCAAAACACATATGCGATGCGATAAGCGATAAAAGGCTGGACCCGATAAGGTTTTTAGGGGCGATTTGATGGACTTTCACGTCCGAAATACACGCCCGATAGTGTATTTTCGGAAAAATCTTTGTGTATGGGATTTTCTCCATTTTTGGCTTTTTGCCTATGAAACGGCCCCGATTCCTTCTGTAACGGCCCCTGATCATCATGCCACGCTGCAACAGGCGTTTTTATAGGCAATGATGCATTGTGAAGCGACAGAGCCACAGAGGGACAATGAATCACAGAGAAATGGCCAGGGAAGCCAAAAAGCCGGGAAGATGCCTCCAAAGAGCCAAAGAGCACGATTGAGAGCACAGGAGGAAGGTAAACAAAGCCAAAGAAGAGGCTAGGGCGAAAGAGAGCATAGAGAGCTCAATTGAGCAGAGGGAGAGAAAACAGACAGCACAAAAAGCAAAAGCTAAAGCGCAGAGCAGCCGAGGGAGTCACTTGGAGTTGAAGTGGAAAGCCAGAGGGCTGTAAACAGACAGAGAGCCGAAGAAGCCAGGGCCAGAGCCAAGAGCCAGAGCCAGAGCCAAGAGCCAAAGCCATAGCCGAGAGCGAGAGCGAGAGCGGAGAGCCAGAAAGCCGAGAGCTTCAAGAGCTAGGGATAAAATGGTGTCTAAACCCATTGCTTCTGTGTAAAACAGTGGAGTTGAGCCAAGACCTTGTAAAAAGGAGTTTGCCATAATCCCAGAGAGCCTAGTTGAGTTGACTAGAGCTCACAGAGATGTAGCCCAAGAGTTTTCGGTGAACTCCTAATTAATATTGCTGTTATGTGTGATTGCTTGTTGGTGCTTTATTTACTGTTATATGTATTTATAGCACATAAACAGTTTTAATAACAAACACTAGCATACACCTTATTTTCAAGCACATATTTAATTCCGCATTGGTTAATCATAAGGACTTGGGAATATTTAAGCTTTGGAAGTGGGAGAGGTTCTTGTAAGTTAGAAAAGAAGCCTAAGTGCCCCATTTTCAGATCATGAATGAGTAGTGTTACCTCCTTGGAGGTATCTTGTGTTTTTCATGGAAAACACCGTTGTAAGTGCAATGACATGCAAGTCCCAAAGCGCTGTAGATCATGTGATGATTTGTATATTGTATCCCAGGCCTATGACAGTCGGCCATGCCCGATCCCTTTAGTGCCCACTCTTATGGCCTTTTGTTCTAGATAGAATTGGAAGCCTTGTGATGCATCTACTGGGACACATGTTTTAGAGGAGCCATGGGTTTTGTAGGGGTGATTGCCCTATGTAGTCTAGCTCATGTCATGAGCGCACCTATGTCTTTTCCACATGGTCATGTGTCATAGAGTTTGTATGCATCTTTTTAGCTATGGTATAGGATAATTCAGTTTCTCCAAAGGACTGTCTCACAGTTCACAACATTCCATGATTAATGAGACATTGCACATGGCTCTCGGGACCAAAATTCAGTAATTGCTGTTTTGCCTGAGGTTTGACTTGCTTGGAAGGCCAAATATTTTGACCTTTGATCGAGCTCTTTGGTAGATTGTTTGACCATTGACTTGTGATTGGTAAGGGCAACTTTGACTAGAATTGTAGATTTTACAGTTTGACCATATTTGACTTTTGGGCCCATCTTTTTGAGTTTGGATATTGTTTTGTTGTAAACGAAAAGATGTTGGCCTTTGACTCTTGGTTGATGAATTGGAGCATTGTAATCTCTCTCTACTGAACATTTTATGACAATCTAATAAGAAGAATAATTTGAAAGGGTTTTCCCTCTTGTGGGGTTTTTCCTTGGTCTTTGACCAAATTGGGTGTCTTTTGTTATTCCTCTTGATTGTGTTTTATTGTCATTGCATTTAGTGTTCTATCTAGAATTTCTATTTATTATTGGAAGATTAAAATTGATTACTAATAGAATATAAGATTGGGCTAAAGTGTTTGTAACAAACACATAACAGTGGAAAATTACCATGGGATCAAAGTCGAGGTGAAGACAAGTCCAAGGAGAGGAGACAAGAATAATCATCTTTGGAAGTACCTAAAGGAGCCTATTTGACTTGGTCAAGATGACTACCTCTTTCTTCAAGGATAATGAGAAGCTGAGTGATTCATCAAACTTTGCTGCATGGAAGATCAGGGTGGAAGTGATATTGGATGAAAATGATGTCCTGTAATATGTGGAAGGAAAAGTCCCTGAGCCTTCGGAGAATATTGCTGCTGCTACAAAGTCCAAGTATAAGAAAGGTGAGATCAAAGCTAAGAAAATCCTTATTGATTCTTTGCAAGATCATTTGCTTGTTTATGTTGGAATATTGACTTGGATTAGTTGTATATTAGGAGGCCTAGTTAGTAGTACTAAGCGAGTCAATGTCATATTTCAATGAGAAGCCTGTATTTCATGGATCATGATCTTTTCAAATGGATAGTTGAGTTAATTATCACATGAGTTGAAACCATTATGTAATTGAAAGGGGCACATGAAGATGAACAATTAACTCACTGAAACTTAGAGGATTAAACCCTTAACTATTCATTTGGAAGGTTGATTGAGGAATCACAACTAAGGGAGTAGTTCAGGGAGAAGAGAAGAAGGGTATTATTCAAGGAAAGGAAGGCATCAATTCTTTTATTAACAAGAATGTTAGAAGTATTGTAACACAATATTGTGGATGGAAAATACTAAAGGTCATGTATATTGCACTATAATAATCCATTAGTCCACAAACTTAGAGTTGGAGTTACTCAAATCCTTCACTAGGTAAATGTTTACAAGTGTTGGAATTTCTAAGTTCAACCCATTAGAAATTCTTCCTGTACTATCTGGTTTATTTCTTCCTACTTGTTTAATTACTTAACAAGTTATTTACCATGTAAATACTGAAAATAAACACAAGTACAATATCAACATCTATAGATTATCAATTGAAAGAAAACAAGCACACAAGTGACACCGATATTTTTTGGACCAATGTCCCCGGAAAAACCTAATGCAGGAAAACCGGTGTAGCTATTTAGAGGGTTTTATTATTATGCAGTTTTCAGAATACAACCAGGATTCCAGAAATGACTCACTGTTAAGTTTAGGTATGTTCTATGCTAGAGCAATTTATTTAAAATTTTACAGTTAGCAATCACATCAGCATTAAAGTAAACTGCAGATAGAACATGAACATAAATCGCAGAAGACAAGCCAAGACAAGAGGACACAAGATGTGGCGCTAGCCAGGGACAAACCCCACAATGTGGGGAAACCCTTGATCAATTCTTCTTTTATGTTCTTCAAAGTTCAGCAGAGAAAGTGAGAGAGATAGTACATTTACAACAGAAGTCAACCCTTTGACTTATCTAGATCAGAGCATAGATCATCTCCTATAACGATGATACATGAGATCAGTTGAAGACATTCTGCTTCAACTGATTCTCCAAGGTGACGGCTTCACCTATCCATTTCGTCCATTTGCTACACCTTACCGTGGAGCACCATCTCATCTGCTTTCATCATCATGCTGCCCATTATTTTGCATCTTCCATTATTATGCAGCCCTATTCATCATCATGCTGCTCATGCCCATTATGCTGCATCATACAACATCATGCTGTCTCATCCATCATCATGCTGCCTCATACATCAACATGTTGCCTCATACATCAACATGCAATCTCATTGCCGATCATGCTGCCCTTTACATCATCATGATCATGCTGTCCTTCATAGTCCCATTACTGATCATACTCATATACATATATATTTATTGATCACCAAGTATAAGTCATACCCTTACAGATCTGACTGGGAGAATGCCGAGATATATTTTGAAATCCTACTATAATAGTTATGTAGAGAATGTAGCCCTTCTGATTCAAACCCTAACCACTACTAACCATTATGTTGAGATTGCTACAGGAATACCACTTGGATCTACTTCATCAATGGTAAGGTGTAACAACGTATAAGGTTTCCATGAACAACGTTGAGAAGTCTCCACGACTGCATATAGACCTGCATATAAGAGTCTTCCAGACGAGTGTATGAGAAGTCTCCATGACTGCGTATGGTCTTCCAAAATTATATAGACCGCTCTTCATTGAATTGAGATCCTTACAAGTGTGCCATTGGTTATTCTATGCCTATACGGATCTGCAACTACCATACTTGAGTGCGGCTCTTACGTGCTTGATTACGGCCTTCCATGCTTGACTGCGGCCTTCCGTGTGACTGCGGCCTTCCATGCTTGACTACGGCCTTACGTGCTTGACTGCGGCCTTTAACTTTATCACTGCGGCTTCCATCTACCGTGGCTCCCTTCTACTGCGGCTACCATCTATGCCTGCGTATAAAATGTCTTCAAGAACAACGTTAGAGGACTGCGTTTTGGCTGCTACAGGCAGCGTATAGACTGTGCGTATATAGTCTCCATGCGTATATCATGACAGCGTATAGAGTGCTGTGTATATAGTTTCCATAGCCAACGGATTAGGGCATCACATAACTGTTTCCATTGCTGTGCGTATAGTTGCTCCATTGCCAATGGATTAGGGCATCGTACTGCAGCTAGGGCATCATACTCTTTAGTATCTCTCCTTCTCCAAAAACCCAAGACGTGGAGAGGAGATCACATGAAGAGTGTGTCTTCCATGACTTCAAATCCTCTTCTATTTATACCAGTGTTGTGAAAATTGCGATTTTTTCCCTCTGCCGATAAAATCGCGATAATTAAACGAAAAAATTGCCAGATTTTTTTTTGCCGATTTATATTGAAAAAAATCGCGATTTTATGAAAAAATCGCGATAAAAACGAAAAAATCGCGATAAAAACTTCAAAAATCGCCGGGGGTCGCGACAACATTGTTTTATAACGTTTTTTTGGGTTTTTTCATGCAATTTTTTTGAAAGAAACAAATAATTTTTGAGTGGGGCAGCTTAATGATCAAGTCTAGGCCCTAGTATGGATATGCTATTCATAGTAATGTTAAATTCTTAAAGTAAAAGTGACATTCTCCTTAATCTTCATTTTCATCCTTTTACTTAAATTTTTAACATTACCATGAAATGACTCAGGATGTTTGAGAATGGTTCCAGTCTCATTGGATTTCATATGGAGAAAGTAGAATTTTAGACTTCATTTAAAATCCAGCAGACTTATCAGTTTTTCAGGATTTCAGGATTGGGAGATTGTAATGTTTCCAGGTGACACCACCTGCCCGGGCTACCCCTACCACCAGTAGAGGACGTGGTCTACCTCCTATAGCTCCTACTTCTAGTTCTTCAGCTTCTAGAGCACATTAGACTCCACTGCCATCTCCACCAGCACAGGCACCAACATCTACATCTAGAGGGAAAGGGAAAGTTGTGGCATTTTCTCGCAAGAGGGGCAGAGGAAATCAATAGGATTAGACTTTTATTTTATTGTATATGACATTATGACATGATGAGATACATTATCATATTTTTTGTTGATATTTTGAGGCTGAGTTGGGACTCAGGAGTCAGGACTTACTATTCAGGACATGATTCAATGTTATGTGTGATTTTAGTGCTAGAAATGATATTAAACATCTTATATATTAGTTTTTTTATCATATTCATGTGTCAATGTATTTATTTTATGTTGTAGATGGTTTAGATATTAAAAAAATTGAAAAAAAATGAATATTTTTGTACCAAACGATTTTTTCCCGATTTTTTTCCGATTTTTTCTCGATAATTCCGATTTTTTCCGATTTGTTCCCCGCGTCGATTTAATCCCGATCACAATTTTCACAGCATTGATTTATACTAAAACGTAGATGATGAATAGTCATGTCTATTGGGCTTCTAAGCCTACTCAAGTTGCTGGTTGGCTTGATAATAATTTCATAATCAAAATAAATTCATATCTCCATAAATACTTATCGGAATTGGATGATCTTTAGATCAATCCTACACCTCTTGACGAGAGGGATCCAATAAAAATATCAGCAGCCATAAATAAGTTGACGCACATGGAGTTTGGCCCTAGTTTCCAATTTTAATACTCCCTCTCAACTAGGGAGAACTCCATCCGCTGATCCATATGTCTGACTGTACTATCTCTGCCATCAGTGCCCTGCACTGCTCTGCTCAGCTCTGCTCTGCTTTGCTCAGCTCTGCTGGCTCTGCTCTGCTCTGCTGGCTCTGCTTTGCTCAACTTAGCTTTGCTGAACTATGAAGAAGAAGAATTGATTGAGAATGTTTCATACCATTCTCCATTGACCCGAAGTCGGTCTCAGAGTGCGTACCACTGGTCCTAGACCATTCTCAACTGACCCAAAGTCACGTCATAGCGGGTACCACTCCTACCACTGGTCCCAGACCAATATCATCAGTCTCAGAGTGTGTAGCACTGGTCCCAGACCAGTTTCAACCGACCCGAAGTAAACGTCATAGGGGGTACCACTCCTACCACTGGTCCCAGATTAATATCATCAGTCTCAGAGTGTGTACCACTGGTCTGAGACCAGTCTCAACTGACCCGAAGTCAGTGTCATAGTACCACTCTCGCTGGTCCCAGACCAGTCCTACACTGACTCGAAGTCAGTCTCAGAGTATGTACCACTGGTCCCAGACCAGTCTCAACTGACCCGAAGTCAGCATCATAGTAGGTACAACTCCTACAACTGGTCCCAGACCAGTCCTCCACTGAACCGAAGTTAGTCTCAGAGTATGTACCACTGGTCCCAGACCAGTGTCAACGGACCCGAAGTCAGCGTCATAGTAGGTACAACTCTCACTGGTCCCATACCAGTATCATTGATCCTAGATCAATGAAGGTCATCCTAGCATAGGGAGTACGATAGATACAACGATGCGTCCATCGGTACTACTATGGTCCCTATCCTCATTTCCTTGCTCATTGATCAGATGAGAGGTACTTCCCATGAGTCCCAGACTGCATGGGTAGGATGCCTTGACAGGAGAACTAATCAATCCTGTCCTCATAGGAGAACTTATCATCCTGCTACACAATCGCCATGGAGAACACATCATCCAGGCCTCATAGGAGAGCTAATCATCCTGCTACATAATCGTCATGGAGAACACATCATCCAAACCTCACAGGAGAACTAATCATCCTGCGACATAGTGGTATCCAAACAACTCGCTGAAGAGCTTTCGTAACCAGACTACCTCTCAGGTAGCCATGCTAGCAACAATATACTCTGCCTCGGCGGTGCTCAAAGCCATCGACTTCTGCTTCCTGCTCAGCCAGGATATTGAAGCAGATCCCAAGGAGAACCAACACTGAGAAGTGCTCTAGTGATCCTTCACACTGCCTGCTTACTCAGCATTTGAAATATTCGAGGCAGTGTATGTCAATCCATGAGAGATTGTGCCCTGAAGATATCTCAGAAGATTCTAGGCACCAATCCAGTGAAGCTCAACCAAATATGAGCTCACCATGCTAACTGCAACACATATGTTCGGACGGAGGTTCTCCAAGAACATCAATGCGAATGAGTTTATGAAACTCAGAGGCATTTCCAAAATCTGGCCCGACATCACTACCATATAACTTCTTGAAAGTTAAGATCCTCGAGGAAGTCATAGGCTTGCAATTTATCTTTCCACATTCAGAATCCAACTCCCTCTGTCTCCTACAAATGAGAGGGTCTGCACCTGTCAGACATAGGTGCTGGTATGAGAGGTCTATCATCCACAACCTTCGAGTAATGTTTTGGATCGATTTCACTCCTAGTGAATCTCAGCTTCATTAGACATCAGTTGATGCTCTCATACTATGCTCGGGGTGATTTGCTTCAAGCCATAGAGGGCTTTCTACCACCTACATACATGAGATTCCTGATCATGAATCTCAAACTCCTCGGGTTGTTCCAAACCTGTGGACCTGTGGCATGAGGGGAATGGTCCCCTTATAAGATTTTCCTTCGGTACATCTCAGACATGTACCTTCATGCTCCTTTTGAATTTAGGCATCCCTATCACCATCTGACTCACAGACCTCCGGTGTTGTGTCAATGGACATGGTTCCCAGTGGACTTCCTGCAACTTGATACAACCCTAAACTCAAAAACATCTTTGAAAAATCTATTTTCAAGCATGTACCTTTCCATCGATGAGTGCCACCCTGTAACCTTTGACTTCCATTGTTGACATGGACACCAGGTTCTTCTTGCGATTAGGTACATAAAAGAGATTCTGTAAATGAATCGAGTTACCCTCATTCAATTGAGGGGTAACATTCCCTGCACCCTTTTCGAGATAGGTGGTATCGGCTCCAAGTATAATCCCACGATTATCTATCTGATGAAGTGCCTGGGGTTCCTTGCTTTCTTTGAAGAGTCGACCATTTCTCCTTGATGAACTATATTACCTGTCATTCCCTTGACCCTAGAATGATTTGTTTATCTTCATCAAGAGAAGTGTCTCTGCCATTCAGACACTCCTTCGCATAATGGCCGAACTTATTGTAACCAAGGCATCTGTCTTTCCTTCCACCCTTGGATCCGAACTTCCCAATGAAGTGATCTTTAGGTAGGCCATCAGAACCTTCCGCTGCGCCATTCTGATAATATTCTCTGCTTCGACTTCACCCAGGGTGAATTTGAAGAGGGATGAGGAAGCCTATTGATCCTTTTATCTTGTCCCAACTGTCTTTGGTGATTGCTCTTTCACTCTTGCTTGGGCATTGTCTTCACCTAAGCTCTGATACCATGTTAAGTTTAGGTATGTTCTATGCTAGAACAATTTATTTAAATTTTCACAGTTAGCAATCACATCAGCATTAAAGTAAACTGCAGATAGAACATGAACATAAATCGCAGAAGACAAGCTAAGACAAGAGGACACAAGATGTGGCAATGGCCCGGGACAAACCCCACAATGTGGGGAAACACTTTATCAATTCTTCTTTTCTGTTCTTCAAAGTTCAACAGAGAAAGTGAGAGAGATAGTACATTTACAACAGAAGTCAACCCTTTGACTTATCTAGATCGGAGCATAGATCATCTCCTATAACGATGATACATGAGATCAGTTCAAGACATTATGCTTCAACTGATTCTCCAAGGTGACGTCTTCACCTATCTATTTCGTCCATTTTCTATACCTTACCGTGGAGCACCATATCATCTGCTTTCATCATCATGCTGCCCATTATTCTGCATCTTCCATTATTATGCAGCCCTATTCATCATCATGCTTCTCATGCCAATTATGCTGTATCATACAACATAATGCTGTCTCATCCATCATCATGCTGCCTCATACATCAGCATGCAATCTCATTGCCAATCATGCTGCCCTTTACATCATCATGATCATGCTGTCCTTCATAGTCCCATTACTGGTCATACTCATATACATATATTTATTGATCACCAAGTATAAGTCATACCCTTACAGATTTGACTGGGAGAATGCCGAGATATATTATGAAATCATACTATAATAGTTCTGCAGAGAACGTAGCCCTTCTGATTCAAACCCTAACCACTATTGACCATTATGCTGAGACTGCTACAGGAATACCACCTGGATCTACTTCATCAATGGTAAGGTGTAACAACGTATAAGGTTTCCATGAACAACGTTGAGAAGTCTCCATGACTGCGTATAGACCTGCGTATAAGAGTCTTCCAGACCAACGTATGAGAAGTCTCCATGACTGCGTATGGTCTTCCAGAATTATATAGACTGCTCTTCATTCAACCGAGATCCTTACAAGTGTGCCATTGGTTATTCTATGCCTATACGGATCTGCGACTACCATACTTGACTGCGGCTCTTACGTGCTTGACTGCGGCCTTCCATGCTTGACTGTGGCCTTCCATGCTTGACTGCGGCCTTACGTGTGACTGTGGCCTTCCATGCTTGACTGCGGCCTTATGTGCTTGACTGTGGGCTTTAACTTTATCACTGCGGCTTCCATCTACCATGGCTCCCTTCTAATCTATGCTTGCGTATAAAATGTCTTCAAGAACAGTGTTAGAGGACTGCGTTTTGGCTGCTACAGGCAGCGTATAGACTGTGCGTATATTAGTCTCCGTGCGTATATCATGACAGCATATAAAGTGTTGTGTATATAGTTTCCATAGCCAATGGATTAGGGCGTCACATAACTGTTTCCATTGCTGTGCGTATAGTTGCTCCATTGCCAATGGATTAGGGCATCGTACTGCAGCTAGGGCATCATACTCTTTAGTATCTCTCCTTCAAAAACCCAAGACGTGGAGAGGAGATCACATGAAGAGTGTGTCTTCCATGACTTCAAATCCTCTTCTATTTATACTAAAACGTAGATGATGAATAGGCATGTCTATTGGGCTTCTGAGCCTACTCAAGTTGCTGGTCCGCTTGATAATAATTCCATAATCAAAATAAATTCATATCTCCATAAATACTTATCGGAATCGGATGATCTTTAGATCAATCCTACACCTCTCGACGAGAGGAATCCAATAAAAATATCAGCTTCCATAAATAAGTTGACCCAGATGGAGTTTGGCCCTCTGCAGTAGTACATCTCTTCAGAGTTCAGAGACAGATATTCCGGTCGATTAATCACTGGATGAACAATGCCACAGTAGCAATTGCAGCGCCCACTACTCTGTGTCACTCTGATAGGACTGCATCACCCTCACTGGCTCACCAATGCCTAGTCTGTCCCACGAAATCCTTCTAGTGCTGCCTCTTGGCACTGCATCAGCTCTGCTAGCCTCTGCGTCAGCTTCTGCGTCAACCCCTAGACCCTTTGCGTGTTAAGTTATGGTATGTTCTATGCTAATAATAGTTTACTTATTTTTCTTATTATATTCCACAGATTAGCAATCACATGTACATAAAGTAAAGTGCAGATAGAACATTAAACGATTGACAGAAAACAAGCCAAGACAAGAGACACAAGATGTGGCGGCTATTAAGGGACAAACCCAATAATGTGTGGGGAAACCCTTTGATCAAATCTTCTTTTATCTTCAATAATTCAGCAGAGAGAAATAGTACAATAATTCTGATTCATATCAGCAGTAGCAAACCCTAGATCAGTAACATCAGCATTAGCGGCTTCATTATCAAACTAGGGCAGACCATATTTCACAAACCGACCGTCGGATTGACTTCATTCCACCACCAAAAGTTTTGGCTTCCAGAGGAGGTTCAGATGAACCTACAACGCAGTTCAGATGAGATCTTCTAGGCCACGCAAGTCAATCTTTACTTCTGCAGTTGCAGCTTCAGTTTCAGCAATTTCCGGCTTCAAACTAGGGCAGTCGATATCTTGCAAACCGTTCATCGGATTGACTTCATTCCACCACCAAAAGTTGCGGCTTTCAGAGGAGGTTCATATGAACCTAGAACGCAGTTCCAAAGAGGAGATCTTCTAGGCCACGCAAGTCAATCTTTACTTCTGCAGTTGCAACGTCAAATTCAATAGCTTCCGGCTTCACATGTGAGAGAGAGACCCATTTCAGCGCAGTAGAGAAGAGACTCATTTCCGCGTAGTAGAGAGAGAGATGTGATGAGATGAGTCCAAATGAGGAAAAGTCCTCTTATGTTTATACACAATGTTGGTGGGTGAATAGATGCGACTGTTGGGCTTCTGAGCCTACATGAGTTGTAGGTCGGCTTGACAATAATTCCATAATCAAAATAAATTCATATCTCCATGAATACTTATCGGAATCGGATGATCTTTATATCAATCCTACACCTCTCGACGAGAGGAATCTAATAAAAATATTATCAGCCATGAATAAGATGACCCACATGAAGTTTTTCCCTGGTTGGCAATTTTAACATTGCGTCTCACATGCTGACCTCTGCTGGCTCTAGGCAACACCCAGCTGCCTCTGCATAGCACCCAGCTGCCTCTGCGTCAACCTCTCCAGACTCTGTGCTGTCTCTATGGTACCAACTTTGCCTCTTTGCTATGTATTCCCTGGTCCTTGTTGTTGATCATTGATTTTTTATCTTTCTTAGCAAACCACGCTCTAGAGAATAAAATCACTGATCACTTTGGTGTGTTCTCCAACTGACCCTCAAGCCTCTTCTTATACTTTTCTCATTGGTCCATCAACGACCGAGATTAAATCTCTAATCAACGGCTAAGATTAGATTTGGCTTGATCCATGACTTTTGGAACCTTCTAACCCAATTTTATATTAATACCCATTAATATTTTATTTTTCCTGAGTTTAGACTTAGGAACTGCATTAAAAATATTAATTATTTTAATATCTCTCAAACCGGTTAGAATCTGCCCAAACCATTTCTAGGTTTTGGAGATCGCATGTGCTTTAGCCTCTCCACCAATTTTCATGGCTAGAGCACATACGATGCTACCCCAAATCAACACTCCCTCTTAGCGAGGACTGTGCTCTTGTAATACTACACACCAGTGTTGCGAAAATTGCGATATTATCGCGATAAAATCGGAAAATCGTGATTTTTTGAGTTTGGCGATATTATCGCTCGATTTTTACGCAATTTTTTTATTTTTATTTTTATTTTTTTCACAAAAAATTGCGATAGCTTGAAAAGATCATGATTTTTATGAAAAAATCGCTATTTTTTGGGAAAAAATCTTTGAAATATATATATATATATATATATTTTGTTCTCTTCTCCGATTTTTTGATGAGGCGGAGGAGGTGACACAATCTACCCAGGCTACCCCTGCCACCAGTAGAGGACGTGGTCTACCTCTTGTAGCTCCTAGTTCTTCAATTTCTAGAGCACACCAGAGTCCACTGCCAACTCCACCGGCATCTACATCTAGAGGGGTAGAGGAAATCAATGGTATTAGACTTTAGTTATTTGGTTCATTTCATTGTATATGACATTATGACTCATGATATGAGATACATTGATATATTTTTTGTTGATATTTTGAGGTTGAGTTGGGAGTCAGGAGTCAGGACTTACTATTCATGACATGATTCACTGTTACGTGTGATGTAGCACTAGAAATGATATTACACATCTTATATATTAGTTTTTTTTTATCATATTTATGTGTCAATGTATTTATTTTATGTTGTAGATGCTTTAGATATTAAAAAAATTGAAAAAAATGAATATTTTTGTATTTTACGATTTATTCCCGATTTTTACGATTTTTTTTTTTTTCCGATTTTTTCCCCTTGGCGATAATATCCCGATAACGATTACTGCAACATTGCTCCACACTGAGCATCACTCTAATTATCCAGGATCGGTCT
Organism: Pinus tabuliformis; assembly: GCA_031772625.1. Taxonomy (NCBI): domain Eukaryota; kingdom Viridiplantae; phylum Streptophyta; class Pinopsida; order Pinales; family Pinaceae; genus Pinus; species Pinus tabuliformis. The sequence goes on from CM062816.1 coordinate 421,639,521, forward strand.
CTACGCTGATGCTAGGCCTTCCCACCCAACATCCTCTGCCCTGCTGCATCTTGTACTGCTACCCATGGCCCTGCCATTTCCATTGCTGCATCCGTATGGAAGTTCCCTCTGCATCCGTGCTGCTGCTGGTCCATCCTCCAAGCACTGCATCCCCTCTCATCATGCTGCATCGTGCTGCCCATAGCACTGCCACTGCTAACTGCTGCACTACAGTTCAGTTACTGAGAAGTAAGTAACTGATCCACCCAACTCTGACATCCTTGTCAGGCTAGAGACACTCCTGATGCTGAAGCTCCCTCTGCCACTAACAAGTGCTCCCTCTACTGACCTTTGCGTTGCTGCAACAACTCCCTGCATCTTGCACTGTTGCACACCTCTCTGTGCCATCATACACTGGTGCAACACTCCCGTGCCTCTCGCACTATTGCAGCCTGCTAGCCTCGCGCTGTCCAGGATTCCTGCACTGTAGCACTCTCTGCCGCTCCGTCCGCATCCTTCTCTACCAACATCTGTCAGTCCTGCTACTCCTCTTAAGGACTCCCGTAGCAAGGTATAATCCAAGAGGTTGGTTACCTCAAGGATCTTGCCCCTCATCGCCTGTAGTCCGCTTGACTACAGCTTGATGTCTCCCCACTTCTTCTCAAGTGGCACATGAGCACTCATGGCACAATAGCCATCCTCCTGGACTTCTTTCTCCTCCCTCATTGGTGCTGCCATGGTTTCAAAAGTCTCTCCCTTACTCTTCTTCCTAGGACACTGGTTCGCAAAATGACCCAGTTCCCCACAACGGAAGCATTTGACCTTGGAGAGGTCCTTCTTCTTTCTCTTCTCCTGCTTTCCCGTAGATGCTAGAGCCGCATTCTCTTCTTCCTCCTCCTTGATTTTGACATCTTTTACACTACTCCCTCCCTTGGTCACCCGTCTGATCTCTTCTTGACAAAGAGCCGGCCACAATTCCTCCCAATATGGAAGGCTCGACCTGCCCAGTATGATATGGACAAATACCTCCCAATCCTCTGAGACTGCGTTCAATGCGGTCCTCACCATCAATTCTTGACCCAACGTGGCCCCTATGGAAGTTATTGGTCACAGATCTCTTTCAATCGACCGAGGAAGACATTTATCTGCTCTCCCTTCTGCATCTGGTATGACCGCAACTGATTTTTAATTGACATCTTCCTCTGCACGAAAGTATGCTGGTATTTCTTTAGGGCCTCCCACATCTCATTTGCTGTATCCCTTTCGACAATATGCGGCACCACATGGTCCTTGATCCCATCCAGAATGATGCACTTCGACTTGGCCATTGCCTCTTCATACTTCTCATTTTCAGTTGTGTCAACTGGGATCACTATTATTTTCAAGGTGAAGTCCTTGATGCGATATCTGTCTAGAATGGCCAAACCACGAAGTTGGATGCTCCATCCAACCTATCCTGATCTCTTAGTCCATTCACGACCATTATGCTGCTCTTCTTTCGACTCTTGTTGAGTCTCTCAACTTCCCGTTTGGAAGTTCTTGGTTCGACTCCCTTTGAGTCTCAATTTCCCTTCTAGAAATCCCTTCTCCTTGGTCTTGCCCTGTTAGGTACTGTTCTGACCACAATAACCTACCAGCTTCGCTCCGCAAATTACCCGCAGCCTCCTGTACCTCAACAATTGAAGGATTTAGCTACTTGGCTTTGTGCAATCTCGACACTGGCAAATCAGCTCCCCTATGTTGATTTGGGGTAGCATTAGGTGTGCTCTAGCCATGAAAATTGGTGGAGAGGCTAAAGCACATGGGATCTCCAAGACCCAGAAATTATTTGGGCAAATTCTAACCGGTTTGGGAGATATTAAAATAATTAATGATTTTAATGGAGTTCCTAAGTCTAAACGTAGGAAAAATAAAATATTAATGGGTATTAATATAAAACTGGGTTAGAATGGTCCAAAAGTCATGGATCAAGCCAAATCTAATCTTAGCCGTTGATTAGAGGTTTAATCTTGGTCATTGATGGACCAACGAGAAAAGTATAAGAGGAGGCTTGAGGGTCAGTTGGAGAACACACCAAGAGAGATCAAGAATTCGATTTTTTGGGGCAGGGTTTGCTATGGAAATTGAGTGAGTGATTTGAGTTGCAGCTAAGGGGCAGTGAATTCATAGTAGAGAGACAGAGTTAGTACCAGGAGGATCAACGGAGAGCCAGGAGAGGTTGACGCAGAGCCAATTAGAGGCTATGTAGAGGCAGCCAGGAGCTGCGCAGAGCCAGAGAGGGCTAGCATGTGAGATGCAGAGGGTCTAGGGGTTGATGCAGAGGTTCCAAAAGCTGGCGTAGAGCTTAGAGAGGCTGACGTAGGGCCATAAACGCTGACGCTGGGCCTAGAGGTAGCGCTGGGAGAATTTCGTGGGATAGACTGAGAGATGGAGAGCTGGATAGGGTGACAAAGAGCAACAAAAGCTGCATTGTTGCTGTGGGATCGTTCATCTGGTGATTTAGTCAGAATATCTGTCTCCGACTGAGAGGTACTACTGCCGAGGGCATTCTTTGTTGGGTGGGCCATTTCTGGCACCCAGGTTGTATTCTGAAATTGCATAATAATAAAACCCTCTGAATAGTTGCATTAGTTTTCTCGCATTGGGTTTTTCCAGGGACATTAGTCCAAAAACAACGGTGTCACTTGTGTGCTTGTTTACTTTTAGTTGATGATCTGTATGTGTTGATACTGTACTTGTATTTACTTTTAGTATTTACATGGTAAATAACCTGTTAAGTAATTAAACAAGTAGGAAGATATAAATCAGATAGTACAAGAAGAACTCTAACGGGTTAAACTTAGAAATTCCAACATGGTATCAGAGCGCGGTTGCAGATCATAGGATAATTGAAGGCATCAACCGAGCAGAGCAGTAGCAGTAGAAACAACTGTCCCGAGTGACAAAAGCTGTTCCTAGCAGATAGCAGCAAGGAAGGAGTGATGCAGAGGGCCTGCGTCATTAGTTCGAGCCAAGAGGAGGATTAGCACAGAGGCAGAGAGGAGGAGACCTGACCTACACAGTGCCCGATCATCTTTCTTAGTCAAGAAGTATCGATGCTATGGCCAGGAGGTGCAGATTTTGCCGGTGCCGGTATTGCACCGAGCTTAGAGGCTCAGTCCTTCAAGCTGCTGAGGTATAGGAGGCTGCAGATAATTTGGGGAGCGAAGCTGGTGGGGTACTGTGGTCAGAACAATACCTAACAGGGCAAGACCAAGGAGGAGGGATTTCCATAAAGGAAATCGAGACTCAGAGGGAGTCGAATTGAGGACTTCTAGGAGGGAAGTAAAGAGACTCAAAGGAGTCGGAAGAAGAGCAGCAAGATGGTAGTGAATGGGCTGAGAGATTAGGATAGACTGGACAGAGCTTCCAACTTTGTAGTCTCAAAGGCCAGGATCTTGTCCATTCTAGATAGGTATCGCATGAAGCACTTTGCCTTGAAAATAATAGCAATCATGGTTGACCCAACTGAAAATGAGAAGTAGGTGAAGGCAATGGCCAGGTTAAAGTGCATCATCCTTGATAGGGTCAAGGATCATGTGGTGCTGCGTATTGTCGAGGACACGACAAATGAGATGTGGGAGGCCTTGAAGAAATTGTACCAGCATACTTCCATGCAGAGGAAGATGTTACTTGAAAATCAATTGCGGTCAACCAAATGCACAAGGGAGAGCAGATAGATTTCTTCCTTGGTGGATTGAAGGAGATCCGTGATCAGGTAACTTCGATAGGGGCCACGCCGGATCAGGAATTGATGGTGAGGACCACATTGAACGCAGTCTCAGAGGATTAGGAGGTATTTGTCCAGAGCATACTGGGCAGGTCGAGCCTTCCAGATTGGGAGGAACTGTGGGTGGCTCTTCGTCAAGAAGAGATCAGACGGGTGACCAAGGCGGGGAGTAGTGGAAAAGGGGTCAAAATCAAGAAGGAGGAAGAAGAAGATGCGGCTCTCGCATTTGCAGGAAAGTAGGAGAAAAGAAAGAACAAGGACCTCTCCAAGGTCAAGTGCTTCCATTGTGGGGAACTGGGTCACTATGCGAACCAGTTTCTAAGGAAGAAGTGTAAGGGAGAGGCTTCTGATTCAAAGGTAGCGCCAACAAAGGCAGAGAAAGAAGTTGAGGAGGATGACGACTGTGCCATGAGTGCTTATGTGCCACTTGAGAGGAAGTGGGGAGACATCGAGCTGTAGCCAGACGGACTACAAGCGATGAGGGGCAGGATCCTTAAGGTACCCAACCTCTTGGATTATACCTTGCTACGGGAGCCCCGAAGAGGAGTAACTGGATTGACAGATGTCAGTAGAGACGGATGCAGATGAAGTGGCAGAGAGTGCTACAGTGCAAGAGTCTCGGGACAACACAGAGGCTAGCATGATGCAACAGTGCGAGAAGCACGTGAGTATTGCACCAGTGTAGGATGGCACAGAGAGGTGTGCAACGATGCAAGATGCATGGAGTTGTTGCAGCAGTGCAGAGGTCATTAGAGGGAGCACCTGTTAGCGGCAGACGGAGCTTCAACATCAGGAGAGTCTCTAGCCTGACAGGGATGTTAGAGTTGTGTGGATTAGTTACTTCCTTCTCAGTAACTGGGTTGTAGTGTAGGAGTTAGCAGTGGCAGTACTATGGGCAACACAATGCAGCGTGAGGAGAAGGGGATGTAGTGCAGATGCAACAATGGCAGTGGTAGGGCCATGGGCAACAACACAGATGTAGAGGAGCTTCCATACAAATGCAGTAGTGGCAGGGCCATGGGTAGCAGTGCAGGATGCAGTAGTGCAGAGGATGTAGGTGGGGAGGCCTAACATCAACACAGGTACCGGTGCTAGATAATCGGAGTAATGCTCAGTGAGGAGTATTACTAGAGCACAATCCTCGCTAAGAGGGAATGTTGATTTGGGGTAGCATCGGATGTGCTCTAGCCATGAAAATTTGTGGAGAGGCTAAAGCACATGAGATCTCCAAGACCCATAAATGGTTTGGGCAGATTCTAACTAGTTTGGGAGATATTAAAATAATTAATATTTTTAATGGAGTTCCTAAGTCTAAACTTAGGAAAAATAAAATATTAATGGGTATTAATATAAAACTGGGTTAGAATGCTCCAAAAGTCATGGATCAAGCCAAATCTAATCTTAACCGTAGATTAGGGATTTAATCTCGGTCGTTGATGGACCAACGAGAAAAGTATAAGAGGAGGCTTGAGGGTTAGTTGGAGAACACACCAAGAGAGATCAAGAATTCGATTTTCTGGGGCAGGGTTTGCTGAGGAAATCGCGTGAGTGATCTGAGTTGTAGCTGAGGGGCAGTGAATACATAGCACAGAGGCAGAGTTAGTACCAGGAGGATCAACGCAGTGCCAACTAGAGGCTACGCAGAGGTAGCCAGTGGCCACGCAGAGGCAGGCAGGAGCTACGCAGAGCTAGAGATGGCCAATGTATGAGACACAAAGGGTGTAGGGGGCTGACCCAAAGGCTCCAGAAGCTGACGCAGAGCCCAGAGAGGCTGACGCAGGGCCAGAGAGGCTGACGCAGGGCCTAGAGGCAACGCTGGGAGAATTTTGTGGGACAGATTGAGAGCTGGAGAGCTGGATAGGGTGAGACAGTCCCTATCAGAGTGACACAGAGCAGCAAAAGTTGCATTGCTGCTGTGGGATCGTTCATCTAGTGATTTAGTCAGAATATCTGTCTCCGAATGAGAGGTACTACTGCCGAGGGCATTCTCTGTTGGGTGAGCCATTTCTGACATCCAGGTTGTATTCTGAAACTACATAATAATAAAACCCTCTGAATAGCTGCACCGGTTTTCCTGCATTGGGTTTTTCCGTGTACATTAATCCAAAAGCAACGGTGTCACTTGTGCACTTGTTTATTTTTAGTTGATGCTCTGTATGTGTTGATACTGTACTTGTATTTATTTTCAATATTTACATGGTAAATAACTTGTTAAGTAATTGAACAAGTAGGAAGAAATAAATCAGATAGTACAAGAAGAATTTCTAACAGGTTAAACTTAGAAATTCCAACACCCTAGCCAATTGCGTCAGCCCTCTTCGCCTCTATGTGGCTTTGCGTGAGCTTGATTCTGCCTCCCTTAGCCTCTCCGTTGCTTCTCTCTGGCCCAGGATGATGACGCCGTCTCTTTGCGTCACTCCTTCTTCTGTTGCCTTCTCCACGGATCAACGCTGTCACTCGAGACAACTGAATTTGTTGCTACTGCTCTGCTAGCTGATGCCTTCAATTATCCTGTGATTTACAACCACGCTCTGATACCATGTTGAAATTTCTAAGTTTAACCCGTTAGAAAATCTTCTTGTACTATCTGGTTTATTTCTTCGTACTTGTTTAATTACTTAACAAGTTATTTACCATGTAAATACTGAAAATAAACACAAGTACAATATCAACATCTACAGATCATCAACTAAAAGAAAACAAGCACACAAGTGACACCGATATTTTTTGGATTAATGTCCCCAGAAAAACCCAATGCGGGAAAACCAGTGCAGCTAGTTGAGGGTTTTATTATTATGCAGTTTTCAGAATACAACCAAGGTGCTAGAAATGGCTCACCCAACAGAGAATGCCCTCGGTAGTAGTACCTCTCCTCGGAGACATATATTCTGGCTGATTAATCACTGGATGAACAATCCCTTAGGAACAATTGCAGTTCCCACTGCTCTGCGTCACTCTGATAGGGACTGCGTCACCCTACCTGACTCACCAACACCTAGTTTATCCCACAAAATCCTTCCAATGCTGCCTCTTGGCCCTGCGTCAGCTCTGCTAGCCTCTGCGTCAGCCACTAGATCTTCCGTGTCTCACACGCTGGCCTCTTCTTGCTCTGCGCAGCTCTTGGCTGCCTCTGCGTAGCACCCAGCTACCTCTGCATCAACCTCTCCAGACTCTGCGCTGTCTCTATGGTACCAAGTATACCTCTCTGCTATGTATTCACTGCCCCTCCCTGCTGATCATTGATTCTATCTCTTTTAACAAACACCGCTCTAGAGAATAAAATGACTGATCACTCTAGTGCGTTCTCCAACTGACCCTCAAGTCTCTTTTTATACTTTTCTCATTGGTCCATCAATGACCGAGATTAAATCTCTAATCAACGGCTAAGATTAGATTTGGCTTGATCCATGACTTTTGGAACCTTCTAACCCAGTTTTATATTAATACCCATTAATATTTTATTTTTCCTGAGTTTAGACTTAGGTACTGCGTTAAAAATATTAATTATTTTAATATCTCTCAAACCGGTTAGAATCTGCCCAAACCATTTCTGGGTCTTGGAGATCGCATGTGCTTTAGCCTCTCCACCAATTTTCATGGGTAGAGCACATCCGATGCTACCCCAAATCAACAATAAGTATCTCATATCCAAGACTAAAATGGGTGGTTGATTTAACAAATGTTGGTACTTATTGATTTGAGGCTTCTGCGATTTATATTTTGTGTGGTGTTATCTTCCAGAGTCATCGCATTCATATTTTTGGAATCGACGTTTCAAACCATCCTCTGTGGTTCATCATCAGGATGGTTCGAAACGTCGATTCCAAAAACATAAATGCAATGGCTCCGGAAGATAACACAACACAAATGCTGGTACGCTAGAAACAAGTTCAATGCATGGTAATTCTAATTATAAAGCTAATGAAAACTAGTGTTATGACATATTAAAGCTTCCTTGATTTTCCTAGTAGTCATAAGAGTTGTAAATATTTGAAAATGACTTGTATACCAAGATGTTTAAAATCCACAAAGTTTATATGAGACAAAACATTAGAATGCATCTTCTAGATTTTTCCCCTTATTTAGTTTACATGGGTTTTGGTTGAGCCTTTATAAACAATTCCTAACCTGAAACCAAAGTTGGATGAAGAAAGATCACAAATATATGACGCCTTAAAGGGTGTCATCATTCATTCATACATCCACAATATATTTTATCTCAATAATTTTTATCACAAAAAATATGTTTACATAATATGAAAAGGTCATTCTAATTTCTTCCAACGGAAAAAGCAGTTTTTATTTAGATAGTCAAAAGTTACAAGTGCATATGCCATGAGGCATTCAACCTCTCAGTAAAAATTGTGGTACTCCAAAAATTGGGCTCTAAATAAACAAGTGCAGTCATTTTTTATCAGATTTCTGTCTTTTTAAATATGTAGTTAGCAAGGATGTCTTGATCTTGGCCCCTTCAGTTGTTGTGGGCTTTAGTGTATGTTTTGCTGCTGAGCTAGTCCTATGACTATGTTGCTGCGAGTGGGACCGAGCATCAACTGTAATAAGAAAGAAATGTTAAATTCATATTGATGGTTATTAGTATTTGAAAAGTTTTATTATTAAAAAGAGTAGTAGAGTGTTCTTTACCTACTTCGGTAGTGGAGGGAAGTGAAATACTTTCGGATGTGGCCATATGTTCCTCCTCTTCTTTGGCCTCATCATGTACATGCTCTGGTGTAAAAACAAGAAATGTTATAATTAATACACCATTTGCATCTAAATTTTTTAATTGTATTCCATACTACGATTTTTTTTATAGCACATGAAATAACTCTAGTACCGAGCTCAACATAAGTCTCTAAAGGCACTCCATCGTCAGTAGGATCATGTGTTGTATCTACGTTGCTTGCCTTCTTTTTGCAATCATGCACATTACTTTATGGCCAAAAGTAATAACCAATAGATTGTACAAGTAATCATTTCAAAATGTTATTCGTTGCTTTTATTTGCTTGATTACTTGTACAATCTATTGGGAGCCTCTTTGAATTGTGATCCTTGCAAGTTTGCATGAGAACATTATTTTTTCTTCTTTTGTGATATTAAATTAAAATTGTTAAGAATTTATAATGTGGATGCATTTTTTTTATATACTTACAATTTTAGCTGCTAGCTTTGAGTAACCACCCAGGCCAAGATGATGCTGCCCATGTTTAGCTATTATAGGATCCTATATTTAAAATATTTGGGAGCCTATATTTAAGATATTGAAAACTTAATTAGATGTCACAATGATGATAAAGCATCATAATTACATTATTAAAAGTGCCTCATACCTTCTTGGTTCGGGTGGTGTCTTCCCTGCTTTTCGAAGTGCCTTCTCGTTTGCATTTGCCACGAGCGCTTTCCACTCCAACTATGGAATCGTTGGAGGGTGCTCATGCGACCTCCTCCTTTCCAAATGAGACCTATACTGGCCCCGCATATATTTTGAATGTAAGCCTACCTTGGAGGTAACTCATGTTTTTTTGAAGGTACCCTCACCGAATAGGTGGACCATCCTAGTAATAAGTTCATCTTTCAACTTGGAACTTTGGAATTTCTAGTTTTTGCAAATGGTGGGCCCAAATATTTCCAAGGTTAGGTCATACAAACACCTATAAAATACATCATTTCCTGCAAAACGATATTATCATTAGTTTAAAATTATCACAAACTATACATTAATTTCAATTAGATTGTACTTAATATTTAAAAAACTTCTTAAATACCTTTAAGTTTCTCTATTTTCATGGGGACATTCTCATCATCTACCAAAAATGTAATTGGTAGTGTTTTCGTGCTATTAACATGGGAAGGTAAAAAAAAGCTCACTTCAAATTATGCAATGATATTATGCTCTACAGCCACAGTATCATCTGCAGATCTTGGTATATGTTGTTCAAGAGGTATAGATTCTTCCATATGTGGTTGAGCGGGTGTACTAGTCTCAATGACAAATGCATCACTCACAGGTGGATCATCAACACTACTACCAACACTGCCCGCATAGTCAGTATGAGGATCATACCCCTCCAAAAACTCCTATAAAATAAAGAGTTTTTAAATAAAGGATGAGATAGTTAAAATCATAAACAAACAAATGGGATAATTAAATAAGTTTCTCACCCCATACTGACGAATTTTGCACATCAAGGTTTTGATTTGGCCTCTTACCTCTTTTGTCTGAGGCTCGATTAGAACTAGAGAACCAAATTTCTTGTTTGCTTTCATTTGAAGCTTCTTTATTGTTTTGGATCAGATCAACGAAAATAAAAATTACTTTTTCAGTAAGCTCTTCCTCAGGAGCATCTGTGGACTGCTCTAAGGCTGGTGCCTTCCCCTTATCACACTGTTTTATCAAATATAATTGTAATTTGCAATTCATCCAAAATTAATCATCATTATATTAATAAGAAAACCACTACTCACATGTCTAAATTTATATAGAAACTTCACGTTATACATGGTCAATATAAAAGGTTCTAAATTTATAAAAACTTCATCATCATGGAAGCCTCTTGGAAGAGGCATTATGACAAGATCAATATATATTTCTTATTGTATAGAAACAATACTTTGAAAAGGATGAAGGAATGGATTTGCTCAAGTTGGTCATATGCATACTGAATCTCTCATTTAGTTATATGATGCCTAAAAATATGAATTTGCCTTACTCTATAGTGGATAAAATGCTACTCTAGAATAAATCTCGGGGTTATATTATTTTACGTACAACTTTGTTGATGTTTACTTGTTGTGTGGTTGGTGCCCTTTGACCTTGATCAATCTACCACAATATTATAACCATGACGTATTAAAGTGTTTCCTCAACTTACAAGATGCCTAACAATATATTGTATATACTATAAATGACAATCATAAGATATAATAGACATTGCTTACAAGTTGGGTAAAATTGTATACATATCGCCCCCATCATAGAAATATTTGTATCTATTTGATTCAAATTGTAGTCAATGAGCAACTCTTCCCCTGCAACTATTAATTTAATGGCATGTATAAACACACAGTTTTCTTCACGCACCTCAAATATGCAATTGGGTTGCTTATTTGTCGTTGCAGGACGTGTACTCAGGGTTGCGGGGGAGCACCCCCCCGATCCCGCTCCCATTCTGCGCTTTGGTCGGGAGCAGGCTCCTAACCAAAAAAATCGCTCCATTGTTTTTTTGGGATCGAAGGAGAAAGCGTCGCTCTCGTTGCTCCAGGAGCGACTTTTCCAATTGGGGAGCGGTTGGGGAGTGATCGCTCCCGATCTCTCCTCAGTTGGAAAAGTCGCTCCCGATCGACAGAAAGTGACACCCACGCGGTCAAGAGAGAGGCGACGACGATGTAGGAGAGAGGGAAAGGGAGGGAAAAAGGGAGAGAGGGAAGGGGGGGAGAATAAATAAACCCTCTCCCCTCCCATTATTCACTTCACCCCATTGAGAGAGAGAAAGAGAATTTGGAGAGAGAGCAAGAGAGTTTGGAGAGAGTTTGAAGCAAGGAGAGGAGCTTGGTGAGAGAGGAGCTTGGAGGAGTTTGAAGAGCTTGCAAAGGGAGATTGGAGGCCAAAGAGGTAGGATCTACACTCTAATCTAGCAATTTTTTAATTTTATTTTCATTGCTAAATAAATAAATAATTTTTTTTCTCTATTTCCCATTTCCATTCTCATTCCATTTTTTTGCAGATTCAAAACTTCAAATTTCAAACATCATGGTTATATTGCTTGCCATTTTCTTCTTCTTGGTTCCTTTTTTGGTTATTATGGTGTTGGAGAGTAGCAAAAGGAGGGTTGAACATGAAGAATGGGATGAAGGAGTGGGTTATAGTGGATTTGATGAAAACCCCAGAGAGGAGTACCTTGGTGAGGAGGAGTTGGAGGAGAGTGAACATGATTCAACTCAAAAAGCTAAACAAGACCAATCCCCATTGTGGAAATAGGTTACTAGGCCTGAAGCAGAAAAAGGGGGTGGAACCACTAAATTTCACTACCCCCATTGCAACAATAATTACACAGGTTCATACACCCGTGCTAGAAAGCACCTCTGCGGGAAAAGGCCATGGGATGGAGATAAACAAATAGGAATCAAAACTTGTACAGGTGTGTCAACAACAGAGAGAGCCAAATACATAAGGGAAGAGGAGGAAGCCCAATACAAATCTAAAAAATCAAAGGGTTTCTTTGAACCAAGCTCACAATCACATGCACAAAGAACTCCTTCAGCATCCTCCCATGGCAGTGGATATGGAGGCACAAGGTCACCAAACATCTCTTTAAGGCGTAGAACCATATCAGATTTCCTTGATGAAGGGTGTAGGAATGATGTGGATTCAAAAGTTTACTAGTTTCTCTATGCATGTGGGATACCATTCAATGTTCTTCACTCACCTTATTGGCATGAAATGGTTTCTGCCATAAATGATGCCCCTAAAGGATACAAGAACCCTGGGTATGACAAGGCTAGAACCGTTGGACTTGATCATGAAAAAAAATATCACATTCTTTGAGGAGAATGACGAATTCTTGGACTGAGCATGGGGTATCCATTGTATTTGATGGATGGACAAATGTAAAAGGAAAGCCATTGATAAGTGTTCTTGCTGTGTCTGTTAGTGGTACCATCTTTCTTTCAAAATATGATTACTCAGACAAGTTCAAGACCGACATCAACATTGCAGAACCATTACTTGAAAAAATTGAACGTATTGGGCCGTACAATGTCATCCAAGTCTTCACTGATAATGCTGCTAATTGTAAGGTAACGAGAGCAATTGTTGAGGATAAATACCCCATCATATTTTGGTCCTGGTGTTTGGTTCACACAATAAACCTTTTGATGCATGATATTATTAAGAACAAAAACCAATAATACAAATGGATTGGTGATTTGTACAAGAGAAGCAAACAAATGATAAAATTTATTACAAATCATAGTAATACCCATGGGCTTTTCCACAGTCACTCAAGATTGGAGCTGTTGAAGATTGTGAAGACTAGATTTGCTAGTTATTACCTCACCTTCAAGCACCTTTTGAAGGTAAGAGAGTCATTGGCTAGCATGGTATCAAGTCCACACTGGCAAGTATTAAAGGAAAGAGCTACAAATGCAGCTGACAAGCAAGGTTTTGAACAGGTGGAGGAGACCGCTCTTGATGGTCAGTTTTGGGCATGTGTGAGGCAAGTATTGGAATTCACCAAGCCCATTTATAACATGATTCATTTTGCAGATACAAATAAACCAGTGATTGGGGAGGTGTATGAGCAGATGGATACCATGTTGGGGAAAATAAAATATATTGTTCAGAAAGATGATCCCATCTATTATACACTGATTTACAATTGTGTGTGTACATGGTGGAATAAACTTAATGTTCAGCTACATGCCTTGGCGTATAGCCTTACGCCAAAATACTACTCTCCATCTTGGTTAGGCCAACCTGCACCTTGAGTGGGGTTAGTGTCAAACCCCATATAGATCAAGAGGTATCTATAGGATATTTGCAAGCATTAGACAAGTTGATACCTGATAGGGAGGAATGTGCTAATTTGCGTCTTGAATTAGGCACATACTTCAGTTGCACTGGTTTGTTTGGTTCTTTCCATGCAATGGAAGATAGAAACCGATTTGATGCTCTCACATTGTGGGAAGCATATGGCGGCTAGGACTTTTGCCGAAATTGGCAAAAAAAGTTCTCTCACAGGTTGTAAATACTTCTTCTGCAGAGAGGTGTTGGAGCACCTACAACTTCATACATAATGTGAGAAGAAACAGACTCAATGAAAACCGGGTAGAAAGCTTGGTTTATGTGCACTACAACTTGAGGTTGTTGAGGCATTATTGTGATCAGGCTTATGAGGATCCAACATATAAAATTTGGGACAACTAGCCAAAAGACAATAATTTGGAGGATGGCACTATACATCTTGAGGAAATGGAAGCATAACTTATGAGAGAGGAAGATGAAGCAACAACCATGCCACCCCCACCATTCAGTAGCAGTGCTCGAGTTCAAAGTCTTGTTCCTTTACTGTCACCGCCTCCATGTACATCCTCACGTGAAGGGCATGTGCCTTCTGGTTTTGGTCGTGGGACTATGCGGGAGGAAACTCCTAGAAGACCACCACGACTTGCTTAGAAATTAGACATTATTCATGGTGGCAGGAGGAAGATGTAGATGATAGATTTACTTGTTTTTTCTAGTTTCTAGTAGTTTTTATAACTGTTGACTCTTTCATATTTATTATGATATTTTTTGTAAACAGTATATGATAATTGAAGTTTGAAGTTTGAAGTTGGCAATTATAACTCATTGGTAATGAATATGATGCTTCGTGAAAGTTGAAACATTTCATTTCATGTTAGATATTCTTTTTGTTGTAATGGTTACAAGTACAACTTTGGTGATCAATGATGATAAATGTTATATATTGAATTTTGAAAGCTTGAAACTTTAAGATTGATGAATCATGAGACTCAATATGTTGTATGTTAATAGGGTGCTTTGATACTGTGTTAATTTTTTTTTCTTAGGGTTGATTTGTTCTTTGCTTTAGATAATTGCATTTACCAATTTATTCACCTTCCATATTACTTTCACCCATGACATCATAACTTTATTAGGAATTATATAGAAAGAAAAATAACATCAGTAAACCAATGGAACATAAAGGAACAATAGAAGAAAAGCATGCACACATAAAAGACACCAAGATTTGGTCAGAGACCAGGGCAAAACCCCACAAGGGGGAAAACTCAGAATTCAATTCTTCTTCTTCTATTAGATGCTCATCAATTGATCCACTGAGATACAAAGTACATCCATCATGAGATACATCATTACATTAGACCTCCTAGGGCCATATAGAGTTAGTTCACAACTTCGTCTGTGAAATGAAAGAAGCTAATCCAAGAGAGATGCAAAAAGATTTGTCATCAGTGAATCATAGCAATACTGTCATCATAATCAAACATGATACTGTAGAAGAATACCATCAATTGATCATCCTGTTATACATTGATTATCATGGATCTGTCATTATTCACAATAGATCATTGAAGCATGAGCACTGTTCATGTGACATTGTTAGGCAAACCCTATCTGATAATCTATTAGTGTTTGATCCTTTCAATGAATACACTGACCTAAAAACACTACACAACACTGCCATATATATATACTGATTTTCCCATACGACCACACTTGTTTAATTCATATATTGTACCACTGTTCCATCATACATATAATGTAATAGATTGATGTTCATAGAGATGAGTCAATCAAAATCCAATACATAGATGCCATATCATCATATGTTATAAAAGCTAGATCATATATGATAATACATATTCATGAACTGTGTATGAATTTCATATGAGATACCTAATGCGCTGAATCATGCCACACAGACTGTGCAAAAATACCATACCATTGTGCCATACAGACTTTACAAAAGACATCATTTCACGGTGTCATACCAATTGAGTGTCTGTGGCATATGAACCACATCTCTGAATTGTGACTATGTGCCATACGAACTGTGTCTATGTTATACGAACCACATCTTTGAGCTTATATGAACCGTATCATTTGCCTTTAAAGTGATGCCTTAGGAGCGAGATCCTGCAGGTATAATACGAATCCTGTAGATGAGAATAAATTGCGAGAGAAGACGTCTTGTGGCAAGAGGGCAGTGCTGTAATCAATGTAAAATCATGTGACATATGCAAGACATTAATGCGAGGTCCTTTAGCCATTTGAAGTGCAGATCGACCTATACCAAGCGAAGTTGTAGACCAAGCAAAAATCGCAGAGAGGGTGATCGGATCATCATGCCATGGAGACTAACACACTAGGGTTTTTATAGTTGATTCAACGTGTGATGTGCCGACATGTTTATAATTTAGGCTGACATAAAAATTTTGAATTTTAAATTAAATATTTCCCTCCAATAGAAGCCGACTTGATTAGAAATTAAATTTCCTTTATTATAAATGACTCCTTGCAATAGTATTCCCTTTGCTTAATCAAATGAGGTAAGGACTTTCTTCCTAGTTGCCAAATTTAACACTCCCTCTTAGCTAGGGAGGAATCCCAAGAGTTTCGGGTGACCATAGTTCCGAATTCATTCGGTCACAACATCAAATCAAAGTGTTGGACAATCAAGCCATATCTCATCAGTCAAGCCAAAGACCTTAAAAGACAATGCATCATGACATATCTCCAGTGACCATATCTTAATCATATGAAGCAATAGGATCTATCTCATATTGTCTCATGAAAGTAACCAATGGTAGGAAGATCTGTTGAAAAGTTTAACTAGGATCGGTCTTCATAATGACATGTAATTATGATTTTATGTAATGAGATGTAAAGAAGATAAATAAAAATAAAATTATTGTATTGACTTGCTTCATGGGTTTCATGAGCAAGAGATTTTGTTTTTGAGTCAAGACTCCCATTGAGAGTCTTTAGGAATTATTTGTCATCTAGTCGTAAAATGATAGAGTCATTGTCACGTAATGAAGTCATGTTAAACTTTGTAAAAGGTCGAAATTGTCTATGTAAAGTATCCTCGAAGACCTTGTCACTTATCCTCTTCAAGTCGGCCTACAACGATGGAAGAACATGCTAGAAGAAGTCGTCCTAACTCTTGAGATCATGTTGGCCTAAAGTACATGAGAAGAAGTGTATCTATAGCCTAACTCGGCCTCACTTGAAGGCAAGCAATTCGACAAGCAACTCGACATACATTCGGAGAAGAAGTGCGAAGAAGAAGGCCTACAAGAGAGTGCGAAGAAGTGTTAAGGAGAATTCTTTTGGGCATAGCGAAGAAGACTTCTTCTGGAATCAACGAAGAGAGGTTTCTTCTGGGGCAGTGAAGAAGAGATTGTTCTGGGGCAGCGAAGAAGAGGTTTCTTCTTGGGAAGCGGAGGAGGCTTCTGCTCGGGTAATGATGGAAGGATTCTTCTACTTGTTCTGGGTAATCGAGATACAGATCTAGAGACTTCTCTAGAGGCAACAAGTGAAATCATAGAAACTGAGTTTCTTTAGGAGAAGTTGAGAAGAAGCAGTGTGAAGTATAGAGACCGAGTTTCTCTAGAAGGAGCCGAGGAGAGCAGTTTGAAGGAAGTTGAGAAAGGGAAGAGGCAGAGCATCAAAGCTAGTGACAAGGTTCTTGGGAGGATACTAGAGTCAAAGGTATGTGTCAAGGTCTTTGTACTCATCAATTGAAGATCTAGAAGAAGAATTTTGATCGGGTTTTCCTCTCAAGAAGTGAGAGGTTTTGGCCTTGGCTGCCAAGCCTAGATACTGTGTCACTTGTCTTTTATTGTGCATATTGGTAATTGTCTTGATGAAAAGAACACAATAATAACATAACGAAGTAAAGACTATAAGCGAAGAAGTAAAAGTATATCACAAGCAATTATCAAGCAGAGAAAACTTTTAACTATTCATGCCCTAGATTTCTCAACATGGTTTCAGAGCTTAGGTGCTGAAGTCAAGAAGGGGCATTCAAGCAAGTAGACACACAAGAATCAAGCTTTAAAGAAGGATCGTAGCAAATCCAAGGGCTACCAAGGGCAAGATCTTCAAAACCCTAGATCGAAGAAATCTGCACCAACCAGAGTCTTGAAATTATCTTCAAGAAGGATGCAGAAAGAAAGACTGAAACCCTAGAAGAACTTCAAATATCATCACTCACATGTCAACAAAGAAGTGGAAGCTCTTCAAATCTAAGGAAGGTTAGATCGAAAGGCAATCTTCTTTCTATTGAAGAAAGGATCATCTGAAGCAACATTATTATCAAGTTGAAGATTCTATCTTCACAAGTAAGTACATTTTCCTTATTCTGGTAAAAGTGACTTCATGTTTCAAGGAGAACCAAAAGTTGGTTGGGATATCAAATTTCCTTGTATGGAAAAGAAGGATAGAGATAGTCCTCGAAGTAAATGAAGTCATTGATCATGTCCATGGAAAGGTCTCCAAGCCATCCGAAGAACAAGCATTATCTAAATACCAATGTTCCACCAAGACTCCGGTGCGGGGAGACGCACAAGGGGGACGTGTGGGAGTATCCTCAAATTTTAGGGAAATTTTGGGGGTGCGGGGAGTCGTCGAGGTATATATATAATGAAAGCATAATTCAAGTTCATATTCATTGTTCACTGTTCAATAATGAAAGCATAAAAATATTAAATAGACAATTGAAATTTGAATCATTGATCCATCCTCATCATTCATTTTGATACATACATCATTCATATGACATACTCAAGTGACAAGTCTCATTATTGAATTAATTATTATTCATACATACCATGAGATTCGAAAAACAAATATAAAAATCAATAATAAAATATTCAAATACAATGACTCGTCTCACCACCCCTCAGCTCAACGTCTCAACTTTCAGGCAAACAACGGGTTGGAGCAATGCAAGGCGACTGGCTCAGAGTCTTGGCTCAGCGGCGGCGACAGGGAGGTTGGCTGGGCGTGTTCACTGTTCACGCTTTCAACTGTGCGTGGAAATGGTATTTCAACGCTGCCTGGAAATGGAAATGACTTTGGGTTGAAATGAAATGAGCTTTTAACTTTAAGTTTTACCTTTCATGACTTTTAGGTTTAGGCTTTTAAGTTTTAGTTATTTAGTTTTAATTTTAATTTTTTTTTTGTAGACTTTTAAGTTTTAGTTATTTAGTTTTAATTTTAGTTTAAAATTTTTTTAATGGTTTTGATTTTTGAATTTTAATTTTTTTTTAAGTCTTATTAGACAAATTTAAAGGGGGACGCCCAGGCGCACCCTTTTTGGGGAGTCTAGACTCCCACACTGAAGGGGGACACCCAGAAGCACCCTTTTTGGGGAGACTCTTTTTTGGGGAGTCTAGACACACTGGGGAAACACACCCCCTTGCGTCTCCCCGAGACTCCCCAAAAAGGGTGCGCAGGGAAACGCACCCCCAAGGGACTCCCCGTCCCGGGTGCGTGGGGTGCGAGGGGTGCGCGCACTCGACCCTGGGGGACGCGTCCCCGTGGAACATTGCTAAATACATGGAAAAGGGATCTCAAGGCTCAAAAGCTTCTTAAGGAGTCTATCGAAGATCGTCTCATTTCCTATGTAGCCGAGCTGGAGACATCTGAAGAAATATATGATAAGCTGGGAGAAATTTTCTCTAAAAGCTGATAGAAAAGATCATATCACTTAGATCTGATCTATATAAATGGAAGGTGTCAAAAGATGAAGGGATATCATCATGTCTCTCAAAGGAATCTCAAATAAAATGGTCAATTGCAGGATCTAGGAGAGATGGTATCTGATAATGAAATAATCTTCATTATTCTAAATGCATTGACTGATGAACAAGGTAACCTTATATCTACTAGGGAAGAGGAGGCTATCCCATTCATCAAATTATTGTCTCTTTGCAAGGTAGAAGAAGACTGGTTGTAGAAAGAAAGTAACAAGAGATCAAATAGGAGGGATCAATCAGTGACAAAAAGAAAAGGGAAAGTTGGAAAGTTTGGTCCTCCAAATAAAAAGAAGAACATGGCTATGGAAAGATGCTATGGTTGTCAGAAATTTGGGCACTATAGAAGAGATTGTCCTAAACGCAAGAGGGACAGGGAAGAATCCCATATTACTGAGGAAGTGAAAGAACCTGAAACAAAGAAGCTCAAGAAGGAAGAAGAACTATGACTGAGATGATCTTCTTCACTAAAAATGTACCTTCCACTTGTAATTGATAGATAGGAAGCAATGTAAATAAGATAGGATACATCAGATTAGAAAAGAGCATTTTGATAGAAACATTAGAAGTAAGAGCTTGTGACATGAGAGGCAGAAATAATGTCTAGAAGAAATTCTATTGAATACAAAGAATAAGAGCTCTTAGAAACCTCATTGAAATCTGAAGTGATACTTATAAAAAGAAGTAGAGGCCATCATCTGGGATCATCATACAATAGTCGATAAGGAAACATATGCTGGGTGAGGATATGAAAGATCTTGAAGTTTCTATGATGGAATCCTTATCAAAGAATTCACTGATCTAGAAAGGAAGCATGAATTTCATCAAGAATTCCAACTCGTGGGATGCAAGGGATGATGGTATGATGACATCGCAGGAAAGCCGATCTAAAGAATAAAGTTCTTTCGTTCAAATGAAGCTGCTACAGGAAGGATGGATGACCAAAAGGAAAGATGAAGTATGCATGCTTACATAGGTTATTATTGAAGTCATGTCATATGGTTGCAGACAATATGGATTACTAGTTCGATCTTGGGAAATATCGTTAAAAGAAGAAAGGATTTCCTCCTTGAAAGATTACAGAAAAGCATAAATCACACTAGATGAAATCAACATAGTATGTCCTCATATGAGTCATGAGGAAGCTGACTACAATTAAGTAACTCTGGTTGGAAGCTCCTGGGAGTGAAGTGTGTGAAAAGAAAGGAAGAGATCGTAAAACATGAAACAAAGATAAAAGGCATTCAACATCTGAAGTCCAAGATGATTTGACTAGAATATCTCCCGGAAAGATATGAATACTCCGATGGAAGTCAGAAAAAGATGGAGACCATTGACAATGAATATCTTTGGGAGATGTGTCAACCTATATGCAGGATGCTAGTACCTACAGGAAGATGCCACGATGAAAGACCCTCACAAAGGCAATGTTTGATTTAAGTGTTTATTTATTATTTTTGAACTAATATTTGGATGAGCATATGTAGGACTGCCAAAGGGAAAATCTGTGGATGACTTCTAGGAAAACCATATTGAAGGATGTAAGATCCTTCCGGAAAATATGGCATAAAAGCAGAATGACATGAAGCAAAGCCAGATGGTAAACTGATGGATCACTTTTTGATGAAATGAAGACATGATTAACTCATGAATGAAAGTGATGGATGGTCTATGCCCTATTAAGAAGTCTTTGAAAGATGAAGGCTCCATGACAAAAGAAATTAATGACATCGAAGAAGAGAGGAGTTCTTCAAGCCGCTAGTTGTTCCACATGAGGAGTTGCTGTAGGTTCCTAGTCAAGAGGGATCCTGAAAAAGAAGTTTCTTACTTGGAAGAAACTTGGAAATTCCTAAGCCAAGAGTGAGCCTAAAAATAAGTTTCTTACCTGGAAGAAACTTGGAAATTCCTAAGCCAAGGGGGAGCTTAGGTACATTCCTTTTCGGTAGGAATGAGTACATTCCTTTATTGGAATATGGCCTCACTATTCGAGAGGGAGAGATAGACATGTCATTTTGGTCTTCACCTGGGAAGACAGAATGGAGGATTGGGTAATCATTGGGCATTCGATACTCTTTGAGGATGAGATAGGGAATCCAATAGAAGAGTAGTCGTGGAGGACTGATATTCTTTGACGGTTGGGTAGTCCAAGATAAGAATAGTCCTCATGGAACACACCCGGAGTACCCGGGCAGGGGATGTTTTGAGGGAGATAATGATGAGAGTGTCTATAAATCATTGTATCGCTTGCATTGAGTTCAGATCTTGTGGAGATAAGGAGCTGTTAGTCAAGGCCTTGCTATGTAACACTGCTGGTTGATATGATGTTATACAAATAAGTTACCAATCCAAATTCTTCTTATGAGAAATTCTCCAGATTGAGAAAGTCGAAGTACCATTATGAATACCTCCCTAGTTAAGAGGGAGTGTTGAAAAGTGTAACTAGGTTCGGTCTTCATAATGACATGTAATTAGGATTTTATGTAATGAGATGTAGAGAAGAAAAAAAAATTAAAATTATTGTTTTGACTTGCTTCATGGGTTTCATGAGCAAGAGATTTTGTTTTTGAGTCAAGACTCCCATTGGGAGTCTCCAGGAATTATTTGTTATCTAGTCATAAAATTATAGAGTCATTGTCATGTAATGAAGTCATGTTATACTTTGTAAAAGGTCTATGTATTGTATCCTCCAAGACCTTGTCACTTATCCTCTTCATGTCGGCCTACAACGATGGAAGAACATGTTAGCAGAAGTCGGCCTAACTCTTGAGATCATGTCGGCCTACAACGATGGAAGAACATGTTAGTAGAAATCGGCCTAACTCTTGAGATCATGTCGACCTAAAGGACATGAGATGAAGCGGATATATAGCCTAACTTGACCTTGAAGGCGAGTAATTCGACAAGCAACTCGACATACATTTGGTGAAGAAGGGCGACAAGAGAAGTGCGAAGAAGTGATAAGGAGAATTCTTCTCGGCATGGCGAAGGAAGCTTCTTTTGGAATCAACGAAGAGAGGTTTCTTCTATGGCAGCGAAGAAGAGACTGTTTTGGGGTAGCAAAGAAGAGGTTTCTTCTGGGGTAGCGAAGGAGGTTTCTTTTGGGGAAACCAAGGAAGGATTCTTCTACTTGTTTTGGGTAATTGAGATAGAGATCTAGAGACCGAGATTCTCTAGATGCAGCAAGTGAAATCATAGAGACTGAGTTTGTCTAGGAGAAGTCGAGAAGAAGCAGTGTGAAGTATAGAGACCGAGTTTCTCTAGAAGGAGTCGAGGAGAGTAGTTCGAAGGAAGTCGAGAAAGGGAAGAGGCAAAGCATCAAGGATAGTGACAAGGTCCTTGGGAGAATACTAGAGTCAAAGGTCTATGTTAAGGTCTTGGTACTCATTAATTGAAGATCTAGAAGAAGAATTTTGATTGGGTTTTCCTCTCAAGAGGTGAGAGGCTTTGGCCCTCGTTGACAATCCTACATACTGCGTCACTTGTCTTTTATTGTGCATATTGGTAATTGTCTTGATGAAAATAACACAATAATAACATAACGAAGTAAAGACAATTAGCTAAGAAGTAAAAGCATATCACAAGCAATTATCAAGCAGAGAAACCTTTTAACTATTCATGCCCTAGATTTCTCAACAGGATCATTCCTCCAAACCCCACCTATCATGAAGACAAATCTCATAGCTATAACTCAATATAACTGGGTTCCATTGATCATCAACAGAACAATCTCGATCCAATAGAAAAATAAGAAGAAGAATTATCACACGGGAGCTTTAGCTACCACCCTAGATCAACTCAATCATTATCATAGAGGAGCATCCAAGGGGAGGAAGGGTCCGTAGGTTGCAATTAGTGCACATTGTTGAGAAATCTAGGGCATTAGGGTTATAAGATTTATCTAGGGCATTAGGATTTGTCGTCAGGTTGTCGTCGCAAATACCAGTTGTGTCGACGACGTGCATTTGGTTTTATGTCACAAAAGTTTCTAATGTCACTTTGTGAAATTGGTTGTAAAAGCTAATGTAAAATCTAACATCCTAATCCTAAATCTAAAAACAAATCAATATAAAACCTATGCTAGAACCATTCCCTAAGTCTAAACCTATGGCAATACGAATCTATGTATCGAAAAACCTAAGTCCTATTGCATAAAACCCTAAACCTATCACTATGTGCTAAAACCTAAGTGTAAAACCTTCCCACATAACTCTCGTCCTAAATACGTTTGTAAACATTACAAAAACAATCCATAACACTGTCCAAACCATAGAGGGTTCTAAACCGCGTCGGAAAAGGCAGATACATGTGACTAGGTTAACCGTCAGAGTATTAAACTATCGGGGTTAGTATAGACCACCAGTTGACTGCAGAGTTCTCACCTCAACAGAGGTCATAACATGTGAATGCAGTATTGTAACCATCGAAGTTAACCATCGTAACCACAACTACGTCGGAAGAAAGTCGCCAGGGTAAGTCGCGATGATTAGGAAGAATGTGGGCACATGCAAACTGTTTAGCGCGATGATCGTTGGAACTGCCGGGGAAGACCGCGGAGGTGGTAGCTTGCGGTTAGACCGCGGCCGGTCACACGCAACCACCAACCTCCTCCGCCCGGTTAGCTGACCACAAACGGTTATGTGGTTATACTATGGTTATTTTTGGGTTTTTAATACAGTTTGTTAAAACAAACTTGTAATGTCACTAAGTGACATACCTAAAACCCTAAATTGTACCCTCAAAGGCAACTGATGCATTCCCAAGCTAGCCACAGTGGTTATGATGCATCTAATCACTGTATAAATGTACATTTGCAGAGTTTTGAAGGGTAGTGAGGATTTTGAGTGCTTTTGGAGCTTGTCATTCAGAGGCTGAGACAAAGAGGCGGTCGGAGTTTTGATCATATCTTGGGCATCCGGAGTCGGTTTTGGAAACCGTAAGAAGCGTTGGAAAGTTGGTTCAGAGAGCTTCATGGTTACAGAGGTCAAAATTTCCTGTGTGCAAGTTCAGTCTGACCAAATCACTATGTAATGAACTCCTTTTCATTCCTAATAAAAATGGTTGCCCATCTTGAAAGTGGACCCGGAGACGTAGTCCTTCACGGACGAACTCCATCATCAATCTCGCTGTTTGGTATAACTGTGTTTTTACAATATATTGCTTCATTTCTTATGCATCCTAATTGTGTTTAATCAGCTGTCGTAAAGTCTTATTTTCAAGTAGTTTTCCTCGATTTTCATGCTTTGAGCTAACATTCAATTCATTAATGGTTAATCGATTCTACATCAGTTTAAGTCTATGATCACATTTAGATCATAAAATTTGCTATCAGAGCAGGTTGCATTTTAAGAATTTGCCATTGAATGTTAACCAGGTCAAAGTCGGAACGAGGAGAAGGAATCCTTGAGCAGATCGATCCAGAGATTGGAATTTGACGAGTTGATCATAAATCGACCATGTCAGGACTTGATGCAGGTGAAAACACTGAAACTAAGATGAGTGAAGAATAGTTTTAGCAAGCATTCTTGACTATGCAACAGATGTTGGGAGAATTGTACGAAGACAAGAAGGCAAGAGATGCAACGTCTTGTTCAAAGACATCGAAGAAGGACAAAGGTAAGGGGAAGACTGATAAACCTCCTTCACCTCCATCATCTCCATCATCATCTTCTTATTCTTCTTCTTCTAGTGCAAAATTTGAAATCGAAAAGAAACCTAAGGAAACATCTCTTTTGAAACTTGATGTGAAATTTGAGTTACCTGTTTATGGTGGCGAAATGAATCCCGAAAAGCTAGATAACTGGATTAAGCAGTGAGAAGTGTATTGTCGCATTCAGAACATTTATAGCGATAAAACTAAAATTTATTTAGCTACATTTAGAATGGGGGGAACAACTTTAATCTGGTGGGAAAGTAAAACTCAGATAGATGTAAAGTGTAAAGGAAAAGTCATCTCTTCATGGTCTAAGTTTTTAAATGCCCTTAGGAAGCAATTCTATCCTTTAAGATACATCTAGCAAGCTGTTATTGATTGGCAACATCTGAGGCAAGGTAAAGGGCAGAGTGTTCAGGAGTTTACTCAGGAGTTCAGGAAGAAAGCATTGGCGCTTGGTATTTCATTGGATACACGTGAAATTTTGTTAAAATACATCCACAGTTTACATTCATATTTGCAGCATACATTATTGATGTTTAATCCTGATGATTTTGATGAAGTGTGTGTTCAGGCCATACATATTGAATCAGGTGGTAGGCCATTCGAGTTTTCATCGTAGTCATCCAAAGAGTTGGAAGTCAAAGATTCCAATGATAGTAAGGGGAAGAACAATTCGAAGAGAAAGAAATTAGCGATGGCTCAGAAGGAAAGAACTACTTGTTCTCATTGCCAGAGAATCAGTCATGATGAATCTAAGTGTTGGAAACTTCATCCAGAACTTAAGCCCAAAAAGTTCCTTAAGGAGAAGGATGAAAAGAAGGCAATTGCAGCAGTCCAGCAAGATCTAGGTTCAAATTCAGGTGATGAAAGGAGGATAACCGACATGGTTACGACATGTAAAACTTCTGACACTGGTACAAGTTCGAAAATTATTGCATCTTCATCAAACATAAATCCTTCAAATGAGGATAAAAGAGTTGAATTGTTTAACATAAGGATAACCTCTAAGCATACAAAGATAGATACAATGTTTGACAGTGGATCACAGGTGAATTTAATCTTTGAATATTTAGTTAAAAGTTTTGGTTTGGAAACACGGAATCATCCAAGACCTTACCCATTAGGATGGCTAAATAAATCAACTTAGATAAAAGTCACCAAACAATGTCGATTAAGATTTGCCATAACAACTAATTACATTGATGAAGTGGAATAAGATGTGGTTCCAGTAGACATATGTGGAGTTGTCCTAGGAAGTCCTTATCTTTATGGTCGTGATGCAGTGTTTTACAGGAGAGAACATAAATATCACCTTAAGAAATATGGGGTTGAATTTATTGTTAGGGCACATCAAAATAAATATCACTTGAATTCGGTTAATGTTAATCAAATGAAGCGATTAATAAGTTTAAACAAGAGATTTTTAATCATGTGTATGGAAGGACAACATAACAATGGACATGATGGTTGTTTAAGTTATGAGACTCAACTTAAAGATGGTTTGTTTAAAGAGATAGAAACAATTCCAGTTTTATGTAAAACCAAACATCTTATTCATAAGCAAGGATTACAACATGAATTACAGTGTGTGCCTAACGCTCGTCTTCCTAATGTCAGAATGAATCAATTCAGTTTAAGTTTGGAACTTAACAGTTGCAGGGATACAGGTCAGTATTGGGGAAAGTTAGTGTTCAATTTCTTTTGTATTGTGTCGCCTTGTCATGTTTCAAAAAGTTTGGAAACCTCTTTTCGAGTGGAGAGGAAACCTATTTGTTTTCATATCCAAGCCTTTTCTAAAGCAGTGTCAAAGTGTCTAAGGAAAACTTATGCATCAGAGGAAAGTGCTAATCAATGGAAACATCATTTAATGAATGCATAAAAGGTGATTCAAACAAATCAACAACTAAATCAATAGTTTCAAAGACAAACTAAGTTGCAGCAAATTTCACTTTACAGTTGGATAGGGTCGTTGCAGCAGGTTCACTTAATAATTGTAGAAATTTCTGTTTTCCCACCCCGGTTTTCAGTTTCACCTTATTTCTCCCATGTAGTTAAATGCCCATTCCCATAACCATACATTTAACAGACTGAAAAAATAAATATGGCTGAAAACACAAATTCTGGAAATTTTTCAGAATGCTGGAAATTGCAGAAATAAAAATCAGCAATTAAAAACAACCATTAAAACACATTAAAACACTGATATTTTTGGTCAACTTGACCCTGGAAAAACCCCCTACAACTCTTGGGGAAAACCAGTTTGAGAGCTCTTCTTTATTTCTGAAAATTGCCTTTTTACAGTGAGAATTATTCAGCAAAAAATCAGCAAGCAAATTTACAACTTATCTCCTTTCCCGTGCCTCACAGCAATCTGGAAATTACAGCAAACAGGACAGCAATAAATGTTGTACGACCTCCGTTTTGTGTGCAGAAAAATCAGCAAACTACTCCTCGATGTTTGTGCAAAAATCTTCCTTTCACTATGTGCTGAATCAGCTGTACAAATCTGGTCAACTGCTGCCTTGGAATGTGTGCCAAGCTGCTGTCTCCTTCTCCTTCCTGCTCAGAAATCTCTCTTGCTCTCTTGCTCTCCTTCTCCCAATCTGCTCATGAAAGAATGAATGACCTTTTCCTCCTTTTCCTCTTTTAATATAACTCCAAGTGACTTTTGGGTGATCCAAGTGACTTTTGGGTGATCTCTAAATCCAATGGCTGAAATAGATTTAGATCAATGGTTGAGATTAAATGTTCATTTAAATCTCACTTTCTATTTTTTAATTCACCCCACTTTAATAAAGACCCACTTAGTCATTTATTTCCAAAGTCACTTTTCCTTTCTAATTTTTCATTGACTTTATAAAAGTCACTTTAAAATTAGACTTAATAACTTTATCACTTAAAGTCACTTTTAAATTAGATTTAACTTTATAAAATTATAAAGTCACTTTAGGAGAAAAATTAAATTATTTTGGACACTTTTCCCTAGGCCAAAGATCAAAGCCTAAGGGAACCACCTGTCCTCCGGTACCAAATTTCAACACTCCCTCTTACCGAGGAAGGTGTTCCTCACCACACCCATCTTGTCTCTGAAGTAGACATGCTTGCCCCGTGATAAGGCTTTGGTAAGGATATCTGCAACCTGCTCATCAGTGGAAATATACTCAAGCTTCACAGCTCCCTTCTGAACATAGTCTCTGATGAAATGATATCTGATCCCGATATGCTTTGACCTGTCATGAAATACTGGATTCTCCGTGAGTTTAATGCAACTCTGATTATCACAGTAAATCACTGAAGGTCTCAACGGCTGACCAAATAAGCCAAACAACATCTTGTGAAGCCAAATAGCCTCACAACTAGCTAGACTGGCTGCCATATACTCTGCTTCCGCTGAACTCAGTGCTACTGACTGCTGCTTCCGGCTGAACCATGACACTACTGCTGAACCCAACCCAAAACAACACCCTGAAGTGCTCTTCCTATCAGAAGCACAACCTGCCCAATCAGAATCAGTGTATCCTGCCAATCTCACTCCATCTGCCTGCCTGTAGTCCAGACCATAATCCACTGTCCCCTGCAAGTACCGCAAAATGTGTTTTGCAGCCACCCAGTGAACCTTCCTAGGCTCACACATAAACTGACTCATCGTGTTGACTGCAAAACAGATATCTGGTCTAGTGTTGACCAAATACATCAAGGAACCAATCAGCTGCCTGTACAATGTGGGATCCACCAACTCGGAATCCGAAGCATGAAGCTTCTTCCAGTTGGTGATCATCGGTGTCGACATGGGTCTACAATTCTCCATGTGGAATCTGCTAAGGATGTCCACAATATACTTCCCCTGCCCCAGGAAGAAATGCCCCTCCTCCTGCCACACCTCCAAACCCAAAAAGTAATGCATCAAGCCGATGTCCTTCATCTCAAACTCCGCCGCAAGATCTCTCTTGCAGTGCTCTATGAGTCTCTCTGCACCTGTAATGATCAAGTCATCCACATACAACACCAGAATGAGAGGCTCCTCACCAATCACAATAAAGTAAAGGTTCGGATCTGCCTCACTCTTTGTGAAACCCATCCCCTGCAAGTATGCATCTATCCTGGAGTACCAAGCTCTAGGAGCTTGCTTCAGGCCATAAAGGGCCTTCTTCAATCTGCACACATGGGACTCCTTCCCATGCACCTCAAAGCCCTGTGGCTGCTCAATGTACACCTCCTCCTGTATGAAGCCATTGAGAAATGTGGTCTTCACATCCATCTGGTGGATCTTCCAACCCATCTCTGCTGCTATCGATATAATGGAGCGGATCGAAGTATATCGAGCCACGGGAGCGAAGGTCTCCTCATAATCAACTCCCTCTACCTGGGAGAACCCTCTAGCCACAAACCTCGCTTTGAATTTCTCAATGCTGCCATCTGCAGCATGCTTTACCTTGTAAAGCCATCTGGAAGTAACCACGGATTTGCCCTCAGGCCTCGGCACCACCTCCCAAACATCATTCTTCATGATAGAAGAATACTCCTCCTGCATGGCCTCTCTCCAGACCTGCTGGCTAGTTGCCTCCTCATAGCTAGAAGGCTCAGAGTCAAGGATGCTAGTAACCATCGCCATATAGCTACAGAACCTCTCAGGTGGTCTACTCTCTCTGACCGGCCTCTTCGGCTCAGCAACAGATGTGGCATCTCTCAAGGTGTCCTGAAGCCACTTGGGCTTCCTCTTCCCTGAGCATGCTTCTCCCATAGGAGAATGAAACTCCTCCTCATCACCATCAGTAGCCTGAACTCCTGACTGTCTGTCTGTTGTCCTCCTGCCTGCACCTGAACCTGTAGAAGCTGAGGTACCGTGTGAACTGTCCATCAGTGGACTCCCTAGTGAACTGCTCTGCATGCTGCCCGGAGCACCACCCCTCTGGCTCGGCGAGCCACTTCTCACTGATGGACCTGACATCCTCATAGATGTACCTCCGGATCTTCCTGATCCCTGCCCACTGGATCCTTGCGACTGACTCAACTGCTGTTGAGGGTCTGGCTGATCCAGATACTCTAACTCCCGTGACCTCCTAAAGGCCCTGTCCTCCTCGAACTTCACATCCCGTCTGACAACAACTCTCCTTTGTGCATGAATGTAAATCCGAAAGGCCTTTGAGGTCTCACTGTAGCCCACAAAGATACCCTTCTCTGCGGTGGGCTCTAGTTTGGTCCTCTCCTCCTTGGGTATATAGGAGTATGTAATGCATCCAAAGATATGAAGATGACCAAGATCAGGTTTCTTCCCAGAGAAAGCCTCCTCCGGAGTCATGTGCCCCAAGGCACGATGCGGACTCCTGTTCTGCAAGTAAACAACTGTGTTGCAGGCCTCTGCCCACAAGAACAATGGCAACCCTTGATCATGTATCATGGCTTTGGTAGCCTCTATGATGGATCTGTTCTTCCTCTCCGCAACCCCGTTCTGCTGGGGGTTGTAAGGAACAGTGAACTCCCTCCTAATGCCTGCCTCCGCACAATAGTCAACAAACTCTCCAAGGGTGTACTCTCCTCCATTGTTCGACCTCAAGGACTTGATCTTTCGACCTGTCTGAGTCTCCACAAGAGCTCTGAACTCCTGAAACCGCTTGAAGACCTCACTCTTGGTCTTCAAAAAATAAATCCAGGTCCTCCTGGAGTGATCATCAATGAATAAGACATAATACTCATATCCACTCAAGGAAACATGAGACATCCGACCGCTCACATCGGAATGAATCAAATCAAGTATCCCCGTCGCTCTGCTGTCACTGCTGGGAAAAGGGGATTTGGCAAACTTGCCCATCGCACAACCTCTGCAAGTATCAAAGTGATCAGTACTGAAATCTGGCACACCTGTAGTGATCTCCCGCAATGTCCTCAAGGCTCCACGATACATGTGTCCCATCCTGCGGTGCCAAATCTCACACAGCTCAGAACTGCTAGCTCTGCTGTCGGTACTACTGCTCAATGCCTAAAGGGGCTGAAATGCAAACTTGTACACCTTTGCATGGCGTACACCTATCACTCTAGCTGAATCAGCTGGAGCGTCCCTGGGATACATCAACACCTGTCCTCCCCTGAACAGTACCTCATATCCTCTGTCCTCCAAAGCTGAGACAGATATGAGGTTCTTCCTCATCCCTGGCACATAAAGAACCTCTGACACCTTCAAGGGAGGTTTGGACTCCCTCTGAAATGTCACTGTACCCACCCCGACTGCTCTAACAACTCTGTCATCACCGAGTACTACCTCAATATCAGTGCCACTCTCTGAAAGCTCTGAGAAGTACTCACGGACTCCTGTCATGTGACGTGAAGCCCCACTGTCCACATACCAGATACCTGTAGATGCTCTGCTAATCGAGGGAAAAGCATGCTCCCTCTGAACCTGTGTGGCTGGTGATCCTGCACTAGAGGACTCACATGTAGTGAACGCAAACTCCCGGTCAAACCGACCTGCAAAGTCCTCAATCTCTGCTGAAGCTGCCACATCCTGGTTCTTCCCCATCTTCTTCTTCTTCTCCGGACACACAACTGCATAGTGTCCCATCTTTTGACAATTCCAACACTTCACCTTGGAATAGTCCTTCTGTGAGTTACCCTGTTTACCTTTACCTTTGCCTTTGCCCCCACCACTGCTTGTGGAAGCCTGCTTCTTCTCTTTGCCTTTCTTGCCTCCTGCCACCAGTGCTATGTCCTCATCCTGCTCAATTGGCTTGGCTGCCCCAAGCTGTCTGTTACACAGTAATTTATCACTGCCTTCCTGTCAGTCACCCTGCTGTGTCCAGAAGTCACAATCACTAAGTGTTTGATCCCTGAACTGGCTTAAAACCCATTTTTCCAAAGTTTTGTGCATCAGCGCGTCTGTTCCTAAAATAACCGCGATGACCAGCGCCTCACAGTGTATTTCGTGCGCTGCCATCGCGGAAGAACATCACTTTTCCGCGATGACGCACAGCGCGGCTTTCCCGTGTTCTTCCGCGCTGACATGACTTGTTCAGTTATTGTTATTTGCTGACAGCGCGGCAGTCTCCATATAATCCGCGCTGATCCAGTTTGGGCGAATTTGTTCAAACAACCAGCCTTCCAGATCTCTCCAGGCTTGGTTGTTAGGTTTGTGAATATCGACTCCCTTCTATGGCATGTCTGTTCGACCCTTTGCAACTACTCCCCTTGAAGATAAGCTCATCCTTCCACCTTTTTAGGAGACTCCTTCTCCTATATAAACTTCCACCATTACCATGAGCAGCTAGTTAGAAACTAGTGGGAACTAGCTAGACTTAGCTTGGATTGTACAGAGCTTGTAGTGCTCAGATTGCTGCTATAGGTTTGGTGTGTTAGGAGTGGAAGTGATTGATTGCTTTGGGAAGTGTGTTTGTGACATTTGTGTGAGAGAGAGAGAGTTGTTTGTCTTGGGAGAACCATCCTCAAAGGTGAATGCTTGAGATACATGCTGACTGATCCCTCCTGAGAAGTTTATCGACGTCAGAACATTTGGTTGTACTCTTCTCTATTCTGATTAATAATAGATGACTGCTATTATTGTTCCATTCTCGTTTGTTTATGCAATGGATAAATGTGAATTATGTCTTTTCTGACTGGCATATAGTTACTTTTACTAGATTTCACACTTGCGTTTGCCTTCTCTTCGTGTGTGCAGGTGTCCGTTCGCGGGGATCGCGGAGGACTGTGACCAGCCGAAGCAAAGGAGCGAAGGAGACATCTCTTCGTCCAACGACAGCGCAGGAATCCAAGTAGGTGCTCTTACTTCTTGTTTAATTGTAACTAGGAACATGCGTGGCAGCATTGTGTGATTGTTGCTAGACCCCTATTGGGCTAGTAGGGATCGCCTCTATCCGTAAAGGGGATTTACCTCTCCAACAATTTGGCGACTCCGCTGGGGATCAGCCTTTTTGTCTCTTGAGTCCATCTTTGTGTTTGAATTTGATTGCTCTCTTTTTGAAATTGGGGATTAATTATCAGTCTTTTGCGTTTCCTGGGTTGATCTGGGAGATGCCCCTGTTTGATTGAAAGATTGGCTGTTTTGATTTGGGAGTTTTGATTTGCCTGTCACTATTTTCGAGCTCCATCGCGGATTTAATTTTAACAGTCGCGCTGAAAATCGGATCAGCGCGGAAAAGACATGTATATCCGCGATGTCAGCGCAACTTTCTAGCTTAATTCCGCGATGACTGTGTTTTTCTGAGATCAGCTCGGTTTTTTGGGCAAAAGTCGCGCTGACAGCTCGGGTGGCCTGTGTAAAAGTTGCGCTGACCCTTGATCATCTCGGGTTCTCAGTGTAAAACTTGCGCTGACTCCTGAAAAGTTGTTTTTATAACTTTATCTCCTGAATTCATCAATCTTTCTTATCCCCTGTGGTTTCTTGTCCCTCATTAGCTTGTTTTGATTGCTTTTGGTTAAGGGACGCTCTCTCTTTGGTTTCATTCGACTGAATCTTGTGTTTTTAGACCATGTGACCTAGCCCTTTAGAAGTTTCATCGAGAAACCGTTTGCTTGGGTTACTTGTCTATTCAACATTCATCCACAACCCTCTTATTGATTTGCTTGAGGATTTTTCATTGCTTGTTGCTGATTGATTTTTAGTGTCGATTATTGAACCACCTTTTTTATGTTGATTCGATTTCTTCACTACCAAGCATAGATTACGATTGTTTGGATCGATCAGTTCACATTCGCTTCCTCCTTGCTTGCAATCCTTGCTTGTCTTGCCGAGCTTAGATCACATAGCTCATACGGAACTTAGTTTTCCTTTTTGATTTGGGAATCTTTGTTGAGTGTTTTGGGAACTTTGTGTGCTTTCATTAGGCAATTGCATTTTGCTTGGTGTTCCGGTTCCTCCAAATTCATTTAGATGCTTTGTGCCATTGGAAGAAAATCAAACTAGTCGCTTTGTTTTTAAAAATTGAAAAGGAAAAGAATGTTTCATTGATTTGCATTTTCAAGAGAAAAAGCTTTCCTTTCCTCGCTTTTAGTTGCATTAGGCTGTTTGATTGATTGTGTTCGTTTTGTTTGATTGAAATCTCTTTACCCTTTCATAGCTAGGATTCATCGAACAAAATGATTTTCTTTGGCATGTAGTCTGCATCTAGGTAATTGTGAGAGAACATACGATAGGACCTGAAATCGAAACTTAATCTCAAGATCAACTCTAAAATGAACCAAATGAATCTAAAAACGCATTGGAACTAAACGCAAATATCTAGAGGTCTAGGTTAGAGACGTGTTCCGGCGTCTTTAAACATAGTCACTGTTGTTTCACATTGGGTTGGGTGATTCCTCCTTCCGTGACTCGATAGTGGTCTAACACGGACTGTGCTCCCACGTACCGTCGCGTATATAGGGAGACCCCACTAGGCTTTTATCCTTGATCCATAGGAAGCCGAGTCTGCCGCCTTACGATTCGCAATGCAGTGAACACAGCATTCACGAAGATTGACCACCCGTACCCTAAAAAGTATTCTGTGGTTTTGCGAAAAGTTTGGCACACCCTCTACCTAGAGTTCCAGAGCAGTCGCTTTTGATCCTTTTCGGACTCCCTAAACGAAAAGGTGCCTGTGAGCGTCTTGTCACTTCGTGCTCATTAAACATTCGAAGGAGACTAGAGTCATCTTTTCGTCCTTTTCTCGACTCTTGAAACATGAAAAGGTCAAGTTTGGTTCCTGTGTTTTAAAAGTTTATTCGGCCACGATAACATCACCTGGTTAGATCTTGTGTGCGTTAGCTTGAGTAGGTTTCGTTTTCATTTGCTATGGCAACTTTTCCAGGATTCACTAACCCAGGTTCCCCCTCTGATGGGAACCCAGGACAATTCCCTCCTCTTGGGAATGTTGGTGCTCCGTATATGGCGACGTTGTCCCTACCAGGGTTAATTGTCGGGTTGCCTGTGTGGTTGTTTTCAACCTCTTTGGTCCCTACCGTATCGGCTGTTAGTCCGTCAGTCCCTCCACCTGAACAACGTCATGTTGATCCTAAGGTGGATCTCTCCCCTTCGACGCCTACTTCTATGTCTTCCTCTTGTACTTCGCCTGGTGAAACTCTCGATGTGGGTAACCAGGTGGCTAAGAAGAAGAAGAAGAAGACCAAGAGGAAGAAGTCTCATAAGGGAGAGCTTACACACACAGTCCCCCTCTCAAGTCCAGCTATCCACTCCAGTATACCTGAAGTCGGGTCACCTTCTGCTCCTCCGCGGAAGGTCAAGTTTCCTTGTCGATTATGCAAGGAGGACCATCTCCTTCGTGATTGCCCTGGCATTCCCAGGGTATTAGAAGTTTGGTCTCACGATTTGGCCCGCCCTCCATCGTCCACTGATGATCATGGCGATGCTACCTCATCAGCTAGGAATGGTAAGGAGAAAGGGAAGTTTCGAATCCCCTGTCGACTTTGTGAAGGCAAACATCCCCTTCACCTTTGTCCACTCATGGATAAAGCCTCTGCTGTGTTGGAAAGTCTTGCTGCTCCTCCGAATCCACTTCCCGCTGGTTATCAGCGTCTTTCTACAGCTGTAGATCGCGCCCTTGTTGACAAAGAGATTGCTTCAGATACCTCTCTTGTCCAGGCTCCTCTTCCCAAACCTGGCTGTCCCCAGCCTGTTCCAGACCCGCCGTTGGTCGGAAAGAGTGTTGATGCGAGTTCCCCTCCTCTCAAGCACTCTATTTCGGAAGAGCAAAATTCTCATGTTCTTCTCGTCTCCTCAGATTCTCCTGAGCTTGATAAAGGTTCTCCTGAAACCTCTCCGGAGAATTTAGATTCGGTTCTTTCTAAGCAGGGGGGCAACCATATGGTTCCCCCACCAAGTAGTTCGGTCATCTCCTTTGATTGGAGTCGTTTGACTGCCCCTCCCCTTCCGTCCCATGTGCCTTTCTGGGTCACTGCCTATGCCTCCCATATGGCGCTGCCTGGCACTGTGTTGGACGAAGGCGCATCGGTTAGTCTTATGCCCGTTACTACTTGGCAGGCTTTGGGTTCCCCATCGCTTGTACCTGTCGCGCCGAATCTCACCGCTTTTGACGGAGGAACGAGTCAGCCATTAGGGATCCTTCCAAAGTTTCCTATTACTTTGGGGGGCAAGACTGTCTATATAGACGTCTCAGTTACCCAAGGTTCTTTAGACTTCAGTCTTCTCCTTGGTCGTGATTATGTGTATGCCATGGGAGCCCTTGTTTCTTCACTTTTCCGTGTGGTTTGTTTTCCACACGATGGAAGAATAGTGACGTTCGATCAATTATCGTTCGTTCGTCCACAAGCCCCTCCGGCACACTCATCCTTCCCTCCTGGTTTTCATCCACAAGTTACATCTGCCTCACCGCAAATCAACTATGTGGCTACCTACCCCGTGCCCGTATCCAGCAATGTCGCCGTCGTGCACAGTGTCCTGGGGGCATTGGGTCCTGACTTCCGAGACATTGACCTCCCACTGGGAGCGCCACTCTTGGAAGCCCCGACTTCCTGTTCATTATGATGAAGTTCAGATGGAGCATAGTTCCTTTCCTGTGTCAAGCTCCTTAAAAAATGAAACTGGATCAGTCCCGAGGATAGTTCCGATCTTGTGTCGACCTCGTTAAAAAACGAAACAAGGAGACGAGCATAGTTCCTGATCTTGTGTCAAGCTCATTAAAAAATGAAACACGGGTTATGAGGATAGTTCTTTTACTGTGTCAACCTCATTAAAAAATGAAACAACTCCTTTTCCCAATTGAGTCTTTGATTAAGATCTCGTGAAATCCAAGTCGAGTCTTTCTAAGCTCTCAAAGGTGAACCTTCATTCCATCCACTTTGTTGAATGCAATGAAGCTTGGGGGGCATGTACCTCGATTTGCATTATCATGCTGGGGGCATGCATCATGCTGGGGGCATGCAAAAATTTAACAAGCATAGTTTTTCGTTTCAAGCTTGTGTAAACATGAACCCGAATCCAAGCAAAGTTCTCCATGGTTCAAGCTTGTGTAAAAATGAACCCATACCCGATTTATATCTCGTGATTGCTATCTTCATCCGCTAAATTCTGCTAGATGAGCCTTGGTTGTTTTCATTCCATCGCCACCATCTCTTTGGCCGATCATATGCTTTCACTTGGTTGTTTTACCTTTCCTGAGGGACCGCAGTTATGAGTGGTTTTGATAGCCAGCCTCTTGACCATTACATGTTTTGAGCAGTCCCACCTTTGCCGGAACCAGTTGCTACTCTTTATACCACTCGTTCCTCTAGGACGAGTCTCCTTTAAGCTCTTTTCTTACTCGTAAAATATGAAAAGATTGCCGAGTATTTTCCCCTTTTTTGACTCGTTAAAGAGAATAAAAATGGAGGTCTGCTTTCAGCTTTTTTCTGACTGTTTAAAGATGAAAAGGCCGAGTCCCCTCTTGACTCGTTAAAAGGAATGAGAGGCGGTCGTCTCTAAGCTCTTTTCCGACGTTAAACAAGAGAAGATGGCCGAGCTCCCTTTCAGCTCGTTAAAGGGAACGAAAGGCGGTCGTTTTTAAGCTCTTTTTCCGACCGTTAAACCAAAAAGATCGCCGGGTGTTTGTCGTTTCGCACTCGATATTGGCTCTAAAACGACGTGTCTTCGACCACTTTTTTACTTTTTCCGGTCGGAGACACTATTCATGAAAAGTACTCCTCGGTTGTAATGACCGGGCGGTTCTTTCGAGCACAGTTTTATACTTTTTCGGGCTCGAGAGACACAACTGTACGAAAAAGGACCCCCCTGGAGTCTCCTTTTCCGCATTCTTTTCAGACTCTCGAAACAAGAAAAGAAGCCGAGTTTTTCCTTTGTCAGGCTCGTTAAACACTCAATGACATCGGATATTGTCAACATGACACACATCAAGCATATGTTACCCCCGTCAAGCTTGTCGTCCAAAAATAATCGGGGTACCTGCCTGCAAAGGTGGGGAAAATGGAACTTTGATTACAGTCGTCTCGGCAGTACGTCGCTCTTGAACATGGCACTCCGCTGTTTCGTGTCTGGGTGGGGTCATCTCATCTCGTTTTCACTAGCCTCCATGGGTTTGGGATATCCTATTTGACCTCTCATCTGTTCATTGCCGTCATCATCCTATCCGCTGCTCATTTGATGTCAAGTACTGCCAAATCCGTTACAGTGCCGTTATATGTTCAAGAGAAGTTGTCCTCTGCCCCAATGCAACCTCGTTCGCTATCTCGTCGCAAATCATTATATCTCTGTCTCGTGTCGATGATGTGGGAAATATTATGGCCCACCTTCGATCAAGGTCCCTTCCTGTCGACTTCAGCTCATTATCCGGGAAGGTGACTTAGAGACTCCCTTCAGGTGCCTTAGAACCTGCATGCCTCAATGGCAGGTTCTTCGTGTTCGACGCGAGGTTTACATCATTGGCCTCCGATCGAATGATTCCGTGGGTGTTCGACACCGGCTCATTGATTCACACGCCACGGATTGTACCTATAGTACCTTGAGGGCCATTGTCATTATTGGTGGTACCTCTCGCGTCTGTTAACGGTTCTCATCATTGGCCGGTAATCAGACGATGTTCATGCATGTTCGACTCCAACCCCTGTATTCACATGTGTGGACTTGTACTCTGTTCGGGTCGAGATGGAGCGCAAGACCCTGGATCCTTGCTCACTGTGGTCCAGGTTGCGATTTTGTGGATAATCATTACATGACTCATTGATGGATGGCTGCGCCCATACCTGAGTCTTCATGGATGGCTGCGACCATACCTTGTCATTATTATGGTCTCTTTAGCTGGGTGGCTGCGTCCATACCATAGACCAGTCTCGCATGTCTTTTGGATGGCTGCGCCCATGCCTAGACTGCATGTATATGATTGTCAGAGATTTTTCGGTACTTCCTGGTGGTGTTCCAGTTCGGCGTGTGTTGTAAAGCATTTCACCCCTCCCACTCTCTCGGTCTTCATGCTTTAGGGGGCATCTGTTACACAGTAATTTATCACTGCCTTCCTGTCAGTCACCCTGCTGTGTCCAGAAGTCACAATCACTAAGTGTTTGATCCCTGAACTGGCTTAAAACCCATTTTTCCAAAGTTTTGTGCATCAGCGCGTCTGTTCCTAAAATAACCGCGATGACCAGCGCCTCACAGTGTATTTCGTGCGCTGCCATCGCGGAAGAACATCACTTTTCCGCGATGACGCACAGCGCGGCTTTCCCGTGTTCTTCCGCGCTGACATGACTTGTTCAGTTATTGTTATTTGCTGACAGCGCGGCAGTCTCCATATAATCCGCGCTGATCCAGTTTGGGCGAATTTGTTCAAACAACCAGCCTTCCAGATCTCTCCAGGCTTGGTTGTTAGGTTTGTGAATATCGACTCCCTTCTATGGCATGTCTGTTCGACCCTTTGCAACTACTCCCCTTGAAGATAAGCTCATCCTTCCACCTTTTTAGGAGACTCCTTCTCCTATATAAACTTCCACCATTACCATGAGCAGCTAGTTAGAAACTAGTGGGAACTAGCTAGACTTAGCTTGGATTGTACAGAGCTTGTAGTGCTCAGATTGCTGCTATAGGTTTGGTGTGTTAGGAGTGGAAGTGATTGATTGCTTTGGGAAGTGTGTTTGTGACATTTGTGTGAGAGAGAGAGAGTTGTTTGTCTTGGGAGAACCATCCTCAAAGGTGAATGCTTGAGATACATGCTGACTGATCCCTCCTGAGAAGTTTATCGACGTCAGAACATTTGGTTGTACTCTTCTCTATTCTGATTAATAATAGATGACTGCTATTATTGTTCCATTCTCGTTTGTTTATGCAATGGATAAATGTGAATTATGTCTTTTCTGACTGGCATATAGTTACTTTTACTAGATTTCACGCTTGCGTTTGCCTTCTCTTCGTGTGTGCAGGTGTCCGTTCGCGGGGATCGCGGAGGACTGTGACCAGCCGAAGCAAAGGAGCGAAGGAGACATCTCTTCGTCCAACGACAGCGCAGGAATCCAAGTAGGTGCTCTTACTTCTTGTTTAATTGTAACTAGGAACATGCGTGGCAGCATTGTGTGATTGTTGCTAGACCCCTATTGGGCTAGTAGGGATCGCCTCTATCCGTAGAGGGGATTTACCTCTCCAACACTGTCCTTTCCTGATCTCTGTCTGAATACAATCATCCCAAAACCTCTCCCATGTGGGAAGGGTCTCACGTGCACAAACCCCATCAGCAAAGTTCAACCATGAACGGGGGAGGCCATTCACTGCAATACGCACCAACTCAGTGGATGGAATGGCCTCTCCAATCGCTGCCAACTCATCTCTCACATTGGTAATCTTTGTGAGATATCCAGCTGCACTATCATTCCCCATCTTAATGTTCTTCATCTTCTCCTTCAAGACCATCTTCCGGTTCTCATTGGTACTCTGGTAGAGATTGGACAATGCTGTCCACATCTCATGGGCATTGCTCTTTTCTCTCACATGAGGAATGCAATGGTCTTTGATTCCGTCTAGAATCAGCCTCTTACCCTTATTGTTCTTCTTTTTATACTCAGCCAACTGAGTAACATCAGTGGGCACAACAACAGGGTTCTGTGCGGTATGCACCATGATATCCCAGACTTCTGCCTCCTCAAAGATACTCTGCATTCTCTCCTTCCAAACGCTGTAATTTATATGCCCATCCAACCTATCCTCCACCCTCAATCCCAATGACATCCTGCTGTCCTAAAACTGAAAAGTAGCACTGCTGTAGTAAAGATAAAACTGCTGTTTATGAAAAAATCAGCTTGCTGGAATTTTCTGAGTGAAAAATCAGCAACTGTAATTTTTCCTTTTGCTGTTCCAAACTGCCCTTCAGCACTCAAGCTCTGATACCATGTAAAAATTTCTGTTTTCCCACCCCGGTTTTCAGTTTCACCTTATTTCTCCCATGTAGTTAAATGCCCATTCCCATAACCATACATTTAACAGACTGAAAAAATAAATATGGCTGAAAACACAAATTCTGGAAATTTTTCAGAATGCTGGAAATTGCAGAAATAAAAATCAGCAATTAAAAACAGCCATTAAAACACATTAAAACACTGATATTTTTGGTCAGCTTGACCCTGGAAAAACCCCCTACAACTCTTGGGGAAAACCAGTTTGAGAGCTCTTCTTTATTTCTGAAAATTGCCTTTTTATAGTGAGAATTATTCAGCAAAAAATCAGCAAGCAAATTTACAACTTATCTCCTTTCCCGTGCCTCACAGCAATCTGGAAATTACAGCAAACATGACAGCAATAAATGTTGTACGATCTCCGTTTTGTGTGCAGAAAAATTAGCAAACTGCTCCTCGATGTTTGTGCAAAAATCTGCCTTTCACTATGTGCTGAATCAGCTGTACAAATCTGCTCAACTGCTGCCTTGGAATGTGTGCCAAGCTGCTGTCTCCTTCTCCTTCCTGCTCAGAAATCTCTCTTGCTCTCTTGCTCTCCTTCTCTCAATCTGCTCATGAAAGAATGAATGACCTTTTCCTCCTTTTCCTCCTTTAATATAACTCCAAGTGACTTTTGGGTGATCTCTAAATCCAATGGCTGAAATAGATTTAGATCAATGGTTGAGATTAAATGCTCATTTAAATCTCACTTTCTATTTTTTAATTCACCCCACTTTAATAAAGACCCACTTAGTCATTTATTTCCAAAGTCACTTTTCCTTTCTAATTTTTCATTGACTTTATAAAAGTCACTTTAAAATTAGACTTAATAACTTTATCACTTAAAGTCACTTTTAAATTAGATTTAACTTTATAAAATTATAAAGTCACTTTAGGAGAAAAATTAAATTCTTTTGGACACTTTTCCCTAGGCCAAAGATCAAAGCCTAAGGGAACCACCTGTCCTCCGGTACCAAATTTCAACAATAATCAGGTAGCAGAAAGGTATGTGTAATCAAGTAGCTGGTTTGATGTCAAGAGTATCTTTGATTGTCTCTGTTATTCCGCAAAATAGATTGTCTATACATGTTGATGGTATTAAACAACATCCAGTAGGGACTGTTTTCAAAGATTATGAATCACTAGCTCATGGTTCTTCATCGAAAGAAATCAATTGCCATGTTCATGACAGGTTGTTTGCCCATTGTCGCAAGTTGTTTATACTGCAGATGGATGGAACAGGTCACTGAATCAAAAAGTGCCATGGTCAGCATCATTAGGGTCATCACTTGCAGGTGATTGATCGAATGTATTGGTACTTCGTCAGGTCAAGGTGGAAAGAGAGGGAGTTCTACCCTCATCAACTATTTGTTTAGTCAAACTTTTGTGGTCCAAAAGGTTTCAAATGGAGAGGAATGATCTAGGATGATCTTGTTAGGTCATTGCACAGGGGTTCAAGTGTCGTCGTTAGTGTCTAGAGTCATCATTAATTCAGTTCGGTGTTGTCAGCTTCGACAGTGTTAGTTATGGATCAGGTTGTTCAAGTAACATGGTTTTCATGGCATTCAATTAAATGGGTTTGTACCTGGCTGTCGACTTGTGTCATTGACAGTTCCGCCAGGATTTGATCGACGACATGTGTTTTGTCGTTCGCACTTGCAGGTTGATCATCGAGATGGGTGTTGTCCATTGCAAAGGTTCGATATGGTTCGTCGTCAGGTTGTCGTCGCAAATACCACTTGTGTCGATGACGTGCATTTGGTTTTATGTCACAAAAGTTTCTAATGTTGCTTTGTGACATTGGTTGTAAAAGGGTGTTTTACACCTAATGTAAAATCTAATATCCTAACCCTAAATCTAAAAACAAATCAATATAAAACCTATGCTAGAACTATTCTCCAAGCCTAAACCTATCGCAACACAAATCTATGTATTAAAAAACCTAAGTCCTATTGCATAAAACCCTAAACCTATCACTATGTGCTAAAACCTAAGTGTAAAACCTTACCACATAACTCTCGGCCTAAATACATTAGTAAACAGTACAAAAACAATCCATAACACTGTCCAAACTGCAGAGGGTTCTAAACCGCGTCAGAGAAGGCAAATACATATGACCAGGTTAATTGTCGGAGTATTAAACTATTGGTGTTAGCATAGACTGCTAGTTGACCATGGAGTTCTCACTGCAACGAAGGTCATAACATGTGAACGTTGTATTATAACCGTTGGAATTAACCATCGTAACCACAACTATGTCGGAAGAAAGCTGCCAGGGTAAGCCGTGACGATCAAGAAGAATGTGGGCACATGCAAACTGTTTAGCGCGATGATCACCGGAACCGCCGGGTTAGACCGCGGAGGTGGCAGCTTGAGGTTAGACCGCGGTTGGTCACACACAACCACTAACCTCCTCCACACGGTTCGCTGACCACAGACAATTATGTGGTTATACTATGGTTATTTTTTGGGTTTTTAATATAGTTTATTAAAACAAACTTGTAATGTCACTAAGTGATACACCTAAAACCCTAAATTGTACCCTCAAAGGCAGTTGATGCATTCCCAAGTTAGCCATAGTGGTTATGATGCATCTAATCACTGTATAAATGTACATTTGCAGAGTTTTGAAGGGTAGTGAGGATTTTGAGTGTTTTTGGAGCTTGTCATTCAGAGGCTGAGACAGAGAGGCGGTCGGTGTTTTGATCATATCTTGGGCATCTAGAGTCGGTTTTGGAAACCGTAAGAAGCATTGGAAAGCTGGTTTAGAGAGCTTCCTGGTTACAGAGGTCAGAATTGCCTGTGTGCAAGTTCAGTCTGACAAATCACTGTGTAATCAACTCCTTTTTTTCATTCCTAATAAAAACGGTTGTCCATCTTGAAAGCGGACCCGGAGACGTAGTCCATCAGGGATGAACTCCATCATCAATCTTGTTGTTTGGTATAACTATGTTTTTATAGTATATTTCTTCATTTCTTATGCATCCTAATTGTGTTTAATCAACTGTTGTAAAGTCTTCTTTTCAAGTAGTTTTCCTCGATTTCCTTGCTTTGAGCTAACATTCAATTCATTAATGGTTAATCGATTCTACATCAGTTTAAGTCTATGATCACATTTAGATCATATAGTTTGGTATCAGAGCAGGTTGCGTTTGTAGAATTTGCCATTGAATGTTAACCAGGTCAATGTCGCAACGAGGAGAAGGAATCTTTGAGCAGATCGATCCAGAGATTGGAAAGCGACAAGTCGATCATAAATCGACCATGTCAGGATTTGATGCAAGTGAAAACATTGAAACTAAGATGAGTGAAGAACAGTTTCAGCAAGCATTCTTGACTATGCAACAGATGTTGGGAGAATCTTCACCTCCATCATCTCCATCATCATCATCTTCTTCTTCTTCTTCTAGTGCAGGAAAAGAAACCTAAGAAAACATCTCTTTTGAAACTTGATGTGAAATTTGAGTTACTTGTTTATGACGGTGAAATGAATCCTGAAAAGATAGATAACTGGATTAAGCAGTTAGAAGTGTATTGTCGCATTTAGAACATTTCTAGCGATAAAACTAAAATTCAGTTAGCTACACTTAGAATGGGGGGAACAACTTTAATCTGGTGGGAAAGTAAAACTCAGATAGATGTAAAGCGTAAAGGAAAAGTCATCTCTTCATGGTCTAAGTTTTTAAAAGCTCTTAGGAAACAATTCTATCCTTTAGGATACATGCAACAAGCTGTTATTGATTGGCAGCATCTGAGGCAAGGTAAAGGGCAGAGTGTTCAGGAGTTTACTCAAGAGTTCAGAAAGAAAGCATTGGCGCTTGGTATTTCATTGGATACACGTGAAACTTTGTTAAAATACATCGACAATTTACATTCATATTTGCAGCATACATTATTGGTGTTTAATCTTGATGATTTTGACGAAGTGTGTATTCAGGCCATACATATTGAATCAGGTGGCAGACCATTCAAGTTTTCATCGCAGTCATCCAAAAATTTGGAAGTCAAAGATTCCAATGACAGTAAGGGGAAGAACCGTTCGAATAGAAAGAAATCAACGATGGCTCAGAAGGAAAGACCTACTTGTTCTCATTGCCAGAGAATCGGTCATGATGAATCTAAGTGTTGGAAACTTCATCCAGAACTTAAGCCCAAAAAGTTCCTCAAGGAGAAGGATGAAAAGAAGGCAATTGCAGCAGTCAAGA
This sequence comes from Pinus tabuliformis, assembly GCA_031772625.1. Taxonomy (NCBI): domain Eukaryota; kingdom Viridiplantae; phylum Streptophyta; class Pinopsida; order Pinales; family Pinaceae; genus Pinus; species Pinus tabuliformis. The sequence goes on from CM062816.1 coordinate 421,684,277, forward strand.
AGATTTAGGTTCAGATTCAGGTGATGAAAGGAGGATAACCACCATGGTTACGACAGGAAAGACTTCTAACATTGGTAAAAGTTCGAAAACTATTGCATCTTCATCAAACATAAATCCTTCAAATGAGGATAAAAGAGTTGAATTGTTTAACATAAGGATAACCTCTAAGCATACAAAGATAGATACAATGTTTGACAATGGATCATAGGGGAATTTAATCTCTGAATATTTAGTTAAAAGTTTGGGTTTGGAAACACGGAATCATCCAAGACCTCACCCATTAGGATGGCTAAATAAATCAACCCAGATAAAAGTCACCAAACAATGTCGATTAAGATTTGCCATAACAACTAATTACATTGATGAAGTGGAATTAGATATGGTTCCAGTAGACATATGTGGAGTTGTCTTAGGAAGTCCTTATCTTTATGATCGTGATCCAGTAGTTTATACGAGAGAACATAAATATCACCTTAAGATAGATGGGGTTGAATTTATTGTTATGGCACATCAAAACAAAAATCACTTGAATTTGGTTAATGGTAATCAGATGAAGCGATTAATAAGTTCAAACAAGAGATTTGTAATCATGTGTATGAAAGGACAACATAACAATGGACATGATGGTTGTTTAAGTTATGAGATTTAGCTTAAAGATGGTTTGTTAAAAGGGATAGAAACAATTCCAGTTCTATGTAAAACCAAACATCTTATTCATAAGCAGGGATGAATTATAGTGTGTCTAAAGCTCCTCTTCCTAATGTCAGAATGAATCAATTCAGTTTAAGTTTGGAGCTTAACAGTTGCAGGGATACAAGTCAGTATTGGGGAAAGTCAGTGTTCAATTTCTCTTGTATTGTGTCGCTATGTCATGTTTCAAAGAGTTTGGAAACCTCTTTTCAAGTGGAGAGGAAACCTATTTGTTTTCATATCCAAGCGTTTTCTAAAGCAGTGTCAAAGTGTCTAAGGAAAACTTATGCATAAGAGGAAAGTGCTAATCAATGGAAACATCATTTAATGAACGAAGAAAAAGTGATTCAAACAAATCAACAGCTAAATCAATACTTTCAAAAACAAACTAAGTTGCAGCAAATTTCACCTTACAGTTGGATAGGTTCGTTGCAGCAAGTTCACTTAGTAATTAGGAAGCAGGAAAGTATGTGTAATCAAGTAGCTGGTTTGATGTCAAGAGTATCTTTGATTGTCTCTGTTATTTCGCAAAATAGATTGTTTATACATGTTGATGGTATTAAACAACATCTAATAGAGACTGTTTTCAAAGATTATGAATCACTAACTCATGGTTCTTCATGGAAAGAAATCAATTGCCATGTTCATAATAGGTTGTTTGCCCATTGTCGCAAGTTGTTCATACTACAGATGGATGGAACAGGTCACCGAATCAAAAAGTGCCATGGTCAGCATCATCAAGGTCATCACTTGCAGGTGATTGATCGAATGTATTGGTACATCGTTAGGTCAAGGTGGAAAGAAAGGGAGTTCTACCCTCATCGACTATTTGTTTAGTAAAAACTTTTGTGGCCTAAAAGCTTTCAAGTGGAGAGGAATGATCCAGGAGGATCTTGTCAGATCATTGCACAGGTGTTCAAGTGTCGTCGTTAGTGTCCAGAGTCGTCATCAATTCAGTTCGGTGTCGTCAGCTTCGACAATGTTAGTTATGGATTAGGTTGTTCAGGGAACATGGTTTTCATGGCGTTTAGTTAAATGGGTTTGTACCTGGCTGTCGACTTGTGTCATCGACAGTTCCTCCAGGATTTGATCGACGACATGTGTTTTGTCGTTCACGCTTGCAGGTTGATCATCGACATGGGTGTCGTCGATTGCAAAGGTTCGATATGGTTTGTCGTCAGGTTGTCGTCGCAAATATCACTTATGTCGACGACGTGCATTTGGTTTTATGTCACAAAAGTTTCTAATGTCGCTTTGTGACATTGGTTGTAAAAGGGTGTTTTACACCTAATGTAAAATCTAACATCCTAATCCTAAATCTAAAAACAAACCAATATAAAACCTATGCTAGAACCATTCCCTAAGTCTAAACCTATTGCAATACAAATCTATGTATTAAAAAACCTAAGTCCCATGGCATAAAACCCTAAACCTATCACTATGTGCTAAAACCTAAGTGTAAAACCTCACCACATAACTCTCGGCCTAGATACATTTGTAAACATTACAAAAACAATCCATAACACTATCCAAACCACAGAGGGTTCCAAACTGTGTCGGAGAAGGCAGATACATGTGACCAGGTTAACCGTCAGAGTATTAAACTATCAAGGTTAGCATAGACCGCCAGTTGACCGCAGAGTTCTCACTGTAGCGGAGGTCATAACATGTGAACGCTATATTGTAACTGTCGGAGTTAACCATCGTACCTGCAACTGCGTCGAAAGAAAGCCACCAGGGTAAGCTGCGACGGTAAGGAAGAAGGTGGGCACATGCAAACTGTTTAGCGCAATGATCGCTAGAACCATCGGGGAAGATCGCGGAGGTGGCAGCTTGCGGTTAGACTGCGATTGGTCACACGCAACCGCCAATCTCCTTCTCCCGGTTAGCTGACCGCAAATGATTATGTGGTTATACTATGGTTATTTTTGGGTTTTTAATACAGTTTGTTAAAACAAACTTGTAATGTCACTAAGTGACACACCTAAAACCCTAAATCGTACACTCAAAGGCAGCTTATGTATTCCCAAGTTAGCCACAGTGGTTATGATGCATCTAATCACTCTATAAATGTACATTTGCAGACTTTTGAAGGGTAGTGAGGATTTTGAGTGTTTTTGGAGCTTGTCATTCAGAGGTTGAGACAGAGAGGCGGTTGGTGTTTTGATCATATCTTGGGCATCTGTTGTTGGTTTTGGAAACTGTAAGAAGCGTTGGAAAGGTGGTTTAGAGAGCTTCCTGGTTACAGAGGTCATAATTGCCTGTGTGCAAGTTCAGTCTAACCAAATCACTGTGTAATCAACTCCTTCTTTTCATTCCTAATAAAAACGGTTGCCCATCTTGAAAGTGGACTCAGAGACGTAGTCCATGAGGGATGAATTCTGTCATCAATCTTTTTGTTTGGTATAAATGTGTTTCAAGCAGTTTTCCTCGATTTCCATGCTTTCAGCTAACATTCAATTCATTAATGGTTAATCGATTCTACATCAGTTTATGTCTATGATCACATTCAGATCAGTTGATGCTTGGTCTGCTACCCCACATCCATTGCACTGCGGCTTCCTGTACTGTTGCCCATGACGCTAGCATTGGCACTGCTACATTTGTACTGCAGCTTCCTGTCAACATGCTGCATCATGCTGCCCATAGCACTGCCATTGCTAACTGCTGCACTGCAACTCCTGATACTTACCCATTTCTGCTACTGAAATGGATTCTTCACCATCCCCATCTTCTCCCTGAAATAAACAAACTTTGTTCTTCCCAGAGCCTTGGTGAGGATGTCTGCCACCTGTTCTCCTATAGGAGTGTACCTCAACTGTACTGTCCCTCGTTGGACATAGTCTCTGACAAAGTGACACTTGATATCAATGTGCTTCGACTGATCATGAAACACTGGATTCTCAGAGAGCTTGATGCAACTCTGGTTATCACACAAAAACTTGGTGTCTTCCATCCTTCTCCTTAAAAGATTCACAAGCAATTTCCTAACCCATATGGCTTCGCATGAAGTTGTGCTAGTTGCCATATAGTCTGCTTCAGCTGAGCTTAGAGCCACGGATTTCTGTTTCCAACTACACCAGGAGGTCATTCCTGATCCAATGTTGAAACAATACCCAGTTGTACTTTTCCAATCTACCAAATTTCCAACGCAATCTGCATCAGTGAAGCCACTCCTAATGTCATTGCCTTGGTTGTACAATAGTCCATGCTCGACTGTTCCTTGTATATACTTGAGAACATGTTTGGCTGCTGCCTAGTGTGTCCTCTTGGGTTCCACTATGAACTGACTAAGGGTGTTGACAGCGTAACAAATATCTGGTCTGGTATTGACCAAATACATCAGGGACCTTATAAGCTGCCTGTACAAGGTGGGATCAACATCTTTATCTTTTGATGCATCAATCTTCTTCGAGTTGGTGATCATTGGAGTAGCCATAGGTCTACTGTCGTGCATCCTGAATCTCTTCAAGATCTTTGTAGCATATCTCCCTTGTTCAAGGAAGATCTCACCCTTCTGCTGCCAAACTTCCAACCCTAGGAAATAATGCATATGTCTGAAATCCTTCATGTTGAATTTTGTGGCTAGATTCTTCTTGCAGTCTTTGATGAGCCTGGATGATCCTATCAGGGAAAGATCATCCACATATACCACCAGGATTAGAGACTCATTGTCTATGACAAGATAGTAGAGATTAGGATCTGCATCACTCTTGACAAACCCCATCTTCTGCAAGTAGCCATCAATTCGACTGTTCCATGCTCTAGGTGCCTGTTTAAGCCCATACAAGGCTTTCTTTAATCTGCATACATGAGATTTCTTCTCATGTGTCTCAAAGCTTTCTGGCTGTGCAATGTATACTTCTTCTATCACCCCATTCAAGAATGCCATCTTGACATCCATTTGGTGAATCTCCCACCTCATCTTTGCTGCAAGGGAGATCATGGTTCTAATAGAAGTATACCTGGCTACTGGGGTGAAGGTTTCTTCGTACTCTATCCCCTCCTGAGCATACCCCTTAGCCACAAACCTGGCTTTGAATTTCTCCACATTTCTGTCTGCAACATATTTGACTTTGTAGATCCATATCGAACCTATCACTGACTTGTCCTGAGGCTTAGGTACCACTTCCCAGACATCATTGAGCATTATAGAACTGTATACTTCCACCATAGCATCTACCCATACTTGATGCTAAACGACCTGCTGAAAACTAAAGGGTTCCCCAACCTTAGCTACTGGGGCTTGGTATCTGTTTGGCTGTCTTCGCTCCCTTTAATCATCCTGGGTGCACCAATGAAGTCTTCTGCATCCTGTAGAATTTGTCGGAGTTCCTGACTCATTCTTCCACTGGTAGTGGGTGCATCTATCAACTCTTCCTCTTCTTGAGTTTCCTCATGTTCTGAAGCTATACCTCTAGGAGAATCGCTGGTACTAGTTTTTGCTGGTCAAAGTGGTTGGACCAACAGATCGTCTTTTGGCTGCTCCTTGGAAGGCATTTCTCGGGATTTCTTGAAAGCTCTGTCCTCCATGAACTTTACATCCCGCTGAACTAATACCTTCCTACTCCTTGGAAGATAGACTCTATATGCCTTAGCATTCTCGGTATATCCCACAAGATATCCTTTCTCAACAATTTGATCTAATTTCTTTCTCTTTTCGTCGGGTATACGAGGAAAACGCCAAACTCCCAAATATCCTGAAATGACTGACTTCAGGTGTCTTCCCAGTGAAGACACTTTCCTGAGTGATCTTGCCCAATGCCCTTTGTGGAGTCCTGTTCTGGACATAAACTGACGTGCTGCATGCTTCTGCTCACAAGAATTTGGGCATATCTTGATCATACAAAATTGCCCTAGCTGCTTCCACAATAGTCTTGTTTTTTCTTTCTGTTACTCCGTTCTGCTTTGGATTGTAAAGAGCTGTCCACTCTCTTATGATGCCTTCCCTAGCGCAAAAATCGGCGAAGTCCTTGTCAACGCAATCTCCACCATTGTCTGAGCGCAACACTTTTATCTTCTTTGCTGTTAGATTCTCTACTAGAGCCTTGAACTCTTTGAATGGACCAAAAACCTCATCCTTGGTTTTCAGAAAGTAGATCCACGTCCTTCTGGAATGGTCATTGATGAAGGTGACGAAGTATCCGGCACCACTAAGAGATTTTGCGGACATAGTTCCATAGATGTCTGAGTGTATCAATCCTAGAACACTCTAAGCTCTATTGTTACTTCTGGAAAACACTGCTTTGGATACTTGCCTAGAGCGCACCATTTGCATACATCATCTCGTTCGGTACTTAACTCTGGAACCCCTGATATTGTTTTCCTTAGAATTCTCAGAGCCCCATGGTGTAAGTGTCCCATCCACCTATGCCATAGTTCATTCAAATCTTTATCGTCATTGCTGCCTATCGGTGCCATTGGAGATTGTAACTGTAATCTATACAACCTGTTACTTCTGATTCCAATCTGGGCCTTCCTTTTCCAACTCGGGTGTTTGACATATACTTTCTCCTTAATGAAGAAAACCTCATATCCCTTGTTTTGAAGCTGAGATGCAGAGAGTAAGTTCATCCCCAATCTTGACACATGTAGTGCATTAGTTGCTCGAAGTTGCTCTCCTGCTTCGGTTTGAAAGGCTACAATACCTCTTCCTACGGGGGTACATTTTGCCTTATTTCCCATGGTGATTTGAAAATTCATTCTTTCTTCCTGATAATCTGAAAAACATTCTCGAATTGTTGTCATATGCCAAGAAGCTCCACTATTTATATACCAAACCTTAGAGGAGGCAGAGCTTGCTAGGCAAGCGACTTCTTCTTCTAGTTTGGAAGCTAACATAGAATAATCGCGATGCATGTCCCTTGTGCTTTCTTCTGGAAATCTACGTGATTCCCTTTGAGTTGATGCCTTTGCATCATGCTCCTGACCCATAACCGATTCTTCTCTCTTGTTGCTGGGTCTCTGCTCTGATACCATATAAAAATTTCTAACCCGAAATTCTACTGGAGCAATTGATTTATTTCAACTACTTATTCTTCAAAATAAGTTATTGACGAAATCCCTTAAGCAAACATTAAAATAAAATCTACTGCAGTTATCACATAATTACATAGAGAAAAATACATGCACAAGAACCAATCACATCAACACAGTTGTTTTTGGACAATTGTCCCCGAAAAAACCGAATGTGGGAAAAGCGGTGCAGCAGATGAGGGTTTTATTAATCTTCAGCAACAATCGCTTTACAAAGAATGATTTTACAAATAAACTGAGAGAAAACACCTAAGACTTTCCCATGGAATATTTTTGACACCTTGGAGAGCCTTCTCCCACCTCTGCGTCACCTCTGCGTCACTCTGCGTGGTTTTGCGCCCCTCTGTGTCAGCCTACGTGAGAGCTGCGTCTCTCCTGGACTGCGTCTCTCTCTGCATTGTCTCTCAATACCCTGCGTCACCTTCTCCTCAGTCACTGACTACTGCTGATGCCCTCCTCTTCCTCCACCCTGCAACTCTCCCTCTGAAATCGATCTCCTTCTCTTTGAGAATCGATTTTCATTGGGATACAGAGTGTCCGTTGATGTGTCTCCAAATGATCCTCAAGTCTTCTCTTATACTTTTCTTGTTGAAGAATCAACGGTCGAGATTAAGTCTCTAATCAACGGCTAAGATTAAAACGGACTTGATCCTCGTCTCTTAGAAGCTTTTCACCCTTATCTTTATTAATACCCATTAATATTTTTATTTTCCTAAGTTTAGACTTAGGAACCCATTAAAAATATTAATTATTTTAATAACTCCTCATCTGGGTGGAATTTCTCCAAACGATCTCTGGGTCTTGGAGATCTCATGTGCCTTAACCGCTCCCCCAAATTTCAAGGCTAGAGCACATTCGATGCTACCAAGTATCGGCTAGGCAATGTGGTCCAAGTGCATCATCATCTCCTTATGGCTGGGGTATGAGCAAGTAATATGTGGTGCTGAAGAAGCCCATGGCGTGGCTAATCACTGCTCTGCTGTGGTGGAGGCCCATGGCTCTGAACACTCAACCTACAAGTGCCATCATGACCCTCTGGAGGGCTGGGATCCCGTGTAGGTAGGTCAAGCCCAACGATGAAACCCCATCTGCTAACCTGTATAAGATCCAATGCGTCTCCTCACCTTCCATTACAACAATTCATTATAGAAATTGAGTAAATAAACTTGCAATTCAGGGGCAAATGTGGACACTTCACAGTGGCATGCCCTTCCAAATAGGCTTTAGAATGTATAGGTGTCCCTAGGCTCAATAAGGAAGTTAATAAAGGACCCTATTAAGTGGTCTCAACTTCTAAGGGAGCGATAGGTCCATGTTACATCCGTCAAATGGCAGGTGTCATGTGAAATAATGGTGGAACAGAGTGGGGTAGGAGGCGAAGGCTCCACGCCACATGCCATGGTACAATGGTAGCTATAATGAAGGAAGCCCACACATGGGTGTATAGATGTAGGCGGGAGCAATCATGGTATATGAGTTACCCCGACATTTGTTTTTCCACCATTCGTCATATGCCTTTTGCCTTCTATTAATTTTTCTTTCTGCAACTGCTTGGGGCTCCAAGGAATGAGAGCATGATGTGACTGATGTAGTAGTGAATACCCCTTTAAGGTTGGGCAGTTCATCGCCCACTAGGGGTTGGGACAATCATGGGTTCCATAATGACGCAGGGGGCTCATACAAGTGCCCTAAGAATTAGGGCGATGGCCATGATAAGTGGTAGAGCCCATGTTTGGCTTTTGCCCACGTGCTAAATTTTTATGTCTCGACCATCTTTTACATTTTATGGTACATTTCCTGTTGTAAGTGGCCAAATTATGCTTTTAGCTTTCTTTTTTGCTGCATCAACCTCTGGGGCATCGTTCCAGACCCGACCCAAAGCGTGGACAAGGGGAGGGGGAGGCTAATTCCTTATGGACCCAACAGACAAATGTGGACCTGGATCGGAGATATGTGGAAATGGTTATAATGAGCGAAGGAGAGTTATGTATGTAGCTATGTTGCCAGGAAACTTGGGTTCGGCGACGGGGACAGGGACGACATTTTTGGAAATAGGGTGTGTGGGTTCGTTGGGTAATATAATAATATTAAATTTTAATAATTATATTTTATAAGTTATAAATTTATAAATTTATAATTTATAATTAATAATGTATATGAAATTTTAATAATAGCCACAAGCCTAAAAAAAAACCACAGAATTTATATGTTAATGTAATGATTCAATTTTTCAAAAATTAAAATATATATACTATGAACTGTTTTACTTTTTCCTGAACAAATTCTGAACCATTTAATTGGATTTTGTTGATCCATGGTGAAATTACATTGCAAGGGCAAGCAACACCATTGTTAGAGGGTAGATAATGAACTGGCTTGAATGTTGTGTAGATGATTGAGTTGGAATACATTCTCACTGAACGGTTTATATTGTAAAGAATAACACAGAGCTATATTCAGTGTATGAATGCATTTATGTAATGCCACTCATTAATGCAAAAAATGATGAAGATTTTTTGCACTTTATTAATCTAATTGCAACTATTTCAGGTTAAAAGAACTGAAACGTATACTTCTCATATTATAGTATATAGTATAAAAAATTAAAAATTTAACAAGTCTGGGCTGAGTAGAGGTAAGTTTGTGGCATTGTCATATCTGTTTAGGGCTTCCGGCTTCTGTTGGGTACAGGAGTCTGCATAGGGAGGCCGAGGTCTGTTCCTTAGTGAACAGTGAGCTGTTTTGTGTAAACAGTGGCATGAATCAAGCCCTACAGCTCAACGTTTGACAACAACAAGGAGGAGGGACTATGCCGCAGCTGTAGGAGGCAAATTGAGTGTATAAAAGTGGACTGACAGTTGTGGCTCATGTTGCAGACAGTCCGAAACAGCAAGAAATTGTGACATTCATTCCGGCAAGCCTTTAAAAGCACTGTATGAGTTGTCACGTTATTGTAATTCTGCTTAATGTAGTTGAGCCCCTGTGGGTGTTCACTGTTCAAATGTGTAATATAATGCACCTATATTTTTCAGACGCGGGTCTTGTGAAACTTTTTCATGGAATAATAAAATTGAAAACGAAAACTTGTAAATACCACTGCCGTTGAAGCTGCTCTGTCCACTGCCGCTGAAGCTGCTCTGTCCACTGCCGCTGAAGCTGCTCTGTCCACTGCCGCTGAAGCTGCCCACTGCTGCTGAAGTTGCCCACTGCCGCCGGAAATGGTAAACAGGGACGGCTCAAGCCTCAACCAAATGGAAAAAAGTTAAATGAAATCACGTATCAGATATTTGCTTGTGGCCGTTGAAGTTGCTCTGTCCACTGCCGCTGAAGCTGCCCACTGCTGCTGAAGTTGCCCACTGCTGCTGAAGTTGCCCACTGCCGCCGGAAATGGTAAACAGGGACGGCTCAAGCCTCAACCAAATGGAAAAAAGTTAAATGAAATCACGTATCAGATATTTGCTTGTGTGTGTTCATGGAGAGTTAAAGTCTTAAAGATTTAGGGTTTTTAAAGTTTTTTACATTTGTTATAAGTTAAAACTTAATAATAAAATAATTTTTAAATTTTAATTTTTTTCTTTCTTTTAAATTTCATTAAAAAAAATTATTTGAAAATTAAATTTTTAATGTAGTTTTTTTTATGAAGAACCAAAAGAACCCGAAGAACCCAAAGAACCCAACCCGAAGAACTCGAAGAACCCAAGAACCCGAAGAACCCAAGAACCCGTTAAAGGAAAAGAATCCAATTATTTTTTTTGAAGAACATGGTTCTTCATGGAAGAACCTGGTTCTTCTGGGAAGAACCCGTACCCGAATCCGGTACTTGGGTGTGGGAACCCGGGACGGGTTTGAGAACCCCACCCCCGGTGCGTGAACTCGTGCAACATAGGTATGTAGTGCTTGGGAGATGGACTGTGCAAACAAAATTGGGGTTTTCCATGTAGTGCCACTCCTAAAGCTAGTAGCCAGTAGAGGAGATCCCACAGGACTAGGATAAAAGAATAACCACCAAGTTGGATGAGGGGACAAGAGTGCATACCAAGCCCATTCTTTTCATCGAATCCCCCCATCAATCCATTTACAGATGTGTTCATGACAAGTAAGCAAAATTACCCAGTTACACAATGAAATTCCATCCTTTCGTGGTCGGAAGGCCCACCTTCAAACATACAATCATAACAGATGGACGAGGGCACAAAATGGCTAGCTCAGGTGGCATAGAATGATGGCACATCAAGCTATCTGGTGGCTGCAAGTGGTTGCTAGTTGTCAGATGAAGACAAATCTAGGAGAAAATTTCTCCTATTGGTGTCACCCGCTGGTGGTGGGTAATAGTCCCTAAGTTGCTACTTCAACCAAGCAAAGTTGGAGGTAAGTTAATTATTGCAAAAATTGGAAAATCAACTATTGCAAGATTGCTTTCTAATTTAAAGAGAGTTGCTTGCAAATAAAGTAGTGCTCGAAAAGCAAAGCAAAATCACTAGACTAGATATCTCATGAGAGAGATTAACTAATTTAATGCAATAAAGAAATGAGCGAGTTGCAAAAAATGAGTAAATTTACAAGTTAACCAAATTGCATGAAAGTGGAAATTGCATAAAAGAAACTTGGATGCAAAGTAGAGTCGGCAAATAAAAGAGACTAAAGTAACTAGATTGTACAATGAATGAAATTGGAAGTTGAACAAAATTGCACGAAGTAATGGAAATAGCTTGCAAAGGAACTTAGATGCACTTGGTTGGTTTAGTCTAGTTAACCAAGAAAATCATTCAAGCATCACATGAGCACTTTCCCCAAATGGGGAAGGCGGATGCCTAGGGGTGAAATCCCCTAACTCCTAAGGAAAAAAATCTTTTATTAAGTCCCTCTTATAGAATGTGGGATGAGGAGTGAGTTTGAAAGGAGTTTACAATGCAATCCCTCACGGATAAAGTAATCCTTCCAAATGTTACAATTGTATCCCTTTTAGAGAAGGGATTGGAAGAAAAATTTGAAAGAAGAGCTTACAACCAAGTCCCTTAAGGGGATCAAAATGCCCTTCTCTAAATATTTGTAAGTTCAAAGGAGAAATTACAAAATGGATGTTACAAATGATTACCTCTTGAAGAGGGAATGAAAGCTTTAGAGAGAAAAGATTACAATGAATCGTCTTTCAAGAAAAGAGAAAAGTGCTATTGGAAATTAGAAGCGATTACATAAAGTTAGAATCTTCCTTTGGGCAGAACCAAAGGGGAAACTCCTCTACAAAAGTTTTAATATTTTTCTTGAAGAACCTTGAATGAGGAAGGCCCCTTGAAGGGTGGGGGTGCGGGGTTCAAGGATGGAAAATGGTGGTTCGATGTTGGCTGTCCAAAAGAGTTTTCTTTTTGGTGCTTCAAACTCCAAGGATGAGCACAACAATCAGCACTCCTCCTTATGTTAGCCTAGGACTGTCAAGAAAATGGGCAAACTAAGACAAGTTGGAATATGGAAAAGAAGCTTGGAAAACCAATCCAAATTCCTAGCATATGTTAGAACTTAGATCTAAACAATCAAATTGAGGTAACCAAATCCTACTCTATTTTTCCTAAGAGAAGACCAAGTAAACTTGGTTTCTGTTGAGCAAAAGGGGCTGCTGTTATAACAACAGTAAAATCAAGGAGCCTAGATGCTAGATATTCAATTTGCTCATGAATAAAGTAACGAAATGAAATTTTGATTGAGTGATGGAAGGAAGGAAGAATATTGGGGCTATTTGAAAGCCCTTTCTTGATCTCATTGGAATCCTTTGAGTAGCCTTTAGGTGAAACTGAGTTGTGTGTCCATTGACAAGCTTGGAGATGGCTAGTTTAACCAACAACGTCCCCAACTCAAAAGCCTCTTGTTTAGCTGCGTCACACTAACCACAAACTTGCAATACATAGATTAGCATCAAAGGGGGCTTGCTCATATGATGGCAAGATTGGACATGTTGTTCAAACGAGAACATACAAGTCCTAACCAAGCCTAGGATATAAGCAAGCCCAAGAAAGACTACAAATACTTGTAGTTTTTCACCCTTAGACAAAAATGCCCTCAGACTAATGATACAAAATTATTGAATGCAAGGAAAAGAGAATCACTGAAACAACATACAACGTTACCTCAATTGTCAAGGAAAGACAGCACAACACAGGATTGGTAGACCTTCCAAAGTCTTGTATATTATAGATAGAAAATGAGTAGAAATTTTAGCATAGTAAACCCAGACCTTGAGCTTCCAAGCATAGAAGAATGAGAGCCCAATGGGCTTATTTATACAAAATTTTGCAGAGAATACCAATGCAAAAGAGAAAGACAAGTGGCTGAGGGTTGACAATCCCAATGAGAGGTCGAATTAGCCAAGTGTATGGGATGCTATCCAAGTGTGCCAACGCACTGCTGTAGAATCTCTTTGACTGACATCGTAGGCTCCAAAGCTGGTTGGGCATATATGCTGTAGAAGACAACTGTGATGGCAGAGGAGATAAGGGGGATCAAATTCCCTTCAAATTGTAGTCTAATTCCATGTGAAATTAACAACAAAACAAGTGTCCATAAGCTGTTGCATGGAGGCTCCCTTAATTGCTGTGTAGAAAGAAGAAAGAAAGAAATTATTTTAACGTCCACGAGGCTAAAGATAGCCTATGGGACAGATTGCTTTTTCATCTGCTTGATGTATTCGGCCCTTTTTTTGTGAAGCTTCACAATAAATGCTCCCGTCTTCTCGACAAACCCCTCGTTAAATAGATTATCCCAAGAGTTAGCTGCCAGCGTATCTGCGTAACTTTCAGCATTAGATGGCAGCATTTCAGTCTTCTTTGCTGGCTGTGTATGACAGGTGGTATGGAGGGGAGTTAACTCCCTTTTGCTTGCCACTTCACCCAAGTTAACTGCCCATTAAGTGCCACCACACCAGCAGCTCTTACTTGACTGACTTTGTCCCTCATTTGGTGGGATTTGGTCCCCTTAATTGACTGTGGAAAACACAAATTCACCCCTCCGCATGGCAGTGAGTTTTGTCCCTCTTATGTGGCCTCCAAATCAATTCTTAAGTTTGATTGCCAAATCATCTCTTAACTGTTGGTGCCTTTATTTTGTCTCAAGAGATATCCTTTTTGTCTCCCCAATTATTTATTTTCTAATTTTCTTGTCTTTTGCTCCACTTTATTAGATAAAGTGGGTTTTCATGGGGAATTAATCATTTTTTGACCCCCCAAAGTGGGTCTTAGGATAATGTTGAGGTTTTGAGATCAAATTTTAAGCACCCACATGCCACCAACATCTCCTAGTACCACTTATTTACATCATTACGTAGGAAATTAATTAAAAATACCGTCTTGTGGGAATTTTTTAATTAGTTAAAAAATCCTAGAAAGACCTAGTAAAATTCCGTGAGACTCTAGATATGACCTTGCATGGTAATATACATCGACCCTGGACAATATGACCAACCCAAGGCCCAGTTATTAAGCTGCACTCCAGCTTTGGAGGTATGTGAATGAAAGAACTCAACTAGTTATGTATTGTTGAAGAGCGAAAATAATCAGTCAAGTGAATAAAACAATCTAGAGTGAGCTCACTTAGTAACTGGGTCCTTAATCACCTAAGCTTGTTACAAAAGTTCATCATGCTAGCGTTCATTTATTACAATTCCCCTGCAGGGGTACAAAATTTGTGAGAAGAAAGTAGAAGATGACAGAGGAGTGGCAAAAATGCCCTGCTGGAGTACTGATGTTCAAAAAATTTGATGAGTGCCTCATCAATTGGGCAATTGGGTCTTCGTTCCCTGCCATGTGTATATGAGCAGGTAACAATCCCCAAGATCCTGTGCATTCGGATTCGTGAAATGCCTTGGGAAATGCAATGTTCCACCAAGGTTCTGGGATGAGGGGGCGAGGGAGCGAGGGGGCGCGGGAACGGCCTATGCAAAAGCTCCCTACCATTTTTTAGGAAACGTGGGGGAGCGTCAGGGTCTTAAAAATTTATAAATATAAAATATAATTTATTAATTGAGTCCACTATGACAATTTGGTTTGAACTGAAAAGCTGCAAAGCATGATCATTTATATGAATATCATTTGACATTATCCAAATTTATAATATCATATAAAATAATAAATTTAAAATTCTAATTCAGCGTGGTCAAATTCTAATTTAGATTTTGGTCAGACAGAGGGAGAGCTTCAGCTTGAGAAGGTAGCCACTGAATTCTGTGAAAAGGTAAATGAACAGATCAGGAACACTGCATTGGCAGTAGAACGGGCAACTACAATGGGTTGTCCAGCGGTATTGGATCCAACAACTAGAAATTTTGTTATATTATATGTAATATAGACAGTACACCATATGCTGAAAGAAGAGTTTTAGTTCCAGGAGAGATGAGAAGATCACATGAAAGAGTTTCTGACAGTTTACTATCAAATGACATTGACTGCAGGATGACCATCTGCGAACCAACTTGGGTGACCAACGATGGCATGGATAATTTGTCTACCTTATTAGAGCAATGCCATGCAGTTCAAACTTCAAACTAGCAGTGTATTTCAGGGGTGAAAATAATTTTCAGACCTGAGAATTCAAGCTGAGCCACTGTGCTCTGTGTAAATTTTGTAACTGTATAAATTCATATATAACGACAGTTCCTGAGATTTCTTGGTGCCCATAGTATTTTGTCATGCTTGGAGTAAACGCATGTTAGTCTATAGTCCACCCAATTATTTCCCACATGACATAGGTGCTGCTTCCATAGTTTGTATGTCAAATGTCATGCAAATTAAAAACACAAACTGAATGTCTCATATTCTTTGCCTGTCACTCCAGTTGTCTCCCCACTGTAATTCAGCCATCACTTGAGAAAAAAAGAAGTTTTAAAAGGGAAAATTCATGTACATGCTATATGGTCCAACAAATTTCCATGATACTGACCCTCTAAAATAACGCTTGTTGAAACTAAAAGACAACACAAGACGTTATCCCCATACAGAACATGAGTAGCTTTGTACCACTTTAGGTCTATTAAATCATAAACTATAAGCAAGGCCATTTTTTTGGGAGCGTGGGGAAACGTCCCCTCAGGGAAGGGAAACATTTCCCTGACACGTCCCCCCGAGTTTCCTCCATTTTGGGAGCGTGGGGAAACGTCCCCTACTCGTCCCCAAGTCCCCGGAGCGCGGGGGAGCGAGGAAACTAGACCCCTAGGGGGGGGCGAGTCCCCGTGGAACACTGGGGAAATGTGAAATGCTGTGAACTGTGAGCCTACCATGTCGATATCTGAAAATAAATAATCTACGAAGTTTGGCAAATGCATATAGCCTTTGTGACACCTGACCATTTGGAGAGGACATAGGTGTGCTCAACACATGGGTTGGGTTGGCCCTTTAAATAGCAATCACCCCAACAAAACCAATGGCTCCTCTAAACGATATATCCATGTAGGTCCGCCCTAAGTCCTCGAGTCCTGTACAAGACAGAAGTACCTAAGGGTGGAGTCTAAGTGGACAGGTCATGGCTTACTGTGATGGGCCTAGAACACCACAATACATGACATCACACGGGTCACAAGGGCATTTACTTGTATTCTCTAGGCTTACAATGGTGCTGCCAAATGAAAAATTGCATACAGATACCCCTACTGAAGTCAGGGGTAACAAGGTCTCTCTAAAATGGTTCAAGTGTTATAAGATCATTTGGTTTTGAAAGCTTGTTAACTGTTTAGTACTTTTAGACTACATGTGAGCTTTACTAGTCAAACTTGTCTTTCTAGA
The DNA here is from genome assembly GCA_031772625.1 of Pinus tabuliformis. Taxonomy (NCBI): domain Eukaryota; kingdom Viridiplantae; phylum Streptophyta; class Pinopsida; order Pinales; family Pinaceae; genus Pinus; species Pinus tabuliformis. The sequence continues at coordinate 421,700,764 of CM062816.1, forward strand.
AATTTTCTCTATATTGTTTCGTACTCACACTGGGTACAATCACTATGAGTATATGGTGGTGCCCCTTGAAACTTATTAGTTAGAGTAAAATTTTCTGTTTTAGAAATATTGAAGTCTACTGCGTTTGCTTAATTTGGAAGAAAAATACTATAATAGATGTATGCAAGCTATTTATTTTCTTCTGCATAAACTGTTAAACTGATGTTAAGTTCATCAAAGTGATATTTTTTAAACATTATACACATTTATTGGGGTTTAAAGAACCCATGAGTAGATTAATTCTTTTCTGAAATAAATATAACAGACAATTGCTTTAATGTTGGCGAAGCAGCGATGATGAGGGTTGTGTATTTTGCAGGTCCCTCGCGCTTCAGCTAGTGCAGTTGCATTTGGCATGGGGCTTTTTGCTGGGAAAGGAGTTCTTGGAGCAGGCCAGCATCGTGCGTTTGCTGTTATAACTGACAGTCGAGCAAATGATATCCATTTGCGATTTCATGATACTTGCCAAACATACAAGGTAAATATCTTCTTATCTGCCCTTTTAATTTAGCATATGATGTTTACTTTAATACTATTCAAGTAATTTTCTTTGTTTTCAATTTTATCATCATTTTTAATATATGCAGTTGGAAGTTATTTGGTTTTATATACTAGTTTAACCAGAAAGGATAAACCTGAAAACTTCAAGAACAAGAACATTTTTTATCATCTTTGCTAAAGGCCATAGTTAGACGTTGTTTTCACTTATACTCTAGCATAAACTGAGTTAATGGATGGTTCATCGATATAAATGCCTTTTAGGAATTTATGGGGATTGATTGTTTTCTATATTTGAATATATGGTAAGTGGATTAATTGGAAACTTGTACAGTAGAGCTAATTTCTTTCAGTAAGCTTTATGTTCAGTCTGACTAGCATTCTTTTGAAGCCATATTAGCGAATAGAGGATTCAAATTTCAATGGATTAGGTTGATGGCTTTTAGGACATTAGCACCGTTGGTGAATAGGTCGGAACATGAGCATTTAAGCTGCTTGTCCTACATGCCAAAATTTTCTTCCAACATACTGTTTATGTAAGTAGCAAATGTAGGTTTATTGTGTTAGTTCTAGTTTCTAAAATTCTTCTTAGAGGGCTGTTGCTTGGAAATTCCATTGATTGTACACAGGTTGATTTGTTAATAATTATGACTTTATTTATATCCCATTTCTCCAGGAATTTGATCTATTAGATTCATAAACGATGACAGTAGCAAAAACCGAAGGAACGTGACCATAAGTACAGGAAAATTCCCAACTTTCCATGGGCAATCTGAACCACTGTCCATGGACGTGTCTCTTTTCTACTTCAATTTCATCACTTTCACCCTCAATCCTTCAATATAAAATGATTTCCATAAGTTTTTTTTACAAATATTCACTCCAAATCCACTTGCCTTCTTCAGGTTTGCTGGCCAATGGCAGTTTCTTTTTTGACCCTTATCCCATTTAAGAATTTTATTTTTGAATTTAAAGGATTCTCAAGTTTCCAGACCAGCTTCCACCACCATAATCTTCTCCACCATGGTCTTCAATTCTGGCTGAATTGCCTAATCTTGCTGTATACTCTCCAGTGTCTATTCTTAGACCATTTAATCAGAGGTTCCTGGTCCAAAGGCTTAATAGAACAATGTTTTAGCTTCCTTCCATATAAATCCCCAACGATTGTAAGCCATGCAAAAGTGGTTCAGTTAGCTTGATATTCCCCTTGTGATTGAGCCAAGGATCTTTTTCCATTCTTACTTCATTGGCTCTGCCAACTTTCTATGCTGTCCACTTGCCATTTGAAGGAGAGGTTTGACCAGAGCTTTCCATGCTATTGAGGCCCACTCACTTTTTATTCTTGCCAATATTGATTCTTAACCACTCTTCTATGGACCTGCTTCGTATGAAATTATTTTCTCTCCAATCTTAACCACTCTTCCAGGGAGAAGTTTGTTAGTTTCTGTAGCATCGGATGTGTTCTAGCCACGAAATTTGGTGGAGAGGCTAGAATACATGAGATCTCCAAAATCCAGAAATCGTTTGTGGAAATTCCACCTAGAACAATCTCAATTAGATTATTAGCTGATTTTTAAATACTTCCTAAGTCTAAACTTAGGGAATATGGTTAATTAATCAATATTAATTGAGATAAGGTGAGAATCATCTAGAAACTCACACTGATTGACAGGGAATTAATTTGAGCCATCGATTATATTTTAATCTTGGCCATTGGTGCTCCAACAGAGGTTATAAGAAGAAGTTGATGGGTAGATGGAGAATACACTAGTTGCATATACTCAGTGCTGTAGGCAGTTCAATTTCCCAATAGCAGCTTATTCAGCAGTGAGATCGACCTAGTGATCGAGGAGCAGCAGGTGGTAGAGGGGCAACATAGAGATTTTCTGGAGGAGTCTCCAGTTATAGAGGAGGCCGTAATTATTCTCCGGGAGGCTACGCAGGGGCTGCATAGTGCCTCAAGAGGGGCAGTTCAATTTAGTTGTGGAGCAGGTTGTTTCAGGCAATGTTTTAAATTCGGCTGAGCCGATTAGGAATCGACAGAGTCGGCCGTGACAGACCCCAGCCCTGGCCTGCTCGGTACAAAAATCGGGCCAAAGGCTAGAATGTTACTGAATTGGCCGAGCTGGTCACCGACTTGGCCGATTCGGTAATAGACTGGGCGGCTCGGCCAAGTCCAACTTAAACTGGTCGAGCCAGTGAAACCCGATCAACGACGAAAATTGGAGGGAAAGCGAACTCCATTTTCTTTTGGTTTTAGGTTATTTTGCATTCTTAGCCTATTTAAGCTACCCAATCCCCTCACATTTCCTCACAACTATCTCATTTCATTTATGAGGAGTTTGTGAAGAGTTGCGGAGTTGGTTTTTGGAGCAGCAGTGAGGAGTCTTGGGAAATCATTGGAGCAGTTGTGAGGAGCTTCTTGGGTAGTCATTGGCCCAGCCCCAAGTCCTCCAATTGTAGGAACTTCCTCTACTCAACCACAACGCAAGCACATAGCTCGTCTATCTCAGCGTGCAGCTACTGCGCCTGCTACTGCTACTACTTCTACGATTGCAATTGGAGATCGTGATGAGGAGGAGGAGCCATGTGTTTCCCCGTCTGACTCTGGTTCAAAGTCTAAGCCAGATGATGTTGGATTCTTTAGTAGTAGCTAGTAGTGACTAGTGATTAGTGATGTTGTACTTTTGTTGTAGAGGCCATTTAGAGCCTCCTTGGTTACGTGTTTTTGTTTTGATCTCTATATTACTGTTTACATGTATTGGAAAGTGTACTGGGTGACATTTTTATATAATGGATATATTCATGAGCCTACTTTGATCATATGTTGCCTTCTCTCTATATTCTAATGCTTTGTGTTTGGAAACATGAATGTAAATCTTTAAAATTATGTTTTTTTCTATAAAAAAATAAATATTTAATGTATTTTTTACAAAGACCGAGTCATTAAAATCAACTAGGCTGAGTCGAGTCAAAGTCGGAGTCTGAGTCGACCCTCGACCGGTTTCGAACTCGAGTCGGAGTTTTAAAGCATTGGTTTCAGGTGCTGGAGGTCGGAAAAATTTCTAGAGGGTCTGGACAAAGATTTCCAGCAGCAGAGAAAGGTAGGACGTTTGATTCAAAGGGAATTCTGGGCTGAGTGTACAAGGGACTGTGTAGGGTCAGTGCAGAGGTAGACGCAAATCATTTTGGGGGTCAATTTTTGAGCCTAGATTGAGCTGAAATTGCTTGGAGAGCAAGGTAAAATTCCCTCAGATATTTTGGTCAGTATTTCTCTCAGATAGAAGCGCCAGTTTGGCGTCATTTTATTGTACTCAAAATTTCTGCTACATAATAATAAAACCCTCATCTGCTGCATCAGTTTTCCGAAGTTGGGTTTTTCTGAGGATGATTGTGCAAAAATAATAGTGTCAAAATTGTGTGCACTAAATTTTCTCAGTTTCCAGTTTTCTATTTTTCCAGAATATTTTTATAGTGAAAATTACAGTTGTGATTTTATTCGTTGTTTGCTGTAGCTAATAAACTGCACAATTAAATTTACAGTTAGAAGAATAATTTCCAGTTGCTGTAATAGATGAATTTTTCACATGGTATTAGAGTGTAGAAAACTTGACAGATATCAAGCATTGGTAGCATAGGTTACAAAACATTCCATCTTTTAGGAAGCCACACAACATCATGTGTGGATTAATGCCATGGTAGAAGAATACAACTCTATCATGACGAAGGATGTTTGGGAGGTGGTGCCAAGGCCTTAGGACATGTCCGTTGTAGGTTCTCGACGGATCTAGAAAATCAAGTATGCTGTGGATGGCAGCGTGGAGAAGTATAAGGCCAGGTTCGCGGCAAAGGGGTATGCATAGAAAGAAGGAATAGATTATGAGGAGCCCTTTGCCCCTGTTTCCATATATACTTCTAGTCGGTCAATTATATCCATAGCAACTCAGATGGAATGGCAGATTCACCAGATGGACGTCAAGACAACAATCTTGAATGAGGTGATAGAGGAAGAAGTGTACATAGAATAGCCAGAGGGCTTCGAGACTCATGAGAGTCACACTCATGTGTGTAGATTGAAGAAAGCTCTATACAAGCTCAAACAAGCTCCCAAGGCATGGTATGGTCGGATTAACAACTACTTGTAGTAGATGGGATTCGTCAAGAGTGACATAGATCCCACCCTTTACTATTTGATGGTAGAGGGTGAGCCACTCATCCTAATATTATATGTGGATGATCTCTTCTTGACAGAATCATTAGGGCTCATAGAGGATTGCAAGAGGAACCTGTCAGCAGAGTTTGATATGAAGTATTTGGGGTTGATGCACTATTTCTTAGGATTGGAAGTATGGTAGAAGGACGGGGAGCTCTTCCTTGGGCAGGGGAGATACACTATAGATATTCTGAAGAGGTTCAAAATGTAGGATTTTAGACCCATGTCTATGCCCATGATCACCAACTAGAAGAAGATAGATGCATCAGATGATAAGGATGTCGACCCCACCTTGTATAGACAACTTATCGGTTCTCTCATGTATCTGGTCAACACTAGGCCAAATATCTTCTTCGTAGTTAATACCCTCAGTCAGTTTATGGTAGAACCAAAGAGAGTACAATGGGTAAGAACGAGGCATATTTTGAGGTATGTGTGTGACACAGTTGAGTATGGGTTGGGATATACCCTAGGGGATGATGTCAGAGTATGTGGGTTCATAGATGCAGATTGGGAAGGCAGTTTAGTGGAAAGGAAAAGTACCTATGGGTACTATTTCAGTGTTGGATCAGGGATGGTTTCTTTGGTGTAGTAGGAAGTAGAAGTCAGTAGTACTGAGCTCTGCAGAAGCAGAGTATATGGCAAAAAGCACAACTATGTGCGAAGCTATATGGATTCAGAAGCTGCTAGTAATCTTGTTTAGGCAGAGGATGGAGGTGACCAGTGTCTACTGTGATAATCAGAGTTTCCGTAAACTCTCTAAGAATCCAATGTTTAATGACAGGTTGAAACCCATAGATATTTGATGCCATTTCATTAGGGATTGTGTACAACATGGAGCAATCTAGCTATAGTATGTTCCCATAGAAGAGCAGGTTGCAGATATACTCACGAAAGCTCTAGGGAGAGCTAAGTTCGTCTATTTCAGACAACAAATGGGTATGGTGGAGAACCCATTTTAGTAGCTGGGAGAAATTATTTTGGATGCTTCTTAGTTGCATTAGTTGCAGTTGTAGCAACAATAGATGAGAGGGAGTTGTAGTGTAGATTCAGAGTTGGCAGCAATACAACACTATCAACAGCAACATAGATGCAACATCAGAGTTGCGCAGTAGTTGGTGGGCAGCAACAACCAGACATCGACAACATGATAAGAGGTGATACAAAGATAGGGTGTTGTGACAAGATGTGCAACACTAGAGAGAACACAGTCCTCGCTAAGAGGGAGTGTTAGTTTCTGTAGCATCATATGTGTTATAGCCACAAAATTTGGTGGAGAGGCTAGAATACATGAGATCTCCAAAACCCAAAAATCGTTTTTGGAAATTCCACCAAGCACTGTCTCAATTATATTATTAACTGATTTTTAAATATTTCCTAAGTCTAAACTTAGGGAATATGGTTAATTAATCAGTATTAATTGAGATATTGTGAGAATCATTTAGAAATTGACACGGATTGACAAGGAATTAATCTGAGCCATCGATTATATTTTAATCTAAAGGATTATAAGAAGAGGTTAATGGGTGGATGGAGAATACACGAGTTGTAGATACTCGATGATCTAGGAAGTTCGATTTCCCAGTAGCAGGTGATTCAACAGTGAGATCGTGGTAGTGATCGAGTAGTAGGTGGCTGAGTGGCAACATAGGGATTTTTCGGAGGAGTCTCTAGTTCCAGAGGAGTCAAAAGAGGAGACTGTAATTATTCTCCAGGAGGGTACGCAAGGGTGACACAGTGCCTCAAGAGGGGCAATTCGATTTAGCTGTGGAGCGGGTTGTTTTAGGTGTCAGAGGTTGGGAAAATTTCTAGAGGGCTTTGACAAAGACTTCCAACAGTAGAGATAGGTGGGACGTCTAATTTAGAGGGAGTTGCAGGATGAGAGTACAACAGAGTGCACAGGGCCAACGTAGAGGTTGACGCAGATCATTCCAGGGGTCAGTTTCTGAGCCCAGACTAAGCCGAGATTGCTTGGACAGGAGGGTAAAATTCCCTCAGATAGTTTGGCCAATATTTTTCTCAGATAGAAACACCAGTTTGGCATCATTTTATTGTAATCAGAATTTTTGTTACATAATAATAATAAAACCTTGATCTGTTGCACTGATTTTCCCAAGTTGGGTTTTTTTGGGGTGGATTGTCCAAAAATAACGGTGTCAAAATTTTGTGTGCGCTAAATTTTTCAGTTTCCAACTTTCTATTTTTTGCAGTATTTTTATGGTGAAAATCGTAGTTGTGATTTTATTCATTGTTTGCCACAACAAATAAACTATACAATTAAATTTATCGTTAGAAGAATAATTCCCAGTTGCTGCAATAGATGAAATTTTCACATAGTTGTTGAGAAATCTAGGGCAGCTAGATTAGGGTGATTTCTCTTACTTTGATAATTGCTTGTGATGTTCTTTTACTTAACTTGATGTACTATTAGTTAGCTCCTTCTATTAGTTCATTATTATTGTGTTCTTATCAACAAACAACTACCAAATTATGAAGGTCAATGAGATAGAAGGCCAGAAAATGTAGGTTGCTAGTCAAGGCCAAAACCTCTCCTCTTGAGAGGAAAACCCACAAGCATACTTCTCTTCTTATAGAATCTTCAAATGACGAATTCAAAGACCCAAGAATTAAATTTTGAATTGGGCAATTGGATGAATAATGAAAAGGTTTCTATCCCAGTGACAAAGCTTTTAAAGATACCATCTCAAAGGGCGAAGTTACTAAGTGCCATTCAAGATACTCAAAGGGAAGAAAAACCTAATGATGAACTAGAAGAAAAAGAAATTATATTGAAAAGTATGAACTGTTATGTGGGAAACGAAGATCATCAACCATTTTTTATTTCTTTGATAGTGAATGATCGATTTTTACATAACTGCATCCTAGATTCAGGGGCTTCATCAAATCAGAAGGTTATGGAGCAATAGAACTTAAGGGTATCTAGGCCCTATCACAACATATGTTCAATGGATTAAAAAAGAATTGAAGTGTGTGGGATAATTAAAGATTTACATTGTTTCCTAGCTACATACCCAGACAAAATATGAATGGGTTCCTAAGTCTAAACCTAGGAAAATAAAAATATTAATGGGTATTAATAAATAGTTGGGTGAGAAGCTTCTAAGAGACGAGGATCAAGTATGCTTTAATCAATGTTTTAAAAACCGGAACCGGAGATCGGATCGGTCAACCTAATGAACCGAGTTTCGAACCGGAACCGGTCAAACTGGGACTGGTCAGGTCTAAACCAACCGGTTTAAAAAATACATTAAATAATTAATTTTTAGTGAAAAAAAACTATTTTTAAGTTATAAAACCATGATTCCAAGCCAATAGAAACAAAATATGCAAGGTTTGCTCATCTATATACCATGTAAAGGTGAATATATCAAAATGGCATCGAGTGCAATACATATCAACAACAAAATACATAATTAATGAGGCTCTAAATGGCCTCTAGAGTCTGAAAACAATGCTCTAAGCTATGGGATCACTGAACTACTACAAGTCTACATATCAGTGATCAACAACATGATCACTTCTCATCATGATCAAACTCATCACCACTACTAGACAAGAGATCATCAACATGAGCTACATAAATAATATGCCCTCCAAGTTTGAGGAATCCTAAAACTCCTCTACAACTTTAGTAGTAGCAAAAATAGACATCAAAACTACAAATCACTGATCAACATGGTCACTCATGAAACTCATCATTGATTCAGCATTACTAGAAATACATAAACATCATCAACAAGAGATACATGAACATCATCTAGCTCAAAGTCTTCAGACTTGGATTGCTCAACCTTATAACATGATAGAAATTGAAAAGGTTTAACATGCCTAACCAATGATTTTGGTTTGAGTGAAGGGTTCATCTCCTCAATCTTATAATGGGGTAGAAAAAGATTAGCATGCCTTTGTTAAGTCCATGGTAGAGGAGTTCAACAATCAGTACCACCAACATCAACAAAGTTCAACAATCAATGCTACCACGATCAAGGTTCTTAAAGGGCTTCATGCTCTTGATCAAATGCCAATCTCATACCCTCACACATGATAGAATCAAATGGAAACATTGCAAACCCCCAAACCATGAAATCCTGAAAACCATTAAGTCTGTTGAATTTTGAGTGAGATCTAAAATTCTAGTTTCTCCATATGAAATCCAATGAGGTCGGAACTACTCTCAAACATCCTGAGTCATTTCATGGTAATGTTAAAAATTTAAGTGAAAGGATGAAAATGAAAATTAAAGGAAATGTCACTTTTACTTTAAGAATTTAACATTAACATTAATTGCCAACATTGTTAGGGTTGATATGTGTCAGGAAAAGGAGAGGGTAGGCATGTTTTTCTTGGAGGGACTATTTTTGGGGGAAAACAACCCCAAATTTCCCTCAAACCAACTTCAAAACTCACAAAAATACATTTTGTGGGGGTTGTAGTTGCCTTGGCAATAAACCGGCCGGTTTAGGACAAAACTGGCCGGTTTGACCACAAACTGATCGGTTAGGGCAAAATAAAGGTGAAATGAGGAGGTAAACAGGGGTTTTAAGCCGGTTTGACCCGGCGGGCTTGCTAACCGGCCGATTTTTAAAACACTGGTTTTAATCTTAGTTGTTGATTAGAGACTTAATCTCGGCCGTTGATTGATCAATAGGAAAGTATAAGCGAAGACTTGAGAGTCATTTGAGACACACTGGGCAAATACTCATTTCCCCGAGGGAAATCGATTCTCAAGGAGAAGGAGTTCAATTTCAAAGGGAGAGTTGCAGGGTGGAGGAAGAGGAGGGCATTAGCAGCAGTCAGAGATTGAGGAGGAGGAGGTGACATAGGGAATTTGAGAGACAGCACAGAGGGAAGAGCAGGCATACAACACCATTGGAGACACAGTCCTCACGCAAGTTGAAATAGACTGACGTAGAGTGACGCAGAGGGACTCAGAGGTGACACAGAAGTGGGTGAAGGGTCTCTAGGGTGTCAGAAATTCTCCAGGAAGAGAAAATTTTTCTTAGGTAAACTCTCTCAGTAGTGTCAGAGTTTCTCTGTAAAATCATTCCTTGTAAAGAGATTGTTGCTGAAGATTAATAAAACCCTCATCTGATGCACCGGTTTTCCCACATTGGGTTTTTCCAGGGACAATTGTCCAAAAACAACTGTGTTGATGTGATTGATTCTTGTGCTTGTATATCACTATTATTTTCTCTATGTAATTATGTGATAACTGCAGTAGAATTTATTTTAAATATTTACTTGGGGGTTTTTCGTAAATAACTTATTGTGAGAAATAAGTAGGTGAGATAAATCAGTTGCTGCAGTAGAATTTTGTATTAGAAATTTTCACATGGTATCATAGCAGAGATCAGGCAACAGGGTAGAAGAACCTGCTATGAGTCGGGAGTATGATGCCGAGACATCAACTCAGAGGGACTCACGCAGATCTCCAGAGAAAGAAGAGAGCACGAAGAACATGGATCATGATTACTCTATGTTAGCTTCCAAACTAGAAGAAGAAGTCGCTTGCCTTGCAAGCTTTGCCTACTCTGAGGTTTGTTATATAAATAGTGGAGCTTCTCGGCATATGACAGGAATACGAGAATGTTTTTCTAATATTAGGAAGAAATGATGAATTTTCAGATCACCATGGGAAATAAGGCAAAGTGTACCCTCGCAGGAAGAGGTATTGTAGTCTTTCAAACAGAAGCAGAAGATCGACTTCGAGAAACTAGTGTGCTGCATGTGTCAGGATTGGGGATGAACTTACTCTCTCTCTCTCAGCTTCAAAACAAGGGCTATGACGTTTTCTTCATTAAGGATAAAGTATATGTCAAATACCTGAGTTGGAAAAAGAAGGCCCATATTGGAATAAGAAGCAACAGGCTGTATAGATTACAGCTAGAATCTCCAATGGCATTGATAGGCAGCAATGGGGATAAAGATTTGAATGAACTATGGCACAAGAGGATGGGACACTTACACCATGGGGCTCTAAGAATTCTCGGGAAAACAGTATCGGGAGTTCCAAAATTAAGTACCGAACGAGATGATGTATGCAGAGGATGCACACTAGGCAAGTACACTAAGGCAACATTTTCCAGAAGCAACAATAGGGCTAAGAGTGTTCTAGGATTGATACACTTAGATATCTGTAGACCCATGTCCACAAAAGCTCTTAGTGGTGCCGAATATTTTGTCACCTTCATTGATGACCATTCCAAAAAGACTTGGATCTACTTTCTGAAAACCAAGGATGAGGTTTTTGGTCGATTCAAAGAGTTCAATGCTCTAGTTGAGAATCTGACAGGAAAGAAGATAAAGATATTGCACTCAGACAATGGTAGAGAATACATCGACTAGGCCTTCACTGATTTTTGCGCAAGGGAAGGCATTAGAAGAGAGTGGACAATTGCCTTTAATCCAGAGCAGAATGGAGTAGCAAAAAGGAAGAACCGAACTATTGTTGAAGCAACCAGGGCAATGTTGTATGATCAGGATATGCCCAAGTTTCTATGGGTAGAAGCATGCAACACGACAGTGTATATCCAGAGCATGACTCCTCACAGGGCATTAGGAAAGATTACTCCAGAGAGTGTCTTCACCGGTAAGAAGCCTGAAGTGAGTCATTTTAGGATATTTGGGAGTGTGGTATACTGCCATATACCCGAAGAGAAGAGTAAGAAATTGGATCAGACTGCAAAGAAAGGATATCTTGTAGGATATAGCGAGAATGCTAAGGCATATAGAATCTATCTTCCGGGGAATAGGAAGATCGTAATCTAACGGGATGTAAAGTTCATGGAGGACAGAGCCTTCAAAAAATCTCGAGAAATGCCTTCCAAAGAGCAGACAAATGATGATCCGTTGGTACAACCACTTCGACCAGTAGAAACTAGCACTAGAATTTCTCCTAAAGACAAAACTCTAGAGGTGGAACCTATGGAAGAGGAGCAGATAAATATACCCACTACCAGTGGTAGAGCAAGTTGAGAACTTCGACAGATACTACGAGATGCAAAGGATTTTGTCGGGGTGCCCAGGAACGAGGAAAGGGAGCGTAGACAGTGAGACAAATACCAAGCCTTGGAAGCTCAGGTTGGAAAACCCAAGCTCAGGTTGGAAAACCCTCCAGTTTTCAGGAGGCTGTTCAACATCAAGTATGGGTAGATGCTATGGTGGAGGAATACAGTTCCATAATGGTCAATGATGTCTGGGAAGTGGTAACTAGGCCTCAGGACAGGTCAGTTGGAGAGTCGAGATGGCTCTACAAAGTCAAATACGTTGTAGATGGCAGTGTAGAAAAATACAAAGCCAGGTTTGTGGCTAAGGGGTTTGCTCAGAAGGAAGGTATAGACTACGAAGAAACCTTCACCGCTGTAGCTAGGTATACTTCTATTAGATCCGTGATATCCCTTGCAGCTTAGATGGGGTGGGAGATTCACTAGATGGATGTCCAGACTGCGTTCTTGAATGGGGTGATAGAAGAAGTATATGTTGAACAACTAGAGGGTTTTGAGACACATGAGAAGAAATCTCATGTATGCAGATTGAAAAATGCTGTGTATGGGCTTAAACAGGCACCTAGAGCATGGTACGGTCGAATTGATGGCTACTTGCAGAAGATGGGATTCGTCAAGAGTGACGCAGATCCTAAGCTCTACTATCTAGTTGTAGAGAATGAGCCTCTAATCGTGGTTTTATATGTGGATGATCTCTTTCTGACAGGATCATCCAGGCGAATCAAAGATTGCAAGGAGAACCTAGCCACAAAATTCGACATGAAGGATTTTGGAAGGATGCATTATTTCCTAGGGTTGGAAGTTTGGCAGCAGAAGGGTGAAATTTCCCTTGGGCATGGGAGATATGCTACTTCGATTTTGAAAAGGTTTAGAATGGAGGACTATAGACCAATGGCTACTCCAATGATCACCAATTGGAAGAAGATTGATGCATCTGAAGATAAAGAAGTCGATCCCACCTTGTACAGACAACTCATAGGGTCTCTGATGTATTTGGTCAATACTAGGCCAAACATTTGTTATGCTGTCAACACCTTTAGTCAGTTAATGGTAGAACCAAAGACGACGCACTGGGCAACAACCAATCATGTTCTCAGATATATACGAGGAACAGTCGAGCATGGATTAATGTACACCCAAGGCAATGATATCAGGTTGAGTTGGGTCACTGATGCAGATTGGGCTGGAAGTTTAGTAGATCGGAAAAGTACCACTGGGCACTGTTTCAATATTGGATCAGGAATAACCTCTTGGTGTAGTAGAAAACGAAAATCCATGGCTCTGATCTCAGCTAAAGTTGAATATATGGCAGCTAGCACGGCTTTGTGCCAAGCCATATGGCTTAGGAAATTGCTTGTGAATCTATTCAGGAGAAAGATGGAAGCGACCAATATTTTGTGTGATAATCAGAGTTGCATCAAGCTCTCTGAGAATCCAGTCTTTCATGATCTGTCAAAGCACATTGATATTAGATGTCACTTTATCAGAGACTGTGTCCAACGAGGGGCAGTACAGTTGAGGTACACCACAATAGGAGAATAGGTGGCATACATTCTCACAAAGGCCCTAGGAAGAACAAAGTTTGTTTACTTCAGGGAGAAGATGGGGATGGTGAAGTATCTGTTTCAGTAGCAGAAGCGGATAATATAAGGAGTTCGAGTGCAGCAGTTAGTAGTGGTAGTGCTATGGGCAACATGATGCAACATATTTAGAGGGAGTTGCAGTACAAATGTAGCAGGGATAGTTACAGTGTCATGAGCAACAGTACAAGTGGCAGCATCACAGTGGATGAGGGTCAATTGATTGAGCATCGACAATGCAGAGGACTGATGCCGTGGAGTGTGATGCTTCTGTTGGGAAGTATTGCTAGAGCACATTCCTCTCTAAGAGGGAGTGTTGATTTTGGGTAGCAATGGATGTGCTCTAGCTCCGAGACTTTGTGGAGGGGCTAGAACACATGAGATCTCCAAGATCCAGAAATCATTTGGAGAAATTTCAAGCAGATGAGGAGTTATTAAAATAATTAATATTTTTAATGGGTTCCTAAGTCTAAACTTAGGAAAATAAAAATATTAATGGGTATTAATAAAGATATGGGTGAGAAGCTTCTAAGAGACGAGGATCAAGTCTGTTTTAATCTTAGCCGTTGATTAGAGACTTAATCTCGATCGTTGATTCATCAACAAGAAAAGTATAAGAGAAGACTTGAGAGTCATTTGGAGACACTCTGGGAAAATACTCAGTACCCGAGGGAAATCGATTCTCAAGGAGAATGAGTTCGATTTCAGAGGGAGAGTTGTAGGGTGGAGGAAGAGGAGGGCATTAGCAGAGTCATATACTAAGGAGGAGGTGACGCAGGGCATTCGAGAGACAATGCAGAGGGAAGAGCAGGTAGACAACACCATTGGAGACATAGTCCTCACGCAGGCTAACACAGACTGACATAGAGGGATGCAGAGGTGGGTGAAGGGTCTCCAGTGTGTCAGAAATTCTCCAGGAAGAGGAGAAACTTTGTTTCAGGTGTTTTCACTCAGTAGTGTCTCAGTTTCTTTCTAAAATCATTCATTGTAAAGAGATTGTTGTTGAAGATTAATAAAACCCTCATATGTTGCACTGGTTTTCCCACATTGGGTTTTTCTGGGGACAATTGTCCAAAACAATTGTGTTGATGTGATTGATTCTTGTGCTTGTATATGACTGTTATTTTCTCTATGTAATTATGTGATAACTGCAGTAAAATTTATTTTAATATTTACTGAAGGGTTTTTCGTAAATAACTTATTGTGAGAAATAAGTAGGTGAAATAAATCAGTTGCTGCAGTAGTATTTCATATTAGAAATTTTCACACTTTTTGTTTCTTGATTGAACTCGTGAGAAGTGAGTGAGTGTCATAAGTGAGGTTGAAGTCTTTCGTATATATAGGTTTCCCACTAGGTGGAATTGCTCTTTTTAGGCAGACTTGTACACTTGAGAACGCTGACTTGATCTTTGCATCATGACGAGGTCTTGGAGGGTCTTTTGACTCAAATACATTCCTTTTACAATATGCAAGATGCCCAAGAAGGGTCTTTCATACATGACAATGACTCTCTTGACTTGTAGACTCAATGACAAGCCCTAGAAGCTCTCAATGGGAGCTTGACCTATAAAATAAACTTCCTTGTGTATGAAACCCATGCCTCAAGAATAACAATAACAAATTTATTTTTCTCATTACATCAAATACATAAAATCGTGAATACATGTCATTATGAAGACTGAACCTAGGTACATATTTCAACAGATTCGAGTGAGGGAGCAAGACATCCTGAAGACTGCTTTTCGTTGCCATGACAGTCACTTCAAGTTCTTGCTGATGCCCTTTAGGTTAACTAATGCACCAACCACATTTTTGTCTTGCATGAACCATGTGTTCCGCATGTGGCTACACAGATATGTTTTTGTGTTTTTCGATGATTTATTGATACAACAGGACATGGGAGGAGAACCTCCAACACTTGGAGGAGGTGTTGCGCATTCTGGAGGGGAAAGAACGGTATGCCAAGATGCCCAAGTGTGAGTTTGCACTGATGGAAATGTTGTATCTTGGCCATCTGATTGTAGAGGATGGAGTATGTGTGCACCAGGAGAATATCAGGGCCATTCATGATTTTCCTATACCAGAGATTATGATTGAGTTGCGGGGTTTCTTCGGCATATGCACATATTATAGGAGATTTGTGAAGGGGTTTTCCTAGCTAACAAAACCCCTCATCGATCTGACGAAGAAAGGGGTTTTGAGTGGACTAATGTTGCATAGGAGGCCTTCGAGCACCTCAAGAGGGTGATGAGTTGCTGTCTTGTTTTGGCCTTACCGGATTTTTCACGGGCATTTGTTTTGGAGTGCGATGCATTTGGAGAGGGCATTGGGGTAGTTTCTAGACAAGGAGGCCACCTGATTGCATTTGAGAGTCGGAAACTACAGCCACATGAGAGGTTATATTCTATTTATGACAAGGAGATGTTGGTTGTTATGCATGCGTTGGCCAAGTTCCAACAATACTTAGTGGGAAATAGGTTCAAGGTGAACATTGACCATAATAGTCTTCGATTCTTTTTGGAGTAGAAGAACCTTCAGGAGAGGCATCAAAAGTAGGTCAACAAGATCCAAACGTATGATTTTTAGATTATGTCAAGCAAAAGTAGAACATAGTGATTGATGCGCTATCATGAAGGCCCACAAAACTCTCATTGATGGATATCATGGAGGACTGGACAGTGTAGTTGTTGGTAGAGTACCCCAAGAATCAGTAGATGTGCAAGATCTTGGATGGTACTTATGGGGATGACAGATATGGGGTGATGGATGAGGTCATTTACTACAAGGATAGGATCTATTGGGTACCAGGCTCGTAGTTAAAGGGGCAACGCATGAGTCACCTTTGGCAAGGCATACAGGTTTATTAGGGAGCGTTTCACTTGGCGGGGTCTTAAGGAGGATGTCCTGAGGCATGTTCGGGAGTGTGATGTTTGCCAAAGGAATAAGGGAGAGCATACACATTCGACTGATTTACTACAACCTCTTCCTAATGCAGATAGGAAATATGAGAGCATTTCGATGGACTTTTTTACAAGGATGCCAACAGTATAGGGACAAGATTGCATTTATGTGGTGGTTGACAGGTTGACAAGGTTTGCACATTTTTTCGCCAATCCAGCCAAGTACTCAACCTCACAGGTAGCCGAGTTGTTATTCCAGGAGGTGTTCAGGTTGCATGGGCTACCTAAGACGATTGTTAGTGACTGGGATAGTTGGTTCGTGGGAGGATTTTGGCAGGAGCTATTTCGCCTCATGGGCATTGAGGGCACAAGTTACCACGCCCAAATAGATGGGCAAATAGCGATAGTAGATAAGTGGTTGGAGGGATGCTTGCACAATTATTTGATTGGATAACAATGACCATGGGTGAAGTGGCTACACCTCGGGGAGTACTGCTACAACACCACTTATCACATGTCCATAGGTATGTCACACTTTTGTGCTTTATAAGGTTATGATGCACTAACTTTCACTGCTATGGTCTTTGGAGATAGCATGGCCCCAGGGGCCAAAGATTAGATACAGAAGGGGCAAGATATTCTTATAGCCCTCAAAGATAACTTGCACACTGCTTAAAACCAACACAAGTTTTACACAGACCGAGGGAGAGTTCAGCGACATTTTGAGGTGGGTGACTTGGTTTGTCTAAGACTCTAGCCATACAAGCAGTGCACGCTGAAGTAGAAGGGAGCTGAAAAGCTCAAACCATGCTTTTATGGACCATACTGGGTGACTAGGCAGGTAGGAGAGGTAGCGTATGAGTTGGAGCCTAGAGGTTCCACTAGGAAGCAAGGTACATAACGTCTTTCATGTGTCTTGCCTGAAAAGGCATTGGGCGAGTGGGTGAAAACTACTATAGAGTTACCACCCATGGATGATGAGGGGCACCTAGTTTTGGAACCGGAGTCTATCTTAAAAGAAAGGGAAAGGAAGCTCATAAGCAAGACAATCAGGGAGTTCCTTGTCAGATGGAAGAACTTACCTGAAGAGTATGCCACATGGGAAGGAGAGGAAATTTTGCAGCACCCAACATTACAGTTGTTTGAGGACAAACAACATTTGGGAGGGGAGAACTGTCATGTCCCCAACAAATAATTTTCTAAGAAAAATTCACAATTTTGCAATTTTGGTACTTGATAAATGTTTTGGCATTTGAACTTAGGAAAAAGGGGTATGGAGGCATAAATTAAATTTTTGAAAAGGGGAAGAAGACCAACTTAGGAGAAATGGAAAAATTAAAATGTTGGTGGGTTGTGGGGGCCACCCAAAAGGGAAATTGAACCCCTTGGAGAAATTTGAACTACAAGGGAATGGAAGCAAAAATGGAAGTTCCAACTAGTGGGCCCACAAGGAAGAGAAGGGTAGCAATTATAAATATGAGAAAGAAGCTCTTTTTTGGGGATCCTTGATTGTGCATTTTCAGACTTAGAGTTTGCTTGAGCTGTTTCGCCAAGTTAACCACTGCTGCTTAGCACAGGGATTTCCAAGCGGAAAATCCCAACTCTCTTTTGGTGAACTGAGAGTGTCATCCTAGGGGAGGGGTTGCAGCTGATTGGAGGATTAATTACCAGCTATTTCGAGCCATTTCATCACTTGCTTCAGCCAATGCAAGTTTCCTGGAGGACGCAGAGGAAAAATTCACAGGGTTTGGAAGAGGGGATTCCGGGGGAGCTACACTTGAAGAACTTGCAAAGAATTTCCTTGAGGGAGAGCGAGCCACTTGTGTGATTTGCAGAGCTGGGGGTTGCTGTTTTGGAGAGAGCCAAATTTGTCATTTCTAGCGCCTGCGCACGGGGGGTCTTTCTGGGCGTAGTTGCAATTAAGTAGGATTTGGAGCTGAATTGAGGTGGGAACTTCCCTCATATTCCAGGAGACATTTTGCAGAGAGTTTCGAACCAATTGAGGGAGGATTTGGAGCAGAATTGCAGCAGTATTTCTGGGTTGGACACAGGGCTAGCAGTGGGAGGAATTCACACTAATTTTGGGCATTTACTGGCAGTTAGAGCTAGCCAGAAAGATTTCTGGGTTTGAGTGGTCCGGGGTTGAGGAGCTTATTACTAATTTTGCAAAATTTTTGGAGCAGTTCTGAAGGGTAAAATCATCAATTGCCTCCAACAGTAGCAACAAGATTTTTTGGACAGTGCATTGAGCAGTTTGAGCTAATTCCAGCATGGGTAAATTCTCTATTTCACCTGGGTTTTGCATGCTTGCTGTAGCAAGTCCAGGTGCACTCATTCCTCTCTATTTGTACCCAGGTTGTCCCTGCAATTTATAATAAAATGGCTCAGAGTTGTTATTTATGCTATATGGTGTTTTGATTGTACTTGCATTTGTGGAGTTTTCAGATTTGCATGTTATATCTATTCGCTGTAGCTAGTTCATGTTTAGATATTCACTGAAATTCTCTAGTTAGAATATTATATCCGGAAGCGTTTCCTCCTAAAAATTCTGGTGTCTATTGTTGGTTTATGCTTTGAATTGATGTTGAAGATTAACTAATGCTCTGAAAAGATTAATAAGTTAATATTTTAAGAAATACTGATTCACCCCCCTCTTAGTATTTCTAGCATTACGTGGCTTTGGACTTTTGACCTTGGGCTTACACTGGTACTATGTCGCATGGTTTGGGTTTGATTTCAAGTTTGGTAATGATTAAGTTTGATTCAAATTCAATTTTTTTCATAAAATTTGGATGAGGGTTGACATCAGGGTCGATTATATATATATATATATATATATATATATATATATATATATATAGATATATATATATATACAAAATAAAATATAATTAAGCGTATATTTAATGAAATTCATATATATTACTCATTATATATAAAAATAAATTTACATAAATATAAAATAAAATATTATTTTGTATAAAATGGTATATAACTTTCTTTATCTAGTGGGGGGCCCTGGTTTTGCTGGCTGGTTTCTTCTATCCATGCCCAGTTTTATATATACAAAATAAATTATAATTAAGCGTATATTTAATGAAATTCATATATATTACTCATTATATATAAAAATAAATTTACATAAATATAAAATAAAATATTATTTTGTATAAAATGGTATATAACTTTCTCTATCTAGTGGGGGGCCCTGGTTTTGCCGGCTGGTTTCTTCTATCCATGCCCAGTTTTTCTGTTTATGCTTGTGATGTTTTTTCATCGATCTGGTATCTGTCCTCAGTTTTTTCAGGGGTCCTCTGTGTTTTGGCCTTTTTTTCTGAGACGATGAGTAGTTTTTCTGCTGTGTTTTATTTTGTGTTTTTTGGGCACTTTTCTGCCTCTGGTTTCTGGGTTATCTTTGCAAATGTACTTCCTTTATTTTTAATACAAGACGGCTGTTTTTTCTCTGTGAATATAAAATGGTATATAACTTTATGTTAATTAAAAAATTTAAATAATAAATTTTATATTATAAATTCATATGAATATAAAAAATTTGAATATAAATATATGTTCATAAAAAGATTTTAAGTAATAAATTTTATATTATATAATATATTTATAGTATTGAGAACAATTGGACACCATTTGCGATCTCATGTTTATACCCATATCGATGACTGATTGCTGAGCTCGCACTTTCTTCACTATGGTGTTCTCCATTCATCCAGGTTTCACGCTTCGTTCGGCTAAAGGTAGGTTCTATGCCATGCCAACCGTTGAGGGCCAGGGCTGATTTGTTCAAGGAATGATAAAGGGATCACAAGCAAAGGCGTTCAGTGAGTTTTGATCATGAACAAAGGCCCTAATAATAATAAGAACGGTTGACATTGAAACCAAATCTGTAATCACCCAGTGGGAAGCAGCTATTAATATATTGTTGGTTGAAAACATTTTGTTTATTAAACGACAACGAACCGGAACCAAATCATATGCAAATATCAACCCTATCTTGAACTTCGCTTAACTTGGAAACTTAATGTTCAAGTTTGGCGAACCCTGTGTCTTAGCAATGGTGATGAATGCTGCACTGAAAACTATATGTACCCTTGCTGATAGGCAGTGTAACAATACCTACATTGGATTTACCTTTTAGTCCTATTGAAGCACTTTTTTGGTAATTTGTTGGACATTAATAAAATTATCTCATATTTATGGTGCAAGTGCAGCAAATATTCTAATTAAACATTGTAAAAAACCTTTCGACCTTCCATTATGTTTGAAAGCAAGTCCCTGAGCACCGAAAAAAACTTGTTATATGCTTGGTTCAAGGGAAGATAGCAAGATGAATAATAAATATGTGTGGTTTCTAACACTTACCAATGTGAAATTTGCCACTAACAAATATGTGAAAAATATGTAAAGCCAAAGGAATGCTCAATAGTTCGAATTTTCACCCTAGCTCTATTTTATACACCATAAACTAGCTTTAGTCAAAACTCATGTCTTCTTCCATATTAGATTCCAAAGTTTAATCAAAAAATTTTAATATGTTTCACGGACTCTTTGACGAAGTCCTCTTCTTATGCGAACATCAAAAATGAGTTGTCAACAAAATGGCTATTTACTAATTGTCGTCCCTTTTTAGGTAGAAGGATTTAGTTGATTCTTTCTTTTGCCACCTCTTTTGCATTATTAAAATGAATAAAAGAAAATATTCTTATGATTGACAATTGTTGATTGTGATACATCTAGAAGCATTTGCAAACAATGTTTCTACTGTAGCCTAGAAGCATTTGCAAACAATGTTTCTACTGTAGCCAATATGTAACAGGTAAAAAACCAACAGCCTCCAACATTGCTACGATAAATGGCCATTCTATCGTATGCCTTGCGAAAATCAAATTTTACATGAAGGTACTTTGGATGGTTTGTTTGGCCTGTTCTATGCCTTTCAAAAGCCCTGTTATTTTCCCCAGAGCTTATCTGTTATGGACAGCCTCCTTAGCGTTAGGCATAGTAAGAAATCATTATCATAATCCGTTGTTAGATTGGAGATGATTTATTTATGATGGCATTATTTGTACAGGTATATACAGATATACAAAATTTTCTGTTATTTTACTTGTAATGGACCAAATATTGAAGAAGTTGCATATTAATGTAGGAGTTCAAGAAGAAGCGCAAGCCTGCTTTAAAAGGATTACTATTTCCGGTTTATGCTGAAGTTTCAGCTTCATTGGTAAAACGCTACAATCTGAACTTTACAAAAGATGATGTGGCTTTACTTTGGTTTCTTTGCCGGCAGGTAATATAGCTAGCTTTGAATCTCTCTATCTTTACCTATTTTGATATAGGTGCCATTGTCTTCACACTAGAATATTTGAACATTTTAAAGGCGTAGAAAAAATGTGATTCTTTTAGCAATGCCCTTGGTTTGTTTTAATACAGGAAGCAGCTTTACTAGACAAAACTGATCAAGCGTGTGGACTTTTTACCCAAATGGAGGTAAGTTAATTGCTACGGATCTCTTTTTAAGTAACATATATACTGATTTGTTTCAAAGATATTATAATTCGATTTTTTATTGTATTATACTTGAACGTAAATTTCAATTCATGCAAGTGGACGAGTGATTTGTAGCTTACTGAAAATTTTGTCGGAGCTGTACCGGGTATCATATTTTAGGTTTAACTATCTTGATTGGTGAGTAAGTTTCAGAATCAATGCAATAAAGACAATTAACTATAATTTTTTGACTAAATGCTTTTAAAGATGGCTTTTGAGTGTAGGGATTTTCTAGATTATGTCAATTGGTGGTCTAGAGGGAACATCGTGTGGCATGATTGGAATATGAATATGGTGTTACAAGAAATGATATTGCCAAGGAGATATGTAAATATGCCACTATTATTTTTCTTAAATAGGCTTGACCATGTTCCTTGTTGCCTCAAAATTTAGACAGCCTTGTGAGGCCTCACAAGGCAAAGGCCAGTCCTTGTTGCAACAATGAAAGAGATTGCCACTGTCAACTGAGCAATCTTCCTCCTGCTCTTTAGTGGAATCACACCACAAGGGAGGCTTCCTAGTCATCACCTAAAGGGTATTCTAGCAGAGTTGCGGGGGAGCACTCACCCCCCCCGCTCCCACTCCCAATCCGCGCTCCGGGCGGGAGCGACTTGGAGCAGGTCGAGAGCGCGTTCCCGAAATGGGAGCGATTTCAGGAGCACGCTCCCTAAAAAAATATTTCGCTCCCTGCCTTTTCGGGAGCGTTTTGTTTTTTTTTTGTAGTAATGTTTGAAATGCAATTTTTTTTGAAAGAAACAAATAATTTTTGAGCGGGGCAGCTTAATGATCAAGTCTAGGCCCTAGTATTGATATGCTATTCATTGTAATGTTAAATTCTTAACATTACCATGAAATGACTCAGGATGTTTGAGAGTGGTTTTGGCCTCATTGGATTTCATATGGAGAAAGTAGAATTTTAGATTTCATTCAAAATCCAGCAGACTTATTGGTTTTTCAGGATTTCAGGATTGCGGGATTGCAATGTTTCCATTGAATTTTGTCATGTATTAGGGTATGGAACTCGTATTTAATCAAGAGCACCAATCCCTCTATGTACCTTGATGTTAGTGACATTGGTTGTCGAACTCCTCTATCATGACCTTCCTAAAAATGTACGCATCACTCAAACAAAATCTTGACTGGACATGCTATGCTTGTTCTATCTTATGTTAATGCTTAGAGGGTGATATTAATGACAAAGACCCTGGTTTTCCAACAAGACTAAAAAATTAGACATTTCTCGTGGTGGCAAGAGGCCCAAGCATAAGAAATAGATAATAGATTTACTTCTCTTTTCTAGTTTCTAGTAACTTTTATAACTATTGACTCTTTCATATTTATTATGATATTTTTTTAAACAATATATGACAATTTAAGTTTGAAGTTGGCAATTATAACTCATTAGTAATGAATTATGAATATGATGCTTCATGAAAGTTGAAAGTTGTTTCATTTCATTTCAATTTTATAACATTTCATTTCATGTTAGATATTATTTTTTGTAATGGTTACACTTAGCTTACAAGTACAACTTTGGTGATCAATGATGATAAATGTTATATATTGAATTTTGAAAGCTTGAAACTTTATGATTGATGAATCATGAGACTCAATATGTTGTATGTTACTATGTAACTAACTTGTGGACATGGTTGATGAAGATTATAACTTCTATATGATTGTTGTTGTATGGTTCAATCTATGTTTTTTTATATCTAATTCATTATTCTACATGTTTTTGTTGACATATATGTATCAAAATATAAAAAAATATATATATTATATAAAATACGCTCCGGGATTCGTTCCCAAACCGGGAGCTTCTGAAAATGTCGCTCCTGCTCCCGTTTCGCTCTTGCTCCCCGCTTTCGCTCCCGCTCCCAAGTAACATTGTATTCTAGATTGTATGGGTCAAGGTGATGCAAATATGGACCACGACACCATTATTTTTGTAAAGGAAAATGTATCATGCTCCAAGCCTCTCATGAGGCAAAGACCATACTTTGTTGCAACAATGAGGGAGATTTCCATTGTCACCTGAGCAATTTTCCTCCTGCTCTTTAGCGGAATTGTGCCACAAGCTAGGCTTCCCAGTGATCACCTATTGAAGACACTCTTTAACGGACAAAGACACAATTCTATTTGTAAGAACATTGTATCATGCACCAAGCCTAAAAGATCAAGATGTGCAACAACAAAGAAATTCTAGGCACGCATGATCCAAATAAAGGGTTTATGAATGATACATTCAACAAAGGAGAAGGCAAACCCTCAAATTAAGCCCTAATTTGAAGCCCTTGCTAGTGTTGGGGTTTTTCTAGGTCACAAATTGCTTATAGAAGATGACACAAGCCCTTCTAGGGAAAATTTAACCATGCAAAAGGCTATATTTTGAGTTCGATGACACAACAAGGTTAAATCCAAGTCTATTTAGCTCCGACGTTCATCTAAGGATGCCCTAATTGAATTCAACCCTACAAAATAGCCTTGGCGGCTTGCCTTGAATGACTTAGAAAATAAGAATAAGGGAAAATATTTATGTTTTAGAGATTTTTGACCAACGAAGGATTCTTATGCCTATTCTTACTTGGGTGATGGATTCCTTAGGGCTAATAAGAGGATGAATTAATGCTTGGAGTAAGGGGGGAAACCTTGTTTTCACTTGTACAAACCCTAACTATCTTCTTTGTGAGGGGAAAAATTAAATAGGGGAAGCTCTATAGTAGGTCCCCTATGGATATCAAGGAAGATAGATTTAACATGTAACAAATCGACCAAGATTTTCCTAAATAATATGCATTTAGGCATGGAACAAAGAAAACCTAGCAATAATTAATTACATGAAAAACAATAAAATCCTGGAATAAAAGCTTGCAAATTTTCTTTCATGAAATAACCTTCTTTCAATCCCAAAAATACATCTCCAAGTCAAAAACCAATCTCTAATAGCAATAACACCAAAAATATCTCATCTCCACTAGTCGCAAGTTTACACAGGGCTATGCAAAGTTCTTTGAAAGAGGCCAAAATCCATGAGTGCTGCTGAAAAGATACAAAGGAGTGATCATCTATTTATATGAGGTCAATTACTCTCAATAATTAGCCTAAAAGCCCTATTACAAGCTTAATTTTTAGTGTACATGAAGAAAATGGGTTGCAAGCCAAACTAGTAGCTCATTGTAATAAAATGAATCACAAAAACCCACACATGTGGGTCAAAACTCCTCTCTAGCATGATGTCATGCTCTTTTAGGGAAATAAAAGCTCTGAAAATGCATGGAAGCCCACAAGTCATGCCTCAAACTGTGTCCATTGTTGAAGAATCTGGGGCAATTAGGTGTAGAGTGATTCTTCGAGACTAGATAAACATTTGTGAAGTCTTTTTACTTTTCTTGTCTTTGTTAGCTTAATCTTCTTCTTCTCTTATTAATGCATGTGTGTGTACTTCATCAAACTGCTATCAAAACATAGAACAAGAACACAAGATATTGGTTCTCTGCCAGGGCCAAAACCTCTCTTCTCTTGAGAGGAAAACCCTTCGGTAAGTTTTCTCTTATTGAAGCTTCTTTCTTGATCAATGCCAAACCCTAGACCCTTGACTAGAAGATCCTCCAAGCATAAGTCAAGTCCTTCCTTTTCTCTGCACTATGTCTCCCCGACACTTTGTCCATCTTCTTCCGTCAGTTTGTCCCTCGACACTTCATCCTCCTTCCGACACTTCATTCTTTCTTCGACTGTTAGTAGTCTTTCTAGAAGAGATACTTATCTTTAGTGATATCTTTCACCTAAGAATACTCCTTCTCTTGATCAACCGAGTCCCTTCTTGATGTATAGTGGTAGGCTTAGTGTGACATCATTGCAGCCCTAATTCTCGCATGTGTGAGATTTCTTGTTGATGTTATCTGGCTCCTTTTTCCTTCGCTTGAGGTCCTTCGTTCTTTGCTTGGATAGGAGGTATAGTAGGCCTAGTTTGTAGCCCAAACAATGAGAGATGAGCAACTTTAATGTTGTTGTTGGAGTGACCGCAGATAACCCTCCTATTCCGCGCACGTGTGGCTGCAATTCACCCTAAAACAGTCCTTTATACCTCATCCTTTGCTTGAGTCCGACTTGACTTCCTTTGCTTCTATGGGTGCTTCTAATGGTGCCATTGCTTCTTTTGATGGTGACTTTTCTAGGAGGAGACTTGACTTTGCTTGGAGGTGACTTCTTTGACTCTTATACACAATGTAATATATGCTTAAGTTTTTTAACATAATTCTTTTGACCTTTTGACTTACCTATAGCACTTTAACATGGGCTAGACCTACTTCAATGAGCAAGAAACTGATTAACATATATCATAAAAATAATATTTTTTTTCTTGGATAAATACAAATATCAAAAGTACATTTATGAAGACCGAACCTAGTTACATTTCCTTCAACATCCATGTGTGAAAAGCCTGCTTTGTGTGCCCCACATCATCTCCAAAGGGATTAGAAAGATATGGTGGTACAAATTCTGTCAAGTGTTGGGGCTCCAAGTTGTAGTACACGCCCTCCCTTGTCATCATGGGGATGACCATCATCATTTGTATTCTGGATCAAACTATGCCCATCAAATAATGTTAAAGCCAACCTTGGAGCATGCTGGTCTGCTGGGTACATCATTAAGAATCTCGAACACTAGGCAAATTGAGCTTAATGTTTTAGCATCTAGGGGTGGTCTAAGGTGTCAATCAACTGCTGGAATCATCACATTGCCCACCTCGTTACTATGGAGGAGCATCACTACATTTACAAGGTCATTACTGCTCTTTGGAAGTGTAGTACAACCTAGGCATGATGTGGAGTGAAGGCATGGAATGTGTGCCCTCAAGGCCTCTGTTGAATTGTGAAGGACCACCTAGCAAAACCATCTCAAACTCAAGTGAAAGTAACCGTTCATTGGAGATAATGAATATGGATGTTGTTGATTTTTCATGATCGTCTAATATGATAATTACTTGCAATGATTTCCTAATTAATTCTTCTTGTGTCAAATTCATTATTAAGCAATTATACATATAAAATCTCAATAGTAAAACAATAATGATAGTAGAATCATGAAGAGACAACCAAACACAAGACACAAATTTTTACCTGGGAAAACCCTAACTAGGGAAAAACCCAAAAATCTTTTCGTAGGAGAACTTCAATTCATCAAAAATACATTCAGAGATTTAACCAACCCTTCTTCCATGACTAACATACTCTCAAGGCCTTGACCCTTCTTCTCTTTCTGCGATCCTCTCTTAACTTCATGCCTTCATTCTTGACACCTCTTGTAACAACATTCTAGGGATTTGGCCCTCCTTTGACCCAAAACTAAGGCTCTCGGCCTTCTCTAGGGATTCGACCTTTTTAGAACAAATACACAAATAAAATACCTGAGGCCTTTCAACCTCCCGCAAACAAATAGCTTCGTCCTTGAAATTCTACCTCAGAACAAACATAATTCATTGTTCAAATTCTTCCTTAGATGTCTACTTTGTTGTACGTGTGAACAAATAGATGGTGATCCAAAATTGATGAAGATGATGGCTCAGATAAGGAGGGCTATTGCCCTTTTTATAGTGTTCTAAGGTGCCCCAAGAGGAGGGTCATAGAGTTGGGCCGACTTGCCTTTTGGAGGCAAATCAAATTAAATTTTTTCTTTTTCTTTTAAAGCCAACTTGAAAAAATTTGAATTTGAACTTTTCATTTTGATTTTGTGAGCTAATGTAGCTAGGGAATACCTCCCGTAACTACCCAAAATTCAATAGATGCATCATAGTGGACCATTCTTGATTTTTAAGGGCAGAAGAAGACTTCAAATTGGTATCACCTTCAAATATCTAACTAGACTAGGCCTCGTAAAAGTGTTCCCTACCTTGTTAGGGGTGGCTAGACGGTCAACCCTATTTGGTGCTTCCATTCTCTAATGGGAGGTGACATGTCCAAGGCCTTCAATTCATATGTGTTTGTGATAGTGAGCACAGTGGAGGGAAAATGCTTCATAGCTAGGTGCCATGGTCATGGGACTAGTGGATGGAGGTCCATGATCTTTAGTGTATAGATGTATGGAGGGAGCAATCTTGGAGGCTTGAATTATCCCTTTCTTGGGCTTGCATTTTCCACCCCTTTGGTGTTCCTTTTACTTATTTTGATAATGTTTTGATAAGGAACATAGCTTAGGTGTCCAAGCTTGCTTTTAATCATATAACATTTATTACCCCTTATTTATTTATTTAGGTGTCTTCTCATTCATCAGGGTTGGGACATGCAAGGGTTCTTTTTTTATGTGATGGAGCATCTAGAGCTCAAGAACCAAGTGATGTCTAATAATGGAGGTATAGCTCATGCTAGGCTTTTGCCCATGCACTAATTATTGTCCTATCCATCTTTTGCATTTTAACATTTTTTTTTTTTCTTTCATTGTGGCCATCTTATGCTTTTACCTTTCTTTTATTTGCATCAACCTCTAGGGAAAAGTTTTCTAGCCTTGACTCAAGGATGTGGATGTGAGAGTGCCAATCTCAGTGAACCAATGACAACAATCCCAAAGCAAGGATGTGAAATCAGGGGAGTGATGAAAAGTGATGTGAAATCAAGGGAGATTGATGAAAAGTGTTAAGTATGAAGTGGTCATGGACATATTACTTCAATCCATGTTTTCCCAAGTAGTGTCCCTTCTATAACCCTAAGGCCTCAAAGATGGTCCCATTAGACTAGGGCCAAAGACTAACCCCCCTGGTAAGGTGAGAGAACAAGTTTACAGTCAAGATCGGTCAATCATCTAGACCACCCTTTTATCCATGTTAGAATGCCCAAAACATTAAGTGAAAACACATGATTGCAAAATGGTTAAAGTACTTACCGAATGGTGACCCACGTTCCTTCAAGAGGAATGCTGGATGGTGAGAAGTGTTTGACCAATGCAAATGTTTGAGAAATGTGGCATATTATCATATATTGAATAGTGTATAGGGCTTTTGACTGGCTGGCTGTCCAAGAATAATCTAGAAGGCGGATCAAGTCATGTTTTAATCTTAGTCATTGATTAGAGACTTAATCTCGAATGTTGAAGACTCAATAGGAAAAGTACAAAATGGGGGCTTGGGGTTCATTTGAAAACACACAGAGAGATTGAGGAAATCGATTTTTTGAGGTGAGAAGTTCTCATGAGGAAAATCGATTAGGGAGATCTTGTAATTGAGGGGTAGTGAGAATCCAAAAGGACTTTCTGGAGAATATGTTAAGTTATGGTATGTTCTATGCTTATAACAGTTTACTTTTTTTTCTTATTATATTCCACCGATTAGCAATCACATGTACATAAAGTAAAGTGCAGATAGAACATTAAACGATTGACAGAAAACAAGCCAAGACAAGAGACACAAGATGTGGCGGCTAGCCAGGGACAAACCCCACAATGTGTGGGGAAACACTTTGATCAAATATTCTTTTATCTTCAATAATTCAGCAGAGAGAAATAGTACAATAAATCTGATTCATATCAGCAGTACCAAACCCTAGATCAGCAGCATCAGTATTAGCGGCTTCATTATCAAAGTAGGGCAGACGATATCTCATAAATCGACCGTCGGATTGACTTCATTCCACCACCAAAAGTTTCGGCTTCCAGAGGAGGTTCAGATGAACCTACAACACAGTTCAGATGAGGAGATCTTCTAGGCCACGCAAGTCAATCATTACTTCTGCAGTTGCAACTTCAGTTTCAACAGTTTCCGGCTTCAAACTAGGGCAATCGATATCTCACAAACCGACCGTCGGATTGACTTCATTCCACCACCAAAAGTTTCGGCTTCCAGAGGAGGTTCAGATGAACCTACAACGCAGTTCAGATGAGGAGATCTTCTAGGCCACGCATGTCAATCTTTACTTCTGCAGTTGCAGCTTCAGTTTCAGCAGTTTCCGGCTTCAAACTAGGGCAGTCGATATCTCACAAACCGTTCGTCGGATTGACTTCATTCCACCACCAAAAGTTGCGGCTTTCAAAGGAGGTTCAGATGAACCTACAGCGCAGTTCCAAAGAGGAGATCTTCTAGGCCACGCAAGTCAATATTTACTTCTGCAGTTGCAGCTTCAAATTCAACAGCTTCCGGCTTCACATGTGTGAGAGAGAGACCCATTTCAGCGCAGTAGAGAAGAGACTCATATCTGCGCAGTAGAGAGAGAGAGATGTGATGAGATGAGTGAGTCTAAATGACGAAAAGTCCTCTTATATTTATACACAACGTTGATGGGTGAATAGATGCGACTGTTGGGTTTCTGAGCTTACATGAGTTGTAGGTCGGCTTGATAATAATTCCATAATCAAAATATATTCATATCTCCATGAATACTTATCGGAATTCGATGATCTTTATATCAATCCTACACCTCTCGACGAAAAATATTATCAGCCATGAATAAGATGACCCACATGATGTTTTGCCCTGGTTGCCAATTTTAACACTCCCTCTCAACCATGGAGAACTTCATCTGAAATCTGTCTATCGGTCGTTACTATTCATCCATCAAATGCACTGCCCTGTACAGCCTGACCCTTGCCCTGCTATGCTCTATTCTGCCTGTTCTGCTTTGTCTTGTTCTGCCTGCACTAATCTGTATTGTTTTGCTCTGCTCTTGCATTGTTCTGTTCTGCTCTGCTTTTGTCCGAATTATGAAGAAGAAGAAATGATCGAGGATGTATCATACTAACTCAAAGTCAGTCTCAGAGTATGTACCACTGGTCCCAGACCAGTCTGAACCAAACCCAAGTCAGCGTCATAGTGAGTACAACTCCAATGGTCCTAGACCAATATCATCCTCCACTGACTCAAAGTCAGTCTCAGAGTATGTACCACTGATCCCAGACCAGTCTCAACCGACCCGAAGTCAGCGTCATAGTATGGTACAACTCCTACCACTGGTCCCAGACCAGTATCATTGATCCCAGATCAATGGAGGTCATCCTAGCATAGGGAGTACGGTAGTTACAACGATGCGTCCATCGGTACTACTATGGTCCCTAACTTCATTTCCCTGCTCATTGATCAAATGAGAGGTACTTTCCATGAGTCCTAGACTGCATGGGTAGGATGCCTCGACATGAGAACTAATCAATCCTGTCCTCACAGGAGAACACATCAATCCTGCTACAATTGCCATGGAGAACACATCAATCCAGGCCTCACAGGAGAACACATCAATCCTGCTACAATTGCCATGGAGAACACATCAATCCAGGCCTCACAGGAGAACTCATCAATCCTGCTACAATCCCCGTGGAGAACACATCAATCCAGGCTGCCATGGAGAACACATCAATCCAGGCCTCACAAGAGAACTAATCATCCTGCTACACAGGAGAGCGAATCATCCTGTTCTACAAGAGAGCGAATCATCTTGTCCCACAAGAGAGCGAATCATCTTGTTCCAGTGTGCACCATCAGGGGAGGGTGAGTCACCCTGTGGTCATATGTTGCTCTAGTAGGAACCGCAAGCCCTTAGAGCTCCCAGAGCTCAATGTATGCAACATGCAGGACCCTTGTACAAAGGTTTCTTGCCGACTCCAAGTCGTTTTGGAAAATCACAGATTAGATCTTTCCTCGGGGCTTTGACAAGGTGTATCAACCTGTACATCATCTTAATGTGATGGAGCTTCCTTGCTCATCAACTTACCATATCCCAGATGATGTCTATCTGCTAGAGCAATTGACGAATACGGGATTCCTCAATAATCGAATCCCACCTCTGGTTGTTACAAAGAATCACAGTGGTATCCAATGTAAATCCAAACAGCTCACTGAAGAGCTTTCACAACCAGACTGCCTCACACGAGGTTATGCTAGCAACAATATATCCTGCTTCGGCGGTGCTCAAAGCTATCGACTTCTGCTTCCTGCTCATCCAGGATATCGAAGAAGATTCCAAGGTGAAACAGTACTCGGAAGTGCTCTTACGGTCCACCACACTGCCTGCCCAATCAACATCAGTATATCCAAGTAGTCTCACATCTCCGGCAGTGTATCTTAATCCATGAGAGATTATGTCCTGAAGACATCTCAGAAGATTCTTGGCATCAATCAAGTGAGGCTCAACCAAATATGAGCTCACAATGCTAACTTCAAAACATATGTTCGGACGGAGGTTCACCAAGAACATCAATGCAAATGAGTTTTTGAAACTCAGAGGCATTTCCCAAGTCTGGTCCGACATCACTACCATATAACTTCTAAAAGTTAAGATCCTCGAGGTAGTCACAGGCTTGCAGTCTATCATACCGAATCTTTCCAATATATTTACCACATATTTTCCTTGAGATAGGAAAATTTCCCTTGGCTTCTGCCACACTTCAAGTCCTTGGTCCTTCATTTCAAATTCAAAAGCCATCTCCCTCTAACATTTGTGAATGAGGGTTTGCACCTGTTAGAAAGAGGTCATCCACATACAATACCAGTATGAGAGGCTTGTCATCTTCAACCTTAAAGTAAAGGTTAGGATCGGCTTCACTCTTAGTGAATCCCAACTTCATAAAGTAGCTATCGATCCTCTCATACCATGCTCGGGGTGCTTGCTTCAGCCCATAGAGAGCTTTCTTCAACCTGCATACATGAGATTTTCGATCATAAATCTCAAATACTTCGGGTTGCTCCACGTAGACCTCTTCTTTGATTGAGCCATGCAAGAACGCAGTCTTGACATCCATCTGATGTAGGTTCCATCCTTGTGAAGTGGCAAGGGCTATGATCGAGCAGATGGTCGTATATCTGGCAACACGTGCAAATATCTCATCATAGTCTATACCTCCCTTTTGGGAGAAACCTCGAGCAACAAAACGAGCCTTATACTTTTCCGTGCTTCCATCTGCTGCATGCTTTATCTTGTAAAGCCATTTGGAAGTAACAACAGTCTTGTCCTAGGGTCTGGGAACTACTTCCCAAACATCATTCTTTATGATAGACTCATATTCTTCGGTCATAGCATCCTTCCATACTTGATGCTTGACGGCATCTGAGAATGACGAAGGCTCATTTTGTATGATCGTGCTCATGATGGTCAGGTATCCTTGATACCTATTAGGTTTCTTACTTTCACGAAAGGTTCCTCGGGGTGCAGCATGTCCTTCAGCATCATCAAGTAACCCCTTAAGCCATGAAGGCCTCTTCCTAGAAGAGGAAGGCTCATATGGAGGAGGATCAATGGGATCCATGGGTTCTTCTACATCAGGCATTGATTCATCATCCTTTTCTTTGGGTTCCCTAGTGTCGGCTTCTTGAGAGCTCCTCAAAGTCGGAAGATTGATCACCTTGCTGAGAGCCATATCTTCGTCAAAGGTGACATCATGACTAATTATGACTTCCCTTTGACCGGCTACATAGATTCTATAGCCTTTAGTATTTTCTCCGTAGCCCATGAAAATTCCCTTCTTTCCAGATGCTCCCAATTTATT
Organism: Pinus tabuliformis; assembly: GCA_031772625.1. Taxonomy (NCBI): domain Eukaryota; kingdom Viridiplantae; phylum Streptophyta; class Pinopsida; order Pinales; family Pinaceae; genus Pinus; species Pinus tabuliformis. Next base: position 421,734,044 of record CM062816.1, read on the forward strand.
TCTTTTCTCTTTCGACACATGAAAGTATACAGGGCTTCCAAAAATTTTAAAATGAGAAACATCAGGTTTCTTACCAGTGAATTTTTCTTCAGGAGTCTAGGAATCCAATGCTTGATGAGGGCATCAATTTTGTACATATACGACGGTGATTGTAGTTTCAGCCCATAGGAACTTTGGAAGTCTTTGATCATGTAGCATGGCCCGGACAACTTCCATCATCGTGTGGTTCTTCCTTCCTGCCACACCATTCTTCTCAAGAGTATGTGGTGTAGTAGTCTCCCTCTTAATACCAGCCTTAGATATGCCTGAGTGAACCAACTGTAATACGTCGGAGGTCTTGCTTTGGCTTGAGGGGAACGGTCCTCTTTTGAGCTTTCCTTCGACACATCCCGAACATACACCTTCTTTCTCTACTTGGAATTTGGGCATCCCTATCACCATTTGTTTTACACCAAGTAGAGCTTTGTAATGAAGGTGGGCAAACCTCTGACGCCAAAGATCGGACTGAAGAGTTGTGTCACAAGACATGACACCTAGCGGACTTCCATCGACCTGATATGATGAATCAACACTAAACCCAAGAGTAAAGGAATTTCCATATACATACCTTGCCATTGCTTAAGGTTACCTTGTAGCCTTTGTCTTCCATTGCCGAGATGGACACCAGGTTCTTTTTGAGATCAGGTACATATAATACATCTTGTAAGTGAATCATATTACCTTGATTCAGTTTAAGAGAAACATTGCCTACACCTTTCACTGGGTATTTCATGTCATCTCCAAGGACAATTTCCAGGTTAATTTCTTTCTCTACCAGATTATAGAGTACTTCTTTGTAACCAGTGAAGTGTCTTGAGGGACCACTATCAATGAGCCAAATTCCCATTGAGTCCGAAGGAGCGGAGGTAGATAGTGCAGCTGGTAGATAATATTCAACCTGCTTGTCGTCAACAGTGTTAGATTCATACCTGGAATTTCTAGCCTTCTTGAATGGTTTCCCTCTTCCTTGATTTCCCGCATTCCTTTTTCCTTTGTTGTTGAATTTTCCATTCCTTTGATTACCATGAGAGGTATTTTGATCATCGTCACGGTGAGAGTCCTTTCTATCAGGGCATTCCCTTGCATAGTGACCTGCTTTATTGCAAATGAAACATCGTCCTTTTCTTCCACCCTTAAATCCAGCCTTTCTTTTTGATTTAGACCCAGAATTATTTCTTTTCTTAGCATGAGAAGAAAAAGCAGCAGGAGGACCTTTAGGCAAGGGCATTTCCTGCTCTTCTACCCTTGTTTGTTCTTGAATGCATCTAGCCATTAATTCCTCGAAACTAGGAATTACATTATTGTTCAGAAGAGTAGTTCTGAACACAAAACTTGATTTGCATCATTAACTTTAAATAAACTCACCAGTTTGTCTTAGATTTCCTTGGAGGTGTCTAGATCAAAGATGTAGGCCACCAAGCGCTTGTTGATAGAGTCCCGGATGATCTTCTTTGTTTTGACTTCTCCATTTTTCCATTTGCCCCAGGCAGCAACAGATGCATTTGATGAAGGCTCAACAATATTGCCTCTTACATGGTCCAGCACTCCTTGATCTTCAAGGGTTAGATCGATAGACATCTTCTATCTGTGATAGTCAGCTTTCTCACGGAGCTTGTCTTCGGCAGGAAAGAGTGTTGAGGACCCCATAGTTCTTTTAGGATAGCCTTGCCAATCTTCTCTTCAATGATTGCTCTTGCTCTTGCTCGGGCTTTGTCTTCACCTCAGCTCTGATACCAGGTTAAGTTATGGTATGTTCTATGCTTATAACAATTTACTTCTTTTTCTTATTATATTCCACCGATTAGCAATCACATGTACATAAAGTAAAGTGCAGATAGAACATTAAATGATCGACAGAAAACAAGCCAAGACAAGAGACACAAGATGTGGCGGCTAGCCAGGGACAAACCCCACAATGTGTGGGGAAACCCTTTGATCAAATATTCTTTTATCTTCAATAATTCAGCAGAGAGAAATAGTACAATAAATCTGATTCATATCAGCAGTAGCAAACCCTAGATCAGCAACATCAGTGTTAGCTGCTTCATTATCAAACTAGGGCAGACGATATCTCACAAACCGACCGTCGGATTGACTTCATTCCACCACCAAAAGTTTTGCCTTCCAGAGGAGGTTTAGATGAACCTACAACGCAGTTCAGATGAGGAGATCTTCTAGGCCACGCAAGTCAATCTTTACTTCTGCAGTTGCAGCTTCAGTTTCAGCAGTTTCCGGCTTCAAACTAGGGCAGTCGATATCTCACAAACCGACCGTCGGATTGACTTCATTCCACCACCAAAAGGTTCGGCTTCCAGAGGAGGTTCAGATGAACCTACAACGCAGTTCAGATGAGGAGATCTTCTAGGCCACGCAAGTCAATCTTTACTTCTGCAGTTGGAGCTTCAGTTTCAGCAGTTTCCGGCTTCAAACTAGGGTAGTCGATATCTCACAAACCGTTCGTCGGATTGACTTCATTCCACCACCAAAAGTTGCGGCTTTGAAAGGAGGTTCATATGAACCTACAGTGCAGTTCCAAAGAGGAGATCTTCTAGGCCACGCAAGTCAATCTTTACTTCTGCAGTTGTAGCTTCAAATTCAACAGCTTCCGGCTTCACATGTGTGAGAGAGAGAGAGACCCATTTCAGCGCAGTAGAGAAGAGACTCATATCTGCGTAGTAGAGAGAGAGAGATGTGATGAGATGAGTGAGTCTAAATGAGGAAAATTCCTCTTATATTTATACACAACGTTGGTGGGTGAATAGATGCGACTGTTGGGCTTCTGAGCCTACATGAGTTGTAGGTCGGCTTGATAATAATTCCATAATCAAAATATATTCATATCTCCATGAATACTTATCGGAATTGGATGATCTTTATATCAATCCTACACCTCTCGACGAGAGGAATCTAATAAAAATATTATCAGCCATGAATAAGATGACCGACATGAAGTTTTGCCCTGGTTGCCAATTTTAACAGAATACAAAACAAAGAGGTGGAGAGAGCTTACAGAGAAGCAATGTAGTAGCCAGGAGAGCTGATGTAGAAAAGTTGCCAGTCACGTAGAATCCAAAACTATCGGAACAGTTGGGAGAGCTGATGTAGAGGCAGTGCAGTAGCTGGGAGAGTTGACACAGAAAAGCTACCTATCACGCAGAATCCTAAACTGTCGGAAAATGTCGGAACAATCGGGAGAGTTGATGCTAGGCTAGTTTGGGCCAATGGAAGGCTGACGCAGAGCCAATGCAGAAATAGTCGGGGTTAGCAAGTCTTGTGCTAGATCAATCGGAATTCTGCCGGGTGAAGTGAGGTAAAACTCACTTAGATTTTACACCAATATTTTCTCTGTAAAGGATTGCTAGATGAGCATCCTGGATTTGTATTCAGATATTTCTCCTGCATGATAATAAACCCTCGGAACTGTTGCACCGGTTTTCCCGCATTGGGTTTTTATGGTTACTATTGTGAGGTCAAATATTTAATTAGCGTAGGCTGCAGAAGTAATCTGCTTCAGTATTCAGAAGAATAACTCATGAATGTAATTTAAAAATCAAGTAGGTAAAGTAGCTTCAAATTTGTTGCAGTAGGAGTTCCTTCATTAGTTGGAATTTTCACATCTTATTATACCATCATACCTTGAATTCCACGAGTTGGAATTCCTGAAGAAAACATTTTGCTTCCTTTCTAGGTTGGTGAATCCTTTGAAAAGGATTCCATTAGAGAAACTTAAGGATCTGCCATATCCTTACCTGGTAGATGCTTCCTTTATTGACTATGATGATCCCAGTCGATGATGACCTCTGCTCCTTTCTATAAGTATCAATGAGATTTACTAAGAGCTTCCTATTCCTTGTAATCAGTAGGATTTGTACCAGACATACTTTTTGCTTCTCATGTCACGAGCTCTTACTACTAATGCTTCTATCATGTTATTTTCTAATCTGATGCATCCTATCTTTATTTAAATTGTACCCTATCTATTATTTTCAAGTGGAAAGTACCTTCTAGAGAAGAAGATCATCTCAGTCATAGTAGAGAGCTTTTACTTCTTCATTCTTAGGTTTCTTTGATTCAGGTTTTTTCACTTCTTCAGTAATGTGTGCTTCTTCCCTATTCCTCTTTTCTTTACTACGATTAGGACAATCTCTTTTATAATGCCCAAGTTCATGACATCCATAGCATCTTATCTTATCCATGTTCTTCCTTTTCTCTGGAGGACCGAACTTTCCAAAGTTTCCTTTTCTTCTTGTCATTGTAGCATATGCTTAATTTTACTCACTTGGTCCGACATCAATCTTTACCTTCAGTCTGGTTTCTTCAATCTTACATGTGTGTTTATTTCTCTCCTATGTCGTATTTAGTTTCTGCAGTATTTGTTTTGTGTAGGGTACAATGTATGTATTTCTATATTTGCTGTAGAAAACTGCAAGTAATTAGCAAATAGGTGAAATATCATCAGTTTGCTGCAGAGATCGTGAACAGAAGAACTCAATTGTAGAAGGAAGAGGGAATTCGAAATTACTGCAGAGGCAACAATTCCAAATCCTAGAGGCAACGCAGTCCTTGGGCCAAGGAGGTCGAAGTTTTGAGGAGAAATCGGTTTCTCTGAGTGAGTCGACAGAGAAATTTGATCACCAGACTGATGCTTTCCAGAGGCAGAAAGGAGCAACGTATTTTCATTGCAGAGCAGATCTTTAGTTGAGACCTAGATATTTTACAGCGGTTGCTAGCAGAATAGCGTCAGAGGGAGAGAAGAGCACATACTGAGGGAATTCCTTCGTCAGAGGGCTTCTACGCAGAAGTTCAGATTTTCTTAGTAGAGCAGCAAGAGTTGTGTGCGGGATTTCTCACTCCAGAAGTGAGTGTGAATTGCTGGTCAACAATTGCGTAGAGGAGAAGAGGAAGCAGTTCAAATTTTTCAGGAGAGATGAGATCAGCTGGTTTGAGAGATCAAGATCGGGGGACAAAGCCTCCAACTATGTGATCTGGAAGGCTAGGATCTCCTGCCTTCTAAATGAGCACAATCTCAAAACTTATGTCGATATTATGGTAGCTATACCTGTTGATGGAGATCCGCTCAAGAAGTACAAGGCTGAGATGCTGAAGACTAAGAAGATCATTCTCGACAAGGTTTGAGATCATATAGTATCCCAAATAGCCGACAAGGATATTGCCTGGTAGGCGTCGGAAGCCTTAGATTCGCTATACGAAGGATATTCCGAGCAGCGGAAGATGTACTTAGAGGAGAAGCTGAGATGCATAAGGATGCAGAAAGGGGAGCATGTGGACTACTTCTTTACGAGGCTTCAGGATGTCCGGGACTAGCTGGCTTTAGTAGGGTCAGCACCGAGCCCTGAGAGTTTGTACGATTAGTGTTGAATAGCGTTTCTGTAGATTGGCAAGTTTTCGTCTAGAGCATCTTGGGCAGAGAAAAATTGTCAGGTTGGGAATGTGTGTGGGCTAATCTGCAGCAGCAGGAAATGAGGCGTGATGTGGTGAAGGCCACAATCAGTGGCTGCAGCAGCAGTGGTACAAAGCAATGAAGGAAGAGGAGGACATGGCCCTTGCGTCGAAGGGGCAGCAGGGGCAGTGCAGAAGAAACAAGGATATTTCAAAGATCAAGTGCTTCAGGTGTGGCGAGTTGGGCCACGACAACACTCAATGTCCTCTCAGAAAGAAGGAAAAGGGGGAGAAGCAGGATCAACAAGCTACATCTGCAGAGATCGATAGGTTGTCGCCCAGTCTGGACAAAGAGTTTGCCATGATTGTCGAAATGCCTCTAGGGGTGACGTGGGGCGATTTAGAATTGTAGTCCCAGAGAGTTATAAGATGGGCAGGATCCTTGAGTAGTCCACTTCTTGGATCAAGACCTTGCTACGGGAGCCCATAATCAGCAGTAGTAGGATGGATCAGTGGTAGTTGGTGCAGTTAGGTGCCAGAGTGACAGATGCAGTAGCTAGTAGCAAGTCAGAGGCTGAGCATCACAGAGCAGAGTCAGCAACAGCGTAGAGGCTTCAGTGACAATGCAAAGGTTAGTAGCAATCAAAACTCGAACAACAGATGCATCATACTGAACACAATTGGTTCAGTGTTTTGGATGCTTTTCTGTTGCAAATTTTGCAGTTGCAGCAGGAGAAGATCGCGAGAGGGTTGTAGTGCAAATGTAGTAGTTGTCAGTAGTTCAACAGTAGCACAGATGCAACTCATATTAGAGTTGCGCAGTAGTTGGTGTGAAAATTTCTGAATCTAACACATCAAAAACCCCTACTGCAATTTATGGTTTACTATCTCCTACTTGTTCTTTATATTAACAAGTTATTTAATTACATAAACATCGAAGTAAACACAAATTCAACATTCACAGATATACAGATCATGCACTGAAGCAAACAAAAACAATAACACAAGGGACACCGTTATTTTTGGACAATCGTCCTTGAAAAACCCAATTCTGGAAAACTGGTGCAACATATATGAGGGTTTTATTATTAAGCAGATTTCTGAATACAACTAGGGTGCCAGAAATGGCTCACCCTTCAGAGAATATCCTTGGCAGTAGAACCTCTCTCTGGAGAAAGATATTCCGGCAAATCAGGAACCAAATGATCAACCCCACTGTGACTTTGATTGTTCCTTGTGTTGGATAGTGAAAGCTGCTCCAAAAAGTCCTCTGGAATTGCGTCACCCTCTCCCGGTTGATATGCTCTCACTCTGCCCCACAGAACCTCTTCAGTGCAGCCTCTTCAGCCCAGCGTCAGTCTCTACAACCCTTTGCATCATTTGCATTAGCCTTTGTGGCTTTCTGTGTCAGCCTTCACGTCCTCTGCACCTGCCTCTTAGGCTTCTGCGTCCTCTATGCTGGCCTCCTTAGCCTCTACGTCAACCCTCATAGGCTCTGCGTTGCCTCTTCCGACTCTTTGTTGTCTCTCTGATATGTATTCTTCAGGCTTGGATCGAAATCCCTTGTTGAACTGCCCCTCACTGCAACTGATCTCTACCTCGATTTCCTCAGCAAACCTAGCCATAGAAAATCGAATTCTTAATCTCTCTTGGTGTGTCTCCAACTGATTCTCAAGCCTCCTCTTATACTTTTCCTGTTGACGATTCAATGACTGAGATTAAGTCCCTAATCAACGGCTAAGATTAGAATTGGCTTGATCCTTGTCACTTAGAACTTTCTCACCCATTTTATATTAATACACATTAATATTTTTATTTTCCTAAGTTCAGACTTAGGGACCCATTAAAAATATTAATTATTTTAATATCTCTTCATCTAGGTGGAATTTCTCCAAACGATTTCTGGGTCTTGGAGATCTCATGTGCCTTAGCCTGTCTACCAAATTTCAAGGCTAGAGCACAATTGATGCTACCCAAAATCAACAATTGGTGGGTAGTAGAGCTAGACATCAGCGGTGCAGCAGGTGATGGTGCAGAGATAGAGTGATACTTCAATAGGTTGCAACACTAGACCACATTCCTCACTAAGAGGGAGTGTTGTTTTTTGTAGCACCAGATGTGCTGTTGCCTCGATATTTTGCAAAGAGGCTAAGACATGCATTCTCCAATACCCAGAAATCGTTTGGGAAATTCCACCTAGAGATGATTTAATTAAAATAATTAACTTTTTTTAAATGGTTCCCTATGTCTAAACTTAGGAATTCTGGTTAATTAAAGGGTATTAATTAAATCAGGTGTGAATCCTTTAGAATAAGACGAGGAACAACTCCCACTTAGTCTTAGCCCTTCATTATGTTTTAATCATGACCGTTGGAGCTCCAACGAGAGATTATAAGGAGTTTGATGGGCACTTGGAGAACACATCGAATGAGAGATAAGAGATCAAATTTCTCAAGAGTAGCAACATTGAGTTGCCGAAGTGAGTTGGAGTGATCTTCTTGCAGTGAAGGGCAGGGATAGTAGTCCGAAGGAGAGTTTTCTAGATCTGAAGAGTGTAAGGCAAAGAACACATAGAGCAGTTCAGAGAGGCATCGCAGAGCTTCAGAGGGAAATTGAAATTCTGTTGGGAGAGTCGAGATCTAGTGCCAGAAGCCGGGGTGTGAGACCGGAGGGGCCGAAGGTCAAATTTCCAAACAACAGGAGATCAGAAGAGGAGGTGACAAAAATCCCATCAAGTGTGACGCAAAGCTACATAGGATTGACGCAGAGGCAGCGTGGGGCCAACCAGCCTGTCCTTGATCAGTGTCGGATCTCCCGAATCAATGTGAGATTCTTCTCACTAACTGTTGCAAGTTTTTCTCTGTATCAGATAGCTAGTTTGGGCATCCAACGATTTGTACTCTGAAACTACTTCATAATAATAAAACCCTCAGCTGTTGCACCAGTTTTCCCACATTGGGTTTTTTCGGGGAGATTGTCCAAAAACAATTGTGTAGATGTGTGTGTGTTTATTTCTCTCCTGTGTCGTTCAGTTTCTGTAGTATTTATTTTGTGTAGGCTACCGTGTATGTATTTTGATATTTGTTGTAGAAAACTGCATATAATTTATTCAAGTAATTAGCAAATAGGAGAAATATCATCGATTTGCTGCAGTAGAATCGGGTAACCGATTCTTCGCATTACAGAGTGACGATAGATCTTGAAATGGAGTAGTCTCTTTCTTCCCATATAGACTTGAAGTGAAGTTACCCCATTCTTTTGGCAGTGCATTTAGTACAATTGTGGTCATCTCTCTATCAGACATAACTTCTCCTAGTTCTTGTAGTTGATCTCGACTTTCCGATATACTCATGAAGTATGAGGTTATTCCATCTTCCTTGGTTATCTTTAGTTTGTAGAGTTCTTGTCTTAAGGAGATTACTTCTCCTGCAGTACTTACGGAAAACAACTCTACCAGTTTGTCATATATAGATTTTGTAGTCTCCAATTTTCATACATATGGAATTAGAGAGTCTTTTATAGATTCTATAAGAATCCTTTGGGCTCTCACATTTCCCTTCATTTATCTAGCATGAGCTTGAGTATTTTCTTTTGGAGGTTGGGTTAATGATCCCTTAATGTGATCCATGACCTCATTCTCAATAAGATTTAGATCAGTTTTTTCTTCCATGAAAGGAAATTCACAGCCCCAACTAATTTATTGCTTTCCTTGCAAAAAGACATTTTGATATTATCATATATAGTCATAGACTTACTTGAAAGATTGTTGGTTGCTTCCTCCGTAATCTCGGTGTTGATAGAGGACCTTCTTCTTGAGTGATTGATGAGAAAGAGCTTGATTCACGACCCTTCTTGAATTGAAGAGCTTTTACTCCTTTGATGAAGTGATGATATCTGAAGTGCTTCTAGGGTTTTGGTCTTTCTTCCTGCTTCCTTCTCTGATCTAGGGTTTCTACAACATAGATCTTGATCTTGTTGATGACCTTTGACTTGCTTTGATGTCCACTTTGAAGATCTGTTCTTGTGTGTCATCTTGCTTTGACTGCCCCTTCTTGTCTTTAGCACCTAAGCTCTGATACCATGTTGAGAAATCTAGGGCATTCAAAATTAACAATTTCTCTTCCTGATAATTGCTTGTGATGCAATTTTACTTCTTAATCTTATAGTCTTTTCTTCGTTAGTTTATTAATGTGTTCTTTCATCAAGACAATTACCAATATGCATAAAAGACAAGTGACATAGTATGTAGGCTTCTCCAACTAGAGCCAATATGTCTCACTTCTTGATCTGAATTGGATCCATAAAAGACTGTCAAGGAACCATGATTGTATCAGGTCGGGACAAACATTAAAGAATTCCAAAACAGCGATCACAAACACCCTGAACCAGTGGCAATGGCAGCCAGCATGGAACGACGAGGACCTCGGTCAAAGCGCGCTGACCGAGGCCCATGGAGACTGTGCAGGAGGCTGAATTAGCACCTGGGAGCCTCGAATTGGGAAAAGGAGGTGATTTTTGATAATCGCGCATCGTTGGGCGAACAGGGCCGAAATGGAGGAAGCCCGAGCACTCAAACACATGGGGAGCCGGAGAACTGCGGTGGAAAGGCAAAAAGAGCTAAAAGGACAAAGGCGGGACCAGCGCTCTGGAAACCGACGGTATTGATCGCGGTGCCCTCAAACGGTAAGCGGTTTTGGATGGAAGCGGAGCGATCCCACTCAACGATCGACATGTGGCAAGTTGAGGTGAGAGAAAACTGCCGTTGATCGCGCGCTAACGGTCGAGCAAGTCAACCGCACGAAACATGCATATGGCGTCGGATCATGAGGTCCCAGATTGGACGGCTGAGATCGCGCCCGATGGAGGAAGCAGAATCGAAGGAGGAATGAGCCGCGTTTTAGAAGTATTTGAAGTCTGTTTTGATCGCCACGGTGGAGGAAGACTTCATCCATGACGTAACCGAAGAAATGAACCGACGAAGCAGGCTAGCGCGAGTTATAGGAGGACATGTGGCCACTCCATGAATGCTGATGATGACGCCGAACAGGGAACTCCAAGCGCAGCTGCAGAAGGTGAATCGACGGAGGCGGAAGAGGAACCGAACAGACATGGGTTCAAATGGCTTCAAAGCCATGAACAGAGATAGAGAAAGAAGATAGTTACGGAGAGGGACAGAGAACCCCGAGAGACGGAGAAACCAGAACCTCGAGAGGAGGACGGTACACAGAGAAAGAAGACAGTGAAGAAAAAGCAGCAAAAGACAAAGGGCCAAGCTGACCAAAGGTAGCGTCGAGCACCAGAGAGCTTGAGAGCTTCAAGCCATCCCATAGAGGATCTGTCCGGACTGAGCACCCCATTGGGCTCTTTCCATTGTAGACCAGAAGGTCAGAAAGCTGGTAGGCAGAGTCTGTGCACTCCAGTGGCTTGGGGAATTCAAGGACCACCTTGTTAAGCAAATCTACTTCAGGAGAACTCACATTGAGTCCCTGCATTGTAATTCTCTGCTTAAGACAGAATAAAACAAGGCCACCATTGAAAGTTGGACCGGAGATGTAGCCCTAGAGAATAGGGTGAACTCCTTATCAATCTCGTGTCTTGTGTTTGCTTACTGTATTTCTCTGCTGTCTTTCCATTTAATTGTCTGTGTATTGGCAATCTGATCGATCCGTTGCTTCAATAACACATAACACATACCAGCACATGAGTCTGTAATACCTTTAATCAATAAATCTTCAACTGATGTCACTCATAGGGTGATTATCAGATCAAGTGGTATTAGAGCTTTAGGCTGTAAGGTTAGACAAGTTTGTGTTGGTTTAGCTGTGAATGCTCACTAGATCAAAGCTCAAATTAGGAGAAGGAGAGTTGGTGGAAACTAATCTTGAAATTGGGAGAGTCTATCCTCGGAAGACAATGTCAAAGGAAGGTTCTGTGGGGCCAGACCCCAATTCATAGAAAGTTTCCTAGCTATAAAGTCTATGGTAGAAGAAGTGTATAGGGACTTTAGAAAGCATAAGGTTGAAGACTCTTCAGGTTCTAAAGAAGATAAAGAAGAAGATGAGTCTCACTTCCATGACCACTCCGAAGGAAAGGGGAAAGAGGAAAGCTTTCTCACACCTCTTAGTAGCCCTGTGCATAATAAGAAAGAATCTTTGATTAAGCTAGATGTTAAGTTCGATTTTCCTATATATGATGGAGAGCTAAATGCTGAAAAGTTGGACAATTGGATTAGACAAATTGATGTGTATTGCAGGGTACAGAACATAGACTCAGACAAGAGTAAGATTCAGTTGGCAAGCTTACGCTTAGGAGGCACTGCCTTGGTTTGGTGGAAAGGCAGAACCCAAGTTGATATGAAAAGGCATGGTAAGACCATCTCTGTCTAGAGTGAATTTGTTGCTGCAATCAAAAAGCAGTTTTATCCATTGGCCTACATGCAACAAGCCATGATGAGTTGGCAAACTCTTCGGTAGTTGAAAGGGCAAAGTGTTCAAGGGTATACTCAAGAATTCAGAAAGAGAACATTGATGTTGGGTATCTCATTAGACTCACCAGAGACTCTTTTGAAGTACATTGGTGGTCTACACAGCTACATGAGGCATACCATCCTCATGTTTAATCCCACTAGTATAGATGAGGTATCTGCACAAGCTACTCATCTAGAAGCTAGAGGAAAGAATGGAAATCTAGAAGTTGGGGGACCATCCCAACCCACTGTAAGCAAGAGCAAGGAGAAAAGAAAGCGGAAGTGGAAAACAAGGAAGGCTAACACTACACAGAAAAGCAAAGCTTCATGCACTCACTGTAAAAAGGATGGGCATGATGATGAGCATTGTTGGATTCTGCATCCAGAGCTGAGACCTAAGAAGTCTGAGGGCAAGAAGAAGAAGACTGTTGCAGCTATTCAGAAAGATTTGGGGTCAGACTCAGGAGATGAAACAACTATAGCAGCCACAGGTATAAAAGGTAAGAATTCTGAAGCATCTTCTAGTAATTTTGCTCCATTTGTTATTGATGAAGAAAATGAGAGAAAAAGACATGAGCTTTTCCATATTCGAGTTATTTCCAAAAATCAAAAGATTGATACTTTGTTTGATAGTGGTTCACAAGTAAATCTAATTTCTGAAGCAATTGTAAAGAAATTGGGATTAGCAACTACACCTCACAAGAAACCATACCCATTAGGATGGTTGAATGATAAAGCACAACTACAAGTGACTAGACAGTGCAAACTCAAGTTTTCTTTTGGGTCAGCATTTGTAGATGAGGTTGAGTTAGACATAATTCCTTTGGATATATGTGGAATTGTTTTAGGAAGCCCTTACTTGTATGATAGAAAGGCTATTTTGTATAGAGCTGAGAACAAGTATCTACTTGTCAAAGATGGAATCGAATACTTTGTAAGAGCTCATAAGCTCCAGAATAACTATACTCTCATAAACTCAGGGCAGATGAAAAGAATGATAAATTCATGCAAACAATTCTTACTGATGGTTGTAAAGGAAAAGAAACCTGATAAAACCAATGTATTTGAGGGCTGTAACGCTGAACAACAAGCTGATATAGAAAAGGTTGTTTCAGGGTATGATGTCTTATTTCAAGAACCTAAAGGTCTGCCACCCAAAAAGGGAATAGTACATGATATTATTTTGTAGCAAAACGTTCCATTGCCTAACATTGGGATGTACAGGTTGTCTGCTTTAGAGAATGCTGAAATCAAGAAGCAGATGCAGGAGTTGCTCGAGAAAGGGTTCATCAGGCCGAGCACATCACCATGCGAATGGTGAGAAAGAAAGATGGCTCGTGGAGAATGTGCATTGACTACCGAGCACTGAATAGGATAACAATAAGAAATCGTTATCCCCTTCCTCGCATAGATGATCTTTTAGATCAATTAAAAGAAGTTGTTTATTTCATCAAGCTGGATTTGCACAGTGGATACCATCAGGTCAGAGTTGCAGAGCAAGATGCATGGAAGACTGCTTTCAAAACAAAGGAAGGATTGTATGAATGGCTGGTTATGCCTTTTGGCTTGACCAATGCCTCTGCTACTTTCATGAGATTAATGAATGATGTACTCAGACCTTTTCTTGATGATTTTGTTATTATGTACCTAGATGACATTCTGATTTTTAGTAAAATGTGGGAAGAACATTTAAAGCATGTTATGTAGACATTAGATGTTTTGAAAAGAGAAAAACTTTATGCTAAACTCTCAAAATGTGAATTTGGCAAAACATCTCTAAACTAATTGGGTCATATAGTAGGGGGAGGTGAATTGAAAATAGATCCCTCTAAAGTGGTAGTCATTGTGAACTGGCCTAAACCCAAGTCTGCTACAGAAGTGAGAAGCTTCTTAGGAGCAACACAATATTGGAGGAAGTTTATTTCTAACTTTTCCTCAATTGCAGCTCCCTTACATGCTTTAACAGGATTGAATAAAGTGTTTCAGTGGGGAGGCAAACATCAGAAAGCCTTCGACACCTTGAAAAAAAATATTAGTACAACACATGTACTAGGACTGCCAGATCTACAAAGACCATTTGAGATCCAAACTGATGCTAGTGACTATGCGATGGGAGTAGTGTTGACACAACACGGTAAACCCATATGTTATCATTCTAAGACTTTTAATCCTGCAGTAGTTAACTATCCTACATATGATAAAGAATTGTATGCATTAGCTCAGAGTGTGAAAAAGTGGAAACATTACTTAATGGGTAAAGAGACAGTAATACATATTGATCATCAACCACTTTAATATCTACACTCCCAAACTAAGTTGTAGCAATCAAGACATTACAGATGGATGGGTTTTCTATAACAGTTTCATTTAGTCATCAGATATAAAAAGGGCATACATAACAAGGTTTCAAACATGTTATCTAGACCTATTATAAATGCATCTGCCATTCTTAAGCATAATTTTGTGCTACATGAAAGCTACATTGAACAATATGCTCAAAATATGGACTTTAAGGATGTATATGCAACTTTGAGTCAAGGCAAAAGAGTAGAAGAATTGGACTATCATGTGAAGGACCGACTCTTATATCATTGTGGGAAACTCTGCATTCCACAAACTGAGAGGATAAAGATAATTAGGGAAGCACACACTTCTCTGATATCAGGTCACTTTGGGGTAAGTAAAACAGTTGCACAGCTGCAAAGGTTCTGCTATTGGCCGAAAATGAATGAGACAGTTTCTAGATATGTAAGAGGGTGTGTTATGTGTGCTAAAAGCAAGCCCAGCAACAGAAAACTAGGCTTCTACACTCCATTGCCAGTTCCTTCTCACCCTTGGGAAAGTGTTTCCATGGATTTTGTTGGAGGACTGCCTAAATCTAGGAAAGGTCATGATTATCTATATGTTGTTGTGGATAGGTTCAACAAAATGTGTATTTTGATACCTTGTAATAAACAGATTACAGCTGAACAGACTGCAAAATTGTTCTTTGAACATGTATGGGTTCATTTTGAATTACCCACTTCTATTGTATTTGATCGAGACAACCGATTTGTGGGGAAGTTTTGGTCGAGTCTATGGGAACTGATGGACACCAAATTGAAGAAAAACACAACTTTTCATCCACAAACAGATGGTCAGACAGAAGTAGTGAACGGGACAATGATCCAATTACTGAGAGGATATTACAACAAACATCCTAAGCTTTGGGATGAACACTTGTGTTATGTGCAGCATGCATACAACAGAGCAAAACACTCTTCTACACAAAGATCTCCTTTTGAGACCTATTTTGGTTTCACACCAAGGTCTCCTTTGGATTTTGTCTTTGGTAAAGATACCATGGTTGATGGACACAGTGATGTGGACAGGGCAACTAGGTTCATTGAACAGATCCAGGAGATCCACCAGGCAGTACAGGAACAGCTGGAAAAGAGCCAGGCCAAGTACAAGGGTAGGCATGATAAGCAACGGATGGAGCATAGTTATCAAGTTGGTGACCAAGTCTAGCTGTATATCAGCAAGGACAAGATGCAAGGTGAAGGTAAAAAGCTAAAACCTATCAGGTATGGACCTTTTATGATACTTGAGAAGATTGGTGAAAATTCTTTTCACCTTGATCTACCAGCTTACACGCACATCTAGTCAGTCGTAATTGCAGATTGCTTGATATTGTTTGAACCTTCCATGATTGAGGACCTTGAAGAGCAGAGTCAATTGTCTTCTATTGATGACCTGCTACCTGAATATCTTAATGAGTTTTAGGAAGACACAGTGCTGGATAGGAAGGTAAGGACGACACGCAGGGGAGATGTGGAGTACCTCAAGACTGGGCTCAAAGGTTCGAATCCAAGCAGTGCAAAGTGGATTGAGATTGGACAAGTGAGAAGACAATACCCTCACTTAGTCGATGCTTGAAAACCAACGTTTGGTGGTCCAAAAGCTTTTTAAGTGGGAAGGCCGTGATCCGAATTGGATCCATAAAAGACTGTCAAGGAACCATGACTGTATGAGGTTGGGACAAACATTAAAGAATTCCAAAACAACGATCAAAAACACCTTGAACCAGTGGCAATGGCAGCGAGCATGGAACGAGGAGGACCTTGGTCGAAGCGCGATGACCGAGGCCCATGGAGACTGCGCAGGAGGCCGAATTAGCCCCTGGGAGCCCCGGATCGGGAAAAGGAGGTGATTTTTGATAATCGTGCATCGCTGGGCGAACAGGGCCGAAATGGAGGAAGCCCAAGCACTCGGACTCATGGGGAGCTAGAGAACCGCGGGTGGAAAGACAAAAAGCGCTAAAAGGACAAAGGCGGGACTCGCGCTTTGGAAACCGGCGATATTGATCAGGGTGCCCTCAAACAGTAAGTGGTTTTGGATGGAGGCGGAGCGATCCCACTCAACGATCGATGCGTGGCAAGCGGAGGTGAGAGAAAATCGTCGTTGATCGCGTGCTAACGATCGAGCAAGTCAACTGCGCAAAACGTGCGTATGGTGTCAGATCTGGAGGCCCCAGATCGAACGGCTAAGATCGTGCCCGATGGAAGAAGCGGAATCGACGAAGGAATTAGCCGCGTTTTAGAAGGATTTGAAGTCCGTTTTGCCTGCCACGGTGGAGGAAGACTTCATCCACGATGTAACCGAAGAAACGAACTAATGAAGGAAGCTGGCGCGAGTTACAGGAGGACATGTGGCCACTCCCTGAGCGCTGATGATGACGTCGAACAAGGAACTCCAAGTGCAGTTGTAGAAGGTGAATCGACGAAGGCAGAAGAGGAATCGAACAGACATGGGTTCGAATGGCTTCAAAGCCATGAACAGAGACAGAGAAAGAAGACAGTTATGGAGAGGAACATATAACCATGAGAGACAGAGAAACCAGAACCCCGAGTGGAGGATGGTACACAGAGAAAGAAGACAGTGAAGCAAAAGTAGCAGAAGACAGAGGGCCAAGCTGACCAAAGGCAGCGTCGAGCACCAGAGAGCTTGAGAGCTTCAAGCCATCCCGTAGAGGATTTGTCCGGAGTAAGCACCCCATTGGGCTCTTTCCATTGTAGACCAGAAGGTCACATAGCTGATAGGCAAATAGAGTCTGTGCACTCCAGTGGCTTAGGGAATCCAAGAACCACCCTGCCAAGCAAATCTGCTTCAGGAGAACTGACATTGAGTCCCTGCATTGTAATTCTTTTCTTAAGACACAATAAAACAAGGCCACCATTGAAAGCTGGACTGGAGATGTAGCCCTCGAGAATAGGATGAACTCCTTATTAATCTCATGTCTTGTGTTTGCTTACTGTATTTCTCTGCTGTCTTTCCATTTAATTGTTTGTGTATTGGCAATCTGATCGATCCGTTGCTTTAATAACACAGAACACACACCAGCACATGAGTCTGTAATACTTTTAATCAATAAATCTTCAACTGATGTCACTCATAGGGTGATTATCAGATCACTTCTTGAGAGGAAAACCCGATCAAAATTCTTTTTCTAGATCTTTAATTGATAAGTACTAAGACCTTGACGCAGACCCTTGACTCTAGTATCCTCTCAAGAACCTTGTCACCAACCTTGATGCTCTGCCTCTTCCTTCCTTGGCCTTTCTTCTTGATCTAGAACTGCTCCTTTTCGGCTCCTTCTAGAGAAACTTAGTCTCTATCCTTTTCTAATGCACCTTCACAACTTCCCTAGAGAATCTCAGTCTCTAGATCTTCTATAGAGAAACTTGGTCTCTACTTTGATTAACCAGAAGAGTCTTTCCTTTGCTGCCCGAGAAGAAAGCCTTCTTCGTACTGCCCAGAAGAAACTTTGTTGCCCTAACTTCGCACTGCCCAGAAGATACTTCGTTGACCTAGAAGAAAGTCACTTTCACTGGCCCAGAAGATACCCTAACTTTGCATTACCCAGAATAATTGTTTCTCTCCCTTCTTCGCACTTCTATTCTCTTCTTTCTTCATAATATTGTCTTTCACCCTTTATTGGCACTTCTTCAAATCGAGTTTCTTTTCTGAATTGTGTGTCTACAAATGAGGTCGAGTTAGGCTATTTATACACGTCTTCACTGGATCTTTAGGCCGACTTGATAGTTGGAGATTAGGCCTACTTGTTCTAGCATATTCCTTCATCGTTGTAGGTTGACTTGAAGAGGTTAGGTGACAAGTTCTTGGAGGATATTTTTACATAGACAAGATGACCTTTTACAAAGTGTAACATGACTTCATTACATGACAATGACTCTTACATTTTATGACTAGATGACAAATAGATCCTAAAGACTCTCAATGGGAGTCTTGAATCAAAAACAAAATCCTTGCTCATGAAACCCATGAAGCAAGTCAATAAATAATTTCATTTTTCTTATTTACATCTCATTACATAAAATCATATTTACATGTCATTATGAAGACTGAACCTAGTTATACTTTTCAACAAGGTCTCCTTATAAGGTTGGAATCACAGGAACACCTAGTCACCTACTTGAAATTACCTCTCCGAACGGTGTTGGTCAACTTATTGCTTCATTCTATTCTGAGCTTGATGTAGATTATCTTTGAGATGAGCGATCATGGCAACACGGTTCTGTAGGAGCTTATCAATTGCCTATACTTTGGAAGATCTGGGGATATAAGAAGTTGGTGAAGGTGGGAGTTGGCCATACACTGCCTCATATGGCATCATCTTGTTGGCTTCGTGATAGTTAGTATTATACCACCATTTCGCTAAAGTCAACCATTGTATCCATTGGTGTTGCTTGTCTGAAGTGAAGCGCTGCAGACAGGTCTCCAAACATTTGTTGATTGCTTCTGTGTGACCGTTAATTTTGGGATGATAAGTTGTACTCAGTTGGAGTTGCATGCCATGTAGCTTGAAAAGTTCCTACAAAAACTTGTTGGTGAAAGCGTGTTCTCGATCAGTGATAATGGAAGTTGGCATGCCATGTAGTTTGAATATTTGGTCCATGAAAACCTGGGCCACCAATGTTGGGGTAAATGGGTGTGGTAGAACGCAAAAATGAGCATATTTGGAAAGTCTGTGAACAACTACCATGATGATTGATTTGTTGCCTGAATTGGGATAGTTGTAATGAAATCCATGGAAACATTTGTCCAGTCAGAAACAGGGAGTAGCAAGGGTTGTAAGGTTCCAGGTGGCTTGATCGTTTCCCCTTTGTTGCGCTGGGATACTACGCATTCAGATACAAATGTAAGAATGTCGTGCTAAATGCTTGTGCAAAAGAAAGAGCAGCGTGCTCGTGCATAAGTCTTCTGAAAGCCTAAATGTCGAAAAATTGGAGAGGAGTGTAGCTCTTCCAAGGGGCAGGGTTTGAGGGTGGAGGTCAAGGATAGCACTACTCGATCCTTATAGCGAAGAACCTCATCCTTCCAAGAGTAATCCTCTGAGGAACTTGGGACAGAGAGGGCTGGGAGAACCATTCATGACGGGCTATTTCATTCCAATCTGGTATGGGTAGAGAGAGGGATAGCAAGGTGCCTGCTTCCTCAAATTGGCACGACAAGGCATCAACCATTGCATTGTCACACACCTTCTTGTAAATTATCTCATAATCATATCCCAACATTTCTCTGATCCATTTATTTCGTTGTGGTGACAATAGACTGTCAGTTCATTGACAACCAGTCTACCTATACAAGATACTCTGATCATCTGGCTATAACGCACTCTCTTAGCTTCTCTTGGTCATACACTATACCTGCCCGGTCCCTCCGCTCCTGATCTACAACATTGCCTCTATCAATGATCCAAGTCCATGCGGCCATTGAACCTCGGCTATCCAATTTGCTCACTAGTTGTGCCTTAGTCCATCAAGGGCACAACAGATCAAGACTCCCGTCGAGTTGTTCACAACTTCGTTTGTGAACAACTCACAACTGCCCAGTGCTGCTCCTCAACTACTCAGGGACCTCAACCCACTATAGTCTTCCTACGTTGCTCCAATGAAGACTAACATAGGGCGCGAAGGGCTGCCACCTATCATTGCAAGATGTCCATCTCCCACATTGAACATAGGCTAGGAGGACTACCCATCCTCTATTTTAGATGTCCTTCTCCACATGCAAGTATAGTGCTACTCAAACTTCTCTTGGTTGATTAGACCCTTGAGCTCAACAATAGACACTCTAGCAACCACGTAAGTCCTTGAAGATGGTGCACACTGAGCTCCAACCTGGGCTTTATCATGTTGCCCTCCAATAGACTATAAATGCCCAATCCATTGTCCACACTTGGTCCACTCTCATGCTACCCTCCAACAGACCATGAGTGACCAATCCTTGTTGTAGTATCTTCTCCTGGTTAGGGTATCCAACCACCTAGGAAACCCTTCCTCTTGGCTGCTAACATACTTCCAAACTGTCCTCTCCTAGGACACTGTCCACTAGCATCAATTCAACCTTAACACATCAATACAATACATACCTAGCCCTACGTAGCTTCTACATCACCTTGGTGCAGTCTGCTACACGCTCAGCTTGCACTCGCGATGCCTACACTCGAGCTTCCTGCACTCGCGCTGCCTGCTCTCATGTTGCCTGCACTCGCGCTGCTCGCACTTGAGCTACTTGCACTCACGTTGCTTGCACTTGCGTTGCTCACACTCGAGTTGCTCGCACTCACGTTACCTTTCTTGATGTGTAGACTATGAAAGATGCTTCTTAGATGTGTTAAATGACTCTCCTCCATCTTATATTTATACACAATACAAGAGTTCCATCAAATCATGTGTGTGGGCTGGACAACTTATCAGAAGGTCTCTAAACACCTAGCCGACCTTGATGAAACCCAAACATTAACTTCAAAAATTCATATCTCAAGTTCTAGACCTCAGATTTGAGTGATTTTCGATGCTACCGATTGCTCTCGGGATCCTCTATCACCTCAAATCATCACATGTCCAAAACTCATGGATTTACACCCATATAGTAGGGTGAAAAGCCCACAGGCTTCGGTTTCACACCCACAAGCCACACTTGTGTGCCAACTCCTCCACAACCCTCAATCTTAGGGTTTGGAGCAATGTTTTAAAACTTCGACTCCGACTTTGACTCGGCCGAGGGTCAACTCCGACTCCGACTCTGACTCGGTATCGACTCGGCTAGCTCGATTTCAATGACTCGGTCGTTGTAAAAAATACATTAAATATATTTTTTTATTTATAAAAACACATAGTTTTAAAGATTTTCATTCATGTTTCCAAACACACAGCATTAGAATATAGATAGAAGACAACAAATGATCAAAGTAGGCTCATGAATATATCCATTATATCAAAATGGCACCCAGTGCACTGTCCAATACATACACGATGATGATATAGAGATCAAAACAAAAACACATAACCAAGGAGGTTATAAATGGCCTCTACAACAAAAGTTTGTGACCAATACTACTGGCTACTGTTAGAGTTGCCAACATCATCTGGCTCAGTGTTACTTGGGAGTGGGAGCGAAAGTGGGGAGCGAGAGCAAAAAAAGGAGCGGGAGCGACATTTTCAGAAGCTCCTAGTTTGGGAGCGAATCCCAGAGGAGTTCGACAACCAATGTCACTAACATCAAGGTACATAGAGGGATTGGTGCTCTTGATTAAATATGAGTTCCATACCCTAATACATGACAAAATTCAATGGAAACATTGCAATCCTCCAATCCTGAAAAACTGATAAGTTTGCTGGATTTTGAATGAAATCTAAAATTCTACTTTCTCCATATGAAATCCAATGAGGCCGGAACCACTCTCAAACATCCTGAGTCATTTCATGGTAATGTTAAAAATTTAAGTAAAAGGATGAAAATGAAGATTAAGGAGAATGTCACTTTTACTTTAAGAATTTAACATTACCATGAAATTTGAATAGCATATCAATACTAGGAGAGGGGAATGGACCCCAAATAGCATTTAACTAATTTAGAAAACACCTTGGAGTCCCCAACACTTAGCTAACAGTTAAAAAAATATATATATATGAAAAATCACATTTTTTTGGGGGTTACAGGCTACATTCATTGACTCGGTCGAGTTATTGCAGAACCGGCTGGGTTGACCGAGTCATGACTGACTCGGCCTCCCGTTCCGTTTTTCCTGCCGGGTCACAAAAAATCCCAACGACTCGGATCAACTCGGCCGTTTCGGATTCGATTCGGCCGTTTTTTAAAACATTGGTTTGGAGTTCCTCCCAAGATACAAATTTCAACAATTCGGATGTTCAAGGTATGTCCTAGGACCATTCCCATCTTGGATTTACACATCCTCATGGAATTTCCTCTTCAACTACTTTTGCTTATTGGATGCCTTACCTCATCCTCAAAGAGTATCGGAATTCAAATGCTTACCCAATCCTCCATTCTTTCTTCATGACATGAACACAAGAATGATGTGTCTCTTTCTCCCTCTCAACTAGGGAGGATCTACTTGTTCCTATAAAAGGAATATACTCAAGCTCCCTCTTAACTAGGGACATGTTACCAACAACAACTATCTGCTCTTTGGTGGAAATCATGGTACTGTCAGCTGCTTGTAGGGCTCCTTCATTCTGTATCATCATGTTAGGGATGATCTTCAAGTTCTTCATCATGGAGCAATCTTCTTCCAGAACTTCTTTGTAGGGCTTCGACCATCTTCTTTATCACTTTCCTTCAACGAACCATAGTGTTGAACTGATAATCATGTCATCCTTCTCTTCATCGAAAAGTGATCTTCTAATCTACATCTTGCTTTCCTTCATACAATTACCTCTTCCAAGTCATGTTTCTTTTCGAATCTTCCATCCAATCTCATGAGTACTAGTTGTAGATGACTTTCTACAACCCGCTTTCGGTCCCCGTTTCAACACAATCAGATGCTTTCAAAAACCAAAATGAACAATAAATCAAAGTTACCTTTTTATGATTTCCTTTTGTCATGACATCAACTTCTTGCAACATCAACATCTTGCACATGTATGAATCCATCTCCAAGACATTCATTACCAAGGTTCTTCTTTTCCAACATCCATATCAGGGTCTTCATACCTTCTTCAAGGAGATGTCATAGTTAACCCTTGTAGTTATTAGATGTTGATCACTTATCATATCTTACATGACTATAGATACATCTTTCACGAATTCTTCTTTCACCTTCTTCACATATTGCTTTCTCAAGATCTTCTATACATAGTTCCTTCATCATAGGAACCATAGTTGCTAACCACCTCATATTCTTCATGAGGTCATATCATGTCAATATGTAGAAGAGTTCAAGGTACATTGTATTCATAGTACATACCTTCATGTTGTTAGAAAATAAAAAAGGTCATAAATATTTTCTTGATCTTGATAATTACTTGTGATGTTTCTTATTATTATTATTCTTTATGACTTCTTTCTTTAGTTGATCACGCAATTACCAAAAGTAGCAGCACATAAAACAATAGACACCAGATGTAGGCACATGCCAGGGCAAAACCCCCCTCGAGGGGAAAACCAAGTCAAGATAATTATTCCTTTCAACAGTATTCTTTGAGACTTTTCACCCTAGACCAAGACCAAGCCTTCCCTCCACACCAAGTTAGCCTTCCAGATTTTCGACCTCTTCCCAGCAACTTTGACTATGTAGCGACTTACGACAACTGACAGCTTCCAGCAATAGTGAAACTTGGAAGACTTCGACCTCCCAATCTAGGGCACGAAACAAAGTGAGAGAGACCCCAAAATTTCGGTTTTCCTTGTCTCTTTAGACTTCCCCAAACTCGCATTCACTTCAGGCTCCCGGCAACAGACCTCGCACCTTTTTCAGCTACAAGACAACTTTGCACTTTTGCCTAACAACAAGAGATTTTCGCACTTCTTCCCAACTACAAGAGAATTCGAACTTGATGAGAGAATGACACTCCAAATGAATTCGATGAGCTTCCTCTTATAGGCTTCTTGTGAGGTTGAATAGAGTCCTTAGGCTGACTTGATCTTCTCTTAGGCCGACACGGTGTGGAGGTTACATAATTCATATTTGACTGAATACTTAACCTTTTTATATGATTCAATAGCCCAAGAAGGGTCTCTTTAAATGTACAATAACTTTATTGACTCAGAATAAATCCTAGAAGCCTTCAATGGGGACTTCGACCCAAAACACAGTGACCCAATCATGAAACCCATGCTTTAATAAGTCACAATAATAATAATAATAATAATATAAATCTTTATTCTTTTGACAAGTACATTACATGATGTCTCAAGTACATTAATGAAGAGCGAACATAGTTACATTTTCAGACACATGTATCATTCATAAGGAAGAGTCCCTTCTTCTTCAATGATGCTCATGAAATAGAGTATTCAACCATTCTATCTGCAATTATATGATGAGATGACTTTATCTATCAAATATATACATACGTCTTCCTTCTTTTGGTCATCTAGACTTCCTTCTAGCAACTTCCTTTCCTCGCTTGAAGATGAAAGTACTTCAATCAACTTGACAAGTTGCACATCTTTGTCATCATACCATCATCCTTCTAAACTGTGGATCACATACAAGGTGGAATGTAAACCATCTATGCGTGATACTTGCTTCTTCTAAGTGTAGGTGAACCTTTTAACAAAGATTCCAATGGAGGATCTCAATGATCCTTATTCTGCAAATGGTTCTTTCCTTATGGTGAGGTGTGACAAGATTTTATCTTCATATCTTGCTAGATGACTTGCTTCAATCTTTCAAACTGTTACTTTTTATCCTTCTATGCTTCCAATAAAGATGCCAGCGGCTACTTTCTTTCTATCATGATGACTTCTTCAACCATATAGACTTCTACTTCAGCTATCCTTCCATGCCTCTATGATGATGTCATTTATAATGCATCCTATGATACTTGAGATGCTTTCCATCATGACTGCTATCTTCTACAAACTAAAAATAACTAAGTATATGATGTTATCTCAGTCATAGTAAAGGTCTTTCACTTCTTCCTTCTTTGACTTCTTTTTTTCAGGTTCTTCTACTTCTTCGGTGACATGGGCTTCATTTCTTTCCTTTCTCTTCTTGTTGTCCTTCTTGAGTTTAGGACAATTCCTTTTGAAATGCCCATATTCATTACATTCATAAAACTGAATCTTAGACATATCGATTTTCTTTTGAAATCTTTTTAGAGGCTTCCCTTTCTTCCTTGCCATATCTGCATATGCTCTAGTTTGTTCACTTGATCCAACGTCGTTCTTTGCCTTCAATCTGGTTTCTTCAATTTTGCATAATGACAATAGATCATTGAATGGGGTAGTTTCCTTCTTTCCGTAGATACTAGATACAAAGTTGCCCCATTCATCTCGTAGTGCATTGAGCACAATGGTGGTCACCTCTCAATCAGACATTACTTCTCTTAGCTCTTGTAGTTGATCTCTTATTTGAGATACCCTCATAAGGTATGAGGCTACCCCTTCTTCCTTTGATACTTTCATCTTGTATAGTTCGGTTCTTAATGATATAATTTCTCCTGCAGTAGTTACAAAAAACAATTCCTCCAATTTTTCATAGATCTCTTTCGCTGTCTTCAACTTTGCTACATAAGGAATGAGAGAATCCTTGATTGGTTCAATAAGGATTCTTTGAGCCCTTATTTATCCTTTCATGTACTTTGATAGTGCTTGAGATTGTCCTTGAGGAGGTTACCCTGATTGAGCCCGTGACATATTCACAAACTTCATTTTGTATGAGGATCAAATCTATTATCTTCTTCCATGTAAGGTAATTCGATGTCTCAATAAGTTTTTTCTCCTCACAAAAAGAAGTCATTGTAGATTGAGACATAAAGTATAGAATACTTACTTGTTAAGTGAAGGTGCCCCTTTGATGATGATGTCTTTCACTAGATTCCTTCTTGATGATGTTGACTTCCACTACTCCGTTGTTGTTTGACAATTGAAGATGGCTCCTTGATGATGATTGCCTTTTTGATGATTTTCTTCAAGGATGTTTGAGATGTGATTCCTTTCTTCAATGAGAGGGATATCACTTTGATGACGAAGTGCTCTTTCTTGCTTCATTTGGTGGGTGACTTTAGAATGTGTAAGTTTCTCAAGAATGCTTCAAGTGTAGAGTCCTTCTTTGAATGGAGGTAGGGTCTTTGAGGTCTTCTTTCTTCTACAAAGTGTTATTCCTTCTATGTGATATGATACTTGTGATGAGATGGATAGTCCTCCTTGATGCTTCTTGGTTCTCCTTAATGATCTGCTTAAGCTCGATCCTTATGTATCCTTCTTCAATTGGATGATTTTCAAGCTGCCTTTCCTTGTTGTTGTCACCTTACCTTTGATATCATGTTGAGAAACCAATGGTATATACTAGCTTAGCAGTATATACAGGGTTTGGCAGCTGATCTAAGGCCCAGAAGAGGTTTGTCTCATCCTTGAGACATGGGAGGGCGAGCACCATCTTCCGTTCCCTCATTTGAAGCTGTCTACAGGCTTATCTTCCATCACGAGACCCATGATTTACTTGTGCCTCAGAGCCACTTGGAGCACCACATGATGTTTTTCTTAGAGATCAAGGGGCCACCCCCTCGTCTATCATTCATGGAGCCCTCACTCTCATTATGTCACCTTGAGGACTCATTTCGGCCTTCCAAAGACCCTTCTGCATCATGATTCCATCATTTTGGCTCACTTTGGATGGCTTTTTCTTCACTTTATGAACTACTTAGTGGGCTTGTCACCAAGGATATGTTATTTTGCATATTAAAATAATTTTAGGGGCATTTTAGGCTAATTCGAATTAGATTGGACACATATAAATAGGGATCTCTCCCATTGAGAGAGATCATCATCATCAACGCTTGGATCTATCTCTTGAAGAATTTTGCATTTTTTCTTGATTATCTATTGGAGATCTCTTGATGCATTTCGATATATTTGGAAGCTAAATTTTTCGTTCTATCTTGGAGCTGCTTCTTGATGTATGATTGGATTTATCTCTTGTTATCTTGTAAGTGTTATTTGTTGAAGATCTTTCTTGAAATAATGTATAATGTGTGGAATTATTGCAGCTAGCTAGTTCTTTTTTGCCCTAAGTTATTGAAAATCATTGTAAAGAAGGTTAGATCGTTAATTGCACATGTTACTCATTACATAACTAGTAAATCGATGTTCCTAGTGGATTGAAATTTGTTTTTCTTCCATGAAAGTCCATAGATCTTGGGTGGTAAATGTTAAAGAGTGGTTGCTAGGGCATCACTTTTTAGCCTCCTTTAAGACGATTTTGACCAAATTTTAAATTATAATGGACTCCATAGCCCAAGGGTTAGGCATTGATCCAACTAGGGCTTCCTGCGAATTGCATTAGAGGACTTTTGCAAAAGCAATTGGACAAGAATTTGCATTGGTGTCTCCTCTAGTGGCCCTCCAAGTTTGAGGCAATTCTCACGGTTGGTTTGTGAGAAAACTAAAGCTCTAGTTGCATCTTTGGAATCCCATCTTGAACGTCTTGGGTTATTGGTCTTATTGAGGGTCATTTGCACATGATATTCAAGGAATTGATCATTCTAGACCCTTTCTCCTTACTTATCTTGACCTAGAGAGCACATTGGAGGAATGCCTCCCACGATTACTCATAAACCCTAGGTCTCACATAGGTTTCTTTTTAGCTTTCTCTAGAAAAGCAAAACTCCTATTTCAAGTGACAAATCATCTTGTAACACATCTAGAGAGGTCCTATTTCATATTAAAGATCTTGAACTTAAGTATACTCATCATTACTGAATATTGCTAAATCCTGGGTCTATGTCTTCCTCATAGGTCTTTCTTTGAGAGCCTTTAGCTTCTCTTGAAGCATTAAGCCCTAATTGAGCCTCTCCTTGAATGGGCCTTGGAAATCACTTTATACCTTATCATTGATCCTATTATTATTGGTGATTTCCTTCATATCAAGACTCCTCCCATTAGTGAAAGTCCATAAATAACAGGGGACTTTGATTGAGGTGACAGTGGGTCTTTGTCCCATAGTTGCGGTCTAGTAGTTGTCCCTTAGGTTCCCCTCCTAGGACCCTACTAGATTGTGTGGCAACAGTTCTATCATGTATTTTTAATGTGTCTATTAGTTTATCTTACATTATGATTTCAAAGTAGCCTTAAATACTCCTGCGGGTGTTTATTAGTGATTGTACTTTTCCTTCAATCCCATTGACCTACATTTTTGGTCATTTGTTGGACATTAATATGATTATCTCATCTTATCTCAAGGGGAATTTGAAGCATTCCATTACCCTATCTATATCTCAAATTATTGTTTTGGGTTGTATATTCTTACCCAACCATCTAATACTTAGTATTATAAGGGGGCGATAATTTTTACTGTGATAATTGTTCCATTGATGTTTCTTTATCCATACAATTATCCATATCGTATGCTATGTTGCGCTTATGTGCAACGCTTAACTTGAGATTCAACATCTCTAACGAAAGGTTTTCCTCCTACTTATTTTGAAAAAAAACACTTAATAGTTCAAAGCAAGGTATATTTTCCATGTCATTGTTATGTTTTAACTTTTGTTAGGCATTTTACCAAGAATAGTACTTCCCGGTTTCAACCACTGGTTGCCTAATAAGAACATTATTTTTTCTCTTGTAGATAGCAAATATGGAAAATATAATTGGCTATATTATGTGATCTTATGAAGTCTTGATGGTCATGTGGTGGTTTCTTCTTTTCTTGGATGGCTTCCTTTCAAGCATTTGCAAATAAATATTTGTAAATAGAAATGTTTTTCTACTATATTGTATACATATGAAATGGAAAATGATTTTGACTGAGTAACTTTGTTTCAATTCAATTGTTTTCTTGTATTCCTTAGAGGACCTTGGGATTAACTTTTAGGTAAATTATCGTCCATTACTGTAATATGTAATGGTGGAAATAACGTTGGTTTACTAGATTATAATAGCAAGTGCATATTGAGAATGAAAATTCTTGGCAGGTTGAACTACTTGAATGGATTGATGATTTGGTGCTACATTATCTTAAAGGATATGGAGAATCGATAAATTATCGGATGGGGGTACCATTACTACAAAATATTGTGCAATCAATGGAGCAAGCTATTTTAATGAAAAATGGTATACTTTTAATTTTGCAATTGAATTGAGTTGAATTTTTCTTCCTTCTTTCAGTGGTTTTTTTTGCATGATTAGAAGTTCACATGACTTATTGTTGCAAAAGTGTACATGTAAATTAAATTGAGCACGCACTAATGGAAGCTCTCAGATAATGTGTCTCATATATAAAAGTTGGGAAAGTGAACACTTTACTTTTAAATATGAACAAATGGATCCATGTTAGGATATTTGGACACTTAGGAGTTATTTACGATCAACTTGGCCTAATGTGTCTTTAGGTTAACATGTGTTTCTTTACTATGCATTAGTATATGTTTGTAGTTATGTAATTTGATGTCCACACTATGTTTTACACATAAATTGATCTAACAACTCATATTTTCTTTGATATTAACGACTATTGATATGCAGCTTCACACTTGATTGGTCCTTGATCTCTATTTCAAGAGCATGAAGGGTTGGTTGTTGATGATCAATTGTGAGAAACTCCCATATGTATAATTTTCTCTTTTGCATTAATAAACTACCTCAAATGGCTACATTGGTTGTGGCAGTGGACTATTTCCCTCTTAGAGAGTAGTAGTGGCGTAAAATTATTGATGTTATGATCTTTGATTTGGTTGTGTGAGTGGTTACATAAGGTTTTTGTCCCGTGTGGAATGCCTTCTATTCTCGAACATGGTGTTAGAGTCTATTTGAAGAGATACTCATGTTGTTGATTGATCTCCTGATTCTGTGTTGCCACATTTCTGCATTCTACTATTTTTGGGTTGAGGGGACTATTCCATTGCATTTAGAGCACTTCTTTAAGTTAGAAACACTTTTCATTTCACTCGAAAAGGTTTTCATTTTCCCAAGATACGACTTGTTGTCGCCCAAATTGTACAATAGATTGTGACACCGCTCAGGACAGGGGTTGTCACTCTGATCCATGTCCTCTTCGTTTAATTTGTCTCCTAATTGCAGACTAAGGGGGTTAGTCACTATGGATGAAGAGATGAACCACTCGTTGGGAACTAATAAGTGAAGGAGACACAACTGAATGGCCTATCAACTTAGTTAAAATTAAAGGCAAGTATAATTATTAAGCACCACTTGATTAGATTTATTGAAATTATCAATTAGAGACCAGTGCCTTAGGAGTCAATTTACTTGCACAATATGAATTAAAATTCCAAGCTACCGGATGAATAGTTGTTGCAGGATGCAAATCTATCATATATGAGGTGCAAGACCTAAATCTAAGTGAAATGCAAGATATTGGTGGATTTTAATGCCCTATCTAAATGATGTTAGAAAATCGGAAAGGAAAAAATATTTTCTTATTCTTGATAATTACTTGTGGTGTTCTTGATTTGTTATTATGATTCTTTATATCTTCTTTCTTTTAGTTCATCAAGCAATTACCAAAGCGAAAGCACATAAAAAACAATGGACACCAGATGTAGGCAACTATGCCAGGGAAAAACCCCCCTCGAGGGGAAAACCCAATCAAAATTCTCTTCCTTTCAATCGTATTCTTTGAGACTCTTCACCCTATACAAAGACCAAATTCCCTCCACAACAAGTCAGCCTCCCAGATCTTCGACCTCTGTTCCGGCAACTTCGACTATGTAGCAACCTCCGACATCAGGCAACTTCCAGCGTCAACAAATCTTGGAAGACTTCGATCTCCCAATCTAGGGCACGAAACAGAGAGAGAGGCACCAAAATTTCTTTTTTCTTCTTCTCCTTGGACTCCACCCAACTCGCACTTCCTTTGGCTTCCCGGCTTTGTTCTTCGCACTTCGCAACTTCCTTAGAGATATTGAACTTGCTTGAGATGAAGTGCTCCAAATGAATTCGACTTGCTTCTATTTATAGGCTTCAAGGGAGGTTGAATTGATGTCCTTAGGCCGACTTGATGTGGAGGATACATAAATTATATTTGACTCAATACTTAACCTTTTTACATGATTCAAAAGCCCAAGAAGGGTCTCTTTAAAAGTACAATGACTCTATTGACTCGGAATAAATCCTAGAAGTCCTCAATGGGGACTTTGACCTAAAACATGTGACCCAAGCATGAAACTCATGCTTTAATAAGTCACAATAATAATAATTCTATTTTTTTATTCTTTTGACAAGCACATTACAAGATGACTCAAATACATTAAATGAAGAATAAACCTAGTTACATTTTCCAACACTCCCTCCTAACTAGGGATGTATTCATCATATACAAGTGTAAGGAAGATCTCAACTATATGAACCATGAAGAACTTTTAGGCACCACAATGCCACAGACTAGATTCCTGACCAGGGAAATCTATCCAAGTGGGAATAAGGTGGACTCAAGCTTCCAGCCCCTTTAGGTACCATCAGGCTTACTTGCTAACCACCAACCCAAGGATCCAAGTGTGTATCCAAAAATAGAGCTCTATAATCAACACCACCTTTCCAACTTCGAGACCTAGACATCAACACAACGTGCCAGCCAGATGTTCTCCCAAGCAATGTTTCACTCACAAAGCCCCAACACTCCTTGATCCAGCAGATCAAGGTTGACCATTCTCTCCCAATCAAACTGATTGGTAATGAGCATGCTATCAACACCTTCGAGAAATCCACCTGTACAAACACAACACCAATCAATAATATTCTTCCACATGTATATAATCAAATACAAAC
This sequence comes from Pinus tabuliformis, assembly GCA_031772625.1. Lineage (NCBI taxonomy): Eukaryota > Viridiplantae > Streptophyta > Pinopsida > Pinales > Pinaceae > Pinus > Pinus tabuliformis. Next base: position 421,765,707 of record CM062816.1, read on the forward strand.
CTCTGCGGTCTTGATGTTGCTTCTCAACTTTTCATAGTAGGACCATCAACTAAATCTTTGACAAAATATTCCTCAATCATACACTTCCCTTTCCTACTTCTCATGCAGCAACATAACCTCTGAAATTCATCTTCAATCAAAACCAAGATATGCCCTTCCTCTCAACTAAGGAGCATCTCTTTATCCAAACTCCCTCTTAATCTTAGGGAGATCTCTTCTATTCAAGCTTCCTCAAGGAGATCAACTTCTTCTTTTCGTCATCAAAGAAACTTTCTTGGCTTCCAACCATTTCATCAAAGTTACCATCATCCTCATCATGCTTATCACATCAATGAGCATCTTCACCATATTGAAGATTGTGTACCTGCACAACTTAGATAGCAAGTACAACCAATTCTATAGAAGTATGAAGTTAGCCATAACAAAATTACGGAAGCATTTCAACCTTACATATATCAGATATGAAAACAAGAGACACATACTCTTCAACATCTTGTTAGGGACTTTGTCATAAACACTAGACTACTTCATAACAACTTTCATTACATCCAGTGTTTCAATGTTTCTTCCATAGGTATGACATACCCTACTACAACATATAGCAAACCCTAGAAACAACTCAAACAAATATAGATGTACAAAGCATCTAACAACTTTCAGAATTCATATGTTAGACTTTCTACTAGGGTTTCATACAAATCCTAGATTTCATATATGAGAATTAATTAGTCAAAACCAATCACAACTTAGTCATCAACATGACCAACTTCTACTAGAATTAGTTGCAAACCCTAGATTTTTAATGAACCATCAATCACAACTAAAAACCCAGATTTCAATAATCTTACACAAATATTAAATTATCACATTGTCATCATACATCAAATATTTTTACTTCTACTAAGGGTTAACTCCAAAACCCTAGAATTCCATTTTCACAATCTCAACAATCATTATAAAAAATAGATCTTAGATTGTTATATCACACGTAATAGAGAATTTAACTACTACTAGGGTTTAGTTGCAAAACCCTAGATTTCCAAATATCATCATCCCAGAATCTCAGACAAGGACTTGTATTAAATCCCAAGACTTATGACCATCAACAACTAGATCAACACACAAATCTTGGAATTCATTATCGTGCATAAGCATATCATATGTCAGAAAACAATAAAACATTAGACATACACTGACCTAGACCAAGCTAGGGTTTCGACCAAATGGACACATATATATATACCTAGGGTTTCATTCCTATGATCTTGCTTTCATAAAGAAGGTTTTGCTTATAGGACCAACCAAATCCTAAAAATCTAGGGTTTCATAGCATAACAAAGCAAACCCTACTATTCCAAAATTTCAAAGGTTCGAGATCTCAGACAAACGTCATTCAACCCTAACAAGTTAAGATTTCATGATCATACCGAAATCCCAATCATGACATCATCAACGAGAGCTTCAAATAGCTTTTCACAATATCCCCAAGTATTTTAGGGTTTCAGACATTCACATTAGCATACCCTTAGGTTAGGGTTTTCCAAAGAACTTGTTTAGGGTTCTATAAAATTAGTTAAGAATAGGAGTGGTGTAGATTTATCAAGTGATGAACCACCCAAATTAAGAATCAATATGTTTCAATATAGCTAGACACAACAATGTTAGTAATGGATTGTCAAATGAATAAACATTTATTATAAAGAAATCAATGTTTTAAAGCATACCTTTGTTCCTTGACAAACCTTGTCTTGAGAGGTTCTCTTTCATACTCCTTGAGGATATAGCAGATGTTTTCCTAATCAAGACAAGACAAAACTAAATGAGTTGTTAATTTTAGGTATGTTCTATGCTTAGAGCAATTTATTTCAATTTTCACAGTTAACTCAATACCTTTTCCAAATTAGCAATCGCATCAGCATTAAAGTAAATTGCAGATAGAACATAAACATAAATCACAAAAGACAAGCCAAGACAAGAGGACACAAGATGTGGCACTAGCCAGGGACAAACCCCAATGTGGGGAAACCCTTGATCAATTCTTCTTACATGTTCTTCAATAGTTCAGCAGAGAGAGAGAGATAGTACGTTTACAACAGAAGTCAACACTTTGACTTATCTAGATAAGAGCATAGATCATATCTAAGAAGATGATACATGAGATCAGGTGAAGACATGTTGCTTCAACTGATTCTCCAAGGTGACTCCTTCAACTATTGTTGCGCTGCATTTCGTCATCATGCTGCACCTCACCGCGCTGCACCATGTTGCACCTATCATCACTATGTTGCATCTCATCACGCTTCATTAATCATGACTGTACCCATCACTGTACTACATTATGTGCCATTGCTACACCATGTTGCCGTACTGACCTATGCCCTGGTTGCACCTTTCTTGCTTGTTTTCCCTAGCTTGCTTGTTGTCCTCAGCATGCTTGCTAGCTGTAACATTGCATGCTTGGTGTATTTGCTGCTAAGCAACTGCCCCAATGTTAGTTAGTTGTCCCTTGCATGTTGCTCTCCTTCGGAGATAGATGCTCTGATAGTTATTGACAGTTCCCAGCAGTTTCGACTATTCCCGACAGTTCCCGGCTGTTCCCAGCGACTCCAGCAGTTTCGGCAGTTCCCGGCAATTCCGAAAGTTCCGGCAGTTCCAACAGTTCTGGCTGTTCCAACAGTTCCCAGCAGTTCCCACAGTTCCCGGTAGTTTCTGGCAGCTCCAGCAGTTCCCGACAGTTCCAGCTTCTGCCCTCTAGATTAGGGCAACGTTATCCCTTAGGATCTCTCCTCCTACTAAAACCCAAAGACAAGTAGAGAGGAAGAGATCCCAAGTCTGTTGAAAATGACTTGAAGACCACCTCTATTTATATTAAAACATTGAACACAAGTGGGGTTTATTTGGTCGTTGGCCGACCTTGACGAATTGTCCCATAACACAAATAAATTCATATCTCCATGAATACTTATCGGAATCGGATGACCTTTAGATCAATCCTACACCTCTCGATGAGAGGGATCCAAGAAAAATATCAACTTCCATTAATAAGATGACCCACATGGAGTTTGGCCCTAGTTGACAATTTTAACACTCCCTCTCAACTAGGGAGCACTCCATCCGTTGTTCCATATGTCCGACTATACTATCTCTACCATCAGTGCCCTGCATTGCTTTGCTCTGCTGAGCTCTGCTTTGCTCTGCTGAACCATGAAGAAGAATAATTGGTCGAGAATGTTCATACCATTCTCTATTGACCCGAAGTTAGTTTTATTGATCCCATATCAATATCACAAGAGTGTCTCAAACCACTCATACTGATCCCAAATAAATGGAGGTCATCCTAGCATAGGGAGTACGGTAGATACAACAATGCGTCCATCGATAGTACTACTATGGTCCCAAACCCCATTTCCCTGCTCATTGATTAGATGAGAGGTACTTCCCATGAGTCCCAGACTACATGGGTAGGATGCCTCGATAGGAGAACTAATCATCCTGTCTACAGGAGAACAAATCATCTTGTCCACAAGAGAACTATATCATCCCGGCCCACATGAGAACTAATCATCCTGTTTCACAGTTTCTATGGGAGAACTAATCATCCCGGCCCACAGGAGAACTAATCATCCTGTTCCACAATTGCCACGGGAGAACTAATCATCCCGGCCCACAGGAGAACTAATCATCCTGTTCCACAATTGCCACGGGAGAACTAATCATCCCAGCCCACAAGAGAACTAATCATCTTGTTCCACGGTCGCCACGGGGTATCACAGGGGAAGGTTGAACCTGTCATCCTATACATAGCGCACCGCCAGGGGAGGGTGAGTCGCCCTGTGGTCGTATGTTGCTCCAATAAGTACCCAAGCCCTCTAGAGCTCCCTGAGCTCAATGCATGCAACATGCAGGACCCTTATACGAAGGTTTCTTAGCGACTCCAAGTCATTTAGGAAAGTCACGGATTTGACTTTTCCCCGGGCTTTGACAAAACGTTTGCGACCTGTACATCAGTCTGAATGTGATGGAGCCGCTTCACTCATCGACTTACCATATCCCAAATAAGGCAGTATGTGATGTCTATCTGTTGGAGCAATCATCAAATACGGGATTCCTCAATAATCGAATCCCCCCTTTGGTTGTCGCAGAGAATCACAGTGGTATTCATCATGTGTACAAACAACTCACTTAAGAGCTTTTGCAACCATGTAGCTTCACACGAGATCATACTCGTAGCTATGTATTCGGTCTCGACGGTGCTTATAGCAACTGACTTCTGCTTCCTGCTCATCCATGATATCGAAGCAGAATCCAAAGAGAACCAGCACTGAGAAGTGCTCTAGTGATCCTCCACACTACCTGCCCAGTCAACATTCGAATAATCATGCAGTTTCATATTTCTGGCAGTGTATCTCAATCCATGAGAGATTGTGCCCCAAAGATATCTCAGAAGATTCTTGGCACCAATCTAGTGAGGCTCAACCAAATATGAGCTCACCATGCTAATTGCAAAATATATGTCCGGACGGAAGTTCACCAATAACATCAACGCGAATGAGTTTATGAAACTCAGAGGCATTTCCCAAATCTGGTCTGATATCACTACCATATAACTTCTGAAAGTTAAGATCCTCAAGGTAGTCACAGGCTTGCAACTCATCATTCCACATCTGGAATCAAACTCCCTCTTACTTCTGCAAATGAGAGGGTCTGCACCTGTCAAAAATAGGTCGTCCTCATAAGGTGCCGGTATGAGAGGTCTATCATCCACAACCTTCGGGTAATGGTTTGGATCAGTTTCACTCCTAGTGAATCTCAACTTCATTAGACAGCTATCAATCCTCTCATACTACGCTCGGGGTGTTTTGCTTCAAGCCATAGAGGGCTTTCTTCCACCTATATACATGAGATTCCCGATCATGAATCTCAAACTCCTCAAGTTGTTCCAAACTTGTGGACCTGCTGCATGAGGGGAATGGTCCCCTTATAAGATTTTCCTTCGATACATCTCAGACATGTACCTTCATGCTCTTCTTGAATTCAGGCATCCCTATCACCATCTGACTCACATCGGGTAGGGCCCCATAGGTAGACCTCTAGTGTTATAGATGCGATATGTCAATTGACATGATCCCCAATGGACCATCCTGCAACTTGATACAAATCCTGAACTAAAAAACATCTTTGAAAATTCTATTTTCAAACACATACCTGTCCATCGATGAGTGCCACCCTGTAACCTTTGATTTCCATTGCCGAAATGGACACCAGGTTCTTCTTGCGATCAAGTACATAAAAGAGGTTTTGTAAATGAATCAAGTTACCCTCATTCAGTTGAGGCGTAACATTCCCTACACCCTTTCCGAGATAGGTGGCATCGGCTCCAAGTATAATCCCATGATTGTTTCCATCTCTACCAAATTAGAGAGTGCACCCTACTATCCAATGAAGTGCCTTGAATCACTTCAATCAATAAGCCAGATTCCCAAAGAATCTGAAGGAGAGGGCCAATACAAGATAACGCTTCTTTATCTTATCAAAAACAACATTTGATTCTTCATACCTGGGGTTCCTTGCTCTCTTTGAAGAGTCGGCCATTTCCTTAATGACCTGCATTACCTATCATTCTTTTGATTACTGAAGATGTCCCTAGATTGATTGTTATCTTCATCAAGAGATGTGTCTTTGCCATTCGGACACTCCTTCGCATAATGGCCGAACTTATTGCAACCAAGGCATATGCCTTTCCTTCCACCCTTAGATCCGGACTTCCCAATGAAGTGATCTTTAGGTAGGCCATCAAAAACTTTTGTTGCACCATTCTGATAATATTCTCTGCTTCGACTTCACCCTTGGTGAATTTAAAGAGGGATGAGGAATCCACTGATCCTTTTGTCCTTTCCCAACTGTCTTCGATGATTTCTCTTTCACTCTTGCTTGGGCATTGTCTTCACCTCAGCGCTGATACCATGTTAATTTTAGGTATGTTCTATGCTTAGAGCAATTTATTTCAATTTTCATAGTTAGCTCAATACCTTTTCTAGATTAGCAATCACATCATCTTTAAACTAAACTGCAGATAGAACATAAACATAAATTGCAGAAGACAAGCCAAGACAAGAGGACACAAGATGTGGCGCTAGCAAGGGACAAACCCCAATGTGGGGAAACCCTTGATCATTTTTTCTTATATGTTCTTCAATAGTTCAGCAGAGAGAGAGAGAGATAGTACATTTACTACAAAAGTCAACACTTTGACTTATCTAGATAAGAGCATAGATCATCTCTAAGAAGATGATACATGAGATCAGGTGAAGACATGCTGCTTCAACTGATTCTCCAAGGTGACTCCTTCGCCTATCGTTGCGCTGCATTTCGTCATCATGCTCCATCTCACCGCGCCGCACCATGCTGCACCCATCATCACTATGCCGCATCTCATCATGCTTCATTAATCATGACTGTACCCATCACTGTACTGCATTTTGTGGCATTGCTACACCATGTTGCTATACTGACCTATGCCCTAGTTGCACCTTGCTTGCTTGTTGTCCCTTGCTTGCTTGTTGTCCCTAGCATGCTTGTTGTCCTTAGCATGCTTGTTGTTGCATGCTAGCTGTCCCTTGCATGCTAGTTGTCTATTGTGTGCTAGTTGTAACATTGTATGCTTGGTGTATTTGCTGCTAAGCAACTGTCCCAATGTTAGTTAGTTGTCCCTTGCATGCTGCTCTGCTTCGGAGATAGATGCTCTGACAATTCTGTCAGTTCCAGCTGTTCCTAGCGGTTCCAACTATTCCCAGCAGTTCCGACAGTTCTCGGCAGTTTCGGTTGTTCCGGTTGTTCCCGGTAGTTCATGCAGTTCCAGCAATACCGGCAGTCCCAGCAGTTCCCGGCAATTCCTGCAGTTCCCGACAGTTCCCGCAGTTCCCGTAGTTCCCGACAATTTCGGCTTCTGCTCTCTAGATTAGGGAAACGTTATCCCTTAGGATCTCTCCTCCTACTAAAACCCAAAGACAAGTAGAGAGGAAGAGATCTCAATTCTGTTGAAAATGACTTGAAGGCCACCTCTATTTATACTAAAACGTTGAGCACACGTTGGGTTTATTTGGTTGTTGGCCAACCTTGACGAATTGTCCCATAACACAAATAAATTCATATCTCCATGAATACTTATCGGAATCAGATGATCTTTAGATCAATCCTACACCTCTCGATGAGAGGGATCCAATAAAAATATCAACTTCCATTAATAAGATGACTCACATGGAGTTTTGCCCTAGTTGCCAATTTTAACATGAGAACACGAAACCAAAAATTGGAAGGAAATGAGATGCTTATCTTTTGGAGTTGTTGGGGGCTCCCTCCAGAGCTTGAGGGATACCTATAAACCTATAAAAACAAAAGAAAAAGTCTTTTCCAGAAACGTGTTAAAACCTATAAATTCTAAAACATCAAAAATATATAATAGAATATCTAAGACTAAAAGCAAAGGACTTAATAGTGTAGGTCCTTATATCAGATTCTTTGGGTTTTACTTTCTTTGGGTCTCCTTCTTTAGCAATGTTAGCATGATCTCTATCTCTCTTCTTATTCTTTAGATTGTCAGGGCAGTCACTCCTATAGTGACCCTTCTTATGACATTGATAGCATTCTACTTTGGACATGTCAACTCTCTTCCTTGGTCCTTTCGATTTCTTTCCTTTGTGTTGAGCAATGTAGGCATTTGATACTCCTTTAGATTGGCAATTAGAGAGATTCTCAATTTTTCTTGATTGCAGGCAATCCATAGTTCTTCAAAAGTGGGGGCTTCCTTCCAACTGTTAAGACCTGCAACAAATGCACCCCAAGTAGGTGGCAATTCTAATAGAGCAATGATGACAAGTTCTTTGTTTGGAACAATTTCATCAATGGCCAAAAGATCATCCTTGATTCTCGCTATCTTCACAAAGAAGGATGCCAATCTATCTTCTTTAGTCATCTTTGTGGTCCTTAGTTTATTCTTCAAGCTTACCACTTGACCAATGTTCTTAATAGTGAATAAGTTTGAGCAATGATGACAAGTTCTTTGTTTGGAACAATTTCATCAATGGCCAAAAGATCATCCTTGATTCTCGCTATCTTCACAAAGAAGGATCCCAATCTATCTTCTTTAGTCATCTTTGTGGTCCTTAGTTCATTATTCAAGCTAACCACTTGACCAATGTTATTAATAGTGAATAACTTTGACAATGCTTCATACATTTCTTGGGAATTATTGATGTTGGCTATAAATGGGACAAGATTGTCCTTTATTCCTTCTACCATTAGAGTCATGGCCACCAATTCTAATTCTTTGAATTTTACTTTGCCAGCATCACTAGAGTCATTTGTAGGCTTCTTTACTTTTCCTTTGACCAAGTCTAGTACCTTGTTCTTTTCAAGGATGAGGTCAATCCTCTTCTTCCAAGACTTGTAGTTTGAGGCTCCTTCAAGTTTGTTCTCTCCCTTGATTGTGTTAGACATGTTCCTTGACTTGCACCATTCTGATAATATTCTCTGCTTCGACTTCACCCTTGGTGAATTTAAAGAGGGATGAGGAATCCACTGATCCTTTTGTCCTTTCCCAACTGTCTTCGATGATTTCCCTTTCACTCTTGCTCTGGCATTGTCTTCACCTCAGCGCTGATACCATGTTAATTTTAGGTATGTTCTATGCTTAGAGCAATTTATTTCAATTTTCACAGTTAGCTCAATACCTTTTCCAGATTAGCGATCACATCATCTTTAAACTAAACTGCAGATAGAACATAAACATAAATTGCAGAAGACAAGCCAAGACAAGAGGACACAAGATGTGGCGCTAGCAAGGGACAAACCCCAATGTGGGGAAACCCTTGATCATTTTTTCTTATATGTTCTTCAATAGTTCAGCAGAGAGAGAGAGAGATAGTACGTTTACTACAAAAGTCAACACTTTGACTTATCTAGATAAGAGCATAGATCATCTCTAAGAAGATGATACATGAGATCAGGTGAAGACATGCTGCTTCAACTGATTCTCCAAGGTGACTCCTTCGCATATCGTTGCGCTGCATTTCGTCATCATGCCCCATCTCACCGCGCCGCACCATGCTGCACCCATCATCACTATGCCGCATCTCATCATGCTTCATTAATCGTTACTGTACCCATCACTGTACTGCATTTTGTGGCCTTGCTACACCATGTTGCTATACTGACCTATGCCCTAGTTGCACCTTGCTTGCTTGTTGTCCCTTGCTTGCTTGTTGTCCCTAGCATGCTTGTTGTCCTTAGCATGCTTGTTGTTGCATGCTAGCTGTCCTTTGCATGCTAATTGTCCATTGTGTGCTAGTTGTAACATTGTATGCTTGGTGTATTTGCAGCTAAGCAACTGTCCCAATGTTAGTTAGTTGTCCCTTGCATGTTGTTCTCCTTCGGAGATAGATGCTCTGACAATTCTATCAGTTCCAGCTGTTCCTAGCGGTTCCAACTATTCCTAGCAATTCCGACAGTTCTCGGCAGTTTCGGTTGTTCCGGTTGTTCCCGGTAGTTCATGCAGTTCCCGCAATACCGGCAGTCCCAGCAGTTCCCGGCAATTCCTGCAGTTCCCGACAGTTCCCGCAGTTCCGGTAGTTCCCGACAATTCCGGCTTCTGCTCTCTAGATTAGGGAAACGTTATCCCTTAGGATCCCTCCTCCTACTAAAACCCAAAGACAAGTAGAGAGGAAGAGATCTCAATTCTGTTGAAAATGACTTGAAGGCCACCTCTATTTATACTAAAACGTTGAGCACAAGTTGGGTTTATTTGGTTGTTGGCCAACCTTGACGAATTGTCCCATAACACAAATAAATTCATATCTCCATGAATACTTATCAGAATCAGATGATCTTTAGATCAATCCTACACCTCTCGATGAGAGGGATCCAATAAAAATATCAGCTTCCATTAATAAGATGACTCACATGGAGTTTTGCCCTAGTTGCCAATTTTAACATGAGAACAGGAAACCAAAAATTGGAAGGAAATGAGATGCTTATCTTTTGGAGTTGTTGGGGGCTCCCTCCAGAGCTTGAGGGATACCTATAAACCTATAAAAACAAAAGAAAAAGTCTTTTCCAGAAACGTGTTAAAACCTATAAATTCTAAAACATCAAAAATATATAATAGAATATCTAAGACTAAAAGCAAAGGACTTAATAGTGTAGGTCCCTTATATCAGATTCTTTGGGTTTTACTTTCTTTGGGTCTCCTTCTTTAGCAATGTTAGCATGATCTCTATCTCTCTTCTTATTCTTTAGATTGTCAGGGCAGTCACTCCTATAGTGACCCTTCTTATGACATTGATAGCATTCTACTTTGGACATGTCAACTCTCTTCCTTGGTCCTTTCGATTTCTTTCCTTTGTGTTGAGCAATGTAGGCATTTGATACTCCTTTAGATTGGCAATTAGAGAGATTCTCAATTTTTCTTGATTGCAGGCAAACCATAGTTCTTCAAAAGTGGGAGCTTCCTTCCAACTGTCAAGACCTGCAACAAATGCACCCCAAGTAGGTGGCAATTCTAATAGAGCAATGATGACAAGTTCTTTGTTTGGAACAATTTCATCAATGGCCAAAAGATCATCCTTGATTCTCGCTATCTTCACAAAGAAGGATGCCAATCTATCTTCTTTAGTCATCTTTGTGGTCCTTAGTTTATTCTTCAAGCTTAACACTTGACCAATGTTCTTAATAGTGAATAAGTTTGAGCAATGATGACAAGTTCTTTGTTTGGAACAATTTCATCAATGGCCAAAAGATCATCCTTGATTCTCGCTATCTTCACAAAGAATGATGCCAATCTATCTTCTTTAGTCATCTTTGTGGTCCTTAGTTCATTATTCAAGCTAACCACTTGACCAATGTTCTTAATAGTGAATAACTTTGACAATGCTTCATACATTTCTTGGGAATTATTGATGTTGGCTATAAATGGGACAAGATTGTCCTTTATTCCTTCTACCATTAGAGTCATGGCCACCAATTCTAATTCTTTGAATTTTACTTTGCCAGCATCACTAGAGTCATTTGTAGGCTTCTTTACTTTTCCTTCGACCCAGTCTAGTACCTTGTTCTTTTCAAGGATGAGGTCAATCCTCTTCTTCCAAGACTTGTAGTTTGAGGCTCCTTCAAGTTTGTTCTCTCCCTTGATTGTGTTAGACATGTTCCTTGACTTGCACCATTCTGATAATATTCTCTGCTTCGACTTCACCCTTGGTGAATTTAAAGAGGGATGAGGAATCCACTGATCCTTTTGTCCTTTCCCAACTGTCTTCGATGATTTCTCTTTCACTCTTGCTTGGGCATTGTCTTCACCTCAGCGCTGATACCATGTTAATTTTAGGTATGTTCTATGCTGAGAGCAATTTATTTCAATTTTCACAGTTAGCTCAATACCTTTTCCAGATTAGCGATCACATCATCTTTAAACTAAACTGCAGATAGAACATAAACATAAATTGCAGAAGACAAGCCAAGACAAGAGGACACAAGATGTGGCGCTAGCAAGGGACAAACCCCAATGTGGGGAAACCCTTGATCATTTTTTCTTATATGTTCTTCAATAGTTCAGCAGAGAGAGAGAGAGATAGTACGTTTACTACAAAAGTCAACACTTTGACTTATCTAGATAAGAGCATAGATCATCTCTAAGAAGATGATACATGAGATCAGGTGAAGACATGCTGCTTCAACTGATTCTCCAAGGTGACTCCTTCGCCTATCGTTGCGCTGCATTTCGTCATCATGCTCCATCTCACCGCGCCGCACCATGCTGCACCCATCATCACTATGCCGCATCTCATCATGCTTCATTAATCATGACTGTACCCATCACTGTACTGCATTTTGTGGCATTGCTACACCATGTTGCTATACTGACCTATGCCCTAGTTGCACCTTGCTTGCTCCCATAAAACATGAATCCCGAAATAAAGATTATCTAATCATAGAAATAAAATTCTATCTAACAACATAAATGAAACCTATCTAAGATATTAGGGTCAGAGATACAATACAAAGGATGCCCTATGACATCAAATGTCATCCCTGTGGCTAAATCCGAAGAAACTGCTTGCTAACAAGTGGATCCATTGGCTACATGTCTTATGTCCCATGCGGAATCTTGATTCATTTTGGATTGATGAAGGTTCTCAGTGTTGTACCGCATATCCTCATCAAATTTGCTCATTTTCTTCCTTTTTCTTGTGAGATAAGATGTTGTAGAATCTTGGATAGGCTGAAAGAACTCAATTACAACTACATTGTATTCTGTAGGATGTCTTTTTGTTTCAATCTCTTCATTGTTTGATCTCCTTGGGTTCTCAACATGATGCCTTGTTTCAACTTCCCTGTAAAATCTGACCATACCAACTTTTGCTGCTAGAATAGTAGCATAGGATAGATCTAACTGGATGCATCCTCCAAGATACATGCATACTTTCTTAATAAAAGCATTCCCCATACATCAGACACATTTATAATAGCGATATCCATAATGATAATCCTATATGGGAAGTTTGCTAAGAAGATCTGCAAGTCTTTGATCACGCCAAGAACTTCAATTTTCTTCGAATCCATGGAACAAATATTATGATAAGGCTTGAATATTCTTAGGTTCAATTGATCCATAACCTTTTTTGTCATGAGATTGGTTGAAGCTCTGGAATCTAACATTCAGTTGTGTAACAGATGATCACTTACCTTTAAAGTTAAGAAGAAAGGCTGATGATCTTCATTCGTCATATAACAGTTTAGATCCTTTAACTTTATTTCTTCATCCTTATGGTGGTCTTTTATGTTATCTTGCTGAGATATGGCTATGGTTTTCAGAAATGTTGCACTTTGAGATGGAATCTTTAGAAGCTCCCAGACTAGGACAATTTTTTTTGCATTGTTTATCCATGTGACCCAATCGATCTTTAATCCATAAGTCTTAGATGCAATTTGTTGCTTGCTTTGATTATGATGTTTACTTTTCTTTTGATATTTATATCCCTTACTTTGAGCAATCTCTAAGATCTGTTCCTGAGATAACTTTTCTCCATATATCTACGTGACTGGATCATTTTCATTACTGAAATTATTGACGGTAAAGAATGAAGGGATCATTTCCATGCAACAATCTTCTTCTTCTGTAGACAAGCGAACTCTTGACTAATTATATTAATTTGCTCACTTGTTCCTTCATCTAGGATTCTTTTGGCAAAGGCACAAGAGCTTTCTTCGTGAAAATTCTCACATGGTCTGCAGAATGGCATAGGTTGATCAACAATGTTGGTAGATTCCAAAGGATTAGGGGGCCTTTGCTCATTTGGAGGATTCTTCTTTGGCCATGCATTATTATTATTACTCCTGTTATTATTATTCCTAGGCTGAATATTCTAAGCTTGGGATCTTTCCATCTGAATTAGCCTAGCTTGCATGGCATTCATTTCTCTAGCATGTTCAATTTTCATGTCTTTAATCAATTGAGTTAACTCCTTGATAGGATCATGGTCTACTTCCTTGACTTCTTTTGCCTTAGCCTTAGTTGGACCTCTTTCAAAGCCAAGAATTTTATACCTCTCAGATGCCTTTTTATCCTTTTCCAACTCTTCAGCTAAAGTTTGAGCAACTTTTAAATCATTCGGTTTAGCATGCCTTAGCTCATAAGAAGTATCAACCATGAATGCATCGAGATAATATTCTAGTTGAGTTTTTTCTGTTGTTCTATAATCTTGATGCATTTCCTTGACAATGCCATTAAATTTCTTATTAAATTCATCAATGGTTTCATTCTCATTTTCTTTATGTTGTTGATGGTTCTAAGCAGTGTTGCAAAAATCATGATTTTTTGCCTGAAACGATTAAATCAACGATTTTTTTCCCAAAAAATATTCATTTTTGTATTTTTATTTTTATTTTTTGTATTCTTTTAATTTTGCTTATTTTTATTTTATTTTATCTAATTTTTACTATTTTTTTCTTTCTTTGAACCCTGGCCTACTTAATCCCAATCGCAATTATCGCAACATTGGTTCTAATCAAATACCTCCCTTCCCTAAAATCTCCATACTTATCTTTGAAGGCATTGATAATGGCTTGTAGAGAATCAAAGGAGTCGTCAAGCCTATCCAAATACTAGTCCATTGCATCTTCTTAGAGAGAAAGAACAAACAACTTCATCTTAATATCTTCATGATTATAGGCAACTCTAGTAGTATGCTTCACTAAGAAGGTTGTGAATGCTCAAAAATGGGCTTCAACAATGATTGCATTATTACCCTGGAATTTAGGCATCTTATCCAAACCAGACTCTGGGAGATCATGAGGTTGACCTTGAATGTTGCCAAAGTTGTAAGGAGCGAACAGGTCTGTGACGTCTTTCCCGACAAGGTTAGGGAAAAGCAAATGGATATCGAGGGCTTCATGTCCGAAGAAAAATAGGTGCTTACTAGAATGTAATTTGTTTAACCAAGCTCTAAGAGTCTTTTTAGGAATAGGAGCGGGGTTATGCATGCTACCAAGATTTCTTCTAGTATAAGTTCTTGTTAATGGATGAATTAGTGGAGTCGCCACCCAAACAAGAAACTAACCCAAATGTCTAAGTACAAGAAAGAGTGAGGTAGTGAAGATGAAAAGATGAGTGAAACTAAGGATGAAAAGATTATACCTCGGTGCTAGAAAATGTTGTGACAATGCCAGGTCAAAGATGATGATGATCAAAAGAAAATGTCAAAGCGTCGAGAACCAGAAACTTGTCCCCAACAACGACGCCAAAAAATGTTGTGAAAGTGTCGAATTAAGAGAAAGGTGATGATCAATTGCTATAAAATGAGTGGATTGATGAAGTGAAAAGATGTCGTGGAAACCAAAGCTCGAAAGATTGATCAACAATGATGCCGAAAAAATGTTGTTGCGTAAATTGGACACTAGATTGTGACAACACTCAGGACATGGGTTGTCACTCTGATCCATGTCCTCAACGTTTAAAATGTCTCCTAATTGCAGACTAAGGGCGGAAGTCCCTATGGATGAAGATATGAACCACTTGTTGGGAACCAACAATTGAAGGAGACACAACTAAATGACCTAACAACTTGGTTAAAATTAAAGGCAAGTATAATTAGTAAGCACCACTTGCTTAGATTTATTGAAATTATCAATTATAGACCAGTGCCTTAGGAGTCAATTTACTTCCACAATATGAATTAAAATTCCAAGCTATTGGATGAATAGTTGTTGCAGGATGCCAATCTATCCTACATGAGGTGCAAGACCTAGATTTAAGTGAAATGCAAGATCTTGGTAGATTTTAGTCATATGCCCTATCTAAATGAATCCTTATTCTCAATTGTTTTGAAGTTGGTTTCGAATATAGGTTGTAGAGAGAAGCCCACAAGAAGGAGGCTATGGCCTCATTAACAATACCTCCCGTGAGGTTCTAACCACCCAAGTGCCTTCGTTTCTACAAGGGATTGCCCACAAGAGAACTGCAAGGTCACCAGTGTTAACCACAAATGAGGGTCTAAACTTTGCAAGTTGGGTGAGAAAGGTGGTCCTATCTTCTTACAACCAAGCTTATGCTTGGAGGTATATTTTACAAATGCACTTCTAGTCCTAGAATGAAATGCAAGATGTGAGTGAATGCATTAAATGAGATTTATTAACCAAAATAAGTTCCTCAACAAAATTTATTTGATTTCCAAACACTTATTATGAAGCACAATTAGCAAGATCTCTTTAAACTTGATATGTCAATTAGAGACAAGAGATACATTAATGATATTCACCACAATGATTATCCAAGATTCTTATTTATGCCGATTGTTAGAGTCCTATAGTGATAGGATTCATAATTTTGAATTGGCTGAGGTTAACAATTGTAATATTGTACATACCTTTGCTTTCTGCAAATATGTTCCATATTAAAATTAAGGAATGTAAAGAGGGTATGTCCTAAAAGAAATATCAAAGGACAAGAAAAATAAGAAAAGATCAAAAAATACAAAAAATGAAAAAAGTATGAACCCCAAACAAAAAACAAATCATGAAAGTGTGCAAGTCCAAGTGCCACTACTTTTTACTTTACTGTCTTAAATAATGGTTGTGTGCATCTTGTCATACATGCCACAACCCATGATAGTCAAACTACTTAATCTTGACTATTTCATGCTTTGAATTTCATGTTTATAGTTAGAGAATAAAAATCTGACCAAACAGTTTAATCTTGGCAGATCATTAGATAGGTAGAGAAATAAAAGGAGCTCATCAATTTAATCTGAGCCCTTGGAAGATATAAGGTTAGAACTAGATAGTTTGTTTATAAAAGAAAAGGAAAGAAAAGGGTTTGCTAGCTTAAGTGCACCCACCAAAGTGAAGAAAAAATGTTAGGGTAGGGAAAAGGGTAAAAAAAGAAAGGTTGCAGAAATACAAGTCATTTGGAGCATAAGCACTACTATCATGCTTAACTATGTGTTTCAAGTGTGCAGGAGCAGTTATCAATGAAAAAAGCATGCTCATAAGCTGATTTGCCTAACTCCCCCTTCATTACATTTCACCCCCACTATATACTCACTAATTTCCCTTTTACCCCTTCATGGCTTATGAAAACCCCTTCCCCCTCATTTTTACTCCTACCCGTTAGTTTCACAGATTTCCCTAGTCAATTAATCCTAAAATCCATTCCCCTAAGTGTGAAACCCATTTCCCCCTTTTAAAATCATGTTTTCCCTTTAATAATTACCTAAAACCCCTTTAAACCCTTTTATCCTAACTTGAAAAACCCCTTGCCTTCCTAACTCTGCCACTTAATCATTTTCCCAACTAAACTCTAGTTTAACCCGCCACCCTGGTGAGGTAAGCTAACCCCACTACCCCTAAAATTTTGTAGTTTAATTAATCCGCACTTAAACATGGGTTAATTAATTTAAACAGTGATTAAAACGCATGGGTCCCGCTAAACTCCACCCCATCATCCCATTGCGCAACTTTCCAACACGATGGTTGTCCGATTATCCACCCCCAGATCTAACGGCCATCGCCCATATCGCGCTCACGCGATGTCCGACCTTTAACGACCCGAGAGCACGCGATATGGGCAGTTTTGCTCGGGGCCCATTTGCCTACGTGTTGGCCTCTGGCATAGATCGCATTCCCCCGGCAAAATACCGCCCAACCCCCATAAGCGGTGTGATGGCCTCCAAAACCACCTCCCCGCCAAAATGAAAACCAACACTATTCATAAAACATTCATTCCCCGCCATTTTTCCAACTGGTCGCGGTTAAAAGCCTTCCGACCCCCATTTTCACCCTTTTTTACTCAAATCGCATTGTTGAACCTCTGAAGCACCTACGCCTTCCGAACTCCTGCAACCAGCTGTCAACCATCAGAGCCTTTCGACGCCACCACTACACACCATCCTAGCTGCCAAAGCCCTCTGCAAACCCCAATTGAAAACCAGTTGCAACCCCGACTGTAAATTCCAGGTATTTAAGCATAAAACCATAATTGTCCTCTCTCTAATGAACGAACATTAAATTCTTAAAATAACTGAAAGAATTTGATTAATTTCAATTTAAATTGAGAGTCTACCATTCCCAAAGTACCAGAACCCCAACCTGCAACCTGCTCGTACCCTACCCTGGTTATTCAATTACTCAAATTTCACTCCCAAAGCCATATAAAGCCCAATTTTCCACATTTTATCACAAAAATGGCTGCCCCAACCTCTTTGGATGTCAGACCAATGACAACCCCTCACTTAGACATTGACCACTTGGCCTTGGCAGACAGGGATTTTCAAATCAAAGACACAATCACCCAAGACAACCTTCTGAGAATCCATTGTTGGGCCAAGGATAGATTCTTGAACAAAGTAGATGATATCCACCTTTGGGACTCAAATCTACCCAATTATACATTCCCAGAAGCCCATCCATTCCCAGAGATTGTACATTTCTGCCATACATGTTACATACCTAGCCAAAAGGCTATAATTGCTCCAAACCAGGACTTCTTGTTTCCAATTACTGTTGAATCCATCAACCAAATGCTTCAAATCCAGCCCAGCCACAATTTGACTCTTTTGTTCATTGCACACCTATTGGACCTATACACCACATTGGACCCAGCTAAGATCAAACAAATTTTTCAAAATTTCATCATTGAGAACCGCCATACTCCTAAAGACATTCCACCCTATGTTTTTGCTATTTTCTCAGAGATTGGCAGGAGAATAATCACCATGATCTCAAGCATCCTAGGATTTACATTAGATGAGTTTGTGTATGAAATAATCATGGCCTTCTTGTCCATATTCACTCCAAGCCAGCCTCCTGCAATTTTGTATGATTATGTCCAGTTCATTGCAGACAAAATGCATGAACAATTCACTAGATTGCCCGCTGAAAGAGTCTTCAAATACTCTTTAGTGCTTTTGCATATGTTCCTGTATTATCAAACAGACATGTTCCCAGTGAAGATTCAGAAAACAGATACCAAGGGAAAGGAAAGATCAGTCATCTACTGGAAACCCTTGGTCCAGAGGTATAACACCACATTCACATGCAAAGACTTCATAGATTGTTTTGTGCACCCTGTCATGAACATGTTGACTTCTAGCACTCAACCTAGAATCAGTACTGAGATCAACTGACAAAGAATAACAGAGTAGGAGACTGGTACCTCTACCAGAATCATAGTGAAATTAGGATCTATGGTTGTGAATTACCCCCCTACAAATTGCCTAAGTATCTCCCAATGAGAATATTTGCCTTGGAATACTTCAGGCAAATGATAGGTGCGGATGAGGTCAACTTCCTAGCTGCTAGGAAGAAAACACAGTTTAAGATGAAAAACCAAATGGGCCCTTTCATCTACAACAACAGAGAGGTTGAACCTGAAGCTGATAAGATACTCCAGCAATTCAAATTGAAGAATAGTTTCATTTGGCATTATGACCCTCATGGGGTTATAAACAAGCTCAGGCAAAAGGTCAAGCTAGGACCTTACATCCACTACCCAAGATTTAACATAGAATAGTATTCTAATTAGTCAGAATGGGTAGAGAACACATTGATAGATATGGACATCACAGTGGTGGATGTGGAGAACACCATGATTGACTTGGAGAAACAATTTGACCAAAGCTCTTTCTTGCAGGTTCCAGAGTTGGAAGAGCTAATGAATATCCCTCCTACCATTCAGACTCCTGCCAATGAAGAGAAGAATCCCAAAAGGAACAGGGAGGAAGTATCAAGCTCTACCATGCAGACTACTGATCAGCAGTTTCAACTAAGAAAAAGGCCCAAATTGACTCCTGTGTCTGAACAGGAGGAAAACATTGCATCAGCAAAAATGATTGATACTGATGCAATGGGGCAAAGGAGTAGACAAACAATTGAGACTGCTACATCAGCAGGAACACAACAACCCTCTTCTTCAAACACCCAGATTATACAAAGACAGAAGAGTGTGGAGGTGTCTTCCTTTGTCGGGCCAGCTGACAAGGAAAGATTCAGGGAGATCAAAATGAGGAATGAAAAGCTAAAGGTAGACACATATGCCAAGTACATGCAGATGACACCAGCAAGTCAAAATAGATTGATGTCAGCTTTTGATATCAAAGAAGGAAAGATGCAGGTGTCTTTCCTACAGCCTACTATACAGCAACCTAAAGGCTAAAACCACAGCAGACTACAAGAAGACCAAGTTTGAGGTCTTAGCCAAGGATGTGCATCCCATAGATCAAATAGAATTTCACAAGCAGGCTGGAGAGATGATCTACTCCACCCTCACAGCAAAAGCGATGGCAGCATTCAAGCTCAAAGACTCATTAGACAATGTGACAGCCCAGTACAAACTGGAAAAAGCATCTTCCATCGCCAAAGGTACAAGGATCAAATAATTAGAAGACCTGATCATTGAGTTGGGCCATGACCCAAAGGACATCAAGGCTATTGAACACTTAATTAAAAATAAAAATGAAAACATTGCAGCCCTTAAGAAACAACTCAAGCTGCCTCAGTCACAGCACCCTCAAACAAAAGAAATCCTAGAAAGCCAAACAAATCATGAAGAAATGATGGACTTGGTGTTGTAACTCAATGACCAGTGGAAGGAAATGGAAAAGGAACTAGACAGCTTGATCCAGCTCAAACAAGTTGGTCTAGACAGTGCTCCTCCAACTGTCATTCCTACAGTGACCACAGTTGTGCCTTCCACATTGGCAGCAACATTAGCTCCCACTGGTCCAATGGCCACTGCACTGCCAGCAGCAATAGCAACTACATCAGCAACGACATCAACAGCAACAGGTACCACAGGTGATGAAGCAAACAGGCTGGTCAAGGCAATGGAAGAAATGTCCATTCAGACCAGTGAAATGAACAAGTTAAAAGAGAAACTTACCATCTTGGAGACAGATTGCAGGTTAGCCCAGATCATGCATAAGGAAGAACAACAAAAAGCTACTAGAATGAGTGAGAGAGTGAAAAGCCTAGAGAAAGAGTTAATACTGAATGAGCCTTTGGGAAAGGCCAAGCAATTATTATGGGCCAATATCATTGACTCTGTCAATGATATTTGGCCATCTATCCAGGTCATTTTTGAGCAGATAAACTTAATCAAACAGGCTACAGAAGCCATCCAGAAGGTTAAAGAAGAACTTGGAGAAATGCTAGAGAAAGCAGTAAGAATTATCCAATTCCTCAACTCCAAGAACAAATATGAGCTACAAGAACTTGACATACCTGACAGGACAGGTACCATTTTGGAAGTCAAGAGGATCCTAGTCAAGAGAAATTTAATGTTAAATTTAGAAGCTAAGTATCAAACCATGCAACTAGTCGTTGACAGGTTTATGACCAAGTTTGAGCTTTTGAGAGAAAAGGAACTACCTAGTCCCTTAGTCATAAATGATAAATTGATCACAGGGGGACTACAACAAGAAAATCAGAGAAGTAGCCAAAGAACAGACAAATAACTCATTAATGAGTGGTATAGCAACTGGCAGAGTATTATACCAGACTTTTGAAAATCTGTTTTACCTCCAGTATGGGGTGAAACACTTATTTATTGATAAGCCTACTTTTGCCAAATATACAGAGGCTGATGAGATATATAGGAAAATGCTCAACATCCAGTTACTAGATTTAGAAACATGGCAAAAACTTTATGATTTACTATAGTAAAAGCACAGTAAAAATATAAGTGTACAGTAGAAAGTAAATGAGCATGGTAAAAGGATGAAGACAAGTCAGCACAGTCAAAGTGTATTAGGTGAAAGAGTATCATATGAAAGATAAAAGTCAAACAAATTATCCAGCATGGAAGCCAAACAACCTGCCAACATAAGGGGCTAAAAATCAAAGCGTAAGAGCCAACAGAACCAAAATAACAGGGACAACATGAAACAGTTCAATAGTTGTCTCTATCTTCTTGCAAGAAGATATTTTCTTTTTCTTAGATTAAATCTCAAATTAGTTTGAGATATTTTGTAATAAACTTTTTATATAAATACTTCACAATTCGAGGTATTAGGGTGGATTATTTTACATTTGTAGAGTTATTGTGATTTTGAACCTAAGGGTGATTGTACTATTTTCAAGTCAACATACTGGAGCAAGTAATAAAATCATTTCGCTACAGGATTCATGAGATGAGCCATTTGCAGTGAAGTACTTTCTTTGTGTTATTGTGTTACCTTTATTTTGTGTTTTCATAATCTTAAATGTGTTCTAAAATCTAAATGAATTAACTGGAAATATCATACAGAATTTGTTTAATTACACTTTGTTTTGCACAGTAATTTATTTACATGTTTTCTTCTGATACCCAGATCTGAGAATCCTTGATTGCTCTCCCATCCCGATTGACTTCTTTCATTCCTTCCAAAGTCCGGCCTAGGGAACCCTTAATTGCTCCCTGGATCCGATTTGAAGCCATTCACCATTTAGCCTCTGAGATCTGCAATAACTTATCTACCTTGCCCTATAGACATTTTTTTTAGAACTAAATCCAGTCTTGTTTGTCAGACATCCGACTCCATAGCCCAATGGTAGAAGCCAATCCTCTTTCAAACTAAGTAAAGTGATCCCACCACCAAATTTTCAAAACCAAACCCAAGTGCAAGCAATAACTAGCCTAAAATCATCTTAACTAAAACAAAGTTAAATCTTAAAGAGAGAGCCCTCTCTGAGCATCAGGAAGGCTAGGTCCTGATCTCCAAAAGTGGTTTGTGGTTACCTTTGGTTTTTCTTTCTTCTTACTTCAAAAGAATTATCAGATGATAACACCAATATTGCATATCTTACTTATATGCTTCCAAATTAAAAGTCAGCGAAGCTTGTATTGCAAATAAACAAAGCCTTGTCAAATTAAAAGTCAGCAACGTAATAATTCCTTTAGAGATTGCTAACAAGGATCTTCAATAGTAGAAAACCCCAATGAAATGCAAGAAAAACACTTTCCAATGTGTAATGAGATTAGTACTTTGAAGATAAACAAATTTTCATAAGAGCAACTACTTCAAACAATTTTCCACTAGCTTACAAAAAGAGGGAAAATGCTCCCAAGACTTATAAATGAGTTGTTATGAATGTTAAGCCTTACCAAGGTGTTTTCTTACCACTATCACATTATATATCAGACTTTTGCATGCTCGGATCATACCTTAGAAAATACTTAGAATGGCATCAATATAGAAGCTAGACGGAGTTCCATTGTGCTCTATAGCTTCTTCAAACACCTGCAACACCAATATTAGTATGATAGAAACCCTAAAATGATGGATGAACCCTCTTATAACTGAAGGTAGGGCTTCTAGGGCTAATGTTGGACTAGTGAGACTTCAAAACCCGTTGAATCGTTCCTCAAACCAATGATAGGTCTGCAAAACAAGTTGTTAGCTTGAAATACAATAGATCAATGGAAAAAATGATATGCAAACAACTTCAAACCTTCTCCAAAACTTACCATAAGCTTGCAAACACAAAAATTAGTGCCGAAATCAAATGCCAAAGCCAAATAAGAGCCCACAGATGACTGCACTAATGAGAAAGAGGTCGAATGAGGCCTGTGTCAGGGAGTAGATGGGCAAATAGGCCTGTGACCTAGGTCTATAAGACTGTGACCTAGGTCTAGAAGCCCTCTAAGGTATGCGGCCAGGGGTAATAGCCCTCAAAAGGGTAGTCACGAGGGAAATAAAGCCCTTAAAGGGTTGCAGCTAAGGGGAAACAAGCCCTAAGGGTCTACGGCCACAAGGAAAAGGCTTGTGACTGCCAAGAAAGCCCTCCAAGGGTTGTGGCTAGGGGAAATAGGGCCCCTAAAGCCTGTGGCCAGCCTCCAAGAGGCTTCAAACCCTCACAACACCCTTGCAATAACAAAATTAGCCCAAAAGAATGATGAGTGTCACCTCCATAAACCCTCCAAGGGTTGCGACCTTCCTTCTTTAAGAAGGACGACTTCTCTAGAGGCCTAGAAACCCTAGCCGTTTAGGCTAGGTCAGGCTAGTGCCCTCCAATATTTGATTTCCACTTCAATTCCTAGAACTCTCACCTGTACAAATGAGAAATAGAAAGCCCAAATACCCAAAATATATACAAATATTCAAATAAGACCTCAATGTTATCTAAAATAGAAATAATGGCTTATAATTAGAATATAAGGGTTAGATTCAAAAAATTATTTTACAAATATTTACAAAAATAAAATTGCTCTTATTAACATATTAAATCTTTGTAGCACAAGTAAATAGATGAAAGGATTTGAATAAATTTTAAATTTGGCAGACTTGAAGCCAAACGAAGTGTTATCCCATCACAGTGTGTAAACTTGGGGTTTCCCAAGGTCAGAGGAACTTGTAGCTCAATGCACTTCGAAAAATGGATTATTAGATCAAAAGTGATTCGATCCACACAAGAGACCTAGAAACCTAGAGATACCTGCCAAATCCCCTAGACCTAGAGTTCTCACTGTAGCCCAACACCTAAAGAAAGATACTTGTGCTAATAAATGTTCCTACTACCGACAATTGAAATAATAATAAATCATCCAGTACATACCATAGACCAGCAAGTGAGAGAACCCTGAATTGAACCCCAAAGTTTTATGCTTTTATTACAACATCCAACAAAGCTTTGCTTAGTACAAAGATAATTTCGATCTAGTTAGATCATTTTCTGTTGTTATAATGAGGAGCTTGATAGCACCCTTATATAGAGAAAAGAGAGGGAATAAACCCTCCAAGTGGAAATAACGACTAGCTTTACTTGATCCTGGTGCATAATGGCTAGTTGCTTCTTGATCCATGCCAAAATCAAATGTTGTCCCTTGATCTTGAAAAATTCGTATTTGTTTATGACGACCATGATCCCGATCCAAAAAATAGTTTTTCAAAGTCCTTTTCCTTGAAAATTGATCCTTTACTCAACCACCATGGTCCAAAGACTTTAATTTTCTCAAAAAATTGACTTTTCCTTTGTTGGAGGACCTCACAAAATTAATTTTTTCCGAACCCACAAATTTTTAATCATTTTCGCACTTGGAGGGTATTTTTTTCCCTTCATTATATTTTTTGGATAATTTCTGGCTTAATTTTAATTTTTTTTTGCAAAAATTAAAATAAAAAAGTCTCAAGAGCGGATTAATTATTGTTCGACCCTCTAAGTGTATTTAAAAAAAAATAGCTATCATTTCTAAGTATGAGTAACCATGCACTAAATTATTGCTAGACACTTTTCCATCAAATATTACAATTTCAACCCATAGAAGGGGAAATAGACATAGACTCTTGAGACTCAACTAAATTCAGCAACAAGACACATGATCTAGCATGAAAAATACATAGACTCGATAAACACTAGGACTCCCCTAATACCTTGTCAAATGAGTTCCACCCTAGCTTTGGGGTATATCTGGGAGAAGAACTCTGCCAATTATCTGTGTTTACAAACACATATAATTTGGGGAGGTTAAAAAACTCCTTAGGAAGAAACCCTTTGAGAAGAATCATAGGCTGACCTAGGTGTTATTACATGGTTTAATAGTAATACTAGAATCATTTACAAAATTTGGGATTACAATGATGAAATTTAAGCTAAATGATGACAATGACCTTGAAAAAAAATTATCCACTGCTTTGTACTCTGCTTCTTGGAACTGTTGACATGTACATGGTCAACGCGACTTATTTTGTCAGATATGGAGGTATATAGTCTAAATATGCCCTTTGTCTTTTAAGAGTTAATATTGTGGTTTTATATTTTTATTCTTGGTTTGCTACTCTTTATGTTCTGTGTATGTTCCTTGTGGGATCTCGACAAATCAAAAATAGAGTGAAAAGTGTTTTCTTTTATATGTATGCTCTTTGTTGTTTGTTTTGTGTGATCTGCAAGAGCATATTTGAGGGGGAGAAGGGCCCTCCCCTGCAACCCTAAGAAGAACCTTGCATCAACGCAAGAAATTGTTCAATGTTGTTTCAATTACTCCAGCCCAAATCAATTCTTCATTTAGCATCGCATCCAATTATTAACAATGTTTCCAATCATAAACAGTAATTGGAGATAGAACAATATATGTAATTTCAAAGGATACAATAATACAACCATAAGAGACACTAGATTGATCAAAGACCAAGGAAAAACCCCATTCAAATCTTCTTCTTATTAAATTGCCATAAAATGTTTCAGCAGAGAGTACAATGAGCCCAATACATAATCATTCAACAAAGATTTACCCCATACAAATCAAAAGCGGACTTCCAGAGTTACTGTACAGCAGAGAGAAACCTTCCAACCTTAAGACATCTACAGTCAATTGTCAAACCCTAGCTCAGAACCCCAGTCGCACTCATCAAGTTATTCTGCGAGCAACTGTGACTTCCCTGTTTCTCTCTTAGATACTATGGGTGAGTGACTATGACTTTCTGGTTGCTCTCTAAAGCACTGTAAGCGAGCGATTGTGGCCGGATCTACCTAGAAAATTCTCAGATCCTCGGTCGCACTCTTCACGATGTTATGCGAGCAATTGTGGCTTCCCAGTCACTCTCTGGAGCACTACGAGCATGCGACTGCAGACGCATATGACCTGCGACAAGCATGCAACCGGAAAACAGAAACCCTAAACATGTGCGAGCCTCAGACCTGTAATTTCGAACCTTGCGCGAGCTTCCTCCATCAGACCTGTGCGAACCAAACAATAGAAAAAGAGAAGAAGATGCTTGATGATGATGATCAAATGAGCTTGAGGTCTCTTGTATTTATAGGCTTCCATGGGGGTCCATTTGATGTTGAGGCCGACCTGTCCCAATGTACATGAGTGGGTACATAAATTCAAAAACCAACTTTTGTTTGTCCAAATGAGGTGATCTTTTGGTCAATTTTGGTCCTCTCGAAAAGAGGAATTCAATGCAATCATCATCTTCGTCATAAATTAACACTCTTGAGATTGCTCTTGATCTGTTCCTGAGCGAAGCGTGCTCCGGGCGCAGATTCAAGGGGGGTTAGGGGGCCCTCCCCCGCAACCCTGAGAAGAACCTTACATCAATGCAAGAGATCAATATATCATCACTGCTTTTAGGCTTGAATCAACACTTTGAATAGTTGTTTCAGAACTTCATATTTCAGTCATATATTGGAGGAGGTGGCTTGAAAAACCTTTGCATTGTTGTCATGTGATGGAGGGAGCTTGAAATAAAAGGAATATGAATCACATTATAACATATCTCGACCTTCCTTAGAGATGTGTATCAAGGGTGTTGACTGCTACAAATAGTATATCTTCTATAGTTGCCCAGGATTCAAAAAACCTTTTATGTAACTTCAGAGGAAACTTGAATCAATTCATAGTCAGACTTGTATCAGACTTCACATCCTTTATAGTAGACTTTCTTTCTTTTCATGATGCCAACAACCCGTGATCTTTTGGTTGTGTTCCATTCACCTTAGCTCTGATACAATGTTGGAAAATCAAGGTATTTGTAGATTCATGTTGATTTTCGTTACTTGATAATTACTTGTGATATTTGTTGTCATTTTGTTATTTCGTTTTTACTTCTTCATCAAGCAATTATCAAAAACATGAAGAACACAAGATATAGTCCCCACTAGGTAAAAATCCCACAACTGGGAAAAACCCGAACAATCTGCTTATTATAGAATCAGATCAAAATGAGTTGTCGAACCCAAGACTAAATACTCCCTTAAAGGTTCCACGTCAGCCATCCTCTCAAGTCAAAGTAAAATATGGTCAACTTCCTTGAATCTATTTTCTCAAGATATATTCAACCTTCCTCAAACTTCACTTCAGCTACAAGAGTCTCAACACTATTACCAACTTCAAGTCAACTTTGATTTTCGACCTTGAAAAAACTGCAAGATGCTTTAGATTTCCTTAACCCTGTCATAGAATTATAGGAAACTCACACGTGTGAAAGGTAAAGTAAAGAACTTCGGTCTTCCTTTGATTCTAGTCTTCTTCTTGTTCTTAAAAACTTGGCTTTTCTTGCTTTTTATCTGCTATAAAGATTGAATTATTTCAGTCCTCTTTTTTATGTGCTCAAAAGAGCTCAAGTAGGTATCTATTAATAGTTGATCACGAGGTGTCAATTAGCTACACAGACTGACTTGAATGAGAGAGTGTCAACTTGAACCTTTTGGCTATCTATAATTTACCAAAATAAAAATTATTTTTCATCTTTTCAAATGTCAAATGTCAAATGTCATGACTCAAATACATATTAATATGACTTCTTTTGACTTCAAAAGCATGAAGAACATGTTTGATGAAATAATAAAAATAATATTATAAGTATCTCTCATTATGAACACTAACACTAGTTACATTCTCCAACATTACAGGCATAATGATTAGTCCTCATATAAATAGAGGATAGACACCCTTCACTTCATCATCATCACTTGTGACTTTTTTCAGCCCTCTTGGAGATTTTTGGCCTAGCTTGTATCTTGTGGAGATATGACTCTAAGGTGTATTTTATTGTTGGAGCTATTTCTTTGGGCTTGGAGATGTGATTTTGGAGCAATAAAGGCTTGTTCATGCATTCTATCTTGTAAGTGTACCTTGGATTTGATAAATTTTTTGCTTCTTGTGTCTAATGTATGGAATGGTTAATTATCTAGGGTTTCTATTGTGCTAGTGATAGTTGAAAATCATTGTATGGATTCTAGAACATAGTATTGTTGAATTTTCCTTACACCCTGTTACCCACCGCTTGTGGGTAGTATTCATAGGAGAAATTTTTTCTCCTAGATGGTCCTCAGCCGGCAACCTGCTACAACGACCAGATAGCTCGATGTGTCACTGTCTCCGCCGCCTGAGCCATCCATATGCTCCCTCACCAATCTATTATGATCGTATGTTTGAAGGTGGACCTCCCAACCCCGAAGGTATGGATTTTTATTATGTAGTTGGGTACTTTTTGTTTACTTATCATGGACACTTTTGGGCATGGATCAGTGGGGGGATTTGGCGGAAAGAGTGAGATTGGTTTGTACTCTTATCTCCTCTGTCCAATTTGATGTTTAGCCTTGTATCCTAGTCATGTGGCATCTCCTTTATTGGCTACTAGCTCTAGGGGTGGCACTACATGGGAAATCTCGATTTTGGTTGCGTGGTCCCACTTCTCGACAATATATACATCGCTCCCCTCCGCCCATTATAAACCCATTCACCATATTTCTCATCTGGGCATACAAGGAGTTAGCCTCCTCTCCCCTTGCCCACACCTTGTGTCGGGCTTGAAACGATACCTCGGAGGTTGATGCAGCAAAAAAGAAAGGAGAAAGCATAATTTGGCCACTCTTAATAGAAAATGTACCATAAAATGCAAAAGATGATTGGGACATACAAATTTAGCACGTGGGCAAAAGCCAACATGAGCTCTACCCCTATCATTATGGCCATCGCCCTTGTTTCTAGGGCCCCCTTATATTCGCCCCCTTCATCAGTAAGGAACCTATGATTGTCCCAACCCCTGGTGGGCAATGAACCACCCCATCTTAAGGGTGTTAAAATTGGCAACTAAGGCCAAACTCCATGTGGGTCATCTTATTCATGGCTGATAATATTTTTATTAGATTCCTCTCGTCGAGAGGTGTAGGATTGATCTAAAGATCATCCAATTCCAATAAGTATTTATGGAGATATGAATTTATTTTGATTATGGAATAATTATCAAGCCGACCAGCAACTCATGTAGGCTCAGTGTTAAGTTATGGTATGTTCTATGCTTATAACAGTTTACTTCTTTTCCTTATTATATTCCACCGATTAGCAATCACATGTACATAAAGTAAAGTGCAGATAGAACATTAAATGATCGACAGAAAGCAAGCCAAGACAAGAGACACAAGATGTGGCCGCTAGCCAGGGACAAACCCCACAATGTGTGGGGAAACCCTTTGATCAAATCTTCTTTTATCTTCAATAATTCAGCAGAGAGAAATAGTACAATAAATCTGATTCATATCAGCAGTAGCAAACCCTAGATCAGTAGCATCAGCTTTAACGGCTTCATTATCAAACTAGGGCAGACCATATCTCACAAACCGACAGTCGGATTGACTTCATTCCACCACCAAAAGTTTCGGCTTCCAGAGGAGGTTCAGATGAACCTACAACACAGTTCAGATGAGGAGATCTTCTAGGCCACACAAGTCAATCTTTACTTATGCAGTTGGAGCTTCAGTTTCAACAGTTTCCGGCTTCAAACTAGGGCAGTCGATATCTTGCAAACCGTTCGTTGGATTGACTTCATTCCACCACCAAAAGTTGCGGCTTTCAAAGGAGGTTCAGATGAACCTACAACGCAGTTCCAAAGAGGAGATCTTCTAGGCCACGCAAGTCAATCTTTACTTCTGCAGTTGCAGCGTCAAATTCAACAGCTTCCGGCTTCACATGTGTGAGAGAGAGAGACCCATTTCAGCGCAGTAGAGAAGAGACTCATATCTGCGCAGTAGAGAGAGAGAGATGTGATGAGATGAGTGAGTCCAAATGAGGAAAATCCCTCTTATATTTATACACAACGTTGGTGGGTGAATAGATGCGACTGTTGGGCTTTTGAGCCTACATGAGTTGTAGGTCGGCTTGATAATAATTCCATAATCAAAATAAATTCATATCTCCATGAATACTTATCGGAATTGGATGATCTTTATATCAATCCTACACCTCTCGACGAGAGGAATCTAATAAAAATATTATCAGCCATGAATAAGATGACCCACATGAAGGTTTTCCCTGGTTGCCAATTTTAACACTCCCTCTCAACCATGGAGAACTTCATCTGAAATCTGTCTATCGGTCGTTACTATTCATCCATCAAATGCACTGCCCTGTACAGCCTAACCCTTGCCCTGCTCTGCTCTATTCTGCCTGTTCTGCTTTGTCTTGTTCTGCCCTGCACTGATCTGTACTGTTTTTCTCTGTTATGCTCTGCTCTTGCATTGTTCTGTTTTGCTCTGCTTTTGTCCGAATTATGAAGAAGAAGAAATGATCGAGGATGTGTCATACTGACTCAAAGTCAGTGTCAGAGTATGTACCACTGGTCCCAGACCAGTCTCAACCAACTCGAAGTCAGCGTCGTAGTGAGTACAACTCCACTAGTCCTAGACCAATATCATCCTCCACTGACTCAAAGTCAATCTCAGAGTATGTACTACTGATCCCAGACCAGTCTCAACCGACCCGAAGTCAGCGTCATAGTATGGTACAACTCCTACCACTGGTCCCAGACCAGTATCATTGATCCCAGATCAATGGAGGTCATCCTAGTGTAGGGAGTACGGTAGTTACAACGATGCGTCCATCGGTACTACTATGGTCCCTAACTTCATTTCCCTGCTCATTGATTAGATGAGAGGTACTTCCCATGAATCCCAGACTGCATGGGTAGGATGCCTCGACAGGAGAACTAATCAATCCTGTCCTCACAGGAGAACACATCAATCCTGCTACAATTGCCATGGAGAACACATCAATCCAGTCCTCACAAGAGAACACATCAATCTTGCTACAATTGCCATGGAGAACACATCAATCCAGGCCTCACAGGAGAACACATCAATCTTGCTACAATCGCCGTGGAGAACACATCAATCCAGGCTGCCATGGAGAACACCTGTATCCAGGCCTCACAGGAGAACTAATCATCCTGCTACACAGGAGAGCGAATCATCCTGTCCCACAAGAGAGCGAATCATCTTGTTCCAGTGTGCACCACCAGGGGAGGGTGAGTCACCCTGTGGTCATATGTTGCTCCAGTAATAACCGCAAGCCCTCAGAGCTCCCAGAGCTCAATGTATGCAACATGCAGGACCCTTGTACAAGGGTTTCTTGCCGACTCCAAGTCGTTTGGGAAAATCACAGATTAGATCTTTCCTCGGGACTTTGACAAGGTGTATCAACCTGTACATCATCTTAATGCGATGGAGCCTCCTTGCTCATCAACTTACCATATCCCAGATGATGTCTATCTGCTGGAGCAATCGACGAATACAGGATTCCTCAATAATCGAATCCCACCTCTGGTTGTTATAGAGAATCACAGTGGTATCCAATGTAAATCCAAACAGCTCACTGAAGAGCTTTCACAACAAGACTGCCTCACACGAGGTCATGCTAGCAGCAATATATTCTGCTTCGGCGGTGCTCAAAGCCACCGACTTCTACTTCCTGCTCATCCAGGATATCGAAGCAGATCCCAAGGTGAAACAGCACCTGGAAGTGCTCTTACGGTCCACCACATTGCCTGCCCAATCAGCATCAGTATATCCAAGTAGTCTTACATCTCCGGCAGTGTATCTTAACCCATTGTACCACGAAGATATCTCAGAAGATTCTTGGCATCAATCCAGTGAGGCTCAACCAAATATGAGCTCACAATGCTAACTGCAAAACATATGTTCGGACGGAGGTTCACCAAGAACATCAATGCGAATGAGTTTTTGAAACTCAGAGGCATTTCCCAAGTCTGGTCCGACATCACTACCATATAACTTCTAAAGGTTAAGATCCTCGAGGTAGTCACAGGCTTGCAGTCCATCATACCAAATCTTTCCAATATCTTTACCACATATTTTCCTTGAGATAGGAAAATTTCCCTTGGCTTCTGCCATACTTCAATTCCTTGGTCCTTCATTTCAAATTCAGAAGCCAACTCCCTCTTACATTTGTGAATGAGAGGGTATGCACCTGTTAGAAAGAGGTCATCCACATAGAACACCAGTATGAGAGGCTTGTCATCTTCAACCTTAAAGTAAAGGTTAGGATCGGCTTCACTCCAGTGAATCCCAGCTTCATCAAGTAGCTATCGATCCTCTCATACCATGCTCGGGGTGCTTGCTTCAGCCCATAGAGAGCTTTCTTCAACCTGCATACATGAGATTTTCGATCATAAATCTCAAATCCTTCGGGTTGCTCCACGTAGACCTCTTCTTTGATCGAGCCATGCAAGAACGCAGTCTTGACATCCATCTGATGTAGGTTCCATCCTTGTGAAGCGGCAAGGGTTATGATCGAGCGGATGGTCGTATATCTGGCAACAGGTGCAAATATCTCATCATAGTCCATACCTTCCTTTTGGGAGAAACCTCGAGCAACAAAACGAGCCTTATACTTTTTCGTGCTTCCATCTGCTGCATGCTTTATCTTGTAAAGCCATTTGGAAGTAACAACAGTCTTGTCCTGGGGTCTGGGAACTACTTCCCAAACATCATTCTTTATGATAGACTCATATTCTTTGGTCATAACATCCTTCCATACTTGATGCTTGACGGCATCTGAGAATGATGAAGGCTCATTTTGTATGATCGTGCTCATGATGGTCAGGTATCCTTGATACCTATTAGGTTTCTTACTTTCACGAAAGGTTCCTCGGGGTGCAGCATGTCCTTCAGCATCATCAAGTAACCCCTTAAGCCATGAAGGCGTCTTCCTAGAAGAGGAAGGCTCATATGGAGGAGGATCAATCAGATCCAAGGGTTCTTCTACATCAGGCATTGATTCATCATCCTTTTCTTTCGTTTCCCTGGTGTCGGCTTCTTGAGAGCTCCTCAAATTCGGAAGATTGATCACCTTGCTGAGAGCCATATCTTCGTCAAAGGTGACATCATGACTAATTATGACTTCCCTTTGACCGGTTACATAGATTCTATAGCCTTTAGTATTTTCACCATAGCCCACGAAAATTCCCTTCTTTCCAGATGCTCCCAATTTATTTCTTTTCTCTTTCGGCACATGAAAATATACAGGGCTTCCAAAATTTTTTAAATGAGAAACATCAGGTTTCTTACCGGTGAATTTTTCTTCAGGAGTCTTGGAACCCAATTCTTGATGAGGGCATCGATTTTGTACATATACGACAGTGTTTGCAGCTTCAGCCCATAGAAACTTAGGAAGACTTTGATCATGAAGCATGGCCGGGACAGCTTCCATAATTGTGCGGTTCTTCCTTTCTGCCACACCATTTTGTTCAGAAGTATATGGTGTAGTAGTCTCCCTCTTGATGCCAGCCTCTTTACAAAAATCATGGAACTCATTAGATTCATATTCAGTCCCATTGTTAGTTCTTAAGATCTTGATTTTCTTTTCGGTTTGATTCTCGATTAGGGCTTTGAAGTGTTGGAACCAAGGGAACACCTCATCCTTCTTTTTCAAGAAGTATATCCAGGTCTTTCGAGAATGGTCATCTGTAAAAGTGAGATAATATGAGTATCCTCCCAAGGAGTTCACAGGCATCATATCTGATATGTCTGAGTGAACTAGTTGTAATATATCGGAGGTCTTGCTTTGACTAGAAGGGAATGGTCCCCTTTTGAGCTTTCCTTCAGCACATCCCGAACATACACCTTCTTTCTCTACTTGGAATTCAGGCATCCCTGTTACCATCTGTCTTACATCGGGTAGAGCTTTGTAATGAAGGTGGAAAAACCTTCGATGCCAAAGTTCGGACTGAAGCGTTGTGTCGCAGGACATGACTCCTAGTGGACTTCCATCGACCTGATATAATGAATCAACACTAAACCCAAGAGTAAAGGCATCTTTAACATTATTTTTCCATATACATACCTTGCCATTGCTGAAGGTTACCTTGTAGCCTCTGTCGTCCATTGCCAAGATGGACACTAGGTTCCTTTTGAGGTCAAGTGCATTTAATACATCGTGGACTTTCTAGCCTTCTTGAATGGTTGTCCTCTTCCTCGATCTCCAACTCTCCTCTTACCTTTGCTGTTAAATTTGTCATTACTTTGATTTGCCATCAGAGGGATTTTGATCATCGTCCTGGTGTGAGTCCTTTATTTTCTTTGCATGAAAAGAAAAGGCAGCAGGAGGACCTTTAGGCATGGGCATTTCTTGCACTTCTTCCCTTGTTTCTTCTTGAATGCATCTAGCCATTAATTCCTCGAAACTAGGAATTACATTATAGTTCAGAAGAGTAGTCCTGAACACATACCATTCATATGGTAATCCTCCAAGAGTTATGAGTGCCATTTCTCTGTCAATAATAGTTTCTCCAATAGATAGGAGATCGTTCTTGATCTCGGTGATTCTTAAGAATTATGCTTGCATACTTTCATCTTTACCCTTCTTGATTTCCCTCAACTTATTTCTAAGAAACAAAAAGTGATTTGCATCATTAACTTTAAATAAACTCACCAGTCTGTCGTAGATTTCCTTGGAGGTGTCTAGATCAGAGATGTAGGCCACCAAGCGCTTGTCGATAGAGTCCCGGATGATCTTCTTTGTTTTGACTTCTCCATTTTTCCATTTGTTCCAGGCAACAGCAGATGCATTTGATGAAGGCTCAACAATATTGCCTCTTACATGGTCCAGCACTCCTTGATCTTCAAGGGTTAGATCGATAGACATCTTCCATCCGTGATAGTCAGCTTTCTCACGGAGCTTATCTTCGGCAGGAAAGAGTGTTGAGGACCCCATAGTTCTTTTAGGATAGCCTTGCCAATCTTCTCTTCAATGATTGCTCTTGCTCTTGCTCGGGCTTTGTCTTCACCTCAGCTCCGATACCATGTTAAGTTATGGTATGTTCTATGCTTATAACAGTTTACTTCTTTTCCTTATTATATTCCACCGATTAGCAATCACATGTACATAAAGTAAAGTGCAGATAGAACATTAAATGATCGACAGAAAACAAGCCAAGACAAGAGACACAAGA
The DNA here is from genome assembly GCA_031772625.1 of Pinus tabuliformis. Taxonomy (NCBI): domain Eukaryota; kingdom Viridiplantae; phylum Streptophyta; class Pinopsida; order Pinales; family Pinaceae; genus Pinus; species Pinus tabuliformis. The sequence goes on from CM062816.1 coordinate 421,800,917, forward strand.
TGTGGCGGCTAGCCAGGGACAAACCCCACAATGTGTGGGGAAACCTTTGATCAAATCTTCTTTTATCTTCAATAATTCAGCAGAGAGAAATAGTACAATAAATCTGATTCATATCAGCAGTAGCAAACCCTAGATCAGTAGCATCAGCATTAGCGGCTTCATTATCAAACTAGGGCAAACCATATCTCACAAACCGACAGTCGAATTGACTTCATTCCACCACCAAAAGTTTCGGCTTCCAGAGGAGGTTCAGATGAACCTACAGCGCAGTTCAGATGAGGAGATCTTCTAGGCCACGCAAGTCAATCTTTACTTCTGCAGTTGCAGCTTCAGTTTTAGCAGTTTCCGGCTTCAAACTAGGGCAGTCGATATCTTGCAAACCGTTCATCGGATTGACTTCATTCCACCACCAAAAGTTGCGGCTTTCAAAGGAGGTTCAGATGAAACTACAACGTTGTTCCAAAGAGGAGATCTTCTAGGCCACGCAAGTCAATCTTTACTTCTGCAGTTGCAGCTTCAAATTCAACAGCTTCTGGCTTCACATGTGTGAGAGAGAGAGACCCATTTCAGCGCAGTAGAGAAAAGACTGATATCTACGCAGTAGAGAGAGAGAGATGTGATGAGATGAGTGAGTCCAAATGAAGAAAAGTCCTCTTATATTTATACACAACGTTGGTGGGTGAATAGATGCGACTGTTGGGCTTCTGAGCCTACATGAGTTGTAGGTCGGCTTGATAATAATTCTATAATCAAAATAAATTCATATCTCCATGAATACTTATCGGAATTGGATGATCTTTATATCAATCCTACAACTTTTGACGAGAGGAATCTAATAAAAATATTATCAGCCATGAATAAGATGACCCACATGAAGGTTTTCCCTAGTTGCCAATTTTAACACTCGGAAGCATAACAGTCGCATCTATTTAATCATCAACATTTGTATATAAATACAGGAGGTATTTTCCTCATTTGTACACACACATGTCGTCACATCTCTCTCCCTCTCAAAACTACACAGTAGGTGAAGCTGACTCTCCTTGGAAATCCGAGTGATGTCGGTGATGCCAATGATGGTGATGTCAGTGATGCCGATGACGTTGATGTCGGTGATGTCGATGATGCTAATGCCGATGATGCTAATGCTGGTGATGCCGATGATATTGATGCCGCTGATCTAGGGTTTGTTGCTGCTGATATAAATCAGATTTTTGTACTATTTCTCTCTGTTGAATTATTGAAGATAAAAGAAGATTTGATCAAAGGGTTTCCCCATATTGGGGTTTGTCCCTGGCTAGCTGCCACATCTGGTGTCTCGTGTCTTGGCTTGTTTAATGTCGATCGTTTAATGTTCTATCTGCACTTAAATTACTGTACATGGGATTGCTAAAGAAGTAAACTGCTCTAAGCATAGAACATACCATAAATTAACATGGTATCAGAGCAGAGGTGAAGACCTCAAAAAGAATTTGGTGTCCATCTCGACAATGGAAGACAGAGGCTACAGGGTGACCTTCAGCGATGACAAGGTACGTGTATGGAAAAACAATGTTAAAGATGCCTTTACTCTTGGGTTTTGAGTTGATTCATTATATCAAGTCGGTGGAAGTCCGTTAGGTGTCATGTGACACATCTCTTCAGTCCGAACTTTAGCATCGGAGGTTTGCCCACCTTCATTATAAAGCTCTACCCGATGTAAGACAAAGGGTGACAGGGATGCCCGAATTCCGAGTAGAGAAAGAAGGCGTATGTCTGGGATGCGCCAAAGGAAAGCTCAAAAGGGGACCATTCCCCTCAAACCAAAGCAAGACCTCTGATATATTATAGTTGGTTCACTCAGACATATCTTGTATGATGCCTATGAACTCCTTGGGAGGATATTCATATTACCTTACTTTTAAGATGACTATTCTCGAAAGACTTGGATATACTTCTTGAAAAAGAAGGATGAAGTGTTCTCTTGGTTTCGACACTTCAAAGCCTTGATCGAGAATCAAACCGAAAAGAAGATCAAGATCTTAAGGACTGATAATGGGGCTGAATATGAATCTAACGTGTTTTATGACTTTTGTAAAGAGGCTGGCATTAAGAGGGAGACCACTACACCATATACTCTTGAACGGAATGGTGTGGAAGAAAAGAAGAACTGTACAATTGTGGAAGTTGTCCGTGCCATGCTCCATGATCAAAGACTTCTGAAGTTCCTATGGGACGAAGCTGCAAACACCGACGTATATGTACAAAACTGATGCCCCCATCAAGCATTGGGTTCCAAGACTCTTGAAGAAATGTTCACCAGTAAGAAACCTGATATATCTCATTCTAGAATTTTTGGAAGCCCTGTATATTTTCATGTGCTGAAAGAGAAAAGGAATAAATTGGGTGCATCTGAAAAGAAAGGAACCTTCGTGGGCTATAGTGAAAATACTAAGGGCTATAGAATCTATGTAGCCAATCAAAGGGAAGTCGTGATTAGTCATGATGTCACCTTTGATGAAGATATGGCTCTCAGCCAGGTGAACAATCTTCCTATGACAAGGAGCTCTCAAGAAGCTGACACCAAGGAACCGAAAGAAAAAGAGTATGACGAGATATTTGCACCTGTTACCAAATATACCACCATCCGCTCGATCATAGCCCTTGCGGCTTCATAAGGATGGAACCTACATCAGATGGATGTCAAGACTGCGTTCTTGCATGGTTCAATCTAAGAAGAGGTCTACGTGGAGCAACCCATAGAATTTGAGATTTATGATCGAAAATCTCATATATGCAGGTTGAAGAAGGCTCTCTATGGGCTGAAGCAAGCACCCCGAGCATAGTATGAGAGGATCGATAGCTACTTGATGAAGTTGGGATTCACTAGGAGTGAAGTCGATGCTAACCTTCACTCTAAGGTTGAAGATGACAAACCTCTCATACTGGTGCTGTATGTGGATGACCTCTTTCTAACAGGTGCAGACCCTCTCATTCACAAATGTAAGAGGGAGTTGGCTTTTGAATTTGAAATTAAGGACCTAGGACTGATGCACTATTTCCTAGGACTTGAAGTCTGGTAGAAGCCAGGGGAAATTTTCCTATCTCAAGGAAAACATGTGGTGAAGATACTGGAAATATTCGGCATGGTGGACTGCAAACCCGTAACTACCCCGATGTAGCTTAACTTTAAGAAGTTAAGCAGTAGTGCTGCCGGACCCGTTTTACGAAATGCTACCAAGTATCGACAGCTCATCGGAGCATTGATGTTCTTGGTGAATTCCCGTCCGGATATATGCTTTGCAATCAACACTTTGAGCCTACATATGGTTAGGCCTCGTGACTCACATTAGATTGGTGCCAAGAATCTGTTGAGAGATCTTCGTGGCACAAACACTCATGGATTAAGATACACTGCCGGAAATGTGAGACTACTTGGGTATACTGATGCTAATTGGGCAGGCAATGTGGAGGATCGAAAGAACACATCTCGGTGTTGTTTCTCTTTGGGATCTGCCTCAATATCCTGGATGAGCAGGAAGCAGAAGTCGGTGGCTCTGAGCACTGCCAAGGCATAATACATTGCTGCTAGCATGGCCTCCTGTGAGGCAATCTGGTTGCGAAAGCTCTTCAGTGAGCTATTTGGATTTACATTGGATACCACCATGATTTTATGTGACAACCAGAGCGGGATCCGTTTATCAGAAAATCCTATATTTCATGATCGCTCCAAGCATATCGATATCAGGTACCACTATATTTGAGATATGGTGCAGCGGGGAGCTATAAGGATCCATCATATCGGTACAGATGAACAAGTCGCCGACATTTTGACAAAGCCCCTAGGAAAGGTCAAATTTTTGACTTTCTGAGAACGACTTGGTGTCGTTCAGAAACCCTATGATGAGGGTCCTGTATGATGTATGGAATTCTTGGAGCTCCGGGGGGGTGCGGGGTACTTCTTGGAGCGACATATGACCATAGGGTGACTCACCATCCCCTGGTGGTGTATTGTACAGGGTAAAAGAATCAAACCTTTCCCTGTGACACCCCGTGACAATTGTGTAGCAGGATGATTAGTTCTCCTATGAGGTCTGGATGATGTGTTCACCATGACGATTATGTAGCAGGATGATTAGTTCTCTTATGAGGTCTGGATGATGTGTTCCCCATGACGATTATGTAGCAGGATGATTAGTTCTCCTGAGGTCTAGATGATGTGTTCTCCATGACGATTATGTAGCAGGATGATTAGTTCTCCTGTGAGGTTTGGATGATGTGTTCTCCATGAAAATTGTGTAGCAGGATGATTAGTTCTCCTGTGAGGTTTGGATGATGTGTTCTCCATGACAATTGTGTAGCGGGATGATTAGTTCTCCTGTGAGGTCTGGATGATGTGTTCTCCATGACGATTGTGTAGCGAGATGATTAGTTCTCCTATGAGGCCTGGATGAGGTGTTCTCCATGGTGATTGTGGAACAGGATGATTCGCTCTCCTGTGGGCCAGGATGATTAGTTCTCCGTGGCATCCACTAGACAGGATGATTCGCTCTCCTGTGGACAGGATGATTTGCTCTCTTGTGGGACAGGATGATTCGCTCTCCTGTGGACAAGATGATTCGCTTTCTTGTGGAACAGGATGATTCGCTCTCTTGTGGACAGAATGATTAGTTCTCCTGTCGAGGCATCCTACCCATGCAGTCTGGGACTCATGGGAAGTACCTCTCATCTGATCAATGAGCAGGGAAATGAGGATAGGGACCATAGTAGTACCGATGGACGCATTGTTGTATCTACAGTACCCCCTATGCTAGGATGACCTTCATTGATATGGGATCAATGATACTGGTCTGGGACCAGTGGTAGGAGTTGTACCCACTATGACACTAACTTCAGGTCGGTTGGGGACTGGTCTGGGACCAGTGGTACACACTCTAAGACTGACTTTGAGTCAATACGATACATCCTCAATCATTTCTTCTTCTTCATAATTCAGACAAAGCAGAGCAAAACAGAACAGAGCAGAGCAAAGGAGGGGTCAAGTTGTACAGGGAAGTGCATTTGATGGATGAATAGTAGCGACCGACAAACGAATTGCAGATGGAGTTCTCCGTAGTTGAGAGGGAGTGTTAAAATTGGTAACTAGGGCCAAACTCCATGTGGGTCATCTTATTCATGGTTGATAATATTTTTATTAGATTACTCTCGTCGAGAGGTGTAGGATTGATCTAAAGATCATCCGATTCCGATAAGTATTTATGGAGATATGAATTTATTTTGATTACGGAATAATTATCAAGCCGACCAGCAACTCATGTAGGCTCAGAAGCCCAACAGTCGCATCTATTCAATCATCAACATTTGTATATAAATACAGGAGGCCTTTTCCTCATTTGTACACGCACATCTCATCACATCTCTCTCTCTCAGAACTGCGCAGTAGGTGAAGCTGACTCTCCTTGGAAATCTGGGTGATGCTGATGATGCTGATGCCAGTGATGTTGGTGATGCTGATGATGTCGGTGATGCTGATGATGTCGGTGCCAATGATGCCGGTGATGTCGATGATGCTGATGTCGCTGATGCCGGTGATGTTGATGATGCCACTAATGCTGATGCCGCTGATCTAGGGTTTGCTACTGCTAATATAAATCAGATTTTTGTACTATTTCTCTCTGCTGAATTATTGAAGATAAAAGAAGATTTGATCAAAGGGTTTCCCCATATTGGGGTTTGTCCTTGGCTAGCCACCACATCTGGTGTCTCGTGTCTTGGCTTGTTTTCTATTGATCGTTTAATGTTCTATCTGCACTTTACTTACTATACATGTGATTGCTAATCTGTGGATAATAATAATAGGGGGTATCCACTACTATATCTCACACATCATGCTCTCATCCCCTGGAGCCACGTGCAGTTATCAAAGACAAATCAATAAAAGGCAAAAGACAAATAAAGAAGGGTGGAAAAACAAAGGTCGGGGTAGCTCATGTACCACGATTGCTCCCTCATACATTAATACACCCAAGTGTGGGCTACCCTTGTATTGTGGCATGTGGCTTGGAGCATTCCATTGATTCCCAACTCCATTCCATCATTATATCACATGCCACCTTCCTCTTGATGGGTGTACCATGGACATGTCACTCCCCTTAGAGGTTGAAGCCACCTAATAGGGTCCCTGGTTCTCCTTCTTGAACTTGGAGGCACTTGTATGTTCTGAAGTCCACTATGAAACGGCATGCCACTATGAAATGTCCACTTGGTTCCATGGTTTGTAAGCTCATTTACTCAATTGCACTAATGTTTGGTTGTACCAGAAGGTGAGGGGACGCAGTGGATCTTATACAAGATTGCAGGTGGGTCTTCATCTTGGGTTTGGTCTCCCTATACGGGGTCCAAGCCCTCCAGAGGGTCATATGGGCATTTGTAGGGTGAGCGTTGAGAGCCATGGGCCTCCACCATAGTAGAGAGTAGATTGCCACCTCATGGGATCCTTCAATTCCACTTATTGCTTGTTTGTGTTCCACCTATTTGATGATGATGATGCACTAGACCACACACTTGGAAGCTGATTCAGGGCCCAGATGAGGATTTCTCTTGCCATGGGTGACAATGGGAGGGCTTGCATCGTTCTTCCAGCCCTTACAGATGGGATATAGGCTTGTTCCATCCATTTGGAGACCATGAGGATGTTTTGTGCCCCCATAGCCACTTGGGGGGCACAACAGGTCATTTGCTTGGATATCAATGTTAATTTATGTAGCATCGGATGTGTTCTAACCACGAAATTTGGTGGAGAGACTAGAATACATGAGACCTCCAAAACCCAAAAATCGTTTCTAGAAATTCCACCTAGAGATGACTTAATTAGATTATTAACCAATTTTTTTAATGTTTCCTAAGTCTAAACTTAGGAACACTAGTTAATTAATCAAAATTAATTAAGTCAAGTTGTGAATCATGTAGAAACTCACACGAATCGACTCCAAGATGGTCTTAGCCATTGATTAAGTTTTAATATTAGTCGTTGTTGCTCCAACAGTGGATTATAAGAGGAAGTCGATGGGCACTTGGAGAAGAGACACCAGAACATCAAAAGTTTTATTTCCTTGGGAGATTGATTTCCAGAGAGCAACAACAGTTGACAGAGAGCCAAAAATCAAAGCAGAGAGTGATGGGCAGGGACAGTGAGGCTAGAGGAAGTTTTCCAGATCCAACGAGTGCATTTGCAGAGAGGCAGAAGTACCATAGTGAGGTTGACGCAAGGGTTGCACAGAAGCCTCTAGAGGGCAGTTTGATTTAGCTAGAGAGAAGTCGAGTTTCAGTTCCAGAGGTCAGGAAAGGGTTCCAGAAGGTTGGAGAGATAGTTTCTCAGCCAGTGGCAGACAGGATGGCTACAGGAGCAATTGATTCAGGCTGAGCGTAGCAAATACTGCGCTAGGGTGATGCAGGCCAGTGTAGAGGCAGTTTGGATGGCTCACTTGGAGCTGTAGTCAGAGCTTAGATTTCCTGTGGGGTGAGGAAAATTCCTAACTAGAATTTTGCCAGTGTTTTTCTCTATAGGATTGCTAGATTTGGCATCCGGATTATTGTACTCAGAATTTCTCACTGTTGCATAATAATAAAACCCTCAGCTATTGCACCGGTTATCCAGTATTGGGTTTTTTCGGGGACATTTGTTGACAAACAACGGTGTCAATTTTATTGTATGTGCCAGAATTTTCTCAATTTCCAACACTATTTATTTATTTGTGAAGGTTGCAGTGTGATTAATTTGGTATTTGTCATAGCAAATAAATTGGTAAATTAATTAACAATTAGAAGAATTAATTCCAGTTGCTGCAATAGGATTTCAGTTTTGAAATTTTCACAATCAAGGGGCCCACCCCCTTTATCACTATGTTTGGAGCTCATTCATTCATCTTGGCACTCATTGGACTCCACTAAGCCTCTTCAATGGCCCTTTGACCTATTGTATCTATCATTTTGCCCCCTTGAGAGGCTTTTTCTTTTATTATGGAACTATCTTGGTGGGCTTGTCACCAAGGAATGTTGTTTTTGCACATTATTTTATTAGTTAGGGCATTATTAGGCCTAATTAGGTAAATTGAACCCCTTAGGGAGGATATATATTGATGTGATGATCATTTCATTTGATCATCACTTGGATTTGGATCATTATCTCTTCTTGAGAATTTCGCTAGACCTATTGATGGACGAATTGGAATCTTGATGCATTTCGATGTTTGGAAAAGCTTGTCTTTAATCTTGGAGCTTCGATTTTTGTCTCTATTGATGATTGGAAGATTTCGCTATACTTGTAAGTGTCTTTTTATGGTCTATTTCCCATTTCTTGCACTTGTATAATGTATGAAGAATTTTCGCTCATGAAGTTGGTGTAGCTGCCCTAATGAAATGCAAATTTGTTGATCTTGTCTTTGTGAGGGTTTTTCATATGTTTCATGCAAAGTATAGTGAATGAATGTCCTAGGGGTATATGATTATTCATAATTTCCTTGATAAGTCATCAATTGCAACATCAAAGAAGTATAAATTTTCCTAGTAACCTAGTTGTTGCCTCTAGGGCCATGCGAAGTTGTTGGGGAACTCCTTGATTGGGTATAAGGATCTCTAAACATTGAATCTCATTGACTCCATTCTCCCAATAGGTTAGGCACTGGTCTAGTCCTAGGTGATCACCAAAACAAAACAAAAAAATCTCACCTCCTTTTCTCTTTTCATAGCCCTAACCTTAGTAGGCTTCCTAGGGCATCATGCGAAATTGAATATAGCCATCCAAACTTGGTGCATTTTAGTGTAGAGTTGTGTTGGTGTGTCCTTGAGAGGTCCTCCAAATTTAAAGCTATTCTGAAGGTTAACTCTCAAGTTTTGCCAATCCCTAGCTCGCAAATCATTCCCATTAGGTTTCCTTTGGCTAGTGGCTTTATCAAGAATCATTGCATGAACGTCTCAAGTCAAATACAATCTCTTGATTCTTTTCCTCCTCCTTCACTTGGTTAAGATCTTTTGTTTGAAGTTTCATCTCGAACCTTTGACCTTGTTTGGGTCCACTAGGGCTTCTCTGTGGCCCCACAACCTTATCACTCCAATTTCAAAAGGATTGCTTGGAAACACCATTCTTCTAGGTTTCTTTGGTCTGGGGCACTTCTTATCAAGAAATACTCCTCAACCGCCTTTCTTGGAGAGCCATTCATCTTTCTTTTAAAGCAAGCAATCCTTATCATTAGAGTTTCTCCTTTGAATAAGCTCTTGGAATCACTACCTCCACACCATTGATATATTTCTCCTAGTGATTTCCCTAATATCGGGACTCCTCCCATCGATAAAAGTCTGTAAAGAGCAGGGAGATTTAGCTAAGGTGACAGTGGTTTATTGCTCCATTATTACCACTTGACCTAGTAGTTACTCTATAGGAACCCCTCCTGGGGCCCCTTCTAGTTTGAGTGGTAACACACCCTAGGTTTCGTCTATGGCTAGACAAGCACATAAACAACTTTGCACAACAGAAATATAACAACAGTGAATCAATAAAATTCTCAGATTTATAAATGGCCCAAAACACTTCTTATTAGTCCATCAACAACAAATTCATAAGGCTTCCGTACAAGAGATTATGGCCCTTTTATACCCTAATACAAGACTAATGTACACGTAGGGCTCGAGGTCAACTGCTTTTGACCTTCAATCTGCCCAAAAAAATAAAAGACAAATCAATCAACTTGTTGGTTGAAGCCCTTTTCTTCTAGCCCTTTCAGTTCTATTTTCCACAGAGAGTTAACTCCATTTGACCTCGGTCCTACTAGTCTATTTCCACCAAAAATTCATAAGGATTAAGTCCTTCTGACAGTCAATTTATCCTTCAATTAACTATACACATCAGCTCCAAAACTTTGTTGTTTGGTCCTCCTTTACCAAACAAACTCGAATACTAATCTCAACACCCTTCCAACATAGAACAACCACCTTCTATACCTCCTCCACAAACTTCGTTACCTCTAGTCAGAGTTCTAAGCTTTCTTAAGGGTCTCGACTTTCCGACAATGTGATTTGTCCAACCTTGAGGCCTTTTGGCCTTACTGTATTCAGCTTGAGGCCCTGTTAGCCTTTTTGTACTTGACCTGAGACCCTCTGCGGCCACCTGTGTCAGACTAATGTCTTGGCCACTTCCACAGGGCTTCGACCCTCCTTCCTGGACAGAATAGACTCTCGGCTAGCACCTAATATAACTTGGTTTGCTTAGAAAACACACAGAATTGCGCTCAACCTTCTTATAGAGATGTCCACATCCTTAGATATACTTCAATTTGGCTTCTTTTGAAGTTTTGCGGCTCACTCTTGGCTTTACTATTCACACAAGGATGGGATGTTATGGTGGTGAAATGACCTCCAAGGTCTCACATATTTATAGTGCTCATGGGTGACTAATTAACCCCAAGGATCATGTCTCTTGGCACCTAGTCGACCTGAGCCTGCATGCTCAAACACCAAAATATTAAAAATAAAATTAAATTTCTTGTTCTAAACCCACTTCTTTGGGTCCAAAACACTGAGCTGAGTACTTAGCCCACAAAACGGGTCAAATACAAGTCAAGTACCCATGACTTGTGGGAGTACCTCCCAAGCAACATGATTTTCAACAAGTATTACATGCATTACTCACTCATATAATGTGAACGACAATCCCAGTGGTGAATCTTTAAACTAGCTCTCCCAATTGATTTTTCTCCCTCACAAGAGTGATAGCTAGGGTTTTGAAATCTTGGGTTTCATTATTCCCTTACTCTTTGCCAAGATCTAGCAATTCTAACATTCCCATAAACTCCATTACACAAGGACTAGGCACTAGCCTTGGTCACTTTTTTTGTCAGCCATAAGTTTACACCTAAACTTCACTTTCTCTCCTTAAATCTTATTTGCGGCCTCTCAAGGATAAGCCGCTAGCTAGGGCTAGGGCTCGAATTTCAACTAAGGTTGAATTCATTGGCTTGTGGGAGGATTCAACTCTTGAAGAAGAGTGGATTGCCCCAAAATCAACTACCTTTAGTGGCTAATTGAAGACTTCTTGTTCCATAGGTTGAAGGTATACATTGTTTGGAAGAATTTTCTTGGCATTGTGATCATAGGTGAGTCCTTTTGGCTTGCTATTTCTTAAACCCTAGATCACGTTGTGCCCTAGCTAGGCATATTGGAGGATGTGAATTGCCCTATGATGCTTGCTAAGCCTTGTTTTTAGGAAGAGTTGTTCTCCAAAAGCCTATTTTGTCAACTTACCCCTTGTACTTAGCATATCCTTCTAGGTGACCTAATAAAGGGAAGCCTCCCTAGTGGTGAAAGTCCACAAAAGAGCAGGAGGTAGTGGCTGTGGTGACAGTGAGCCACACCTCGTATTGTTGTCCCTTAGTCTACTTTTTGCCTTGTGAGCTGCCCTCACAGGACCTGCTAGATTTTGAGGCTACAAGTCATATTGATCTACTTATTGTGGTCATTTCTTGGACAGTAATAAAATTATCTTCTCTATCTGTCTTGTCTTATCGTCTCATCCCGTATAGTGATTCATAATAGGACACAATTTTGAATCACATCATCTTGCTCCACCAACTATAATAGTTTTCACTCGTGTTGATAAACTACTGTTTACTGATTCCATGACAAATATGAGCAAGAAAGTTGCTTTTGAAGAGAAAGGTTCAAGTGGACGCACTATGTGTAAGGGTCCCATAAGAACAACACAAGTTGTTCATTATCTAGAAAGAAGATCCTTCTCAAAGGAAATTCCAAGTAACAAAAGATCACAACTGTAATAGATTCCACCAACTGCCCCAAGAAAACCTTTTTCTGAACTTAAATCAGATTAGAATAATGAAATGACTAAAAGAGATGAATCAGATGTAAAATCAGTCATACAATTTATGATGCTCCACTGAATCCACCAACGGGTTAGAACAGTCCTGAAACAATCTGTAACATAACTGAAAGAATGCCCAAACCCTGCAAAGAAAAATCCTATGAAAACATTTCCCTAGGCAAACTTAATAGATTTGTACAACCCAAGCGAGTTCAACCTTACTGTTAAACTCACTGACAGAACTCATCTACCCAAGTGCATGGGCAGCTAGAGGAAATGAAATATGATCCTAGAGGGGATACAAGCAACATAGGACGTGCAAGATGCAAGTATGTCATGGGCTACAAAGCAGAGCACAGGCTTGTGTGCATAGAAGAAATAGCCAGCAGGCCAAGTGTAGGGTGACCTGAATTGGTCATAAAACAGGACCTCCAATAGGATAAAATTATGTGGCAAAAGAAAAAGTATCTGAAGGAGAGCGAGAGAGAGAAGAGGCATTTGAGTAAACAGATTCAAGGTGAGGCAAGGAAAACCAAGCACTAAAAATATCACTGTACAAACCCAAAGGCAGAGAAAGTTCTTATCTGTAAACAAGGAGAACCAACCACTAAAAATATCACTGTATAAGCTCAACGGCAAGAAGGTTCATAGCTGTAAAATTAACACAAAATTAATAGAATAGTTCAAGGCTTTTTTTATTTTCCAAAACCAACATTTAGTGGAAGTCATTAATCCAATCGGCGGGAATGCTTGGGACGCAGTGTTGCGGGGGAGCGCCCCCCCCCCCCCCCCTCGCTCCCGCTCCCGATCCGTGCTCCGGGCGGGAGCGACTCGGGAGCGGGTCGGGAGCACGCTCCCTAAAAAAAATTTCGCCCCCTGCCTTTTCAGGAGCGTTTTCGGGAGCGTTTTGCCTTTTTTGCATTTTTTTTTTTGCAGTAATGTTCGAAATGCAATTTTTTTTGAAAGAAACAAATAGTTTTTGAGTGGGGCAACTTAATGATCAAGTCTAGGCCCTAGTATTGATATGCTATTCATGGTAATGTTAAATTCTTAAAGTAAAAGTGACATTTTCTTTAATTTTCATTTTCATCCTTTTACTTAAATTTTTAACATTACCATGAAATGACTCAGGATGTTTGAGAGTGGTTTCGTCCTCATTGAATTTCATATGGAGAAAGTAGAATTTTAGATTTCATTCAAAATCCAGCAGACTTATCAGTTTTTCAGGATTTCAGGATTAGGGGATTGCAATGTTTCCATTGAATTTTGTCATGTATTAGGGTATGGAACTCATATTTAATCAAGAGTACCAATCCCTCTATGTACCTTGATGTTAGTGACATTGGTTGTCGAACTCCTCTATCATGACCCTTCTAAAAATGTACGCATCACTCAAACAAAATCTTGACTTGACATGCTATGCTTTTTCTATCTTATGTTAATGCTTAGAGGGTGATATTAATGACAAAGATCCCTATACAGATACAAAGGTAATGACAAAGATACCTCTGGATATTAATGCTTGGAGGGTGATATTAATGACAAAGATCTTGATTTTGCAACAAGACTAAAAAATTAGACATTTCTCGTGGTGGCAAGAGGCCCAAGCATAAGAAATAGATAATAGATTTACTTCTCTTTTCTAGTTTCTAGTAGCTTTTATAACTATTGACTCTTTCATATTTATTATGATATTTTTTTAAACAATATATGACAATTTAAGTTTGAAGTTGGCAATTATAACTCATTAGTAATGAATTATGAATATGATGCTTCATGAAAGTTGAAAGTTGTTTCATTTCATTTCATTTTATAACATTTCATTTCATGTTAGATATTATTTGTTGTAATGGTTACACTTAGCTTACAAGTACAACTTTGGTGATCAATGATGATAAATGTTATATATTGAATTTTGAAAGCTTGAAACTTTAAGATTGATGAATCATGAGACTCAATATGTTGTATGTTACTATGTTACTAACTTGCGGACGTGGTTGATGAAGATTATAACTTCTAGATGATTGTTGTTATATGGTTCAATCTATGCTTTTTTATGTTTTTTATATCTAATTCATCATTCTACTTGTTTTTGTTGACATATATGTATCAAAAATAAAAAAATATAAAAAGTATATATATATTTTTAAAAAATCGCTCCGGGATTCGCTCCCAAACCGGGAGCTTCTGAAAATGGTCGCTCCCGCTCCCGCTTCCGCTCCCGCTCCCAAGTAACATTGCTTGGGAGAGAACATTGTGTTGTATGTTCTCAAGGAATAATGCCCATGCCTGGCCTTTGAGGTGGAGAAACAAGTAACTAGAAAAATGATTTTGACTCTTTTGATTTTAAGGTGACTTCACACACCATTCCTGTCTCAGCAAAGTCAAAGCTACATTTCCTTTTATAATAAGAAAAATCTCTGCCCAAAAAAAGAATCCAAAGGAGAAAGAGAAGAGGCTTAAAGTAGACACATATTCGAGGGGCAAGGAGAACCAAGCCCTAAAAAGTATTCCTGTAGCAGAAAGAGAAGGAGCCGTCGTTGAAATCTATTGAAGCCCTTGTTCCATGAATCACAAATGCCAACAAAAATCACAAAAGAGATGCATCAATCAATTATGCAAAGAACATTCCCACATTGAAAATTACTGGACCTGAAACACATTGATATCAAACTCAAATTGAAGCATTCCTTTTTTCAGAACAGAGTGAATAGCTTACGAGTTCTTCACATTCTCTTTGTATGGGTGAAGTTGCTTTGAACTCTGTAGTAAGCTTTAGTGCAAGCGTTAGGGGTTGGGGAGATTCAATCTTGTTGCTCTAATACCATGTTGAAGTTATAACTTAGACATGCCATAAGCTGAGTATGCACACATGAAGATGCAAGATAAGCACTTAATACACCAATTACTGGGTAATCTCGTTACTGAAATAGACTTGAATGATAAAGAATGATAATCTCACAAAATTCATTACAATGGGGTGCAAGACCCCTTTATATAGTGATTAGCTCTAGCTGAACCACTGCATTAATTAAGGACCACTGGACCACCTTCTACCACCACAGTAATGAGGGACCACTAAGGTCTCCTACGAACAATCACATTAATGCAAAATCATGAGGACCTTACATTGATGACACTAATGTTGTGTTAATCAATATTACATTAGGTACACAGTGGAACATTAATTGCACTATCAATTTTAGACAATGGAAAAATCTATTATATACTTGGCCTAATTGTTAGAATCTCAAGTCCTTTAATATGTATTTTATATTTGCTTATAGAAATTAATACATTGGTCGTGGTCAATTTTTCTGTTTTTTTCTTGTTTTCTATTAGTTGGCAATTTATTATCACTTGCATGCCTTCTGATTTCAGATCCTAATATTCCAGCAGCTGTGGCAAAGGCTCAGTTACGATTTGCTCATGCAGAGACCATCATACCGTTCTCTTGTCTCCTTGGTCTATTTCTTTCTGCCTCTGGTAAGTGCAATCTTTCCTATGGGGAAAAGAAAATATTTAGGTAGTATCAATCTTTAATTACTTTCTATGAGAAGTTGTTGAACTTGATCTTACAAGGATTTGTCATTTTCTTTGGTGGGATGCATTTACTTGTATTTGAGTGGATGTTGGTAACCACATAATTGTAATGTCTTTAAAATCAGATATAGAAAGAATTCAAAGGGAGCAGCCTTTGGAGCCTCCACCAAAACCCCCTCAAGAGCGGAGATGGAGAGGAAGTACAGTTGCACCTTTTGCAGGAAACAACATGCTTGTCCTATACAAATGCCCAGTCCAAGGGGGTAGTACTGGAAAGGTTATGGTGCCAGAAGAACCGAGTGACAGCTTTTTTGTTCAAATTTTACACAATGAAAAGCCAGTCTCTATTCCGGTAGGATTCACTAATTCATATTCAACATTCTCCTCGCATTTTTTTTTTATGATTTCTTTTGCTTGAATACATAATAGCAAAATATAGTTGTTAACTGAAATCTATATTTTCTCCAGCAGCAGTTGCTTGTGCTGTATATCTTCTTCCATTAATTTTTTAGATGCTTTCTTGCTTTCATTATAGTAGATTGGATGGTTTTTTTTACTATATGCAACCATCTTAAATCTAATAGAGGAAAATTATTATTTTTCAGTGTTAATAAATATTGGTATTGGCAAGGGTCCTGAAAACATCTTATCAGCGAAAATATCGGCAAACATAAGAAATCATTTTTTTCAAATTTATAAACATTAGCCAATATTTTCAAAATATGGCAATATTTAGCCGATATTTTCAAAATATGGTGATATTTAGCTGATATTTTCAAAATATGGTGATACTTAACCAAGATTTTCAAAATATCTTGATATTTTCAAATCTGAAAATTTCGCATTATTTGTGATATTTCGCGAAATATTGCCGATATTATCAACACTGATTTTTCCTATAACCAGTTTGGAAGAAATCTGATTTCTAGATAGACTTGGTGTCTATTTCAAAATGCTGAAACTTGAAGGTTGATTATTCTTGAAATTTATAATAATACATTAATTAATTATTAATCCTATGTTTAATAGCATTATACTTGATACATTATTATTTTTAGATATTACAAATCATATCATGAACATTCCCTTTGTCTGCCTTTCTCTATTTTGACCATTTACTTAGTCAGCCCTTTTTTTACCCCTGTACCTTTTTTCCTATTAATACCTAAGTAGATCAGTTTTCCTCTCACACTTTTATCTTGATGATGAACCTTAGTTGCAGGTTCAAAACATCGATTTTCAAGTCAATATGGATGCGATTTATGCGGAAAAATTACTACATAAATCTAAAATCTGATCTTTACTGTTTATTTTTTTATTTGATCCCAAATTGTACAACTAATTTGCTTTCTGTTACATGTATTTTTTATCGAGTTGTGGAAATTTATGTTTTGTTTTTCCTTTTGGCTTTCAGGCTTGCAATGGAACTTATTTTTGCCCATTTGAAGATTTTAAGGTAAAGATTCATTACTTTCTTTGTTATGGTTGAAAATCTGGATCGTTTTAAATTTTTGAATGGATACAAGTGATAGAAGTTTCCTCAATGCAGGAAAAAGTTGCAGGACCACATCTGAGACACACATTTGAATCACTGTGTACTGTTAAGGTTAAAAATGCAGATTGCCCCTTAACTTGCAGGATATCTAGGTTTTTCCAGTGGTTATTTCTAAGAAAGGGATACAAGCTCCATTCTTGTGAAGATAAAGATGAGTTGTGATAGTTTCATTTCATGTTTTAGGAAGTTTTGAACTTGAAATTATTTTTGTTAAGCTTAATTGCCATTTTATAACCTTAATATTAACTAGTAATATTGCTAAAAACATTACGAAATATTAAGTGTTGTTCCATAACTTCGACAGAGAGATTTTGTGCACACTTAATTTCAGCATTGCTCAGGAACCGTGGAGTTAGCATGCATTGCTTTACAATGATATGTTACATGAGTTAGATAAGATTGTGATGGGGCTTTGAAAGCATGACATTGTTAGCGATTTTACTGTTAGTCTTTACGTGTTAAACTAGCATATAAATATCTTTGGGATATATTCATTATCCTAAGAAACATGTAGTTAGTTGCGTGGATTGTAAATGTGGTAACCGAATGTTTATACTGTATATTGTACTATCATGTGAATAAGGTAGAGTGATGTGTTGAATAGTGATTTGGCTTCATGCTTTCCCACCTATTCTTGATCTTCTCTTCATTATGTATGATTATATCAAAGCTAATTGCACGCATTCTACACTCAATATGACCTGAGGTGTAAGTATGTTATGTTCTCAAAAAATTAAAAATTATCAATGTCGGCCAAAACATTAGCTTTAATATTATATTATATATAAATTGAACCTTTAGATTATATATAACTTTTTAATCTTATTAATGGACCAGGATTAATTATCAAAATATAACTATGTATTATTGTATATCATTTGAATGGATAATAAATTGTTTCATTTGTTTAATAGTTCCTTTATCATATACGTGAATTTGAATGGATCATAAATTTACCTTTAACAACAAAATTTACCACATTAAAATTCCAAATTAGATAAAATTTTAAATATCTTTACTCTTTACTAAAGCCAATACCATCTCCTAAATCAAAGGAAAAAGGTTAATTCAACTCAAATAATAGAAAATCTTGCTCCAAATTTTTTTAATATTTCTTTTAATTAAATATTTGTAAAATGAACCTTTAAAAGAAAAACCATATACTATGGATATATTAAAATTTTTAAAAACATAAATATGTCCACATCAAAATTTAATATTTGAAAATATTAATTTGATGTAGTTTTATTATAAATTTTGTTATCGTGTAAAAAACATCATTAAATCTAATATTAATGTTATTAAATTTAATAACATTGGATACATACAATATTGAATTTGTTATATTATAATAGATATTAATATATCATGATATATATTAACTCTAGATATATATAGAGGGAAGAACAAAGACAAAGTGATAGAGATGGAGAGATGGAGATAAAATAAAGGAGAGGGGAGAGGAGGAATGGAGAGAGGGATAAGGTTGGAGGTCAGAGAGAGAGCGAGATGGGGGAAAGGGAGGTAGGAGAAAAAGGGAGTGAGGGGAAGGACCAAAGTGAGGACTTTAGAGAGGGGAAGCAAGGTAGGGACAAATAGATGAAGTTGGAGCAGGGGAGAGGGAGTGAAAAAGAAATACATAGAGAGCAAAACATGAGGGAAGAACAAAGACAAAGTGATAGAGATGGAGAGGTGGAGAGATGGAGATAAAATAAAGGAGAGGGGAGAGGAGGAATGGAGAGAGGGATAAGGTTGGAGGTCAGAGAGAGAGCGAGATGGGGGGAGAGGGAGGTAGGAGAAAAAGGGAGTGAGGGGAAGGACCAAAGTGAGGACTTTAGAGAGGGGAAGCAAGGTAGGGACAAATAGATGAAGTTGGAGGAGGGGAGAGGGAGTGAAAAAGAAATACATAGAGAGCAAAACATGGAGAGAGAGAAAAAGGGAGTGACAAGGGAGAGATGGAGAGAGAATATGTGTGTTATGGGGTGAGATAGAGAGAAAAACAAGGAGAGATGGAAGGAAAGGGAAAGAGGAAAGAGAATTAGAGAGGGACGAAGATTGTGACATAGTTGGAGGGTGAAGAGAGAGAGAGAGATGGAGTTCAAGGGAAAGAGAGAGGGAGGTAAAAAGAAAGACATAGAAAGAGGAAGAGATAAATAGATATGGAGAAAGAGTGTGTATGTTTTGAGGGTGATATAGAGAGATAAAGGAGAGGTAGAGGAAAGAAGAGAGACGGAGGGAGAGATAGATAGATATGGATAGAGAGAGTGTGTGTGTTTGGGGAGTGAGATAGAGATACAAATAAGGAGAGATGGAGGGAGAGATATATATAGATGGATGGTGGAGGGAAGAATATTTCTTGCGCTAGATGCATTGATTTTATTGTAGATAATAATTTCTAATCCTATTTGATTGTTTGCACAAGATGCATTGATTTTAGTGTAGATGTTCATTTCTAATTATATTTGATTGCTTGAATTAGATGCATTGAATTCAATGTAAATGGTGAAATCTAAACCTATTTGATTGTTTGCTCTAGATGCATTGAATTCAATGTAGATGGTGAAATCTAAACCTATTTGATTGTTTGCTCTAGATGCATTGGTTTAAGCATAGATGGTGATTTCTAATCCTATTTGATTGCTTGCACTAGATACATTGATTTCTAATTCTATTTGATTGCTTGCACTAGATGTATTGATTTAAGTGTAGATGTCAATTTCGAATCTTATTTGATTGCTTGCATTAGATGCATTAATTTCAGTATAGATGTTGTTAATCTTGAAGATGTAATTTATTAAAAATATTTTTCAAGATTAGATAGAGGGGAGAGATTGGAAAGAAGATTTCTTGCATTAGATGTTATTATTGAAGCTATATATTATTAAAAATTATATTTTTCAATATATATTTAGTAATACGTAGAGGGACATTATCTAACATTGGATCTATTCTGTGCCAAGAGGGATCAAATCTCTCGAGGTGCAAACTTTTCCTCAAGTTCTACACACCAAAAATAAGGTTTGCACCTCGAGGGATTTGATCCCTCTTGACAATTGATAGATCCGGTGTTAAATGGATCTAAGCTGGTATAGTCTAAAGAGGCTGGTAGCTTTATGGTTGTTACCCATGGGTGAGATGAGAGTGTGAAAATTGAAATAATGTTGTTTTGGATATCATATCACATTGTGTTTATGATTGCCGATCGCGCTAATAAAATTTATGACATATGATGCCAAATATTCATTAAATGTTTCCATAGGAGCGTACTTGATGTTCTTGAAGACGTAACTAAAAATCGCTCTGAACGAAAATCTAAGCGTGTTGATGTTGAGGCACATAGGTAAGATGGTAATGTTTCCAAGAATGACTAAGAAAGATAGTTTGGAAGATACCATATGACCTGCAAACACAAAAATCAATGATATGTTCTTGTTAATGTGATTTTCTACATTAATTGAATAATTTATATTTTATCAAAAATATAAATGGAACATTGTCGTTGAAATGGATATGTTGTGAAGAAATTAGATGACGTATAAATTAATTCCAAATGTTGTTGAAAGATGATTCATCAATCACATCCTAAACTAGAAGAATGCCCATAGCACCACAGTAGTATGCTGTGATAATAATACATAAATACTCTTGGCTAGTAGTATCCAGAATATGCAATTTTTTATGCACTCCCCATTACGCTTAGTAGCCCTTAAAGTCAATCCTTGTCGTAGTAATGAAATTGGTTGTGGTGTAGTTATTTGAAAAACGCAGGAGATTACTCTTGTCCAGACCGCTATCACAGATCAGCATTAGTTTACAAGATGATCACAATATTGAGCAATGATTCAGCAATACCAAATTCTTTAGATTCTTTAGATTTTTTTGTTCCAACCAACCAAATTTAAAGCTAAATCAAACCTGAGTATGAAGTATCTTTCTTGCTTGCCAGTCAAGAAATAAAATTTTTCAATTCCAGTATTCGACAACAAGACCTGCAGGGGAACTAGATTTCACTATTTATGAAAACAATTATGGCATTGGATCTGAAGATTTATGTATCCAGATGGGTGACTGAAAATAGAGAATTTTATTGGTTTAAATCGATTAAGTTTATTTGAAGTATGGTAGATGGTTTATGTTTTCTAAATAACTGGTGGGGGAAGTTGTAGCTGGTATGAGAAAAAACGAAGACACCTAGCATTGTGCAATATGTGAAAATATGAGATGCAATAACAGAATGAAAAGTCCATGATAGACGAAA
Organism: Pinus tabuliformis; assembly: GCA_031772625.1. Classification (NCBI taxonomy): domain Eukaryota; kingdom Viridiplantae; phylum Streptophyta; class Pinopsida; order Pinales; family Pinaceae; genus Pinus; species Pinus tabuliformis. The sequence goes on from CM062816.1 coordinate 421,822,121, forward strand.
GAGATGTGAGTAAATAATGTGCAAACCAAACTGTCATAAAGAAATTTGGTTTTGCTCCGAATGTTAAAAGGATATCACTAACACACAAGCTCAGAAAGCGGTGAAGGGATCTGACCATGTTTGTATTCAAATAAAGATTGAGGCTTTTTCAGTTGCATAAGGTTTTTCGAGTATCATGTCCATCCAAGTTGACCGTGGGAAGTTTCCACTCTGGATTTGGGCAGAATTGTATGATGATGGTGTGATAATTATGGGATTATCCTGTTGTCTGTAGTAGAAAAAGGCATAAGAGCTCTAAGGTGAGAAGCTTTTCACATAGAAATTCTACTTAACGTCACAGCCCCGTAGGTAGAGAATTTAAAAATGTGTTGCTACATTAGCTAAACATTGCTCAACTTAAAAGTTCAGCTTGGTCAATTTCAAATTGTAGCGTGTGTAGATCGAAGTATAGAGACTTGAAATCTCTCTTGCACGACATTATTGGTCGAAAGACTGCTTTGGATAATGACACACAGGTAAAGTAGCCTAATGCAATATGCTTTATTAACTTATAAGAAAGGATTTGAGTTGACATGCAAAATGATTAAAAGTGCACATTACATACCACACAATGGTATGTATGGATGCACACACATGTTTATACTAGGTATTACTCTATATTATAGAGTTTTTTAGATTTAACTTTTTCCTAATTTAGAAGGAAAGGTTGAAAGAATTTCTCAACCATCACCAACCACTCACATATCAACTTCTCAAATATAGGATGTAAGCATTAACTCTAAGTGCCCCTTTTAATGCTTACATTACATAAACTTATTGAAACCACCTATAAACAACAAAATACGTAATCATTTATTAAAATGCTTTGCAACTTCCAAATCAGCATGGGCTCCATCAAGTTGCCTCATAACTCTCATAAAGGTGTAGTCAACAAGTTGGATTCCTGAGTTCGATTCTTAAATTCTTGAATCACAGATCTCCCGAACTCAATTACTGAACAACATGCTAAGTTGTCGCATAACCTCACTCACATCTTCAATAATGAAGGATCCTTCCCTAGATCCATCACTGCTAATCTATTTGGACAACCATTAATGTTGAGCCATTTAACTGAAATGTAGTTGTTCTAAAAGAGTTTGAGAGGTTCACATTCTCCATTGATTTCATCATCAAAATTCAATGAATATTCATTTGTGACTATGTTCATTGATTCTTTTACCTTCCCTTTTAATAGATTATTGGCACGTTCTTTGTAGTTCCACGGTGTATGCCCAATTTTCCTATAGTAGTAGCATTCAAGTTCACTTTTATTTGCATTTTTCTTTCTCATCCTTGTCTTTGAAAATAATGCATTTTCTATTTGATAATTTCCTTATGTATCCTCTGGTTTTAGATTCCTTTTCACTTCCAAAATTGTTGCAATTGTCTCATCTAATGTATGTGAAGACATTTGACTTATGGTGAAGATGGCATTGCTAAAACTTGAAGGTAAACTATTTAAAAAATGGCCTTTACATTTTCGTCTTCTACCTCGGCACCAGTGTCAGTTAACTATCTTATAAGAGACATTAAATTATTTACATCACTGGATATAGATGTCTCTTCATTCATTTTTAATTTAAATAATTGCAATTTTATGGAAAATTTTGCATTCATAGCTTTTGCACTGAACAATTGAATCAAGTGTTCTCATACTTCTTTAGATGGTTTAGTGAGATCTACATGATGTAATTGTGAATTTGAAAGAGCAAGTCCAATAATGAACTTAGGTTTGACATCTCTTCTTTGTCATTCAAGTAATTGTCTGACATTTGTAGATGCCACTTATGAACCCTTCACTATTCCCCACAAATATTTCTTCATTACTTGCATCTGTACTTTTACTTTCCTAGTTTAGACCACGAAATTTGTCTAAAACCATGAATTCCATCATCAAAGAAAAATGTTAAAACTAATAGAAAATTCGCTTTAAATTTTAACACTGAAATACCTTTCTCTGTAATTATTGTTGCCCCCCAAAAAAAATCTTGAACTGCTTTGTGAAGATTGTACACGGTGCAATGAAAACCAACAACCACACCACAAGTTTCAAAGCCACTTTTGCAGGTCTACTCAAACTCCTACATGTCGACAATGGGTTCCTTACTGCCCGAATGGTCAATTAAACAATGCTCCTTTTTCAATGCTCCTAGAGAATGTCGACGTCCTCTAAAATCAAGGCAACATAATATAGCTTCATTCATTAGAACCAAGCCCTCAAGTTTGTCTAAGACTTGTTACAAATTGCCTTGGGATCTCTCAATGTGGTTCTCAAAGGCAAAGAGTACAACATCAATCTAGACATGTATGTAAGAAATGAAACTTCTTAAAATAAAAATGCACAGTCAAACACTGAGATCACCTGATTTTCCAACACTTTTCGACTCACATGAACAGTAGATCTAGTCAACTCTTAACTCGTGCAACTCCAGTGCCACGATCACGAGCCAGAGTGTTGATCAGATTCAACGCTGAGACAACATGACTGTGACTATGTTCAGCGCATGCTCCTCCCCCAATAGTCTGCACTCCACCCACAGAACTCAACTCCTTGTGCTTTGTCAGACCCACACAATCTGCAATGCAAGCAATGGCATAACACAAACAGATCGAACTCTTCAACTCTGAACAAACAACGCTTCAAATTGATAGACCGCCACACATATTTATAACTTCAATTGTTATCAAAACCACCATCGCACATCACACCAAAATACAATACACAAGCCTCACTTGTCTCTTCCAGTTGATCCAATGTTGATACCGTGAAAGAATGATTAAAAGCACATATTACATTTCACACAATGGTATGTATGTGCGCACACACACACGTTTACATTAGGTATTACTCTATAATATAGAGTTTCTTAGATCTAACTTATTTTACAACTCACAACCAACTTCTCAAATATAGGATGTAAGCATTAACTCTAGTTTACAAAATGGTACAAGGTTTGATTCGTTAAAAAATGATAGAAGTTGAAATGTGACCCGAAAAATTTCAAAATGGTATGAGGTTGGTTTCCTCTTTAAAGCCATAATGTCAATAAGTTTAGATCCATCTAACTTCATATTTATTATGCTTCGAGAGGGATTAAATCCCTTGAGGTGAAAACCTTCTTTTCAAAGTGTAGAAGGTGAGGAAAGGTTTTCACCCTGAGGGATTTCATCCTTTTTGGTACATGATAGATCCAGAGTTAGATGGATCTAAGATGGTTTTATTTGAGGGCAACAATATCACATTTTTTTATTATCATTATTATGTATATGTTTGAGATAAACTTCATAATTTGAAATTTACATGTTTATTATTATCGATTTTCTTGAAAATTTAAAGCAATGACATGTCAATACAATCTTTTTTGTACTTGGAGAATGGTGAGTTCATAAATTTGAATGTGGCCATTATACACAAATCTTGTAGGTTTTTTTTTGCATTGGGCCATTATTAAAAAGTTTTGTGGTGAGCTTGTGGTTTTAAATCATGTTTTGTTTTTTTTGCATTTGGCGGCTATTAAAAATCTCTACCATGGATTTACATCATGTTTTATTTTCCTACTTTGTCACGGATTTACATTATGTTTATGTTTTATTTTCCTAGCCTAATCATATCATTCTCTTCTTTAGTTTAGTCTATGTTGGATGCCTTGAATGATTTTTACATCTACATTGGGATGCTTTGGGTGGTTTTGTGTGTTGTCTGTATGGATATGGATGGTAATGTTTGTGGATGTTACAATAGTTGTGTTGTATTTTTATATGTGTATGTAATTGTCTATTAGTAATTAGTGTTTGATAAAGAAGGGAGGATTGATTTTGCACATCTATTGTATTTCAACTTTTGACAGCGAATTAATTGAGGAATTTAGACTTCTGTGATCCATAATATTGTAAGATAATCTTCAGCAAAATCACATAACGAATCTTTTGTCGACGCGTTTCGAACCAACCAGTGTGGTTCATCGTCAGGACAAGTTGAAGAACCAATCTAGCTTAGCGTGTATAAATAGAGTGTGCAGAGATCCCAACGGCTACATTTCTAACGGCTAATTTGACCAAGAGACCCTGGTCAAACAACTAAAAAATTATTCAATTAAAATTTTTCCCTAAAAAGCTAAATGTAGGTAAATATTTGGTAAATTAATTGTTAATAATGCCCCTCTAGGTATTACTAAATATATCTTGAAGAGTATTTTTAATAATTTACTGCCTCAAGATTACTTTTGAAATAATTTGTTTCTTTGCAAATGTTTGAAATAGTGTAAATACTTAAAGAATATTTTGAAGAAATCATGTATTTTTTTATTTTTTTAATGAATGGACACGTTTACAAATTCTCTAAATAAATAATTATCACATCTCCATTTTGTATGTATTCTTAAAAATGGACCTTTAAAAGCATTTTGATGAAATTTTTCTAGAGACTATTTAATTTGAGTGTTTATAAATATATATATTTTCTTCTAATAAATATTTTGAATATATTGTTGAATAATTAATAAAGGAGACAATCTTGTCAATTACTAATTTGCAGTTTGTAGGCGGATTAATTCTGCACATCTATTTTATTTAATTCGAGGTATCTTGTTGAGTCCCACTAGCACAACCAGTTGAGGATGGGCCTTGTTAGCAAAGCGACTCATGATCAAACCTCACTGGGGGTGGTTCTGCCATGTGCTAGGGGGAGGAGACATGCTAAAAAAATCTAGTCAACTTAGGGTTGGTGTGGTCAAGGCCGAGTGTGATCCAAAAGTGATTTTGACAGATTAGATGCCCCTGGGTCGCAGCTCGTCAAGGCACAGGTCAAGCATGGAGGATCACAGACAACTTGACAAACAAAAAAAACAAAAAAATCGAGGTATCTCAACTTTTGATAGCTAATTAATTCTTAATAGTGATATATCTTGAATAATATTTTAAATAATTTACTTCCTCAAGATTACTACTGAAATAATTTGTGTGTTTTAAAATGTTTGAAATAATTTATTTTCTTCAAGCATATTTTGATGATTTTTGTTAATTGGGAAGCTCGGAGACAAATTACAATCATTGGACTAGATTCCTCTTTTCAAGAGGACCAATTTTGACTATTGGCGCTCAATTGGGACTAGGGAAAGTATACTTATGAAGAAAAACCCACATATGCACATTTGGATAGGTCGGCCTTAACAGGAAACTGATCAACCTTGGAAACCTATAAATACAGGTGACCTCACGCTCATTTGGACATCACCAAGCATCATCTTCTTCTCTTCTTCATTTAGTTCGCACAGGTTTGAAGCTGGGTCAAGGAAAGTGGTTCGTACAAGTTTGAAAATACAGGATCTGAAGTTCGCACATGTTCTAGAGTTTTTGGGTCACAGCCACAAGCTTGTCAAAATCAAATTTTGGCTATAACTGTAGGATTGTAGAATCAAGGGTACAACTAGAAGCTCTCACTGCACACAACCTTCTTCCTCCGTACCACTGGGCTCTAAGGCTAAAATTTGACATTTGACTGTAGTTTACCGCAGATAGGAAAAGTTGTCTCTGATCTATATTGATGGTGGGAACATATTTATGAATATTGATGGGTTAATTTTGATAGATGATTTTGTAATGGGCTCATTGTACTCTTTGCTGAACATTTTATGACAATCTAACAAAAAGAAGAATTTCAAATGGCTTTCCCCATAGTGGGTTTTCCTTGGTCTTTGACCAAATTCGGTGTTTCTTGTTGATGTGTTGATTGTCTCCTTTGTCATTGCATTTATTGTTCTATCTTCAATTATTGTTAATGGTTGAAACTATTAATTGTTATTGAAAAGGTTGTTAATTGAAGAATTGAATTGGGCTAAAATAATTGAAACAACATAGAACAATCTGAAATTTAACATGGAATCAGAGCTAAGATGGACAAGCCCAAAAGGAGACAAGAGTCTTTGGAAAGTTGAAGGAGCCTATCTAATCAAGTCAAGACGTTTTCCTCTTTCTTTAAGGAGCATGAGAAATTGCATGACTCATCTAAATTTGTTGCATGGAAGATCGGGTTGGAGATCATAGCTATAACAATGATGTTTTGGATTACATTCAAGGAAAAATACCCGAGCCTTCGGAGAATGCTTTCCTTGCTGCCAAGAACAAGAACAAGAAAGGTGAGTTAAAAGCAAAGCAAATTATAGTTGATGGTTTAGAAGATAGTTTACTTACATATGTTGGAAATTTGAGGAAGTCTAAGGACATGTAAGATAAGATAATTGGCATGTATGAAGTCAACAATTTGAATGAAATCCTCTCCTTGAAAGATCAACTCAAAGATATGAAGACGAATAAAGGAGAGTTTGTGCGATCCTACATTATGATGATATGGCATCTTAGAGATCAATTGCACAGAGTTGGGGAATTCGTGCCAAACAGGGAATTGTTGAGTGTATCTCTTAGAGGTCTCCTCCCATTTTGGAAACCTTCATTACGACTATAAGCAACAGAAATGCCTTCCCATCATTTGATGAAATTGTTGGAAATATCACTCAAGAAGAATCAAAGATGATATCAAGAGGAAAGATTCAAAAGCATGAAGAAGGAGAGCATGTTGCTTTCATCACTCAGAACAAAAAGAAGAAAGGAAAAGGAGGTCCATCAAATTCAAGGAAGCCTCCTCCTCGAAGCTCAAAGAGAAGGAATGATAGAGAATCATCAAACATTGAATGTTTCAATTGTCACAAGAAAGGTCATTATGCTCGAGATTGCCTTGAGAAGAACAAAGGTCCACGCTATAACACTAGAAACAACAATAACAGGTATGTTGATCAGAGAAGAGATGAACAAAGGATTATCACAATGGAAGAGATGAAAGAAGAAGAAGAGATGCTCCAAGTGATCATGAAGAAGGTCATCATCTTCAATAGAAGTCAAGAAACTCCACGTATTAAAGTAATGTTGGCAATCAATTTGAATATATTCTTATTTTTTCTCTCACTAGTTCTTCTCCTCTAGATTCGTGAGATAATTAGTTGGTTGATAGTGGAGCCACTTATCATTTCTTTGGGTATAAGAAAGTTCTCTCTAATTTGGTAGAGAGGGAGTCAAATTTGAAAAGTATTCTTGGAGACAACTTCACTCATCCCATTAAAAGCTTTGGGTTCTTCAAATTTCATTTGAACTCTGGGGAATCTATTTTGCTCCATTATGCGATGTATGTGTTAGGATTGAAGAAGAATTTGGTATCAAAATCTGCTTTGGAAGACAAAGGGATAAAGGTTGCATTCATCAAGGGAAAGGTTCTTAATTAACCTATTGGATCACCTATGAGAGATGCATTTACATTGGGTTCGAGATTTGAAGGACTCTATAGTCACTGGTAGACCTCTTCTAGCATTGTTCGATGATACTAATCATCTAAGCGAACTATGGCACCAAAGATTGGCCCATCTACATTATGATTCTCTTTTGAAATTGAAGAGATTGTTCCTTGGTATTCCTGATGTTCAAGCCCAACATGATGGAGTGTGTCCAGGTTGTGCCAGTGGAAAGAAGACAAGGGGACCATTCCCCTATAGCAAGAACAAGACAAATGACATCCTCCATCTCATTCATTCTTACATATGTGGTTTGTTGCTCATGCATTCTATTGGTGGCCATCTTTAATACATCACCTTCATTGAGGATTTCTCAAGAAAGACGTGGATATATTATTCAAAGTACAAGGATGAATCCTTCGAAATGTTTAAGGAGTTCAAAGATTTGGTCGAAAATCAAACAAGGAAGAGCACTAAGATCTTCTGGTCTAAAAATGGTGAAGAGTACATTTCGAACAAATTCATCGATTTTTACAAAAAGGAAGGTATCAAGAAAGAGACGATTGTGCCCTATAATACCGGAAAAAATGTAGCTGAAAGAAAGAATAGGTCTATTGTAGAAGTTGCTCGTGCAATATGATCAAAAGTTGTCGAAGTTTCTTTGGGGAGAAGCAACGAATGGGGGGGAGAGGAGGAATTGAGACACACACACACACACACACAAAGATGGAGGGGGCCGAGAGGGGGAGAGAGGGACAAGGTTGGAAGGCAGAGAGAGAGCGAGAGCGAGATGGGGGGAGAGAGAGGGAGGTCAGAGAAAAAAGGAGAGAGGGGAAGGACCAAAGTGAGGACTTTAGAGAGGGGAAGAAAAGTAGGGGTAAAGAGGGAGGGACAGAGAGATGAAGTTGGGAGGGGAGAGAGGAAGTGAAGAAGAAATACAGAGAGAAAAAAGTGGAGAGAGAGATAAGGAGTGACGAGGGAGAGACGGAGAGAGAGTATGTGTGTTTTGGGGTGAGATAGAGAGAAAAACAAAAAGAGATGGAAGGAAAGGGAAATAGAAGGAGAGGGAACAAGAGAAGGAGGGAGATAGTGACATAGTTGGAGGGTGAAGAGAGACATAGAGAAGGTAGGGGGGGAGAGAGAGACGGAGGGAGGTGAAAGAGGAAGGAAGAGGAAGAGGACGTTAGAGAGAGAAGAAGAGAGGGAGGGAAAGAGAGGGAGAGATGGAGTTCGAGGGAAAGAGAGAGGGAGGTAAAAAGAAAGACATAGAGAGAGAAATTTGGAGAGGGAGAGAGGAGAGTAAGAGGGAAGAGAGATAGAATGGAGAGAGAGGGAGTGAAGGGGGAAAGAGAGATAGATATATATAGAGAAAGAGTGTGTATGTTGTGGGGGTGATATAGAGAGACAAAGGAGAGGCAGAGGGAGATAGAGATATAGATGGGAGGTGAATAGAGGGAAGAAGAGAGAGGGAGGGAGAGATAGATAGATATGGATAGAGGGAGTGTGTGTGTTTGGGGGGTGAGATAGAGATACAAATCAGGAGAGATGGAGGGAGATATATATATATATATATATGTGTGTGTGTGTGTGGGGGGGGGGGGGGGGGGGTGGGAGGGGAGGGGAGTGGGGAGAGGGGGGCGGAGCAGAGAGGGAGATATATATGTGTGTGTGTGGTGGAGGGGGGTGGGGAGCAGAGAGGGAAGAAGATTTCTTGCACTAGATGCATTGATTTCAGTGTAGATAATTTCTAATCCTATTTGATTATTTCCACTAGATGCATTGATTTTAGTGTAGATGTTCATTTCTAATTATATTTGATTGCTTGAATTAGATGCATTGATTTCAATGTAAATGTTGATTTCTAATCCTATTTTATTATTTTCTCTAGATGCATTGAATTCAGCATAGATGGTGATTTCTAATCCTATTTGATTGCTTGTTCTAGATGCATTGATTTAAGCATTGATGGTGATTTCTAATCCTATTTGATTGCTTGCACTAGATACATTGATTTTAGTGTAGATGTTGATTTCTAATTATATTTGATTGCTTGCACTAGATGTATTGATTTCAGTGTAGATGTTAGTTTCTAATCTTATTTGATTTCTTGCATTAAATGCATTGATTTCAGCATAGATGTTGTTTTATAATCTTGTTTTATTTCTTTCATTATATAGATTAGATGTTGTTAATCTTGAGGATGTATTTTATTAAAAATATTTTTCAAGATTAAATGGAGGGGAGAGATAGGGAAGAAGATTTCTTGCACTAGATGCATTGATTTTAGTGTAGATGATGATTTCTAATCCTATTTGATTGCTTGAACTAGATGCATTGATTTCAGTGTAGATGTTGATTTATAATCTCATTTAATTGCTTGAACTAGATGCATTGATTTCAGTGTAGATGTTGATTTATAATCTCATTTAATTGCTTGTACTAGATCCATTGATTTCAGTGTAGATGTTGTTTTCTAATCTTATTTTATTTTTTGTGTTAGATGTTATTATTGAAGCTATATATTATTAGAAATATATAATTTTCAATATATATTTAGTAATGCGTAGAGGGACACTATTAAGAAATAATTAGTTTGCAAAAGTGGTGATACCTAAAATTAAAATGAAAAAGATGTGCAGAATCAATTGCCTTGCAAAGTGAAAATTAATCCTTGACAAGATCGTCTCCCTTCATCACCAAATAATTACTAATAGACAATTACATATATTCAAAATATTTATAAGAGGAAAATATATATTTATAAACATTCAAAGCAAATCAAAATATTCTTGAAGAGGATGTGATAATTGTTTGTAGAAACAAATAATGTAAATATTTTATAAATCTGGCCACTCATTAAGTAAAATTCAAAAATACATTATTTCTTGACTTCAGATAAAAAAATCATCAAAATATTCTTGAAAGAAATAAATTATTTCAAACATTAGCAAAGAAACAAATTATTTCAAGAGTAATCTTGACACAATAAATTATTAAAAGTACTCTTCAAGATATATTATTAAAACTATTAAGAAGAACATATACATAAAAATATAACACAACCATTGTAACATTCACAAACATTAATATTCAAATCCAAACACATAAACGCACAAACCACTCAAAAAACATTTAAACGCATATATACAAACCATTGAAGGCAATCAACACAATGAATTAAACAAGAAAATGATATGGTCATGCCAAGCAAAAGAAACATAATATGAATTTTGAAGTTTATCTCAAACATATACGTAATAATGATAATCTAAAAATGTGACATTATTGCCCTAAACTGGGACAGCTTAGATCCATCTAACACTGGATCTATCATGGGGTCGAGAGGGATCAAATCTCTCAAAGTGCAAACATTTCCTCAAGTTCTACACACCAAAAATAAGGTTTACACCTCGAAAAATTTGATCCTATGAGGGCATGATAGATCTGATGCTGTATGGATCTAAGTGGATATAGTGTTAAGGGCCCGGTAGCTTTATGGTTGTTATCCATGGGAGAGATGAGTGTCACAATGAAATAATGTTGTTTTGGATGTCATATTGCCTCGTGTTTATGATTGTCGATGACGTCAATAAAATTTATGACATATGATGCCAAAGATTCATAAAATGTTTCCATAGGGGCGTACTTGATGCGCTTGAAAACGTGCTAAAAACCGCTATGAACGAAAATCTGAGCGTGTTGATGTTGAGGGACAAAGGTAAGATGGCAATGTTTTCAAGAATGACCCAGAAAGATAGTTCGGAAGATACCATATGACCTGCAAACACAAAAATCAATGATATGTTCTTGATAATGTGATTTTTTACATTGATTGAATCATTTATATTTTATCAAAAATATAAATGGAACACTGTCGTTCAAATGGAATATGTTGTTGTGAAAAAATTAGATGATGTACAAATTAATTCCAAAATGTTGTTGAAAGATGATTCATCTATCACATCCTAAACCAGAAGAATGCCCATAGCACCACAATAGTATGTTGTGATAATAATAATACAGAAATACTCTTGACCAGCAGTATCCAGAATATGCAATTTTTAATGCACTTCCCATTACGCTTAGTAGTCCTTAAATTCAATCCCTGTTGTAGTAATGAAACTAGTTGTGGTGTAGTTATTTGAAAAACGCAAGAGACAACTCTTGCCCACACTGCTATCACAGATCAGCATTAGTTTACGAGATGATCATAATACTAGGCAATGATTTAGCAGTACCAAATTATTTAAATTATTTTGTTCCAGCCTACCAAATTCAGAGCTAAATCAAACCTTAGTATGAAGTATCTTTCTTGCTGGGCAGTCAAGAAATAAATTTCTTCAATTCCAGTATTCGAAAACAGGACCTGCAGGGGAACTAGATTTCAATGTTTCTGAAATCAATTATGGCATTGGATCTGAAGATTTTTGTATCCAGATGGGTGACTGAAAATAGAGAATTTTATTGGTTTGAATCGATTAAGTTTATTTGAAGTTTGGTGGATCGTTTATGTTTTCTAAATAACTGAGGGGGGGAGTGGTAGCCGGTATGAGAAAAAATGAAGACACCTAGCATTGTGCAACATGTGAAAATCTGAAAAGCAATAACAGAATGAAAGAGATGTGAGTAAATAATGTGCAAACCAAACCGTCATAAAGAAATTTGGTTTTGCTCCAAATGTTAAAGAATTAAGGATCTCACTATTTCATAAGCTCAGAGAGCGGTGAGGGGATCTGACCATGTTTATATTCAAATAAAGATTGAGGCTTTTTCAATTGCATAAGGTTTTTCGAGTATCACGTCCATCCAAGCTGACCATGGGAAGTTTCCATTCTGGATGTGGGCAGAATTCTATGATGATGGTGTGATAATTATGGGACTATCCTGTTGTCTGTTGCAGAAAAAGGCATAAGAGCTCTAAGGTTGAGAAGTTTTTCACATTGAAATTCTACTTAACGTCACAGCCCCGTTGGTAGAGAATTTAAAAATGTGCTGCTACATTAGCTAAACATTGCTCAACTTAAAAGTTCAGTTTGGTCAATTTCAAGTTGTAGCGCGTGTAGATCCAAGTATAGAGACCTGAAATCTCTCTCACACGGCATTATTGGTCCAAAGACTTCTTTGGATAATGACACACGGGTAAAGCAGCCTACTGCAATATGATTTATTAACTTATAAGCAAGGATGTAAGTAACATGTGAAGGTCTTGGTAGTTTACAAAATGGTAACAGGTTGGTTTCCCTGCTTTATTAACTTATAAGAAAGATGTGAGTTGACATGCGAAATGAAAAAATGATTAAAATCACACATTATATTTTACGCAATGGTATGTATGCATGCATACACATATGTTTACATGAGCTATTACTCTACGATATAGAGTTTTCTAGCTCTAACTTATTCCTAATTTAGAAAGAGAGGTTGAAAGAATTTCTCAACCATTACTAGCAACTCACAAACCAACTTCTCAAATATAGGATGTAAGAATTAACTCTTAGTTCCCCTCTTTATGCTTACATTACATAATCTTATTGAAGCCACCTATAAACATCAAAATACATAATCATTTTTTAAATTCTTTACAACTTCCAGATCAGTATGGGCTCCATCAAGTTGCCTCATAACTCTCGTAAAAGTATAGTCAACAAGTTGGATTCCTGAGTACCACTCCTAAACTCCTGAATCACAGATCTCCCAAAGTCAATTACTGAACAACATCCCAAGTTGTCACATAACCTCACTCACATCTTCAGCAATGAAGGATCCTTCCCTAGATCTATAACTGCTAATCTATTTGGACAACCATCCATGTTGATCCTTTTAACGGAACTGTAGTTGTTCTAAAAGAGTTTGGGAGGTTCACATTCTTCATTGAGTTCATCGTCAGAATTCAATGGATATTCATCTCTGGCTATGTTCACTGATTCTTTTACCTTCCCTTTTAACAGATTGTTGACATGTTCTTGCAATTCCACATTGTATACCCAATTTTCCTGCGGTAGTAGCATTCAAGTTCACTTTTATTTGCATTTTTATTTCTCATCCTTGTCTTTGAAAATAATGCATTTTTTATTTGATAATTTCCTTTTGTATCCTTTGGTTTTAGCCTCCTTTCCTCTACCAAAAGTGTTGTAATTGTCTCATCTAATGTATGTGAAGACATTTGACTTAAGGTGAAGATAACATTGCTAAAACTTGAAGGTAAACTATTTAATAAGATGGCTTTTGCGTCTTCGTCTTCTACCTTGGCACCAAATTCAGTTAACTATCTTATAAGAGACATTAAATTATTTACATGACTGGACATAGATGTCTCTTCATTCATTTTTAATTTAAATAACTGCAATTTTATGGAAAATTTTGCATTTGTAGCTTTTGCACTGAATAGTTGAATCAAGTGTTCCCATATTTCTTTAGATGGTTTAGTGAGATCTACATGATGTAACTGTGAATTTGAAAGAGCAAATCCAATAATGGACTTAGCTTTGAAATCTCTACTTTTCCATTCAAGCAATTGTCTGACATTTGTAGGTGCTACTTATGAACCCTTCACTATGCCCCACAATTTTTTCTTCATTAATTGCATATGTACTTTTACTTTCCATGAGCAGAAGTTTAGACCACTAAATTTTTCTAAAACCATGAACTCCATCATCAAAGAAGAGTGTTAAAACTAACAGAAAATTCTCTTTAAATTTTAACGTTGAAATATGTTAAAATTGGCAACTAGAGACAGACTCCATGTGGGTCATCTTATCTATGGAAAATGATATTTTTCTTGGATCCCTCTCATCGAGAGGTGTATGATTGATCTAAAGATCATCCGATTCTGATAAGTATTCATGGAGTTATGAGTTTATTTGTGTTATAAGACCATTCGTCAAGGTCGGCCAACAACTAAATAACACCCACATGTGCTCAACGTTTTAGTATAAAAGGAGATGACTTGAGAGTCATTTCACACTCACTTCATTCTTGATTTCTCTCCACTTTTCTTGGGTTTTAATGTGAGAGAAAACTATGAGGAAGAAGCCTAGACGTTGGAGGAAAGGAGGAGGTTGTCCTAGCCGCAGCAAAGAAGACATGCCAGCAAAGCCATGGAAGGAACCTCTACATTGCCCTAACGTTGACCTAAAGAAGCCCTAACCGCAATCCTAAAGAAGCCCTAACCACAGTCCTAAGGAAGCCCTAGCCGCAGTCCTATGGATGCCCTAGACGCAATCCAATCAAGTGCAATGCATACCTTGGAGAGCAGCTCGTTGGAAAGGAGAAGAAGTTTTTTTGGGGCCACAGCAAGGGAGGCAAGACCAACAAAGAATTTAGGGACTGTTTGGCCGCAACAAAAGGAGGTAGGCCGAAGTTGTTGGTGAGGGCTAGACTGCCCAGAAATTGCAGCGTAGGGTCTCCTCCCCTCTTAGAAGGGCAGCCGCAGTAAAGGAGGGCACTTCTGGGCAGATTGAAGGGTTGTTAGGGACTATGTTTGAGTACCCTAATCAGTGTCGAATTGCAGCAGTCAAAGGACCCTAGAACAGTGAGTTGTAGCATGCATTTTAGGTGCTTGGTGTGTGTGCAGCAAAGGTCTGTGGTAGGCCACAGGCCTAGCCACTCCTAAATAGGCCAGCATGGAAGTGTTAGGGGCTGCCATATGCCCAGAACAACAGCATGAGGAGGCAGCCATGTTCAAGGTATGTTTTGGGCATGATTGTTGGGTTGCTGTAGGTTAATGGGATAGCAAGCAATCATAGGAGCAACCATGTTTAATAATACGACAGCAAGCAATCATAGGAGCAGCCATGACTAACAATGGGATAGCAAGAAATCATAGGTACAGCAGTGCTAAACATTGGGACAGCATGTGGGACAGCAACAAGGTACAACATGCCAAATAGGATAGCCAGGCAATGGTGCTTGGTAATGGGACATCAAGGCTATGATGTTTGATGGATCATAGAAAATGGGACAGCAGTATACCAAACATGGAATGGAAATGTCACTAACAGTGGGACAGCAGTGGCTAGCATGGTGCAGCTATGGCACATGGGACAGTTGTGGTAGCATGGTGCAACAATGACACATGGGACAGTAGTGGCAGCATAAGGTGCAGCAGTATGATGTGTGCAGCATGGTTATGAGGTCCAGCATAGTGATGATAGGTGCAACATGGTGATGGAGTCACTTGGGAGAATTAGTTGAAGCAGTTTGTCTTCAACTGAGTTCAGTTACCTCATGTATCATCTACTTAGAGATGATCTATGCTCTTATTTAGATAAGTCAAAGTGTTGACTTCTATTGTAAATGTACTATCTCTCCCTCCCTCTCTCTGCTGAACTATTGAAGAACATATACGAAGAATTGATTGTTAGTAAATTATATAGTACAGAGCAATGGAACACATAAAATATTGTAGAAATATAAACACAGAAAATGCATAAAACAAGAGAGACACCAATATACGTGGTTCACCTAGTTTGGGCTACGTCCACATAGAAACAGCCAATCCTTCCTTTTATACTATCCAATAAACTGAAGAGATGCAACCTACAGCAGATCTGTTGTAATTCCCTCTTTGCTCTCATTCACCTCTTTCTTCCTCATTCAGAATACAGATCTACATAAACGCAATACAATTACCTCATATATAGCAAGGGGTTTCCTTCTAGGGGAAAAAACCTTAAATTAAACATAACTTCCACTGTCAGATCTCTGCCTAATGAATGGCCCAAATTGACTATGAAATTACAACATTTTACAAGGCAATTTTACATCTATTTTTAGCTTTGGGGGCTCTACCCTCGATCCCCCCACCAGGGGGAGGGCTCCCAAAGGTCGTAGCTACCCCCCCTGGACCCCCCCTGCAACGAATATTTTACAGGCAGCATTGCCGCCCCATTACGAACTGGGGTCCAATGCGGTGATACCTTTGAATACATAAGATAATCAGGCTCCACACCCAACATTGATCAAGGGTTTCCCCACATTGGGGTTTGTCCCTGGCTAGCGCCACATCTTGTGTCCTCTTGTCTTGGCTTGTCTTCTGCGATCTATGCTTATGTTCTATCTGCAATTTACTTTCATTTTGATGTGATTTCTAATCTGGAAAAGATATTGAGCTAGCTGTAAAATTGAAATAAATTGCTCTAAGCATAGAACATACCTAAAATTAACATGGTATCGGAGCTGAGGTGAAGACAAAGCCCAAGAAAGAGTGAAAGAGAAATCACCGAAGACGGTTGGGAAAGTACAAAAGGATCAATGGATTCCTCATCCCTCTTCAAATTCATCAAGGGTGAAATCGAAGCAATAAATATTATCAAAACGGTGCAGCAGAAGCTTCTGATGACCTACCTAAAGATCACTTCAATGGGAAGTCTGGATCTAAGGGTGGAAGGAAAGGAAAATGCCTTGTTTGTAATAAGTTCAGCCATTATGCAAAGGAGTGTCCGAATGGTAGGGACACATCACTTGATGATGATAATAATCATTCTGGGGACATCTTCAATGATTAGAGGAATGACAGGTAATGCAGGTCATCAAGGAAACAGCCGACTCTTCAAGAAAGCAAGGAACCCCAGGTATGAAGAATCAAATGTTATTTCTAATAAGATAAAGAAGCATTATCTTGTATTGGCCCTCTCCTTCAGACTCCTTGGGAATCTAGCTTATTGATTGTAGTGCTTCAAGGCACTTCATCGGATAGAAGGGTGCTCTCTCTAATTTGGTAGAGATGGAAACAATCGTGAGATTATACTTGGAGTCAATGCCACCTATCCAGGAAAGGGTGTAGGGAATGTTACCCGTCAAGTGAATGAGGGTAACTCAATTCATTTACAAGAATCTCTTTATGTACCTAATCGCAAGAAGAGCCTAGTGTCCATTCAGGCAATGGAAGTCAAAGGTTTCATGGTGGCATTCATCGATGGAAGGTACGTGTTTGAAAATAGAATTTTCAAATATGCTTTTACTCATGAGTTCAAGGTTGGAAATTTGTATCAAGTTGCAGGATGGTCCATTGGAGATCATGTTAGTTGACACATCTCATCTATAACACTGAAAGTCTACTTTATGGTGCCTTACCCGATGTGAATCAAATGGTGACAGGGATGCATGATGTTGGGTTGTGTTATATTCTTTCCACGACTAACCGATGTAGTGAAACGGGGGGTTAGAGGGGGGTGGTAGCCCCCATTTGTTGCACCGATTGCGCAGCGGGGGGGTCACAGGGGGGCGGCAGCCCCCCCTGTCCGGGGGGTTTGAGGGGGGCGGGTAGCCCCCCTCTACGGGGTCCGAGGCAGCGCCCGGGAAAAAAAAATTTGGACCCTATATTAGGTTGGGCGAACCTACCTATGGTTTTGTGCATGATTTTCGCACATGGTATTGGACGCGATGGTTTTTCAGTCCATGGTATTGGATGCTTCGGCATGTATAAATATGTATTGTAACATTGAAAGAACATAATGAAAAATCAAGCTGGTAGTCCCGGTTTTGGGATCCAGGGAAAAAATCTCTGTGCATATGTGTTTTATGGGTTATGCTCTCGCATTGTTTATTTTTCTTTGTTTAAGAATTCGTATGCAGGTAATTTCTGTATAGGGTTAAAACCTACATTTGGTATCAGAGCTGTTTTGGCTTCAAGGGAACGCCTTTGTTGCTGAGGGGTTTCGCTCGGGCCTGTGGTAGACCCTGTTCAGTGGGAGATTTGCGAGATCGATTCTGGTGGTGAAAGAAGATGGCGAGCAGTGGAAAGATCGAGATTGAGAAGTTCAATGGTCAGAATTTTGAGTTGTGGAAACTCAAGATGGAGGATCTGTTAGTGGATAAAGATCAGTGGATCGTGGTAGATCCGGGTACTAAACCATCGGGAGTGACCGATGAAGAATGGAAGAAGTTGGATCGGAAGGCAAAGAGCACAATACGATTGTGTGTCTCAGATTCAGTATTGTTGAATGTATCAGGGGAAGCTACGGCGAAGGCTTTGTGGGTCAAGTTAGGGACTTTGTACCAATCTAAGTCTCTGGTGAATAAATTGTTCCTGCGGAAAAAGTTGTATAACCTGAGGATGAAAGATGGAGACTCGGTGACAGAGCATCTGAATGCGTTTAATACTGTGGTAAGTCAGTTATTATCTGTTGACATTAAAATTTCAAATGAAGATAAGTGCATCAGTCTATTGTGTTCTCTACCAGATTCGTGGGATAGTCTGGTTATTGCAATAGGTAGCAATGCAACTGCTTTGCAGTTTGATGAATAGTCTCAGCCTTGCTGACGGAGGAGATGAGACGGAAGAATATGGACAACCAGAATGGTGATGCCTTGTCTGTACGAGGACGGTCCCGGAACAGAAACAAAAATAAGTCATCGAGTGGGAGATCTAAATATAGAGGGAGATCTAAATCTCCAGGAAAACCTACAAAGGTGGTGTGCTGGAAATGCGGAAAGGAAGGACACTTCAGAAGGGATTGTAAATCTAAAGCTCCTGATAAAGGAAAGGGATCTGATGATGCTCCTTCTGCAGAGGCGAAAACCACCTCAAATGAAGGTGGGGATGTGTACTTGGCTTCTTCAAGTACACATGTAGATCATAAGGCATGGTTGATTGACTCAGGTGCATCCTTTCACTTCACTCCCCATAGAGAGTGGTTCTGCGAGTATGAGAAATACGATGGTGGTGATGTCTTCTTAGGAGATGATAGGAAGGCTAGAATCATTGGTCGGGGAAAAGTAAAGTTGAAGTTGCAAGGTGGAAGGGTTAGAACACTTCCGGGTGTTCTACATATTCCTGCATTGGCCAGAAATCTGATTTCTGTAAGCAAGTTGGATGATGCAGGTGTAAAGACGGTGTTCGAGAAAGATACCTGCAAGATGGTTCGAGGAGCACTGATATTGATGCGGGGAGTTCGGACTAGAACTCTGTACAAACTGCAAGTTAGCACTGTTGTTGATGGGTGCAATAGTTCTATGGTTCCCGAAAATGGAGTAGAAAATCTAGTGGTCTCTGGAGAGAAGACCATGTTGTGGCATCAAAGGCTTGGACATATTGGAGAGAAGGGCCTTCGAATACTTCATAGTAAAGGTATGGTAGAAGGTATGAATGATAGCTCTCTGGATTTTGATTTCTGTGAAAATTGTGTGTATGGGAAGCAGAATCGAGTGAGTTTCCCCTCTGGTGGTAAGAGGACGAAACAGATATTAGAGCTTGTGCATAGTGATGTGTTTGGACCTGTGAAGGTTCCATCACTGGGTAAGTCTGTGTACTATGTATCATTCATAGATGACTTCTCAAGGAATACATGGATATATTTCCTTAAGAAGAAATCTGAAGTCTTTGACAGGTTTAAAGAATTTAAGGCTCTGGTGGAAAATCAGACAGAGAAGAAGATAAAGGTGCTGAGGACAGATAATGGTGGAGAATTTTGCAGCAAGGAATTTGAAGAATTTTGTAAGAAGTGTGGTATAGCACGGCAGAAGACTACTCCATATACACCTCAGCAAAATGGAGTCGCAGAAAGAATGAACAAGACGTTGATGGAAAGGGCAAGAAGAATGCTCAGTGGTGCCGGGTTAGGACATGAATTCTGGGCAGAGGCGGTGGATACTGCATGTTACCTGATCAACAGATCACCTTCATCAGCGTTGGAGGATAAGACTCCACAAGAAGTATGGACTGGTAAGAAACCCTCTCTTTCACATCTGAGGGTATTTGGATGTGTTGCATATGTACATGTTCCAAAGGAGAAACGAACCAAGTTGGATAGTAAATCTGAAAAGTGCATCTTTATTGGGTATAAGGATGGTTTAAAGGGTTATAAGCTTTGGAACCCAGTCACACGGAAGGTTGTGTACAGCCGAGATGTGGTGTTCAGAGAGGTAAAAGATGTTATTCAACATGAAGTCCAACCAAAGGAACCTGAGAAGATAGAGTTTGAGCCAAAGGAGGAAGAATCAGACTCTGCAGCAGAAGAGGAACTGGAAGATGAAGAGCCACTAACTCCGACTGTGAGAAGATCAGGTCGAGAAAGAAGGCAGCCAGAAAGGTATAGTCCATCTGCTTTCAGTTCAAATTTTGCTTTGTCTGTTACTGATGATGATCCTAGAACTGTGAAGGAAGCAGTGGATTCAAAGGATGGAAAACTCTGGAAAGAGGCCATGGTTGATGAAATGGCATCTTTGCACAAAAATGAGGCTTGGGATCTGGTAGAGTTGCCGGCTGGAAGGAAACCCATTGGCAGCAAATGGGTGTTCAAGAAGAAGACTAATGCAGAAGGAAAGGTGGAGAAATACAAAGCTCGGTTGGTAGCAAAAGGTTATTCCCAGGTGCCGGGAATTGATTTTGGTGATATTTTTTCTCCTGTTGCCAAGGTAGCTTCTATTAGATTACTTTTATCTGTTGTTGCTGCTTTTGATTTGAGGTAGAACAGATGGATGTGAAGACAACATTTCTTCACAGGGATTTGGAAGAGGAAATCTACATGAAGCAACCTGAAGGCTTTGTGGTAAAGGGTAAGAAAGAACTGGTATGCAAGTTAAAGAAGTCTCTGTATGGGTTAAAACAGTCACTAAGGATGTGGTATCAGAAATTTGATACATTTATACGGGGACTTGGCTTCACCGGAAGTAAAGCAGATCATTGTGTGTATTTTAAATTAATTGGTGACCGTGTTATTTATCTGGTCCTGTATGTGGATGATATGTTGCTGGTTGGAAATGACAAAGAAATTATCCAGGATTTGAAGACCCAATTGTCCTCCAAATTTGACATGAAAGATCTTGGTGCTGCAAACTATATTTTGGGCATGGAAATTAAAAGAGATCGGGCAAAGAGGAAGCTCTGGTTAAACCAGAGGAAGTATGTCAAGACAATACTGCAGAGGTTTAATATGCAGGATAGTAAACCGGTGAAGGTTCCTATTCTTGTAGGTGTGAGGTTATCTGCTGAACAGTGTCCCAAGACACAAGAAGAGGAAGAGGACATGTCCCGTGTTCCATATGCAAGTGCAGTCGGTAGCCTGATGTATGCAATGGTCTGTACTAGACCAAACATTGCACATGCAGTGGGATTATTGAGCAGGTTTATGTCAAAACCTGGGAAGGAGCACTGGACAGCAGTGAAGCGGGTTTTCAGGTATTTGCGTGGCACTAGTGATTATGGTTTGTGCTACCAAGGAAGACCAGGATTGGACAGAGTGTTGGATATTCATGGTTTTGTTGATGCAGACTCGGTTGGAGATCTGGATCAGAGAAGATCTACAAGTGGGTATGTGTTTAACCTATTTGGAGGTGCAGTCAGTTGGATGAGTAAGAAACAATATGTAGTGGCACTATCAACTACAGAGGCAGAATACATGGCAGCCACTCATGCAAGCAAGGAAGAAGTTTGGTTGCAAAGATTGTGTTCAAGTATGCGGTTAGTACAGGGAGCTATAAGAATAGACTGTGACAGCCAAAGTGCAATTTTCTTGGCAAAGAACCATGTTTATCATTCAAAGACAAAGCACATTGATGTTCAGTATCACTTTGTGAGGGATATGATAGAAGACAAAAAGGTGTTGCTGGTAAAGGTGGACACTTTGAAGAATACTGCAGATGCATTGACAAAATCTATGAGCTCTGAGAAGTTCTCTTGGTGTAGAGAAATAATGGGTGTTTCAGGGCTGGAAAAATGACTAAGCTCTCCTGTGGCCCCTTGTGGAAAGAAAACAACAAGTGAAGATTGTTGGGCTGTGTTATATTCTTTCCACGACTAACCTACGTAGTGAAACGGGGGGTTAGAGGGGGGCGGTAGCCCCCCTTCGTTGCGCTGATTGCGTAGCGGGGGGGTCACAGGGGGGTTTGATGGGGGCAGGTAGCCCCCCTCTACGGGGTCCGGGGCAGTGCCCCGGGAAAATTTTTTTTGGACCCTATATTAAGTTGGGCGAACCTACCTATGGTTTTGTGCATGATTTTCGCACATGGTATTGGACACGATGGTTTTTCAATCCATGGTATTGGATGCTTCGGCATGTATAAATATGTATTGTAACATTGAAAGGAACATAATGAAAAATCAAGCTGGTAGTCCCGATTTTGGGATCCAGGGAAAAAATCTCTGTGCATATGTGTTTTATGGGTTATGCTCTCGCATTGTTTATTTTTCTTTGTTTAAGAATTCGTATGCAGGTAATTTTTGTATAGGGTTAAAACCTACACATGAATTCAAAAAGAGCATGAAGGTACATGTCTGAGATGTACCGAAGGAAAATCTTACAAGGGGACCATTCCCTCATGTAGCAGGTCCACAGGTTTGGAACAACCCGAGGGGTTTGAGATTCATGATCTGGAATCTCATGTATGCAAGTGGAAGAAATCCCTCTATGGCTTGAAGAAAAACACCCTGGGTGTAGTATGAGAGGATTGATAGTTGTCTGATGAAGTTGAGATTCACTAGGAGTGAAGCTGATCCAAACCATTGCTTGAAGGTTGTGGATGATATACCTCTCATACCGGCACCTTCTGAGGACGACCTCTTTCTAACAGGTGCAGACCCTCTCATTTACAAAAGTAAGAGGGAGTTGGATTCCGGATTTGGAATGGTGAACTGCAAGCCCGTGACTACCTCAATGGAGCTTAACTTTCAGAAGTTATGTGGTAGGGATACCGGACCTGATTTGGGAAATGCCTCTGAGTTTCATAAACTCATTTGCATTAATGTTCTTGGTGAACTCTCGTCCAGACATTATGTTTTGCAGTTAGCATGTCGGGCTCATATATGGTTGAGCCTCACTGGATTAGTGCCAAGAATCTTCTGAGATATCTTTGGGGCACAATCTCTCATGGATGGGGATACACTGCCGGAAATGTGAAGTTGTTAATTATTCTGATGTTGATTAGGCAGGCAGTGTGGAGAATGGCAAGAGCACTTCTAGGTGCTAGTTCTCTTTGGGTTCTGCTACAATATCCTGGATGAGCAAGAAGCAAAAGATGGTTGCTTTAAGCACCACTGAGACCGAATACATGGCTACAAGTATGACCTCGTGTGAAGTTGCATGGTTGGGGAAGCTCTTCAGCGAGCTGTTTGTACACATGATGGATACCACTGTGATATTTTGTGTCAATCAAAGGGGGATTCGATTATTGAGGAATCTCGTATTCTATGATTGCTCCGGCATATAGACATCAGATACTACCTTATCTGGGATATGGTACATCAATGAGCGAGAAGGCTCCATCGCATTAAGACTGATGTACAGGTCGCAGACATTCTGTCGAAGCCCCGGGGAAAAGTCAAAGTTTGTGACTTTCTCGAACGACTTGGAGTCGTTGAGAGACCCTCTTATGAGGGTCCTGTATGATGCATGCATTGAGATCTGGGAGCTCTAGGGGGCTTGGGGTACTTCTTGGAGCAACAAGCAGCCATAGGGCCACTCACCCTCCCCTAATGGTGTGTTGTGTATAGGGTGAATGGTTCAGCCTTCCCCTGTGATACCTCGTGGCGACTTATGGACACGATGAGTGGTTCTCCTGTCGAGGCATCCTACCCATGCAATCTGGGACTCATGGAAAGTACCTCTCATCTGGCCAATGAGTAGGGAAATGGGGTTAGGGACCATAGTAGTACTATCAATGGACGCATCATTGTATCTATCGTACTTCCTATGCTAGGATGACCTCCGTTGATCTGGGATCAGTATGAGTATTGATCTGGGATCAGTATGAGTGGTTTGAGACACTCTCTTGTGATATTGATCTGGTATCAATGAAACTAACTTCGGGTTAGTAAGAGTGATATGACTCACTCTCTTGGAACTAATCTAGGATCAGTAAGAGTGGTATGGCACACTCTCTTCATATGGAATTGACTTTAGGTCAGTAGAGAATGGTATGAGACATTCTCGATCAATTCTTCTTCTTCATGGTTCAGCAGAGCAGAGTAGTGCAGGACACTAATGGCAGAGATAGTACAGTCTGGCAGATGGATCAGCGGATGGAGTTCTCCCTAGTTGAGAGGGAGTGTTAAAATTGGCAACTATGGCCAAACTCCATGTGGGTCATCTTATCTATGGCAGCTAATATTTTTCTTGGATCCCTCTCATCGAGATGTGTAGGATTGATCTAAAGATCATCCGATTTCGATAAGTATTCATGGAGTTATGAATTTATTTGTGTTATAAGGCAATTTTTCAAGGTCGGCCACCAACTAAATAACACCCACATGTGCTCAACGTTTTAGTATAAAAGGAGATGACTTGGGAGTCATTTCACACTCACTTCTCTCTTGATTTCTCTCCACTTGTATTGGGTTTTAGTGTGAGAGAAATCTAGGAGGAATAAGCCCTAGACATTGGAGGAAAGGAGGGAGGCTTCCCTAGCTGCAATCCTAAGGAAGCCCTAGCCGTAGTCCTAAGGATGCCCTAGCCACAGTCCTATGGATGCCCCACGCAAATCCAATCAAGTGCAACACATTCCTTGGAGAGCAGCTCGTTAGAAAGGAGAAGTTTGTGTTAGGCCACAACAAGGTAGGCAAGATCAATGAAGAATTCAGGGATTGTTTGGCCGCAGCAAAAGGAGGTAGGCCAAAGTTGTTGGTGAGGGCTAGACTGCCCAAAAATTGCAGCATAGGGTCTCCTCCCCTCTTAGAAGGGAAGTCGCAGTAAAGGAGGGCACTTCTAGGCATATTGAAGGGTTGTTAGGGACTATGTTTTAGTACCCTAATCAGTCTCGAATTGCAGTAGTCAAAGGACCCTAGAACAATGAGTTGTAGCATGCATTTTAGGTCCCTGGTGTGTGTGCAGCAAAGCTTTGTGGTAGGCCACAGGCCTAGCCACTCCTAAATAGGCCAGCATGGAAGTGTTATGGGTTGTCATATGCCTAGAACAGTAGCATGGGGAGGCAACCATGTTCAAGGTATGTTTTGGGCATGATTTTTGGGTTGTTGTAGGTTAATGGGATAGCAAGCAATCATAGGAGTAGCCATGACTAATAATGGGATAGAAAGCAATCATAGGAGTAGCCACGACTAACAATGGGATAGCAAGAAATCATAGGTACTGTTAGCGCTTGAAATTTCACCTCAGGCTAAGAAAGGTAAACCTCAAGGCCACATCAAACCATTCAGCCTCGTAGCTAGCCCTACGGGGCAGGAGAAGGCTCTCTCTGGTCAATCTCGGCAAATCTTCAATGGGATGAGATGACCAACAAGGTAACACTGATATTAGGCTAGTAAACTGATTAAAAAGGTTGATTTGGGGTTTTTAGGGTTTTTGGTGGCAAATTGAGGAATTGCAATTTTGGGTGCGGGGATTGGACACAGTTTCTGCAGGGGGTTCCTTGGGGCGAGGTAGGAAATAGTATTGATGCCTTAACTTGAGATGGATGACCAGGAATGAAAGATGAGGAGCTAAAGAGAGCAAACAATGACTTTGAATTCCCTTTAGACAGTAGAAAACATGGAAATTAAACAAATTTAAAAGCAGAGCATGACTAGCATGAATTCCTACTTTAACCCTTCATTTGTTTAATGTGCAGCAGTAAAGAAAGGAAATGAATCACATAAAAAATCTTACAATAACATTGAGAAACACACCAGCAACACATGAGTCCACAAGAATCCCAAAGAGGACTGCAAAACCCTGGTCTTCCTTAGCCAAAAATTGCAGAGATACAATGAAAATATACAATGATAACTTCTCCCTCAAGAGTCCAACCTTCCAACCTCTGAAAATGATTAAGAAAATACATAATATAGGCAAGCCAACCTCTTCCCTTGCCTCTAGGGGTCGAGCTCATCCTTCTAGGAGCTGTTTCAACTAATTCTAAACTGAGCACTAAAATCTAGGCAGTCAAAACAACTTGCCTCTATAAGCTAGGAAACCAATCCATTCATTAAATATTTACCCTTGACATGAATGAATCTTCTAAAAGTGTTAAAAAAGAGTAAAAGTGTCTTAGAGTTACAATAATTACATCAAAGATAATCATCTTCCACCCCAAAAAGTCAAACTGGGTCAAACTGTGCTTTTCCGAGTTGTAGAGTGAAATCTGGCAAAGTCTGCTCAACGGGTCGCGCACATTGGGAGCTTTGTTTGAGGCACTTGTAGGTGTCAGAATTGGGTGCAGGATAGCTCGTTGGAAAGGTCTTTGAGTCTACGTTCCAACCCAACTGGAATTTTTCAATTTGGAGTTCATTTTCCATGTCAAAAATCAATTCTCCCAAGACAGCTTTCTGCAGTTCAAAAAAGGGGCAGAAAGTCAAATTTTGCATGTATTTTGACCTTTTGGAGGCCCAAAACTCCATAAAAACTCAAGTCCATCCATGGGCATATGTAATTTTGCATGAAAAATCTAGAAATGCTGAGTTTTTGCAAAAAGGAGCTGCCATGACAAAGGGTCTCACCCGTTGAGGAGCCAAAACCTGTAAATTTCCCAAAAATGCCAAAATTACCCAAAATTCTCAAAAAAAATTGGGATTTGAGTTGTGGCTAGGCTAATGAGTGCCATGATCCTTGAGTGAAGCCTCAGCCAAGATACGGAGTGGATTGGCTTTCTTTTTCCTTTTTTGTGCCTTGGCCAACCGCCTTGGATCCGGCGATTGTAATTTTGACATTTCTATAAAACCATGACACCTGTGCAAAAAATGAAGGAGGTTTTTTTTCTTTGGCATGTTGTGGACAAAAACCTCTCTCAGTTTTCCAAAATTCATCTTTTATTGCTCTGGAACATCATTTGAGTGAAACTTGCCCCGATGTGTGAAACAAGGAATTTTGTCAAAATGGAGCGAAATAAAGGGGATAGGGGGCTTCTAAATTCTTGGGGAAATTTTTGGAAGTAGGGAGGGATGTTAAGAAGCAGGGGAAAGTGGAATCTCAGAGATTGAGTGAGGGGAAGGGGTCCAAAAGGGCAAAACACAGGCCCAACCTAGAAAATTGTCAGGTTGTAGCTAGAAACTAGGGTTTGTGCAAAAATGAGGAATTTGGCGGATCTAAGGGATGGGAAGTGTTTTATAAGGTACTTTAAGGATAGGGGAAGGTGTATGAACATCAGGAAACAAGTTTTGCCGATGATTTGACCGTCCAAGAGATATTAGCTTTCAAAACCCTAAGAGAGGGAAATGACCTTACCTAGGCACAACTGAAGCATGAATAAGGTGTAAAATGACTCATTTGACACTGACATGATAATGAAAACCCTCTGAATGATGATAGGCTCAGCTGAATGATGACATGGACTGACATTTGGACAACTTTGAAAAGTGTGAAAGCAAACCCTAGACCTAATGCCTAGTGACCAAATTTTGCTTGAAGACTCACTGAAATGACAAAATTTGACCTTGACACTTCAAAATCACTTTGTAAGAGCATATTTGATCACTGGAGGAAGGCTAGAAAGACTGACACTAACAGGTACAACAGTGCTAAACATTGGGACAGCATGTGTGACAGCAAGGTACAGTAGTGCTAAACATTGGGACAACATGTGGGACAGCAACAAGGTATCGCATGCCAAATAGGACAGCCAGGCAATGGTGCTTGGTAATGGGACAACAAGGCTATGATGTTTGATGGAGCATAGCAAATGGGACAACAAAATGCCAAACATGGAATGGAAATGTCAGTAACAATCAGACAGCAGTGGCTAGCATGGTGCAGCTATGGCACATGGGACAGTTGTGGCAGCATGGTGCAACAATCATGACACATGGGACAGCAGTGGTAGCATAAGGTGCAGTAGTATGATGTGTGCAACATGGTTATGAGGTCCTGCTTAGTGATGATAGGTGCAACATGGTGATGGAGTCACCTGGGAGAATTAGTTGAAGTAGCTTGTCTTCAACTGAGTTTAGCTACCTCATGTATCATCTACTTAGAGATGATCTAAGCTCTTATTTAGATAATTCAAAGTGTTGACTTATGTTGTAAATGTACTATCTCTCTCTCCCTCTCTATGTTGAACTATTGAAGAACATATAAGAAGAGTTGATCAAGGGTTTCCCCACATTGGGGTTTGTCCCTGGCTAGCGCCACATCTTGTGTCCTCTTGTCTTGGCTTGTCTTCTGCAATCTATGTTTATGTTCTATCTGCAATTTACTTTAATGGTGATGTGATTGCTAATATGGAAAAGGTATTGAGCTAATTGTAAAATTGAAATAAATTGCTCTAAGCATAGAACATACCCAAAATTAACAAATACATTTCTTTGCAATTATTGTTGCCCCCAAAAAAAAGCGTGAACTACTTTGTGATTATTGTACACCATGCAATGAAAACCAACAACCACACCACAAGTTTCAAAACCACTTTTGCAGGTCTACGCAAACTCCTATAGGCCGACAACGGGTTCCTTACTGCCCAAATGGTCATTTAAACGGTGATCCTTTTTCAAAGCTCCTAGAGAATGTCGTTGTCCTCGGAAATCAGGGCATCGGAATATAGCTTCATTCATCAAAACCAAGCCCTCAAGTTTGTCCAAGACTTGTTACAAATTGTCCTGGCATATCTCTCAATGTGGTTCTCAAAGGCAGAGAGTACAACATCAATCCAGACATGTACGTAGGAAATGAAACTTCTTAAAATAAAAATACATAATCAAATGTTGAGATCGCCTAATTTTCCAACACTCTTCGACTCATAGGAACAGTCGATCTAGTTGGCTCTTAAGTCATGCAACTCCAGTGTCACGGTCATGAGACATAGCATTGATCAGGTTCAACATGGAGAGAACATGGTTGTGACTACGTTCAATGCAAGCTCCTCCGCCAACAGTCTGCAGTCCGCCCTCAAAACTCAGTTCCTTGTGCTTTGTCAGACCCACACAATCAGCAATGCAAGCAATGGCGTAACGCAGACATATTGAATTCTTCAACTCTGAAAAAACAACACTTCTAATTGACAAACCACCACACAGATTTATAACTTCAAATTCTTATCAAAACCACCATCGCACATCACACCAAAATACAATACACGTGTCTCACTTGTCTCTTCAAGTTGATCTGACATTGATACCATGAAATAATTATTAAAATCACACATTACATTTCACACAATGGTATGTATGCATGCACACACACACACACGTTTACATCAGGGATTACTCTATAATATAGAGTTTCTTAGATCTAACTTATTCCTAATTTAGGAGTGGATTACTCTATAATATAGAGTTTTTTAGATCTAACTTATTCCTAATTTAGGAGTGGTTGAGAGAATTTCTCAACCATCTCCAACAACTCACAAACCAACTTCTCAAATATAGGATGTAAGCATTAACTCTAATTTTACAAAATTTTACGAGGTTGGATTCCGTAAACAAGGATGGAAGTTGAAATGCGAAGGACGCGAAAATTTTCAAAATGGTATGAGGTTGGTTTCCTCTTGTTAAAATTGAAAACTAGGGCCAAACTCCACGTGGGTCATCTTATTTATGACAGCTGATGTTTTCATTATATTCCTCTCTCGAAGAGGTGTAGGATTGATCTAAAGATCATCTGATTCTGACATGTACAAATGAAGATATAAAATTTTTTATATTATGGACAAATTGTCAAGGTCATCCAGCAAGAAAAATAGGCACACAAGCCCCCAATTCATCCTCAACGTTGCATATAAAAAGAAGGAAACCTCAAGTCATTTTCATCATCATCTCATCACACATATCTCTCTCTCCTCTTGTGATTGGGCGCACTATCCAAGGCAGTCTTCTCTCTCTCCACACATGTGAACTAGGGTTTTTGTTTGTTGCATTGACCAGCGTTGATCGAGATGCTGGGAGGCTGTTTGACTGTGTTGACTTGATGTGTTGACCTATTTTGACTTTGGTTTGGGTGAGGAATCTCTGTCTCAGCAAGCCGCAATTATGGGCATGGAAATCGAGGAGTTTTAACCAGCGTTGACTGTGGTTAGGGTTGACCGTAGGTTGACTGTTTGACCAGACTTTGATTGGGCAGAATTTGATTGTTTTGAGGGTTGTTTCATCTTGTTGTTTGGAGGCCGAATTTGACTAAAGTTGACCGAATCTTTGAGGGTCAAATCTAACTTGTTGACCAGTGTTGACTTTTCTGGTTAGAGCTCTTTTGTTGCTGTTATAATTATCATAATTTGTAAATTGTACTATCTCTCTCTGCTGAACTATTGAAGACTAAAAGAAGATTTGATCAAGGGTTTCCCCACATTGGGGTTTGTCCCTGGCTGGTGCCACATCTTGTGTCCTCTTGTCTTGGCTTGTATTCTACTATTTAAGTTTATTTTCTATCAACGTTTTACTTACATGTTTATATGATTGCTAAACTGAAATTGATATTGGGCCCATAAAGAAATTGAAATAAAATTTCTCTAAAGCATAGAACGTACCGTTGTTGCCTAAAATTAACATGGTATCAGAGGTGAGGTGAAGACAAAGCCCAAGCAAGAGTGAAAGAGCAATCACCAAAGACAGTTCGACAAGGACAAAAGACTCAATAGGTTCCTTGTCCTACTTCTTGGCTGAAGACAAGCTCCATGATAAATCTGACTATCATGGATGGAATATGTCTCTTGATTTGACCTTGGAAGAGAAGGAAGTGATGGATTATGTACAAGGTAAAATCCCTGGGCCTCCTTCAAATGCATCGGTTGTTGCGAAGACCAAGTACAATAAGGCTAAAGTCAAAGCGAAGAAGATTATCAAGGATTCCATTGAAAAGCATCTGGTGGCCTATATCTCTGAATTGAAGACCTCCAAGAAGATATACAACGAGTTGGTTGGCATGTTCAAGGTTAGTAATGCTAATCAAATTCTCTTTCTCAATAATAAGTTAAAGGATATTAAGAAGGGCAAGGACGAGGACATTCAATCCTATTTCTTGAGGATTATTGAGATCAAGAATGATCTACTCTCGATTGGAGAAGTCATTCTTGACAGGGAACTTACTCTCACTACCCTTGGAGGACTCCCACCTGAGTGGTATGTATTTAGAACCACTATACTAAACAATGATCGAATTCCAAGGTTTGAAGAATTGATGTCGAGATTCATTCAAGAAGAAACAAGAATGGTGGAGCAAGAAATGCCTTCTAACAGAAGCAACCCACTGCATTCTCCGCTCATGCCAAAAGGGGGAATAATGCAGGGTCTAAGGGTCATTTCTATGGAAAACCTAGATCTAAGGGAAGAAGGAAGGGCAGGTGCTTTGTTTGCAATAATTTTGTCCACTATGCAAGGGAGTGTCCTAATAAAATGGATACACCTCGAGACGATGACTATCATAACAACTCTGGGGGCAAATTCAACAACAACAACAACGATCAAAGGAATGGCAAGTCCAATGGCAAAGCAAAAAGGAATGCGCAACATCAAGGAAATGGTCGACCCTCCAATAAATCAAGGAACTCTAGGTATAATGAGTCCAATGTTGTTAACAATAAGCAAAAATATTACTATCTTATATCGACCCTCTCCACTACCTGTCCTTTGGACACTTTGGGAAATTCACTGATTGATAGTGGTGCCTCAAGGCACTTCACCGCATACAAGGAATCCCTCTATAATCTGATAGAAAAGGAGACAAACTTGGAGATCATACTTGGAGATGATGCCACCTATCTCGTGAAGGGAGTATGGAATGTTACCCTTCAGTTGAATCAAGGTAACACTATTCATTTGCAAGAAGTACTATATGTACCCGATCTCAAGAAGAACCTGGTGTCCATTTCAGCAATGGAAGATAAAGGATTCAAGGTGGCTTTTATCGATGGAAAGGTATGTGTTTGGAAAATAAATTTCAAGGATGCTCTTACTCTTGGGTTCAGGGTTGATAGTTTATATCAAGTTGGAGGAAGTCCATTGAGAGCCATGTCTTGCGACACATCTCTACAATCTGAACTATGGCACCATAGGTTCACCCATCTTCATTATAAGTCCCTACCCGATGTGAGACAGATGGTGACAGGTATGCTCAAGTTCAAAGTAGAGCATGAAGGTGTATGTTCGAGATGTGCCAAAGGAAAACTTACAAGGGGACCATTCCCCTCAAGTAATAGCAAGACCACAGACATATTGCAATTGATCCACTCCGACATATCTGGTATGATGCCCGTAAACTCCTTGGGAGGATACTTATATTATCTCACCTTTGTGGATGATTATTCTTGCAAGACCTGGATCTACTTCTTGAAGAAGAAGGATGAAGTGTTCACCTGGTTCCGACATTTCAAAGCCTTGATCGAAAACCAATCCGGGAAGAAAATCAAGATATTGAGGACTGATAATGGGACCGAGTATGAATCCAATGAATTCCAAGATTATTGCAGAGAAGCTAGCATTAAGAGGGAGACTACAACGCCATACACTCCCAAGTAGAATGGTGTGGTTGAAAGGAAGAATCACTCTATTGTAGAAGTTGTCTATGCCATGCTTCATGATCAAGGCCTTCCGAAGTTTCTATGGGGTGAAGCTGCAAATACCGCCGTGTATGTTCAAAACCAATGCCCTCATCAAACATTGGACTCCAAGACTCCCAAAGAAATTTTCATTGGTAAGAAACTTGGTGTCTCTCATTTTAGAATTTTTGGAAGCCTCGTATATTTTCATGTATCGAAAGAGAAAAGAAGCAAATTGGGTGCATTTGGGAAGAAAGGAATCTTTTTGGGCTATAGTGAAAATTCCAAGGGATAGATAATTTATGTGGCTGGTCAAAAGGAAGTTGAGATAAGTCATGTTGTCACCTTTGACGAAGATATGGCCCTCGGGAAGATCAACAACCTTCCTATCCTAAGGAAGTACAAAGAAGTTGACACGGGAAATCAAGGTGAAAAATAGGACGAAATGATGCATGATGTTGATGAACCTATGGATCCTATTGATCCACTCTCTCATGAGTCTTCCTCCTCCAAGAGGAGACCCTCATGGCTTAGGGAGACTCCCGAAGATGTTGAGAGGCACATTGCACCAAGGGGGACTTTCTGCGAAAGCAATAAGTCAAACAGGTACCAAGGATATTTGACCGCCATGAGCACTATCATTCAAAATGATACTTCATCATTTGAAGAAGTCGTGAAGCAACAAGTATGGAAGGATACTGTTAGAGTCGGTCTAGTAGCCCTCCACCAGAGATCAAAGCTCTTTGCATTTCATGATTAGGTGTCCCATCAGTGTGATCATGTTGCATTCCGTTAGGCATGCCATAATCCCGGTGGAGGGAGTTTGTGTCTTTTATTCCCCTCTTGTTTGGCACTGCTAGTTCAGGTTTGTTTATCTTCAAAGGGTCATTCATCTTGCTTTAAGTTTCGAGGTCTTAGGTCTAGGGTTGAGTCCATTTTTGTCTTGAGAAGTCATAAAGGACCAGCAGGCCAGAGGGATGTTCTTCATAAGGCATCATTTCAACAATTCTCACTATTGTACAGCTAAATTTTCACCTTGTTTTCAAAACTCTGTTTTTGAAAAACAAAGGTCATTATCTCATTTTTTGTAAAAATTCTCAAAATTTCAAACTCTCCAAATGTCGAAGTGCAGCTTTGGTCTCCTTTTCCAAAGCACCTTAGAAGCTATCCCTGCAAAAATTTTCAGAATAAATCATCATTTCAACCAATTTTTCAAAGAAAAGAAACCAAAAGTCAGAGCCAATCAATTCAAAAAGTGTCAACACTCAAAACATTATAAAGTGGGTTTTGGGCAAGTAAAAATCTAAAGGAAGCCTATAAAAGCACATCACTCTTCATTAGCAACTCATTTGCCTCTCACAAGCTAAGTGAATCCTTGCAAAGGCGATTTTAGGAGTTCTTGAGTAAAGTGGGCAGTTTCAGAGGCGTGCTACGCGTCAGGGAGGGCGCGCTACGCGTCAGGGAGCCTTTCTCAGTGTTATTTTGCACGTGCGCTACGCGTCAGAGGGGCGCTACGCGTTGGGCAAGGCGCGCTACGCGTTGGGTTTTCAGCTCAACAAACTGCCAGCAAGCTATCAAAATGGCTTTTCTCTCAAGCAAATTGCAGGTAGGCCTCTCCTCCATGGCTAGATTTGGTTTTGCAAGATGAAAGAGAAAATTAATATGTTCAAATGCTATGAAAATGATAAATCAAAACCCTACATTGTTGTGGAAGATTTAAAGTCTAAATGGTGCTAGGGTTTCAAATTTTTCTTGCTATCCAAGGTTGCCCATTTGTAATCCCTTTTTTCCCTCATTTTCATCACCTTTCTCCTTCAAATTTTCCCATGATATTTCATAATTATCCTCTCTAAATTTCCTAAACATACTTAATTCCCAAACCCTACTTCACTTTAAAATCCCACAATTTTGTGATTTCCCATGCTTGCCTTCCCTAAATTCCTTCTTTATGTTTATTGTCCCTAATTCCCTCATGTTCCCCTATCCCTAACAATTCCCTTGTATTTATGTCCCCTTGGTAACAGCATTTGAAAAAGTCGAACAACAGTTAATTGGGTGCAAAGTCAGCAATACATTTCAGCCATCTTGCCTTCAAAACCATGTCAGAAACCGAATCAGATTATCAGCAGAGTTATGACAGTGATTCAACACCAGAGGTAGAAGTTCCAAGGAGGCATCACAAGGGTGGTAAGGGTGGTCGGCATGTTAGGGAGGAGCCCACTTCTTTGGCTCAATTGCAAGCTTGTCCACTTGCAATGACATGTTTTCAATATCAATCATGCTTTGGATATTGTGAGAGGATCTCACAAATTCAACACCATAGAGAACTGGTCTGCTTGTTTGTCCTACATTTGCACAATGGCCATGTGAACCTTGCAGGAGTGGATTTCACCCTATCACCTGAAATTGTTGCTCAAGCCACCAGGATACCAAATGTTGGGGAAGAGTGGACCAAGCGCAAGCTGCTAGACAAATTTCATTATCAACCATACATCAAACCCGGATGCATGAGGCACCTAACTGTTGTTTTTCCTTTCAGATTCCTAAGGGATGAGTATGCACCCTTGATGAGGCTCATTATGCGCTATTTCACTTGTGAGGGCAGATTTTCACGTTTATATTCGTACCATATCCGTTTGTTGATGCATTTCACCCGGGTACGAATGATGAACATTCCATATTTCATGTGCCGAAATATAGAGAAGATGGTGCCCGTAGTGCAAAGGAAGAACCTCGCACACCAACTCAAATGTATATATCATTATGCATTGATCGAGATCATAGTGATGCATCAGTTGGCACAGCAGGGTATTGCTTGGGAGGATTTCATTTCTCGCGACTTCTTCATGGTGCCACAGCCACCTCCCGAGATTGTCCATGATGAGGGAGGGCCTTCACATCAGTTTGACATTCCTGAGCCAGAGCATGTCAGCGCTCCTCCATATGTTACATATCAGAGAGGCCACAGGGTCTTATTTGCATCTGCACGGCGAGTATTATCTCCACACCAGGTGGAAGGGGTCTCGCCTTCTTCATCAGCACAGCGAGTGTTATCTCCACATCAGGTGGAAGGGGCCTCGCTTTCGACAGCAGCACAGGTACAAGAGAGAGGCAAGCAGCCCAAGATTGATGAGGGGCCATCAGGTGATCCAGACATAGATATTGTTGACCTTGATATCAGTTCTCCTAGCTTAGAGCTTAAGGAGATCATTCAACAACAAAAGGCTGAAAATGACTTGTTGCAGCAAAATTTGGAAATGGAAAATTGGACAATCACATAGTTATAGCAGCACAACAAGCAGTTGGAGGATGAACACACTCTTGATGAGTTGCGGAGGATTCGAGAAGACCCGAACTTGGCTCGCAAGAGACCCGGTGATTTGACACCTATTGAGCAAGGGTCTATGCTCATTCGGGTGAACACTCATTTAGAGAAGTTGCTAGCCAAGGAAAACAGGGACAAAGACATGCTCCGCCACATGAAGAATCATTATTGGGCCCGCATGCATGTGTGCAAAGCAAAAATGAAGGTACTCAAAGCACGCTTGGCCAAGGCACTAAAACGGAGGAAAAGGCCCGATCCGCTTCAGATTTTGGCTGAAGCCACCTTGAAGGAGCATGGTGCTCAATGATACACCTCCAGCTCAAAATTCAAGAAATTTGGAGCAATTTTGGTCAATTTTGAATTTTTTGTGCCAAAAACAGGTTTTTGCCCTCAACGCGTAGTGCGCCGCGCGCTACCCTCAAGTTGGGGA
The DNA here is from genome assembly GCA_031772625.1 of Pinus tabuliformis. NCBI lineage: Eukaryota > Viridiplantae > Streptophyta > Pinopsida > Pinales > Pinaceae > Pinus > Pinus tabuliformis. The sequence continues at coordinate 421,858,518 of CM062816.1, forward strand.
GGTCCATTTCACGAAAACTCAGCATTTTTGTATTTTTCATGACAAAATACACTTTCTCAGCCACTTCCAAGACATTTCATTGATGTTTGGGCCCTCAAAAGGTCAAAAAAACAAGCAAAAAATGACCTACCACTTTTTGGACACACAGGAAGCAGTCTTGGAATATTGCATTTTTGGAGGGGAAAATGGCCACCAAATTGAGAAATTATACTTGGTCTGGAGATTAGACATCCATACCTTTCCAACAAGCCCACTTGTGCCTCATTTGGATGTCGGGAAGTGCCCCAAAAGTGGGCTGAAAGGCGCGCTATGCGTTGAGAAATGGCGCGCTACGCGTCAGGGAAATTTGCCAGTTTTGCACCTTCAGCTCAGGAAAACGCAGCATTTGACCAGTTTTGACTTTTTGGTGGGATTTTTCATCCTCCTTGATGTAATTGATGTAATTTCATGTTGACATGACACTTTTTTACCTATTCTAGAAGATTCATTCATAAAATGGCAAAAAATTAATGAATGAATTGGTTTCCTAGCTTATAGAGGCAAGTTGTTTTGATTGCCTAGATTGTAGTGCTCAGTTTAGAATTGGTTGAAACAGCTCCTAGGATGATGATCTCGACCCCTAGAGGCAAGGGAATGTGTTAGCTTGCCTATATTATGTATTTTCTTAGTCATTTTCATGGTTGGACTCTTGAGGGATAAGCTTAGACTGTTTTACACTTTGTATCTCTGCAATTTTGGCAAAGGAAAGACCAGGGTTTTGCAGCACTATTTGGGATTCCTGTGGTTATTTGTGTTGATGGTGTGTTTCTCTCATGTACTTGTAAGTTTGTTATGTGCATCATTTTCTTACTATTCTCTTCTGCAAATTAAGTAAATGAAGTGTTAAGGTAGAATTCATGGTTTCTATGCTCTGCCTTTAAGTTTGCTTAATATCAATGTTTTCATCTGTTTAAGGAGAACTCTCGATGGTTTCTTGCTCTCCTTAGCTCCTCACCAGTCATATCCATCCATTCACTTATTTCAAAGGCATCAAGATAATCTCCTACCTTGCCCCAAAAAGACCTCTGCAAAAACTGTGTCTCATCCCCGCACCCAAAATTGTCGTGCTCAGTTTTCCAACAAAACCCTAAAAAATTAAAATCAAACTTTCCCCATCAGTTTACTAGCCTAAAGTCAGTGTTCTTTATTGGTCATCTCAGCCCTTTGAAGACCTTTTGCTGAGATAGACCCGGAGAGAGCCCTCTCTTGTCCCCGTAGGGCTAGCTACGAGGCTAAGTGGTTTGATGTTGCCTTGGATTTTGTCTTTTTCAGCCTGAGGCCAAATTCAAGCGCTAACAGATACTATGAATGAAGAATACGAGTCAATTATGAAGAATGATGTTTGGGATGTGGTCCCTAGACCCTCAAGACAAATCAGTTGTCACTTCTAAGTGGCTCTACAAAATCAAGCATGGAGTTGATGGAAGTATAGAAAAGTTCAAGGCTCGCTTTGTTGCTTGAGGCTTCTCTCAAAAGGAAGGTGTAGGTTACGATGATATATTTTCCCCTGTTGTCTGATACACCACCATCTGCTCGATCATAGCCCTTGCTACCTTGCAAGGATGGAATCTACATCAGATGGATCTCAAGACTGCCTTCTTGCATGGTTCAATCAAAGAGGAAGTTTATGTGGAACAACCCGAGGGGTTTGAAGTTTATGATCGAGAATCTCATGTATGCAGGTTGAAGAAATCTCTTTATGGATTGAAGCAAGCACCTCGGGCTTGGTATGAGAGGATTGATAGCTATCTGATGAAGTTGGGGTTCACTAGAAGTGAACTCGATCTGAACCTTTACTCAAAGGTTGAAAATGATAAACCTTTCATTTTGGTACTTTATGTGGACGACCTATTTCTAACAAGTGCAGACCCTCTCATTCACAAATGTAAGAGGGAGTTTGCTTCTGAATATGAGATGAAGGACCTAAGACCGATGCATGATTTCCTAGGGTTGGAGGTCTGGAAAAATCCAAGTGAAATTTTCCTCTCTCAAGGAAAATATGTTGTGAAGATATTGGAAATATTTGGGATGGTGGACTGCAAGCCTGTGACTACTCCGATGGAACTTAACTTTAAGAAGTTATGTGGTAGTGTTGTTGGACCTGAATTGGGAAATGCTTCTGAGTATTGTCAAATCATAGGAGCACTAATGTTCTTGGTGAACTCTCATCTAGACATATGTTTTGCAGTTAACACATTGAGCCAATACATGGTTGAGCCTCATCATATACATTGGATTGCCGCCAAGAATCTTCTAAGATAACTTCGGGGCACAATCACTCATGGACTGAGATACACCATCAGAGGTTGCATGGTTATTCTGATGTCGACTGGGTTGGCAGTGTGGTGGATCGCAAGAGCACTTCTAGATGTTGTTTTTCTTTGGGTTCTACTTCGATATCCTGGATGAGCAGGAAGCGGAAATCCGTTGCCTTAAGTACCGTCGAGGCCGAATATATAGTTGCTAGTATGGCCTCCTATGAAGTTGTCTTGTTGAGGAAGTTCTTCAGTGAGCTATTTAGACATGTGCTGGATACCACCATGATATTCTACAACAACCAAAGTGGGATCTGATTATTAGAGAATCATGTGTTTCATGATCGCTCCAAGCATATAGATATCAGGTACCACTTTATCTAGGATATGGTAAAACTAGGAGAAATAAGGCTCCATCACATTAGGATTGATGAGGAGGTTGCCGATATTCTGACAAAACCCCTGGGGAAGGTCAAATATTTGGCCTTCCGAGAATGACTTGGAGTCATGGAGGGACCCTCTTATGAGGGTCCTGTATGAGATGGACACTGAGCTCTGGGAGCTCTAGGGGCTTGGGGTACTTCTTGGAGCGGTGAGAACCATAGGGTGAGTGGTTCAGCCTTCCCCTAGTGGTTTGTTGTGTATAGGGTGAGTGGTTCATCCTTCCTTTATGATACCCCTTGGTGAAATGTGAGCAGGACGAGTGGTTCATCCTTCTCCTGCCGAGACATCCTACCCATGTAGTCTGGGACTCATGGGAAGTACCTCTCATCTGGCCAGTGAGTAGGGAAATGAGGATAAGGACCATAGTACTACCAATGAACGCATCGTGTACTACCGTACTCCCTATGCTAGGATGTCCGATATTGATCTGGGATCAATGGGAACTAACTTCGGGTCAATAAGAGTGGTATGAGACACTCTCTTTTTTTGGGGACTGACTTCAGGTCAGTAGAGAATGGTATGATACATTCTCGATCACTTCTTCTTCTTCATAGTTTAGCAGAGCAGTGAGGAGCAGTGCATGGATGGCAGAGATGGTATAGATTGGCAGATGGTTTAGCAGGTGGAGTTCTCCCTAGTTAAGAGGGAGTGTTAAAATTGGTAACTAGGGCCAAGCTCCACATGGGTCATCTTATTTATGGCAGCTGATATTTTTATTATATTCCTCTCTCAAAGAGGTGTAGGATTGATCTAAATATCATTTGATTCTTACATGTACAAATGAACATATGAATTTATTTATATTATGGGAAAATTGTCAAGGTCGGCTAGCAAGCAAAACATGCACACAAGCCCCTAATTCATCCTCAACATTGCATATAAAAATGAGACCTCAATTTACTTTCACCATCATCTCATCACACATATCTCTCTCCCCTCTTGTGATTGGGCACACTATCTGAGGCAGTCTTCTCTCTCTCCACACCTGTGAACTAGGGTTTCTGTTTGATGCATTGACCGAGCTACTAGGAGGTTGTTTGACTGCATTGACTTGTTTTGACTTCAGTTTGGGTGAGGAATCTCTGTCTAAGTAGGCCGCAATTTTGGGCACAAAAATTGAGGAGTTTTGACCAGCGTTGACTGTGGTAGGGCTGACCATAGGTTGACTATTTGACCATACGTTGACTAGGCAGAATTTGATTGTTTTCAGGGTTGTTTCATCTTTTTGTTTGGAGGTCGAATTTGACTGAAGTTGACCGAATCTTTGAGGGTCAAATATGCCCTGTTGACCAATGTTGACTTTTCTGGGCATGGCTCTTTCGCTATTGTTATAAATTATTAGAATTTGTAAATTGTACAATCTCTCTCTATTGAACTATTGAAGGCTAAAAGAAGATTTGATCAAGGGTTTCCCTGCATTGGGTTTGTCCCTAGTTGGTGCCACATTTTCTGTCCTCTTGTCTTGGCTTGTCTTCTATTGTTTATATTTATGTTCTATCAACATTTTACTTACATGTTTATGTGATTGCTAAACTGAAATTGATATTGGGCCCATAAAGAAATTGAAGTAAAATTGCTCTAAAGCATAGAACATACCGTTGTTGCCTAAAATTAACACATCTTTAAAGCAATAGTGTCAATAATTATTAACCAACTTAGATCCATTTAACTTCATATTTATCATGCGCCGAGAGGGATTAAATCCCTCGAGGTGCAAACCTTCTTTTTAGAGTGTAGAATTTGAGGAAAGGTTTGCACCCTGAGGGATTTGATCCTTTTTTGTGCATGATAGATCCAGAGTTAGATGGATCTAAGTTGGTTCCATTTGAGGGAAACAATATCACATTTTTTATTATCATTATTATGTATATGTTTGAGATAAACTTTATAATTTGAAATTTACATTTTTATCGATCTGCTTGAGAATTTAAAGCAATGACATGTCAATACAATCTTCTTTGTACTTGGAGAATGATGAGTTCATAAATTTGAATGTGGCCATTATACACAAATCTTGTAGGCTTTTTTTTGCATTGGGCCATTATTAAAAAAAATTGTGGTGAGCTTGTGGTTTTAAATAATGTTTTGCTTTTTTTGCATTTCGCAACTATCAAAAAGCTTTTCCATGGATTTACATCATGTTTTATTTTCCTACCCTATCATGGCTTTACATTATGTTTATGTTTTCTTTTCCTAGCCTAATCATATCATTTTTTTCTTTATTTTAGTCTGTGTTGTATGCCTTGATCAATTTGTACATCTGCATTTGGATGCTTTGAGTGGTTTGTGTGTTTGTCTGTTTAGATTTGGATGGTAATTTTTATGGATGTTACAATTGTTGTGTTGTATTTCTATATGTATATGAAATTGTCTATTAGTAATTAGTGGCTAATAAAGAAGGGAGGATTGATTTTTCACATCTATTGTATCTCAACTTTTTACAGCGAATTAATTGTTAATAATTCCCCTCTAGGTATTACTAATATATCTTGAAGAGTATTTTTAATAATTTACTGCCTCAAGATTACTTTTGAAATAATTTGTTTCTTTGCAAATGTTTGAAATAATTTAATTACTTAAAGAATATTTTGAAGAAATCATGTATTTTTTATTTTTTTAATGAATGGACACGTTTACAAATTCTCTAACCAAATAATTATCACATCTCCATTTTGTATGTATTCTTAAAAGTGGATCTTTAATAGAATTTTGATGAAATTATTTGAGAGTATATAATTTGAGCATTTATAAATATATATTTTCTTCTAATAAATATTTGAATAATTAATAATGGAGACGATCTTGTCAATTATTAATTTGCAGTTTGTAGGCGAATTAATTATGCGCATCTATTTTATTTAATGCAAGGTATCTCGCTGAGTCCCACTAGCACAACCAGTTGAGGATGGGCCTCATTAGCAATGCGACCTAGGATAAAACCTCACGGGGCGTGGTTGTGCCCTATGCTAGGGGGAGGAGACATGCTAAAAAATCCAATCAACTTAGGGCTAGTGTGGCCCAAGCCGAGTGTGATCCTCAAGTGACTTTGACAAATTAGATGCCCCTGGGTCGTGGCTTCTCAAGCCATAGGTCAAGCCTAGAGGATCAAATACAACTTGGCAAACAAACAAACAAAAAATTGAGGTATTTAAACTTTTGATAGCTAATTAATTCTTAATAGTGATATATCTTGAATAATATTTTAAATAAATTACTGCCTCAAGATTATTACTGACATAATTTCTTTATTTTCAAATGTTTGAAATAATTTATTTTCTTCAAGAAGATGATTTTTGTTAATTTGGAGCTTAGAGAAAAACTACAACCATGGGACTAGATTCCTCTTTTCAAGAGGACCAATTTTGACTATTGAAGCGCTCAATTTGGACAAGGGAAAGTGTACTTATGAATAAAATCCCACATATGCACATTTGGATAGGTTGACCCTAACAAGAAATTGGTCACCCTTGGAAGCCTATAAATACAAGTGACCTCAAGCTCATTTGGACATCACCAAGCATCATCTTCTTCTCTTATTCATTTATTAGTTCACATAGGTTTGAGGCTGGGTCGAGGAAAGTGGTTCGTACATGTCCAAAATTACAGGGTCTGAAGTTCGCACGTGTTCTAGAGTTTTTGGGTCACACCCGTAGGCTTGTCAAAAGAAACTTTTGGCTATAATGCAGGATTGTAGAATCAAGGGTATGACTAGAATCTCTCACTGCACACATCCTTCTTCCTCCATACGACTGGGCTCTAGGGCTAAATTTGGCATTTGACTGCAGTTGACCGTGGACAGGAAAAGTTGTCTCTGATATATATTGATGTTGGGAACATATTTTTGAATATTGTTGGGATAATTTTGTTGGATGATTTTTTAATGGGCGCATTGTACTCTCTACTGAACATTTTATGACAATCTAATAAGAAGAATAATTTCAAAGGGTTTTCCCCATAGTGGGCTTTTCCCTAGTCTTTGACCAAATTTGGTGTCTCTTATTGATGCGTTGATTGTCTCCTTTGTCATTGCATTTATTGTTCTATCTTCAATTATTTTTATGGCTGGAAATATTAATTGTTATTGTAAAGGTTGTTAATTGAAGAATTGAATTGGGCTAAATTAATTGAAACAACATAGAACAATCTGAAATTCAACATGGAATCAGAGCTAAGATGAAAGACAAGCCAAAAAGGAGACAAGATTTGAAGCAATCATCTTTGGAAATTTGAAGGAGCCTATCTAATCAAGTCAAGATGTTTTCCTATTCCTTCAAGGACCATGAGAAGTTGGGTGACTCATCTAACTTTGCTACATGGAAGATCGGGTTGGAAATCATAGCTATAACAATGATGTTTTGGATTACATTCAAGGAAAAGTACCTGAGCCTTCGGATAATTCTTCCACTGCTGCCATGAACAAGAACAAGAAAGGTGAGTTAAAGGAAAAGCAAATTACAGTTGATGGTTTACAAGATATTTTACTTGCATATGTTGGAAATTTGAGGAAGTCTAAGGACATGTAAGATAAGAGAGTTGGCATGTATGAAGTCAAAAATTTTAATGAAATCCTCTCCTTGAAAGATCAACTCAAAGATGTGAAGATGAATAAAGAAGAGTTTGTGCAATCTTACATTATGATGATATCTCATCTTAGAGATCAATTGTAGAGAGTTGGGGAATTTGTGTCGAGCATGGAATTGGTGATTATATCTCTTAGAGGTATCCCTCCCATTTGGGAAACCTTCATTACGACTATAAGCAACAACAATACCTTCCCATCATTTGATGAAATTGTTGGAAATCTCACTCAAAAAGAATCAAAGATGTTATCAAGAGGAAAGATTCAAAAGCATGAAGAGGGAGATCCCATTTCTTTCGTCACTCAAAACAAAAAGAAGAAAGGAAAAGGAGGTCCATCAAATTCAAATAAACCTCCTCCTAGAAGCTCAAAGAGAAGGAATGATAGAGAATCATCACACATTGGATGTTTCAATTGTCACAAGAAAGGTCATTATGCTCGAGATTGCCTTGAGAAGAACAATGGTCCATGCTACAACACTAGAAACAACAATAACAGTTATGGTGATCGAAGAAGAAATGAACGAAGGATTATCGCAATGGAAGAGATGAAAGAAGAAGAAGAGATGCTCCAAGTGATCATGAAGAAGCTCATCATCCTCAACAGCAGCCAAGACACTCTAGGTATCAAAGTAATGTTGGCAATCAGTCTAAACATATTCTTATTTCTTCTCTCACTAGTACTTCTCCGGATTTGTGAGATAGTTATTTGGTTGATAGTGGGGCCACTCATCATTTCTCTAGGTATAAGGAAGTTCTCTCTAATTTGTAGAGAGGGAGTCAAATTTAAAAATTATTCTTGGAGACAACTCCACTCATCATGTTAAAGGATTTGGATTTCTAAAATTTCATTTGAATTCCGAGGAATCTATTTTGCTCCATTATGTGATGTATGTGTCAATATTGAAGAAGAATTTGGTATCAATGTCTGCTTTGGAAGATAAATTGAAAAAGGTTTCATTCATCAAGGGAAAGGTTCTAAATTGACCTATTATATCACCTATGATAGATTAATTTACAATGGGATCGAGATTTTAAGGACTCTATAGTCACTCATAAACCTATTCTAACATTGGTCCATGATACTAATCATCTAATCGAACTATGGCACCGAATATTGGCCCATCTACACTATGATTCTCTTTCAAAATTGAATAGATTGGTCCTTGGTATTCCCGATGCTCAAGCCCAACATGATGGAGTGTGTCTAGGTTGTGCCAGTGGAAAGAAGACAAGGGAACCATTCCCCTATAGTGAGAACAAGACGAATGACATCCTCCATATCATTCATTCTGACATATGTGGTTTGATGCCCGTGCATTATATTGGTGGCCATCTTTAATACATCACCTTCATTGATTATTTCTCAAGAAAGGCATGGATATATTATTTGAAGTACAAGGATGAAGCCTTTGAAATGTTCAAGTAGTTCAAAGCTTTGGACGAAACAAACAGGAAAGAGAATTAAGATCTTCCAGTCTAATAATGGTGGAGAGTACATTTCGAACAAATTCATCGATTTTTACAAAAAGGAAGGTATCAAGAAAGAGACGAGTGTACCCTATAATCCCGAACAAAATGGAGTAGCTGAAAGAAAGAACAGGTCTATTATAGAAGTTTCTCGTGCCATATGATCAAAATTTGGCGAAGTTTATTTGGGGAGAAGCAATGAATGTTTTTGTATATGTTCAAAACAAGGTGCCTCATCAAGCATTGGACAACAAGACCCCTGAAGAAGTGTTCACAAGTGTCAAGCTCGATGTTGGCCATCTCCATATCTTTGGTTGCCTTGTATATTTTCATGTCTCGAAGGATAAAAGAAACAAGATGGAAGCCATGGGAAGAAAAAAATTTGCCCTTGGGAAAGCAAGGGACCTTCCTCTGCCTCCTCCCGAGAAGAAGAATGATGATATGGATATTTGGATGGTCCTTCTGTGCCTGAATCTGAGAGAGATGTTATTGATGATCCCATGGAGCCCATGGATCCCTTAGATCCTCCTACCAAGAAGAGGCCACTTTAGCTTCGTGACACATTATAGGATGATGAGAGATGCGTTTCGGTCGAAGATCATTTAGAGAAAGTAAGAAGCCATGTAGATACCAGGGATATGTTGTAGCTATGAGCACTATGATTCAAGCCTAACCTCCCACCTTTGAAGAAGTCGTGAAGGAACAAGTTTGGAAGGATGTTATTGTCGATGAATATGAATCAATAATGAAGAATGATGTATGGGATGTTGTTCTGAGACCGAAGGGGAAATTTGTGGTGACTTCAAAGTATCTATTCAAGATCAAACATGGAGTTCATGGTGCATCGAGAAATAAAAAGAAAGTTTCATGGTCTGAGGTTTCTCCCAGAAAGAGGGATAAGATTATGATGATATATTTGCACTTGTGGATCGATATACAACCATTCGTTCGATATTTTCCTTTACCACAAGTCAAGGATGGACCCTCCATCAGATGGACGTGAAGACAACATTTCTCCATGGCATGTTACAAGAAGAAGTGTATGTTGAGCAACCACAAGGATTTGAAGTAGAGGATTGAAAGACACATGTTTGCAAGTTGAATAAGGCATTGTATGGCTTCAAGCAAGCCCCCAGAGCATGGTACGCCTAAATAGACAGCTATATGGTGAATTTTGGATTCACAAGAAGCAATGTCAATCCCAACCTCTAATTCAAGGTAGACCAAGGTATGTCTTTGATTTTGGTTTTATATTTTGATGATTTATTCTTGACAAGTATTGAGCCCCTGATGATCGAGTGTAAGAGGGAACTAGCCTCTGAATTCAAGATGAAGGACCTTGGACTCATGCATTATTTTCTAGGCATTGAGGTGTGGCAAAGGCCCGGTGATATTTTCCTTTCATAAAGAAAATATGTCATGAAGCTATTGGAGAGATTTAGAATGGCAGAATGCAAGTCCCTACCCACATCGATGGAAATGAATTTCAAGAAGTTATGTGGAAGTTGATGGACCCGATTCAAAAAATCCGTCTGAGTATAAACGGTTGATTGGGGCTCTGATGTTCTCAGTGAACACCCATCCGGACATATGCTATGTTGTAAACACGTTGAGTCAATTCATGACTAAGCCTCTCCATGCACATTGGATCACTACCAAATAAATTTTGAGATATTTGCATGGGACGGTCACCCTTAGTCTGAGATATTTTGTCGGAGATGTTCAACTACATGGATATACCGATGTTGACTAGGCAAGAAATGTTTTCAACTGGAAGAGCACATCTAGATGTTGTTTTAGTCTTGGATATGCCATGATATCTTAGATGAGCATGAAGCGGAAGTCTATAGCATTGAGTACCACTGAGGCAGAGTAAATTGTCACTAGCATGGCTAGCTGCGAAGCAGTTTGGTTGAGGAAACTCTTTGGAGAACTATTTGAGTAGGTCCTAGACACTACAGTGATATATTGCAACAACAAGAGTGAGAATTGTCTAGCAGAGAATCTTGTATTTCATGACAAGTCCAAGCATGTAGAGATTTGATATCATTACATTCAAGACATGGTGTAGAGAGGAGTTGTTAGACTCCATCATATATCGACAGATGAGCAGATTACAAATATTCTCACCAAGGCTTTACCAAAAGGGAAGTTCTTGGTCTTTAGAGAGTAGCTTGGACTAATGGATGTGACCCCTTCTGATAAGGGGCATTGTTGATCAAGAACATTGAGTCATCTCTTCCCCCTTGTCTGAGCTCCTAGGGTGAGGAATTGAGATGAAGGGCTCATAGGGTTGAGGGATCTCTGGACAATAGGGTATGACCCCTATTTTTACCCATAGGGTTGGAGATGTTTCTGCCCTATCTTTGTCTTTGCATACTATACCCTAGCTTCTTGGGATTATCGCTCCCCTTTTGGCCAACGGATTGAGAGAGTTCTTGGAGGTGTGTCACCCAAGTTGATTATGATGAAGGTGTTCCACCACATGACTCTTGAAGGTCATTGTTGGGAATATCAGGGAGCAATAGGATGGTGAGACATTGCATTAACACAAGGGTGGAAGATAGTTGATCCCCTATGCAATGATTCTTATTGCTCAACATAGGGTGGAAGATGTCTGCTCCCCTATGTAATGACATGAGGTGAAAGTGTCACACAAGACCTTCATTGTCATGAGAGGGTGGTAGATAATGCTCCCTGATTCTTCTTCTTTATATTCGAGAATGTTTCAATAGATAGAGTTGAGAAGAGATGGGACATGATATGTTGACAGGATACATATGATTATTACATGATGTAGTTGGAATTTCTCCCTAGCTAAGAGGGGGTGTTAATTTGGAAGGTCAGTGACAAATTCCAAACATGGGACTCGATTCCTCTTTTCAAGAGGACCATTTTTGATGATTGAAGCACTCAATTTGGACAAGGGAAAGTGTATTTATGAAGAAAAACCCACATATGCACATTTGGACGAGTTGTCCCTAACAGAAAATTGGTCACCCTTGAAAGCCTATAAATACAAATTACCTCAAGCTCATTTGGAACTCACCAAGCATCATCTTCTTGTATTCTTCATTGATTGGTTTTCACGAGTCTGAGGCTGGTTCAAGGAAAGTGATTCATACAGGTCCAAAAATATAGGGTTTGAAGCTCGCATGTGTTCTAGAGTTTTGAGTCACAGCCACAGGCTCGTCAAAAGAAAATTCAAGTTGTAACCTCGGGCTTGTAGGCTCAAGGGTGTGGTTGGAAGCTCTCAGTTGCACACATCCTTCTTCCTCAATATGACTAGGCTCTAGGGATAAAATTTGACATTTGAACGCAGTTGACCGCAAACAGAAAAAGTTATCTGTGATCTATATTGATGCTGAGAATATATTTCTAAATATTGTTGGGGTAATTTTGCTGGATGACTTTGTTTTGGGCTCATTGTACTCTATTTTGAATATTTTATGACAATCTAATAAGAAGAAGAATTTCAAAGGGTTTTCCCCATAGTGGGTTTTTTTCTGTTGTTTGACCAAATCTGGTGTCTCTTGTTGATGTGTTGATTGCCTCCTTTGTCATTACATTTATTGTTCTATCTTCAATTACTGTTGATGATTGGAAATATTAATTGTTATTGAAAAGGTTTCCAATTGAAGAATTGAATTGGGCTAAAGTAATTGAAACATGATAGAAGAATCTGAAATTTAACAAAAAAATTTAATCTACAGTATGTTTTGCAAAGTTAAGAAATAATGTATTTTCTGACTTTTTTTAATAAGTGGTCAGGTTTTGCAAATTCTCTAAATTATTTGTTTCTCCAAACAATTATAATATATTTGGGTTAGAAATTGTTAAAGACAAGTTTTGAGAAAGAAAACCACACATGTTTATTGATAGCATTGTTATAGATAATTAGTGCAGAGATTTTTCATGCAAATTATTTTCATGTTAGGATTTTTCATGGAGTGCAGTATCCTTCTAACCCAACACCTTCTACAATCCAATCAACTTTTTATGCAAATTATTTTCATGTTAGGATTTCTCATGGAGTGCAATATCCTTCTAACCCAACACCTTCTACAACCCAATCAACTTTTTATGAAAATTATTTTCATGTTAGGATTTCTCATGGAGTGCAGTATCCTTCTAACCAAGAACCTTCTAAAATCTAATCAACTTCAGCTCCTTGGTGTCAGCATCATCCAAGTGATAGTTAGATGGAAGCCAAATTACCAAATATCCCTACCCATGATCCTTTCATCCAATTACATGGATACATAAATGTTTATTGATAAGATTGTTATTCATAATTCGCGTATTGATTTATTATGCAAATTGTTTTCATGCCAGGATTTCTACCCATAATCCTTCCAACCAGTTGTGTGGATCTATACATGCATATTTATTGATAGGGTTGTTATAAATAATTAGTGTCGAGACTTATTATGCAAATTATTTTCATGTCGGGATTTCTATGGAATACACTCATTCTTCTAACCCGTAGGTACCAATATCAGATTGCATGGGAGATAACATAATTGGTGGCATCATCAACACCTCTTGGACCTTCTATTATGCAAATTATTTTCATGTTAGAATGAATATGTGTGGGGGGGGGTAAAATATGAAATCAATTGCGTAATTATTTTATAAATTAATATCCTCAATTTAAATTTATCTTAATTTATTATTCATAATATGATGATAGAGATTAAATTTATGAAAATGTAAGTTTTTTGAAAATAGAAAATTTAAGTAAAAAATTATACTTGATAAATTTGAAAACCTGATATAATATTTAAATCAAAATTTTCCTCTTAATTATTTTTTATTGATAAATTTGAGAACTTGATATAATATTTCCATAAAAAAAAATTCCTCTTATTTTTGTTTGGATATATTGATAAATTTGAAAACTCAATACAATATTTAAAGAAAAAAATTCCATTTTTTAATGTAGTGGACTTAGTCACTTTTAATCAAATTCATATTTTTATTTTTAAAAGCATATTTCCAATAATAAAATTGCTCAATAGTGGTCTATCTGATCTGTGGTATCATTTCCATTACTCAACCATTTTTCAATCTTCTTTACCATTGTCATTATTCTAATTCACATTGTTTTGAGAATGTTTGTGCACCCTTGAGAGAATCTCATGGAATTTTCTACACCGCCTGGCAATGGCATAATCCTAATGTACATCATTTGAGATCTAGAGTGGATGGTAGCTTCGTGTTGTCTATTTATCTAGGGTTTTGGATAATACAACCATAATTGGAAATTCGAAGGGTGGCCTACAATGCTTGAATTAAATGTCGGTTATTCTTTTTGGATGGTTAAAGGGTTCTAGCGAAGCTTGGATTTAGGTTTTTTCGTAAACCTAAAATATTTGTAATTAAGCCTAATATCATTGTGGATGAATATTAGAAAGTAGAAATGATGCAAGGTCTAGTTATGTAAATTGTGCAATTATCACAGCCTCTATTTAGGTATTATTTAAACCATATTGAATCGCTATTTCCTTAACCAAAGTCCTGATAATGAAATAAAATTGTACATGTCAAACATATTAATCAATACTTTTCACATAATACCCTAGATGTTTCTCTTCTAGTTTAAAATTGGATTTGGAAGTAAATTCAAAAGGAAATATTGCACTATCAGTTAGAATACAAAGGCAATGGGCATACCCTTTTTATGTAAGGGCACTTCCCTTCTCTCACTGTGAACATACAATTACACTACATGTTACAATTTCCAAGGGTCATTTAGTGTTCAATGCAGATCATCATTACTTACATAGAGCTCTCAACTCTGTATTAGTATCATGACACAAAGAGAATAATTTCTAAAAGACTTTACTACATTTAATGGTAAATGATTACAAGTGTTTCACTTATTTTTTCTAAATTGAAAAAAGGTTTTTCTCCCATCAATTAAAACATGAATTTGTGGTAGGTAATGAAGATAATGAAAAGCAAAATAGATAAGGGCCTCAGTTTTTCGAGGGGTTGAATCAATATTGCACATCATCAATCATGAATCAATATTATATCAAGTTAATATAAACCATATTATAATTTAATTTAATTTAATATGTTGATTTTGTTGTCGGGAAAGTGGATTTTCGCTGACGATTCCCTATGGATGCATATGCCATATCTAGGGTTCAAGATGGACGATGTATTTTATAATGCCCAACCTGCAAATCGTGTTTAGTCTGAAGAATATTTATCGAACATGTTGGGTGTTTGTTATATTCTTTCCACAACTAGATCCACGCAACAGGGGGGTCACAGGGGAGGCGGCAGTCCGCCCCTGTCGAGGGGTTTGCAGGGGGTCGATATCCCCCCTGCATGGGGTCTGGGGCAGCACCTGAATTTTTATTTATTTATTTTAATTCGGACCCAATAATAGTTGGGCAAACCCAAGGATGGGGGGTGAACCTAAAGATGGTGAGCATACCTACCCATTGTTTTTTGCATGGGGTTTGCACATGGTTTTGGGCATGATGGTTTTTTGCCCATGGTATTTTGTAGATCCAGTCAAAGGAACTATGGTTGTGTTCTAATCTAGGGTTAATGGATTAGGGTTTATGTTCGCATGTATATATGTATTTTAACATTGAAAAGACTATAATGAAAATCAATCTGTAGTCTCAATTTTGGGATCCAGGGGAAAATCTCTATGTATATTTGTTTTATGTTCTCAAAATTATATATATTTTTTTGTTTTAAGAATTCATTTGCAGGTAATTTATGTACAGGGTTAAAACCTACATTTGGTATCAGAGTCAGGTTCAGCTTCAAGGGGACGCCTTTTCTGCTGAGGGGTTTTTATCAGGATTGCATTAGACCTTGTTCAGTGGGAGATCTACAAGATCGATCCTTATGGAGAAAGAACATGGAAAATAGTGTAAAAATAGAGATTGAGAAATTTAATGGTCAAAGTTTTGAGTTGTGGAAGCTCAAGATGGAGGATATGTTGGTGGGTCGAGATAAGTGGATTTTTCTAGATCCATGTAAGACACCAACAGGAATGTTGGTAAAAAACTGGGCGAAGTTAGATCAGAAGGTGAAGAGCACAATATGATTGTGTCTTTTAGATTTAGTATTTTTGAATGTATCAGGGGAAGCTACAGCGAAGGATTTGTAGGAAAAGTTAGCAACTTTGTACCAATCTAAGTCTCTGGTGAACAAATTGTTCCTACGGAAAAAGTTGTGTGACTTGAGGATCAAGGAGGGAGACTTCGTGACAGAGCGGTAATAGACCTATTTATAGTCCTCCTCATCCTGGAATGGCTTCTAGTTTTTGGCAACCTACTTTACCCATACAACCTGGTTCATATTGGGATCGATTGTTGAATCCTCAAACTGTACCATCTTCATCACAAATTTCTACCTATCCGTCAGCACCTCAACAAGCTCAAATACATGTGAGCCAACCTTTACATCCCATTCCAATGGTGTCTGGCTCTCCTCAAATCTTGATTCGTCAACCTGAACAAGGTTCCTCACCTTCTTAATCACTTACACAAAGTACTCCTCAAGTTTCGGTAGGTCAAATTATTCAAAATTTGGCGCAGTCTCAATCGAACCCGTACCAGGGGGCAATGCAAACCCCGATTGGCAACAATATGGATCACATCAAGTGCCTTTTCAAGGCCAGCAAATCCAAATCCAAACATTCCATGATCTTTATTGCCACCCTAGGACTGGGTAACAAACCCACTTGTGTGTTGGTTATCGGAACCCTCCATATTCTAGTAACCAGGTTCCTTATTATCAGAACCCTCCTTATCCAGAAATGGAGGTTCCTGTTGCCTATGCTATCCCTTCATATCTAGGTCATCTGCCTCCACTTTAACATGTAGTTTCCTTTTGTGGCTACTCTTAATTTACCTAATTTAACTCAACTTACTAATGACCCCATTGCTCATTCGCCATGGTGGTCGATTATTCCCACTAAGTTTTCTTTTGATATTCCAAAATTCAATGGGAATCCTGGAGAAGACACGTCGATGCATGTTATGACGTATCATCTATGGTGTTCATCCAATTCACTTAATGATGATTCCATTCAACTAAATGGGTATCGCGGCTAAATGGTATATTGAATTACCTAGAGCATCATTTTCATGACTTCAACACTTTAGCCACTACCTTCCTCACACATTTTCAGTTGCCCATCAGATACGAAACTGGAACAAAACTATTGACTAACTTTAAACAAGTAGACTCTACTCACATTCTGGATCATATTCATGAGTGGAGACGTCGTCACTGGTTGGTCAAGACTTATGTTCCCGATCAACTATTAGCGGAATGGTTTGTCAAATCTTTGTTGGTTCCCATAACAGAAGATGCAGCCAAAGGTGGAGTCATGACCAAAGAGCGGGTTATTTCTCATTCTCAATATTTATATCTGGTCTATACCCAATCAGGCACGCTCTATGATAAGATACCAAACGCTCCAAGACCTTTGAATATTGTTCCTCCTCCAACTGGTAAAGACTCTCGTGTTGCTGATAGCATTATAGGTTCCACCAGTTCGCAGTCAGCGAGTAAACCATCAGGTATTGCTCTTGTCGCTCCTGCACAAAACCCTTCATCTCATCCTCCTATGACTTCTGCTTCCTAGATAAATGTGTTTCATTTGATAAAGGCAAGTCTCAATAGCAACCTAGAAGCAAGAAGAAAGGTAAAGGTAATAAAAAGAAATACCCCTCACCGCAGGATAAACAAACAAATTTGGTCTTCCAATGAGAAACGAAAGCCTCAATAGCCATGTTTGATTTGTAACAAGGATCACTTTACACATGATTGCCCGCACTGCGCTGAGGTGAATCACTTCCTTAAATCATCCACTTCTCCAACTGTGTTGACCAACCCATTTCCCAATCAGGAGACCCGTATGGTTTCTCGGGATGCCTCTTCCTCTAACACTGTTTTGATGCTTTCCTTCTCAAAGCAGAAATCTGATGTCATGGTGGCCACTAGGAATAAGGACTATGGTAATGTGAATCAATGGAATGGTCAGGCTACTGATCAACCTGCCAGTTCGACACCACCTTCATCTGATCATGTTCCACCTCTAGTTCCTACGGAATTGACTATCAAGCCTCCAAAGGGTGTTATCCATAAGTATGTTTTCAACCCTCGTTCGAGATCCACTCAAAAGTACAATGTAAAATATGAAATCAATTGCGCAATTATTTTATAAATTAATATCCTCAATTTAAATTTATCTTAATTTATTATTCATAATATGATGATAGAGATTAAGTTTATGAAAATGTAAGTTTTTTGAAAATAGAAAATTTAAGTAAAAAATTATACCTGATAAATTTGAAAACCTAATATAATATTTAAATCAAAATTTTCCTCTTAATTATTTTTTTATTGATAAATTTGAGAACTTGATACAATATTTCCATAAATATATATATATATATATATATATATATATATATATATATATATTCCTCTTATTTTTGTTTGGATATATTGATAAATTTGAAAACTAAATATAATATTTAAATAAAAAAAATTCCATTTTTTAATGTAGTGGACTTAGTCACTTTTAATCAAATATATTTCCAATAATAAAATTGCTCAATAGTGGTCCATCTGATCTGTGGTATCATTTCCATTACTCAACCATTTTTCAATCTTCTTTACCATTGTCATTATTCTAATTCGCATTGTTTTGAGAATGTTTGTGCACCCTCGAGAGAATCTCATGGAATTTTCTACACCACCTGGCAATGGCATAATCCTAATGTACATCATTTGAGATCTAGAGTGGATGGTAGCTTCATGTTGTCTATTTATCTAGGGTTTTGGATAACACAACCACAATTGGAAATTCGAAGGGTGGCCTAAAATGCTTGAATTAAATGTCGGTTATTCTTTTTGGATGGTTAAAGGGTTCTAGCGAAGCTTGGATTTATGTTTTTTCCTAAACCTAAAATATTTGTAATTGAGCCTAATATCATTGTGGATGAATATTAGAAAGTAGAAATGATGCAAGATCTAGTTATGTAAATTGTGCAATTATCACAGCCTCTATTTGGGTATTATTTAAACCATATTGAATCGCTACTTGCTTAACCGAAGTCCTGATAATGAAATAAAATTGTACATGTCAAACATATTAATCAATACTTTTCACATAATACCCTAGATGTTTCTCTTCTAGTTTAAAATTGGATTCGGAAGTAAATTCAAAAGGAAATATTGCACTATCAGTTAGAAGACAAAGGCAATGGGCATACCCTTTTTATGTAAGGGCACTTCCCTTCTGTCACTGTGAACATACAGTTACACTACATGTTACAATTTCCAAGGGTCATTTAGTGTTCAATGCAAATCATCATTACTTACATAGAGCTCTCAACTCTGTATTAGTATCATGACACGAAGAGAATAATTTCTAAAAGACTTTACTACATTTAATGGTAATTGATTACAAGTGTTTCACTTATTTTTTCTAAATTGAAAAAAGGTTTTTCTCCCATCGATTAAAACATGAAATTGTGGTAGGTAATGAAGATAATGAAAAGCAAAATAGATAAGGGCCTCAGTTTTTCTTATTTGAAATAGTTGGTGTGCTCTAGCAACATGTGGGTTGAATCAATATTGCACATCATCAATCATGAATCAATATTACATCAAGTTAATATAAACCATATTATAATTTAATTTAATTTAATATGTTGAGTTTGTTGTCGGGAAAGCGGATTTTCGCTAACGATTCCCTATGGGTGCATATGCCATATCTAGGGTTCAAGATGGACGATGTATTTTATAATGCTCAACCTGCAAATCATGTTTAGTCTGAAGAATATTTATCGAACATGTTGGGTGTGCGTTATATTCTTTCCACAACTAGATCCACGCAACAGGGGGGTCACAGGGGAGGTGGCAGTCCCCCCCCCTGTCGAGGGGTTTGCAGGGGGTCGATATCCCCCCCGCATGGGGTTTGGGGAAGCACTTGAATTTTTTTATTTTTTTTAATTCGGACCCAATAATGGTTGGGCAAACCCAAGGATGGGGGGTGAACCTAAAGATGGTGATCATACCTACCCATTGTTTTTTGCATGGGGTTTGCACATGGTTTTGGGCATGATGGTTTTCTGCCCATGGTAATTTGTAGATCCCGTCAAGGGAACTATGGTTATGTTCTAATATAGGGTTAGTGGATTAGGGTTTATGTTCGCATGTATATATGTATTTTAACATTGAAAATAATATAATGAAAATCAATCTGTAGTCTCAATTTTGGGATCCAGGGGAAAATCTCTATGTATATTTGTTTTATGTTTTCACCATTATATATTTTTTTGTTTTAAGAATTGATTTGCAGGTAATTTATGTACAGGGTTAAAACCTACATTTGGTATCAGATTTAGTTTCAGCTTCAAGTAACGCATTTGCTGCTGAGGGGTTTTTATCAGGATTGCGTTAGACCCTATTCAGTGGGAGATCTACAGGATCTATTCTTATGGAGAAAGAAGATGGAAAATAGTGTAAAAATAGAGATTGAGAAATTTAATGGTCCAAGTTTTGAGTTGTGGAAGCTCAAGATGGAGGATATGTTGGTGGGTCGAGATAAGTTGATTGTTATAGATCCATGTAAGACACCAACAGGAATGTCGGTAGAAAATTGGGTGAAGTTAGATCGGAAGGTGAAGAGCACAATATGATTTTGTCTTTTAGATTTAGTATTTTTGAATGTATCAGGGGAAGCTGCGACGAAGGATTTGTAGGAAACGTTAGCTAATTTGTACCAATCTAAGTCTCTGGTGAACAAATTGTTCCTACGGAAAAAGTTGTGTGACTTGAGGATCAAGGAGGGAGACTTCGTGATAGAGCGGTAATAGACCTATTTATAGTCCTCCTCATCCTAGAATGGCTTCTAGTGTTTGGCAACCTACTTTACCCATACAACCTGGGTCATATTGGGATTGATTGTTGAATCCTCAAATTGTACCACCTTCATCGCAAATTCCTACCTATACGTCAGCACCTCAACAAGCTCAAATACATGTGAGCCAACCTTTACATCCCATTCCAATGGTGTCTGGTTCTCCCCAGATCCTGATTCGTCAACCTGTACAAGGTTCCTCACCTTCTTAATCACTTACACAAAGTACTCCTCAAGTTTCGGTAGGTCAAATTATTCAAAATTTGGCGCAATCTCAATTGAACCCGTACCAGAGGGTAATGCAAACCCCGATTGGCAACAATATGGATCATATCAAGTGCCTTTTCAGGGCCAGCAAATCCAAACCAAAACATTCCATCATCTTTATTGCCACCCTAGGACTGGGTAACAAACCCACTTGTATGTTGGTTATCAGAACCCTCCATATTCTGGTAACCAGGTTCCTTATTATTAGAACCCTCCTTATCCAGGAATGCAGGTTCCTGTTGCCTAGGTTATCCCTTCATATCTAGGTCATCTGCCTCCACTTTAACAGGTAGTTTCCTTTTGTGGCTACTCTTGAGTTACCAAATTTAACTCAACTTACTAATGACCCCATTGCTCATTCGCCATGGTGGTTGATTATTCCCACTAAGTTTCCTTTTGATATCCCAAAATTCAATGGGAATCTTGGAGAAGACCCGTCGATGCATGTTATGACATATCATCTATGGTGTTCATCCAATTCACTTAATGATGATTCCATTCAACTAAATGGGTATCGCAGCTAAATGGTATATTGAATTACCTAGAGCGTCATTTCACGACTTCAGCACTTTAGCCACTACCTTCCTCACACATTTCCAGTTGCCCATCAGATACGAAACTGGAACAAAACTATTGACTAACTTTAAACAATCAGACTCTACTCACATTTCGGATCACATTCATGAGTGGAGACGTCGTCACTGGTTGGTCAAGACTTATGTTCCCGATCAATTATTAGCGGAATGGTTTGTCAAATCTTTGTTGGTTCCCATAGCAGAATATGCAGCCAAAGGTGGAGTCATGACCAAAGAGCGGGTTATTGCTCGTTCTCAATATTTATATATGGTCTATACCCAATCGGGCACGCTCTATGATAAGATACCAAACACTCTGAGACCTTTGAATATTGTTCCTCCTCCAACTGGTAAAGACTCTCGTGTTGCTGATGGCATTATAGATTCTGCCAGTTCGAAGTTAGTGAGTAAACCATCTGGTATTGCTCTTGTCGCTCTTGCACAAAACCCTCCATCTCATCCTCCTACGACTTCTGCTTCCTAGATAAATGTGTTTCATTTGATAAAGGCAAGTCTCAATAGCAACCTAGAAGCAAGAAGAAAGGTAAAGGTAATAAAAAGAAATACCCTTCACCGCAGGATAAACAAATAAATTTGGTCTTCTGATGAGAAACGAAAGCCTCGATAGCCATGTTTGATTTGTAACAAGGATCACTTTACACATGATTGCCCACACTACACTGAGGTGAATCACTTCCTTAAATCATCCACTTCTCCAACTATGTTGACCAACCCATTTCCCAATCAGGAGACCCATATGGTTGCCCGGGATGCCTCTTCCTCTAACACAATTTTGATGCTTTCCTCCTCAAAGCTGAAATCTGATGTCATGGTGGCCACTCGGAATAAGGACTATGGTAATGTGAATCCATCGAATGGTCAGGCTACTAATCAACCTGCCAGTTCGACACCACCTTCATCTGATCTTGTTCCACCTCTGGTTCCTATGGAATTGACTATCAAGCCTCCAAAGGATGTTATCCATAAGTATGTTTTCAACCCTCGTTCGAGATCCACTCAAAAGTACAATGTAATTGAATACTTGGCACAATCCCCTTCAGCTATGTTGACCCTTGAGGTGTTGCAAAGTTTCCCCATCCAAAATAAGGCCTTATTGTCATCTATCGGATGTGTGGACCCATCGGATTCCAACCTAATGGTTTTCTCTCATGAAAACTATAGCCCTCGACTTTTGGCTCAGTTAGCTTTTATGATCTAGGTATTTGTCCATGGTAAGAACATTCATCATTTTATTGTGGATAATGGAGCCTCTACCTGCATCATGTCCTTATCTTGCTGGAAGGCGATTGGTTCACCCCAATTGAGTCAATTGACCACCACATTAAAATCCTTTGATGGAAGGACATACAAACCTTGTGGGATTTTGAATTCCCTCCAAGTGGAATTAGGGGGAAAATTCATCTCCATTGAAGTATAAGTTATTGACAGACCTTTGGATTATAATATTCTACTAGGACGTACATGGGTTTATGTTATGGCTTCCATCGTTTCAACTTACTTCCGCATGATCGCCTTTCCTCATAAAGGCAGGATCATGGCCATAGATCAACTCACCTTTTTCACCTTTGATTCCAATGTTACTAGAAGTGTCCCTCTTGTAGGGGAAGCCCTACATTCCTATCAGCATGTTGGAGTTGGTTTATTGAAGGATTCATCGCTTATGGGAAATTTTTCGCTCCCTCCCCCTCCCCTTCCCAGCTCCTCCACTTCAGTTGCTTATATCAACATGATATCATCATCTACGATCCTAGTCGATCCATGGATTGTTCCTGATGAAACTAACATCAATTTTTTGGTGACCAGATGTCGCTTAGCCCCATTGAGAAAGATTACGAAGCCATCTTCTCAGCTTGTGCAACCCATATTTTTTCTTGATCAGTTGAGTAGATCGGTCACTGGATTATGACACGTCCTATGATCCTTTCTCGTGTACATTCTCTACAGATGA
Source organism: Pinus tabuliformis (assembly GCA_031772625.1). Classification (NCBI taxonomy): domain Eukaryota; kingdom Viridiplantae; phylum Streptophyta; class Pinopsida; order Pinales; family Pinaceae; genus Pinus; species Pinus tabuliformis. Next base: position 421,882,029 of record CM062816.1, read on the forward strand.
AATCATCATGGAGATCATGATGTCAGATGTCACGTCATGGGATGAACATCATCATCATTCCTCCTTCCCAGATACCATTGAAGATAATATTAGTGGTGTGTACCTACCTAATCTTATCGAACCCTTTACGAATTTTGTTTCCATTCATGAGATCGACTCTAAAAAGAACCTTTTGAATATCAAAGAAACCATTCCTCTCAATATTTCGATTAAACTAGGAATAGTCAAAAATATATACTCTAAGCATCTTGCACTTCATCTGAAGTTGAGATTTATCGAGACCATTTTCATGAGTTCAAATATTTCTTTGCCTAGACATATGAGGAAATGCCAGGTATCGACCCAAATATCATGTGCATGAAATCAAGACGTATCCTGATGTCAAACCCGCCCGGCAGTGCCTCCGTCTGGTCCATCCCAAGAAAGCTACTGGCATAAAAGTTGACATTGAAAAGCTTCTTTGGGTTGGTTCCATATACCTCATTCCTTTAACTAATTGGTTATCGAACGTTGTCCTTGTCATGAAGAAACAAGTCACAATCCGAGTATGTGTCAATTATCGGGACGTAAATCGAGGTTGTCCAAAGGAAAACTACCTGACCTAGTTTATTGACCAGATTGTTGATGGCTGAGCCAGCTACGAGATTTATTCATTCATGGATGGATTCTCGGGATATATTCAAATCAACCTTCTCCCAGCAGACCAACCTAAAACCACATTTATTTGTCCCTTGGATACTTTTGCTTATAAAAGGCTCCCTTTCGGTTTAAAGAATAGAGGGGCCATGTTTCAACGTGCGATGGACTATGATTTCCATGATATCAAGCACATCATACAACCTTATTTGGATGATCTCCGTAATCACTTTAAGTGTCGGGCTTATCACCCCATGTACTCACAGACCATCTTCCTCCATTGTAGACATTATAACATTCTATTCAACTTGCACAAATGTGTGTCCTGTGTTGGTTTTGGTCGACTCCTTGGTTTCACAATTTTGAAACAATGAATTCATATTGATCCTTCAAAATTCCAGGAAATTAGTGACTTTCATGTGCTTCCACTCTTGTTCAGTTACAAACACTCCAAGGGAAATCCAAATTCCTGATAAGGTTCATCCCTAACTACGCTGAACTAGCCAAAGGATTTACTCGCTTACTGAAAAAATGGATTCCCTTCCATTGGGATGACGTTGGGCAGAAAGTGTTTGATGCCTTAAAAGATGTATTGATTCGGGCATCTCTTTTATATCCTCCTGACTATTAGCGTGATTATTTCATGTACCTTCTTTTTGCCATCTCTACTATATCTATGGTGTTGGTACAAGAAGATGATATGGGGCCTGAACATCCCATTTATTATTTGATTCAGAACCTCAACGATACTGATATTTGTTATACTCATGTAGAAAAGTTAGCTTTGGCAGTCGTACAATCCATCCATATATTTCACCATTACATCTTGCTTCGCAAAACTACGGTCATTTCATATTGCAACCCTATGACATACATATTGTCATGTCAATTATTGGGGGTAAAATACTCTAAGTGGATCATTATTCTTCAAGGGTTTGACCTAGAATCCATCAAATCCAAGTCGAAGAAATCCTTAGATTTTTTTGAGCTAAAGTGAGATCTCCCTTCCCTTGATTTTGAATCTGCATCATAAGATTCCATCCCAAATCATTCATTGTTCTTGATCTCATCATCTAACCCATGGTACGGAGATTTTCTCATCTATCTCCAGACGCGGATTTTCCACCCTCATACCTCTCACTCAGAGAAGCGACGTGTCCGATACCAATTCTAAAACCATGTGATTATCGGTGACAACCTTTACCATTATGGTATCGATATGATTTTATGGAGGTTCCTCACTCTTGAGGAGGCTGAGAAAGTCTTGAATGAATGCCACTTGGGGCATGAGGTGTTCATTTATCTGATTACACTACCGCGCAAAAAATCTTACGCATCGATTAATTTTGGCCCACAATTTTCCGTGACTGTATCCTCGCAGTCCAGAAATGTCATGCATGCTAGATCTATGATCGAAAATTTCAAGCTTCGCTTACTCCTTTTCATCTCATTGTCGTCATTGGTCCCTTTGCGAAATGGGGCATCGATTTTATGACATGCAACCCTCATTCAGCCGAGGGGCATGGCTACATCAATGTCGTTGTTGACTACTTTACTAAGTGGCCCGAAGCGATGCCTACATTCAATAATACTGGCGAAACAACTGCATACCTTTTCTTCAACCACGTGATTGCTAGTTTCGGTGTTTCGTAAGCAATAGTAACAGGTCACAGGAAGCACTTTCGAAATCATATGATGACCGAATTAGCTACCAAATTGGGACTTTCACATGAAAATTCCACTCCCTGGTATCCTCAGGCCAAAAGACAAGTTTAGGTGACTAACAAAGTTCTTAAGACTATGCTTCAAGTATGATAGGGGTCCACAAATCAGACTGGAACTTGTGATCCAGGTGGATGTTGGTGGCCACCCACCTATCCCACTTGGACCCCCACAACTGTCTCTTTCAGTTTTTCAGTTTTCGTAATTGTAGCACAATTTACTATTTTTAGCAACTTTTCGGGTCCTGAATTTCTGGAGCCGTTTTGAGGCCCTAAACGACGTTTTTTGGGAAAACCGGGAGAAACATGATGTTTCTGGGAAAACTAGTGTCTTTTTGAGCGACTAGCCCTCTAGGTTTGGTAGCTACCCTAGAAACAACAGTTTAAAGAAATTCGTGATTTCTTCTATGTATAATAGATAAGAGAAAGATAAAGGAACCAACCTGGATCTTCTGGCTAACTCCTTTCTTGATCTCTCTCCCCCTTGAAAGAGCTTGCAACTCCTCTCCGTACTTATCCCACTTGGAGAGTACCTGTAGAAACACAGTAATAAAGAACAGTCAAAGCATCTTGATCTATTATATCATAATCATTACAGAAGCAGAAATATAATGAACATACAATGGCATTCACAAATAATAACATTCACAATTGCACTGTTATATGGAAGAAAACTCGAAGAACTTTATTAAATAGAAGGGAGAATCACAACCCAGTTGTCTGATCCAACATCATCCTCCTAGCATCAAGCCCTCTTCACCTCATGAAATAGCAAGATCGCACCAACAATACTATGCTCTTTCCTCAAACTATCAGCACTTACTTGCAATTCACAATATTCCAGCCCCTGGATCTCTTAGATGAGGGATCCATTTATAGATGTGTGCAAGGGTGTGAGTCATCTCTGGGTTTTTATTAGTGTCATTCCACTTGTTACATTTGGTTCCACTTGGAGATTTCTTGGATCTCTTACTCATCCTTGGGCGAATTCAGAGAGGCAAGTGTCATAGGAGAAGTTTCTAGAAGATTCCATGAGCATCCACTTAGCAAACTGTCTCGGACATTTGTCCATCCTCGCTCATCGCACCCTACAGAAGGCCTCATCAGTATGCATCGCACCTGGCTAGTGTAGAAGTCAGTATGCATCGCACCCTAACAGTGGAGCAGTCAGTATGGTCCAGTTTAGGCCAATTCTGGATGGTTTTTCAGGTGGAACTTTTGGGGAATGATGTAATCAGTTGACCATGATCTTTTAGGGTATGAAACAACACTTTTAGGGGTTGAAGAGCCCTAGTTTATCGACATATAAGATTGGGGTTGAAGTGCCCAAATATGTCTATAACAGTTGCCCCCTAAAGCATGAAGTCGTAAATATTGATGTCGGGTGAAATGATTTAACATGAGGATCCGAGGTTTCGAACTAGAAGGTGACCTATATAAGATACAATAAAATACATCATCATCATATAATTTTCATGATCTAGCTGAGGCGGGCATTCCCATGCTCAGCTTTTATAAATTCATTTCATGTACATAGAACAGATAATCGTATGCAGTTGCAGACTGGTGATTCTTCATATGTAGATTCATCGTCCCTAGCTTGGATGACCATCTGTGCAGCTTCTGTGTACATTTTATGTCTTTATATCCCTGAATATATTGCAGCCCGAATGGATGAAACTAGATCCGAGGTCTTCAAACTCGTTCAATCTTCGCCCGATGTACAAGTCGATCCATGTGAAAAGATGTTCTGAAGTCGAACATGGAAAGACATCGCCTGATTACCAACCAATAATGTGAGTTGTTAACAAACGTGAGAGGAATCACCGATAATGATAATGACCCTCAAGGTACTACAGTACAATTCATGTGGTGTGAATATATGATCTGATGTCGAACACCACGCAAAATCTTTCGGTCGAAGGCCATTGATGTCAACTTGTCGCCGGAAGTGAGAAACTTGCCATTAAGGCATGCAAGCTTCAAAGTACTAAAAAAGGTTGTTTCTAAGTCAACTTCTTGGATAATGAGCTGATGTTGACAAGAAGTGACCCGTCGTAGGAGGGCCTTAATGTATCCCACATCTACGACACGAAACGAAGCAAATGATTTTCTGGAGGTGAAAAATAATCGACGACACAAGGTTCAAGAATGGTGGTCATGAAAAAATGGAGGTTGAAGGTATTGCAGTGGATGAGACATTAAGTGGATGGTGAATTCTTAATTGAATGACTTCTCTTGAACATATGGGCGACACTAGATGGATTGGTAGCATTAACCCCAAAAATGGATGTTGTGAAATACCAATGGTGAAGTGACCGGTGAATGGAATAACCCAACCCGACTCAATCATGGTGATGGAGTGAAAGTGTCATGTTCAAGAGCGACCTACTACCATAAATTTTTCAAGTTTTCTTCCCTTTTTCCCCAGTCATTGCTGACCAATACCTCTTTATTTTTGTGAAGCTTGAGGAGGATAACATATGCTTGTTCTATAATTTTCCCTTCGAACAAACCTATCACTATGTTTTAGCGAGTCTAGCGACAGTGAAACTCGTTCTTGTATGGGTGGACAAGTTTGTCACTATTGTTTTAACGAGTTTAACGACAAGGATAACTCGGTCTTTTTCATGTTTAAAGAGTTTGAAAAAGGACGAAAAGGAAACTCTGTCTTGTCCAGGAATGGACAAGTTTGTTGCTATTGTTTTAACGAGTTTAACGACAAGGATAACTCGGTCCTTTTCATGTTTAGAGAGTTTGAAAAGGGACGAAAAGGAAACTCCAGAAGTTCTTTTTCGTAGCATAATCCCTTCGGTCCGAAAAATATTAAAATAATACAAAAGGGATGACTTTTCGATCACTTTAACGAGCCGAAAAAGACAAGCACTCGAACTTTTTCGTGAGATAATCCCTCAGGTCCGAAAAAGATTAAAATATACAAGAGGGATGGCATTTCCCATCACTTTAACGAGCTGGAAAGGCCAATTGCTCGACAATATTTTCATATTTAACGAGTCTGAAAAGGGTTTAAAGAAGGCTTGATTTTTTAGGAACGAGTGGTGTCTAGGGTAGCAACTGGTTTCGAGTAAGTTTGGAACTTCTCAAAACACGGTCATTTCTAGGGAGAGGTTGGCTAACAAGACCACTCATCGCGATTGTTCCTCAAAAGGGTAAACAACCAAGTGGAAGCGTATGATCGGCCAAAAGGATGGAGGTGATGGGCAGTACACAACCAAGGCTCAAAAGGCTGATAGCATGGCAATCACAGAGGTTATTTACTAGAGGCGGGTTCATTTTTTAACGAGCTTGAACCTTGCGGAAACTATGCTCAGTGGTAGGTTCATTTTTTAACGAGCTTGAACCATGCGATAACATATGCTTGGTCTAGTTTCTATTTCTACGCAAGCTCAAAACTAAAAAACTAGAAACAACAAAGCTAAAAAAACTAGAAAATGAAAAAGCTAAAAAGCTAGAAAATGAAAAAAGAAATGAAAAGTTTGCATGCCCCCAGCATGGTGAAAAGGAGAGTCTCCAGTAGCTATATGGAAACTTACTGTGGTTATGTAGGATGGTTTTGTCCGCAGAGCAGACAAAACACTTCCTTGACTTCATCTGCCAAATAGACAAAGGTGAATGGTGTGTCAGACCAATCACATAACCTACAGGGAAACTTATCTCTACAAGGAAACTTATCTTTTCAGCTGGGTTCATCCGCCAAATAGACAAGGGTGCATGCCCCCTAAGATTCGTTACATTCACCAAACTACTCACGGTAATTAGGTGGATGGAATGAAGGTTGAAGTGATACCATTGATATGAACGGACCATTTAGGGATGATGATTGACTTGGAGCTATGCTTGAACTGGGAAATGAAAGCTAGTCAATCGCGACAATTTTTCCTTCATGCAAGAAACACATCATTCAGAAGAGTGTTGAAACAATGGCTTACATGCTATAAACATAGTCACATCCAATGAGTAGATTGTAATCTAATGGTCCTGGGACTACCATCACATTCAGGTGAACGGTTTTCCTTCCCAAAGTTATCGATAATTTAGGAAGGATCCCTAATGGTCGGTTGGTTCCTTTGTTAAAGCCTGACAAGTTTTGTGTAACATGCATAAGCGATGGCGAACCAATCGCTTTCCAAGAAGTTGAGGAAAGGATACTCATTGATGCCCCTTCATCTATGATAGTGCTAGACACGATCATTTTGTAAACTTGTACTATGATCCAGAAAGGCACGTAAGATGGAAGTTGGGATCTTGCTAGTCGATTCCAATCAAAGGAAGTGACTAGACTGCTTGGAGGAGGTATCGATTAAACAGTTGAATTAACCCCTTGAGTAGCTGGAACTGCGTGATTTTCCTCTTGTTGTGAAGCAACGGGCAGATTGCCCCCAAGTTCATTTGACTCTGAAGTAACAAAAAGAATTTGAACGGTATCATTCTTACTCTCTTTGGGAAGGGTATGATCTTCTAAAGGTAAAACTGGGTCAACTGTCACCTCGACCTGTTGACTTTCGTCGGGTATGGACTCAGAAGATTCACTTCCAGTGATAAGTGTTTCGACCGACGATTGAGTTAATTCAGGCGATTTTTCAACTAGTAAAGGACTTGGGGAGAGTTTCCTGTATCCAAATGGGAGTCGTTGCGGTGAAGCAGGACAGTTATCCAAGACTCTTTTGGCTTCATCCAAAAAAGGACAACGGTGAAGGGTATGGTCTCCTTCACATAACCTACATGGAACTTTGTCCTTTCCTTTCTGTCCATGAACTTCATTATTACTAGTTGATGGTGTGTTGTCAACATGATCACCAAAGGTTGATGACACCTGGTTGTCCGAATTTAGGGATCATTCTCTCAAGATCCGAGGGAGGCACAGACAATCTCAATGAAAATGGTCTCCTCTACAAATTATGCATGGAAATATGAGTTTAGGAGTTTTAATGTGTGGATTTTCACCAGTTGATGCATTCAAAGCATTGGTTGCTTGGTTGCCCCCTTGTTGAATTGGCTTCTTCTTCTTCTCCTTACCTTTCTTCTTCTTCTTAGCCACCTGGTTATTAGCATTACTACTTTCACCAAGCAAAGAGGAAGAAGGGGAGGGAGAAACAAACGAAGAAGATGGCGAAGGGTCAACTTCAGTATCAACTGGATGTTGATTTGATTGCTGAGGAATCACGTTATTTTGGACCATAGAGGTTGAAAACATCCATATTGGCAGGCCAATGGTAAGTCCTGGAAGGGACAATGTAGCCATATGAGGAGCACCAATATTTCCCCAAGAAGTAAAAGGATTAGGATTCCCCTCGAGAGGGATTCCTTGATTGGTGGACTCCATATATCTCAACCTAAGATCAACGAAGGAACAGGGATGTTATTCCGTATTTAATAAATTTTAATGACGCTTTGACACAACTTTGCTTTTTCAGTTTTTAAGAGTCAAGAAAAAGCTAAAGATGACTCTAGTCCCCTTCAATTTTTAATGAGCCTGAAGTGACAAGTGCCCAGATGGACCTTTTCTTTTAAAGAGTCGAAAAGGAATGAAAGTGACTACTCTAGAAATCTAGAAAGATGGATTACCAAACCAATCACAAACTACAAAATACACCTTGGTGATAAATTAAAGAGAAATTAAGAAGGACTTATGTACAACAATCAATCTTTCCAAATGTTGTGTTCAGTGCATTGCAATCGATAGGGCGACAGACTCAGCTTCCTATGGATAAAAGATATAATCCTATTGTGGTCTCCCAATATATACTCGACGGTACAAGGAGCACAAGTCCGTGCCAGCACTTGTCGTATCAAAGAGGAGGAATCACCCAACCTTTGATGAAAACGATAGTTACTAGTTTTTACGACGTCGGAACACATCTCTAGCCTAGACCTCTAGATGTGTTGCGTTAAGTTCCAAAGTATTGTTAAGTTCATTGAAATTTATTTTAGAGTTGATCTTGTTTAAATTTTTCCTTTCAATGGTTCACCACGTGATGTTGATTTGAAATTCCTAAAAATGCAATCTACAATGATAAACAATCGTTGTTTATTTTGAGCAATGAAAATCCTAGCTACTAGGGAAAGAAGATTACAATTTCTTTCAAACAAAGAGCAAAGAGCACACACTAGTGCATTTTCCTAAATAATATTTCGCACACAAACTAAATGCAAATGCAAATGCATGTATTTGTTTTCGTTCTTTTTAATGTGAAAGATGCCAAGAAAGAAAACTAAGTATAGCAAAGATCTAAAATATTTTACTCAAAGCGACATTTCGACAATTTCTTTTTCAAAATAGAAAGGAAGACTAAACGACACTTTTCAATTTCAAATAGAAAATGCTTTCGACACTTCAAATATCAACAAATCAAATCAAATACATGACAAAAAGTTCAATCGACTATCTAGGGAAGGAAGACTCCATGACACTTCTCTTTTTGACACAAAACGACAGTTACAACACTTTTTGTACCAAAACGACAGATCGATTTAAGCAACTTTTTGACAAAGGATTGTAAATGATGGACAAATACATAAAAACATTTACTAATCCTAATAAATTGAGGTTGATCTATGTGATGCAAGCAGGCTTTAGTAATGAGGTATTGTTCATAAGCAGCAAAAAACAACTAAACAGAGCTGAAAACAAGGACAAAAACCCCAAATTTCAAGAACGGAAATAGGTTCATTCAGTCATCGCACCTAGGCTTCACAGAAACAGTGATGCATCACACTTTTCAGACTTAGGAGGTGTGATGCATACTGGTTGACAGTGATAGACAGTGCGATGGGCCAGGGAGCACAACTGAAAAGAGTTTTGGCTCAAATTTGTAGCTTTTTTCAGTGAGTTAAGCTGAGCTATGATGGACAGTAAAGAGAAAAGTACAGAGGAATGATCTTGAGAGGTTACTGAGCTACCAAAAGGGCATCTAGAATGCTTGCAAGTCAAATTTTTAATTCATAAACTAAACTGGAGATTGACTGAAGCAACATTCATCTACTATGCAATCACAGAGCAAGAGCAGTTCAAAGGCTACCTGGCTAACTTCAGGCTCTATCTATAGCTTATAAAACAAACAATAGCAACAAACAAACATCTATTTGTTCCCCAGTATGGTCGCCAATTTGTTTCTGGGAAAACTAGTGTCTTTTCGAGCGACTAGCCCTCTAGGTTCGGCAGCTACCCTAGAAACAATAGTTTAAAGCAATTCGTGATTTATTCTATGTATAATAGATAAGATAAAGATAAAGGAACCATCCTGGATCTTCTGGCTAACTCCTTGCTTGATCTCTCTCCCCCTTGACAGAGCTTGCAACTCCTCTCCATACTTATCCCGCTTGGAGAGTACCTGTAGAAACACAGTAACAAAGAACCGTCAGAGCATCTTGATCTATTATATCATAATCATTACGGAATCAGAAATATAGTGAACATAGAATGGCATTCACAAATAATAACATTCACAATTGCACAGTTATATGGAAGAAAACTTGAAGAACTTTATTAAATAGAAGGGAGAATTACAACTCAGTTGTCTGATCCAGCATCATCCTCCCAGCATCAAGTCCTCTTCACCTCATGAAATAGCAAGATCACACCAACAATACAATGCTCTTTCCTCAAACTATCAGCCCTTACTTGCAATTCACAATATTCCAGCCCCTGGATCTCTTAGATGAGGGATCCATTATAGATGTGTGCAAGGGTGTGAGTCATCTCTGGGTTTTGATTAGTGTCATTCCACTTGTTACATTTGGTTCCACTTGGAGATTTCTTGGATCTCTTACTCATCCCTCGGCAAATTCATAGGGGAAAGTGTCATAAGAGAAGTTTCTGGAAGATTCCATAAGCATCCACTTAGCAAACTGTCTCGGACATTTGTCCATCCTCGCTCATCGCACCTGGCTAGTGTAGAAGTCAGTATGCACCGCACCCTGAGAATGGAGAAATCAATATGATCCAGTTTAGGCAAATTCTGGATGGTTTTTCAGGTGGAACTTTTGGGGAATGATGTAATCAGTTGACCATGATCTTTTAGGGTATGAAACAACACTTTTAGGGGTTGAAGAGCCCTAGTCTATTGACATATAAGATTGGGGTTGAAGTGCCCAAATATTTCTATAACATGGGTCATATACCAATGTTTCTCTTCCCAAAGTTATAGTCCTCAGATAGATCTTTCTAACAAGCTATTGTACGCATCAAATGGAGATCGGATGCCAAAGTTACGACCCCAGGAAGTCGATGTACCAATTTACCCAAACGGGGCCAACAGTTTGGTGTTTCATCTTCTAGGGTTAGGTTTTTGGGATGTTAAGGGTTTTCCATTGTTTCTCAACAATAAATAGGCCTTTGAGCCTCATTGTAATAGAGTTCAGAGTCATGTAGCCGCCACATCTTTCTCAGAGATAAGCTACCATCGCCCTAGCTGGTTTATTTCCATTTCTGTTTGTAAGCATATTTCAGTATTTTACATTAATGAAATGAAGTATTATTTCCACTACATCTCTGTGTTTATGGTTATATCTGTAATTTGTTGCATTCCTGTTTAAATCTGGATCAGTGCTATCAGAGCAGTCTTCTTTTTCTTTGTTTTTATTTGCATGTCCCCAACGAGGTTGGGATATAAGGAGTTAGGGCTTGAACTGGTTGAACCTTTTCAAGACTAGCCCCGCAAACCCTGACAGCCTCCAATGGCAGATGAGAAGAAAGATGAGGGGGTAGGAGATCCTATCAAAATCTTACTCGAATAATCCCTTGAGCGGCAAAGGAATGTGATGATGGACAACTTTGCCCAGATCCTTCAGCGGCTACCCAGAGGCGACTCATCGGCTTCCAGCAGCTACTCTGGAAATGCCACGCCCTTTAAGGTACAAGTTAATTTTGAAATCCCCATATTCGAGGGTCAGATAGACACAGATGCCGTAGATAAATAGTTAAATCTGCTATAGGGTTATTTTTCTATTCATGAATTTTTGAGTCGAGAAAAGATTGTTTTCGCTCTTCTCAAAGCAGCCCCCCACGTCAAGGACCGGTGGGAAACCTACTGCGAGTAGAAGGATGAAAGTGCAGACTCAACTATTCTCAGCCGCACCCACTTGGAATTCCTTACGGGATGCCATCAAGGAGCAGTACTACCCTGTCAAAAGCTACAAGGACAAATACATAAAGTGCACCAAGCTACGGCAGGGACGAGACCAAGATTTGCCGGAGTTCAGAAAAAATTTTCATACCCTTCGCACACAGTTGGGTATCAAGGATTCTGAGCTACATTTGGTACTCAAATACCATGGCTACCTACACAAGTACATCGAGGAAGAGATGGAGTTCCTGAACATCTCCTCGCTCGACATGGCATATTGATACACTGTCAAAATCGAGCAAAAGTTCAAACAGAAGAAGCGAGACTTTGGATCTTCAAATCCAGAGACTAAAGGAAAAATCCAAGGTGGGGAGACCCAAGATAACCCGTCGAAGCCGCAAGAAAAGAACAACACCACAAAGTCGAAGAAGGACATGGGAAAGTGGTGTTAGTTCCACAAGAGCCCCACTCAACACACAAGTGAGTGTCGGACCAAGCAGTCGCTGGTGGCCGAGTTGAAGGCTTCAAAATCAGATGAATGTTCCAACCCTGAGTCAGAACCCGACAAGGGGAATGGAAAAGGGAAGCAGATCATTGATGCAAAGCCCAGCATCACTGTTGCCACCGCCAAGATCCAGAAGAATGAGCCCAAAGATGCAGAGGAGGGGGAGCGTCTTTTCCACTCACAGATGTGGGTGAAGGGTTCGCCATTGCAATTCATTGTTGATAGTGGCAGCCAAAAGAACCTCATTTTAGTAGAGGTCATGAAGCAGTTGGGCCTACTGACTATACCACACCCGCAGCCATAAAGTATCGGGTGGCTTCACCAAGGACGAGATCTCCGAGTTTTCCAGCAGTGTCGCCCTCCCTACAGCATCAAACCCTTCACAGACGAGGTATTGTGTGATGTTGCACGTCTGGATGTTTGTGATGTATTATTTGGCCAGCCATACTTGTGGAGGTGACATGATGTGTATGATTCAAGGCCTCGCACTTTTATTATTACTTTGGGTAATTCATTATACAGGATACGGAGGTAGCCCCACCTACTGCCACCTCTTTGATCTCTGCTAAGAAATGCAGCAAGATCGTCTCCCAGGCTAGGAAATTCATAATGGATTTGAGACTTCTGCGATCTACATTATGTGTGGTTATATCTTCCGGATCCATCGCATTTTGTTGTTTTATGCATTGATGTTTTGAACCATCCTCTATGGTTCATCATCAGGATTTAGATAATTTTTACCCTGTATCATTCCAGTGCACGTACTTCTTGTGATTTCTCCCTTCTGTATAGGTTGAAAATAATGGATTTGATACTTCTGCGATCTGTATTATGTGTGGTTATATCTTTTGGATCCATCGCATTTTGTTATTTTATGCATCGACGTTTCGAACCATCCTCTGTGGTTCATCATCAGGATTACCCTGTATCGTTCAAGTGCACGAACTTCTTGTGATTTCTCCCTTCCGTATAGGTTGAAAATAATGGATTTGAGACTTCTGTGATCTGCATTATGTGTGGTTATATCTTCCGGATCCATCGCATTTTGTTGTTTTATGCATCGACGTTTCGAACCATCCTCTGTGGTTCATCATCAGGATTTAGATTACCCTGTATCGTTCCAGTGCACGAACTTCTTGTGATTTCTCCCTTCCGTATAGGTTGAAAATAATGGATTTCTCCCTTCATTTTCTGTCTGGTTCACTCCCAAAGTAAGGGGAAGATCATCACCACATCCATGACCCCCGCGAAGGGTTCCTCCATGCAGCAACAGCAACAGAGGGATACGGTTATGAAATAACACAGGAAAAACTCCTCCTCACCCACAGGGGTACCACACAAGTTTCAGGTGGGCGACAAAGTTTGGTTTCATCGGCAAAAAGAACGCCTTACCAGAACCCATCAGAAGCTCAAACCACTCTGACATGGCCCTTATACCATTACCAAGGTTGTGGGAAGCAATGCTTTGGAGCACAACAATTCTTCATTCCTTTGCTTGCACCAAGTGTTCAATGTGTACCGCCCTCGTCCATCTTCCCACCATTACTGGACACATCCGAGATTGCGGAACAGCTCACCACAGACCAAGTTCAGCAGATGGAGGAACTCAATGCAATGGGGACCATTACTTCCTAAGGGGGGAGGAATGATCCAGGTGGATGTTGGTGGCCATCCACCTATCCCACTTGGACCCCCACAACTGTCTCTTTCAGTTTTTCAGTTTCCGTAATTGTAGCATAATTAACTATTTTTAGCAGTTTTTCGGGTCCTGAACTTCCGAAGCCATTTTGAGGCCCTAAACAACGTTTTTTGGGAAAACTAGGAGCAACATGGATCATATACCTATGTTTCTCTTCCCAAAGTTATATTCCTCGAATAGATCTTTCTAACAAGCTATTGTACGCGTCAAATGGAGATCGGATGCCAAAGTTACAACCCCGGGAATTTGATGTACCAATTTACCCAAAGGAGGCCCACAGTTTGGCGTTTCATCTTCTAGGGTTAGGTTTTTGGGATGTTAAGGGTTTTCCATTATTTCTCAACAATAAATAGGCCTTCGAGCCTCATTGTAACAGAGTTCAGAGGCATGTAGCCGCCACATCTCTTCTCAGAGATAAGCTACCATCACCTTAGCTGGTTTATTTCCATTTCTGATTGTACGCATATTTCAGTATTTTATCATAAGGAGATCTGGTTCTCTTATATGACCAGGAGGCCGACAATTTAGGTCAAGGAAAGTTCCATCCTATGTTGTTGGTTCTGATATTTTCAAGCAAGTCTTTGCAAAAGGGGCTTATGAGTTAGCAAATCTCGATGGAGTTCCATTGGCGCAGCCTAGAAATGGGATGTACCTCAAAAATACTATGCTTGATCCCATGCATGGTACACTGTGTACATACTATCTATAGGTGTGTTGAGTATGTTTGCAGTGTGTTTTTCAAAGTTTCCCATAGTTTCTGTTGATTTTGTTTACTTTTGGATTGCAGATGTCAACCTCTCTCGAACCGTATATTGGTTATGTCGATGGTGCTAGCCGTAATACTGGAAACATATCCTTCGCAGCGTGGGTTGTCTTTGCTCTGAATGGAGAGCTAGTGAGTATGCAAAGGATTTGCATTGGTCTCTCAAATAACAACATCATTGATTATAGCACAGTGGTTGAACTGCTTTCTGATGCTATTTCACATGGTACACCAATTTCTTTTGTAAAAGTTTAATTTCCAAATTCTAATACATTTTGGGGAAAGGAATAAATAGTTATAAGGCCATTATATTGCAACCAAGTGGCATAATCAATCATATCCAACAAAATTAGGGTTTGAGAAACATTTATAGATTGAAAACCCCTAGTGGATCAACGACATTTTAAGCAATTCATCTCAATTTCCGGTGTTCAACTCGTTGATGTATTATAACGATGGGGAGACGTATATGATCGAAACTCACCAAGGAGAAAAAATCCACCAACATATGTTTAACTCAATTAAGGTCATTGGAGGAATTATTACAATGAAGTAGATGAAGGGAACAACAAAATATATCTTATTGTGTCTATGCAACATTGAGAGGAAATGGTGCTCGCTATGTTAGTGGTTGAATAAGAAGATGGAATTATGCTACCAAGTGTAAGTGCAAAGAAGAAAGACACCAAAAAATTATGAAAAATTGAATATGGAGTTGTATTAATCTGTGAGAAGCTTTATGGTAGTAGAAAAGGGATCGTGGATCCATGAGAAAACCTCCAGAGGCAAAGTGCTAAGCGAAGAATGGTTTGAGATATGGATCTAGAGAAAGAAACAAGAGAGACCCAAATGTGCACTTGTGTTCATTTTGAGATGGAATGAGCACAGAGGGAGCAACAACAAAGTTCTAATATTGTGACCTCATCATAAGGTTACACTTTTCAACTACCTCGATAACATGATGTAAACATGTCTTTCGCCAACCATATTGCTTAGGAGTTTGACATGGTGCCTAGGCTTCATGCTCTATGGAATCACCCACCATTGAGATCCATCCCCTCCATTTGATGAACCTTCTTCTCCATGCTATTTTGAGTGTTGATGTGACATGTGAGATTTATTCTTCCATAAGATCTCCCTCTATTGATTTTTTGGTCTCATTCAATTCCCATCCTCTTCTACACAATGTAATTGTTTGATGTAACAATAGGGTGTTGGACTTATGTTCCTCTCTATCCATTTGATATACCTCCACCATCCAATGGCTTATATCATCCAAGTTTCTTTGTGGTTTGTTATTGGAGACTCACAAAGGTCGGAAAGTAAGCCCCTTAACAATTTAGGATGGGTTAAGTGTTGAAGCTTGTGGTAGCTTCGGAAGGTCTTCTACATAGACTTGGTGTATTAGCAGGTGGAAGATGATTTATTACCTCTGTAGGTGCTTGCATGGTGGATTAAGTGATTTATGCCTTCTTTCTTAAGTCTAACTTAGGAAAAGTACAGTAATTAAAGTCAATTAATTATTGTGGACTATTAAGACATTTTCTAAGGATAAATAATTTAATTCTTTAAGTGACTTATAAATAATATCAACCATTTATCTCCAATATATTCTAGAAGGGATATTAGGGTTAGGTATTTGGACTTAATGAAGATTATAAAGGAAGCACAATGAAGAGGTGAAGATACACAAGAGCTCAAGAGAGTGAGTCACAACAAGAGAGAGTGATTTTATCTAGTGTGAGTGGCTCAATAGACTGGAGCGAAGAGGTGAAGTATGGAAGAATTGAGGGTGAATCTAGGAGGCCAAGTCGTTGGAGAGAGATCGATTTTATTAGAGTAGCCAATTTGCTATAGGTTGAGTTTATTAAGGCATAATAGCAGTTGTTTGGAGGGCACAGGGTTGATTTTCTAGTGGATTGATTGGGCTGAATTTCTCTAGGTTGATTTCCTTTAGAGGTCAATTTCGAGGTGGTTGAATTCCTTGGGCCAAATTCATCCTATGGGGGGCCAAGTTATATTTTCCAATTATTGTATTTTTCCTTGTATCTCTATGAGTCGAAAACCCGCATTTTCCAAATTAATAGATTATGGAGAATTGTTGTGGGTGAATTATTTTTGCAATGTGTCATTGATCTCTCTGATTTGAAATATGTTGCATAAATATATTTCTAGAGGTTAAAAATACTAGTGATTTTATTTTCAGTAATTCAGAATTTATTTTGCTAAATAAATAAATTGTTGGGAATAAATAATTGCCATGAAAAAATAAATTTGGTTGGTATTTGGATATGTAACATTAAGTGATCCCTCCCATCTCCCCTTTTAACCAAGCACCCAACAACTAATACCATGATTGATAAATGAGATATTAATGCAATATGACTAGGGGTTGACGGAGTTTACAAGTGTGGAAATTTGGGGGAGAGGGGAGAAAAAGCAATAAAGAAGAAGAGAGGTTATAATCCTCTCATTCATGATGCTATTTCACAAGGTACACCAATTTCTTTTGTAAAAGTTCAATTTCCCAATTCTAATACATTTTGGGGAAAGGATTGAATAGTTATGAGGCCATTAGATTGCAACCAAGTGGCATAATCAATCATATCCAACACAATTAGGGTTTGAGAAACATTTATAGATTGAAAACCCCCAATGGATCAACGACATTTTAAGCAATTCATCTCAACTCCGGGTGTTCAACTCGTTGTTGTATTATAACGATGGGGAGACGTATATGATCCAAACTCACCATTAAAAAAAAAAACCCACCAACATATGGTTAACTCAATTAAGGTCATTAGGGGAATTATTCCAATGAAGTAGATGAAGGGAACAACAAAATATATCTTATTGTGTCTATGCAACATTGAGAGGAAATGGTGCTCACTATGTTAGTGGTTGAAGAATAAGAGGGCATTATGCTACCAAGTGTAAGTGGAAAGATGAAAGACACCAAAAAAATATGAAAAATTGAATATGGAGTTGTATTGATCTGTGAGAAGATTTATGGCAGTAAAAAAGGGATCGTGGATCCATGAGAAAACCTCCAGAGGCAAAGTGCTAATCCAAGAATGGTTTGCAATATGGAGCTAGAGAAAGAACAAGAGAGACCCAAATGTGCACTTGTGTTCATTTTGAGATGGCATGAGCACAGAGGGAGAAACAACAAAGTTATAATATCATCTTGTAGTTGTGACCTCATGATCCAAATTGGCTCAGCTCCCGGATTTAAACAAGATCTTTTACTTTCATGATGTGATTAAAATTGCATTTAAAATAGCATAATTGAACATATATGCATGTTGTAAAGAAGCGGGAACATGACAATCATCGGTAACATAAAATAACAAGACGTTGATAACGGATTTCATCCAGGAGGGACTACGTCTCCGGGCCCCAGTGTCAAGATGGTGTAGGCCACTGCATTAAGTTTTGTTAATAGTGATGATGTACATAGGTGGTTGTGTCGCTATCATACACGGAAATTTCCCTCAGGCAGGAGTGGCTCCAAGAGATGTTCCGCTGCAGGAACTCTCATTCAAAAAGGAATCTTATCAGTATGACCTAAACTCATTCATGATGATAATGAGCATCACGCCAACATGGCATAAAAGGGATCTCAATGCAAACATACATGGTGACACATGAGTATCCCATCAACATAACAACAAAGGGATCTCAAACAAAACATGACGAATCATGACAACAAGTACATCCCACAGCTAATTCCGCGTCACATCAAGCAGGAATCATGAATCAAGTAAGAATACAAGATCCCGCATCAAACATCAAACAGGGATCTATGCAGCACAATGCATCTCATAGCAAAAAGAAGTACATGAACACACTACATATACCTCACATCCTGGGGCCATCTGAAGAAAAGGATGTCAAACTGCTGAAGTTGGTCGTACCATTAATCTTGCAGCATCAAATTGCATGGAAATGGTTATTCACACATGAATGCTGACACCTGCACTCCACTTTGGAAAGTGACCGAAAAATGAAATGATCAAATGGAAAATCTAAATGCACTGTCAGATTTGTGGTGTCGAATAGGGTAAAATCGACTGTCAAATTTCTGAATTCTGAGAAAATGGAAATCTGGGGCTTAAGGAATCTTTTAGATTCCTCAAAGATTCCCTCCTCCGGGCCATCTGAAGATATGTTACTCAGATCAAAATTCTAACTGTACCATCAAGTGTGTGTCACTAAGAGGTGTAGGATCGACATAAAGTTTGTCCAATTCGGACAATGGCAAAATCTCACCCTCCGGAGAATTTCACCCAATCATGGTTCTACGGTTGTTATTCCCAGGTTCATGGTTCCACCCTACAATAAAAATTAATTAAAAAAATTAGCGACTCGATTTCCGTACATGCTCTTGGCTCCTCCATGCTCTTGGGTGCACTCACAAATGGGTTTATATATTAAACATAATTGTTGTAGGTGGATTGGTTTGAAATTCTGAATCTGGTGGAGGAGGTCAGGTGGTCAAACCCCGACTCCTCCCTTTTTTTAACACGAACTATTTTTAAAAACATGCATTTAACAATTATTTAACCCGAATTTAATTTTTTATGGGGTCAGGTCTACCTTGGGTGGTATGCCCCTTAACCTTCGTCGGTCGATTGTGTGGGAGCCATCATATATGGTACAAGGGGTGTTGTTTTGAGTGACGTGGCGGAGTGTTGGTTGGTATATGCCACCATATGGGGCCGCCGCGTGGCGGGGCCAGCCCTCCCAACGGCCATGGGTTCAACTCCCACCAGCCTCTCTTTTAATACAGCATATATTTGTTAAGTGGGTTGGGGTGTGGGCTGGGTCCACCGGAGGTGGCCCGCCCACTCCTTTGTAACATTATTTAAAGTGTGTGATGGTTGAGGGAGGGCCAGTGGGGGTCATGGCCTGTCGGCCCATAAAAATTTTAATTTTATTTTAATATAGTTTGGGGTGGCGGGGGTGGTGGCCCGCCACCTCATTTATATATATATATATATATATATATATATATATATATATATATATATATATATATATATATATATATATATCTGTTATTTTTATTACAATAAACACATTTTTCAAATTTGTCTAATATAGGGGATATTAGACAAATTAAAGATGCAACAAATTCGCTCACTTTCGGGAGCTAGGTTTCATGCCCCGGGTTCAGTAAAATTGTAGGACACTTAAACCTGGCCCAAAGTCCAACTTTGACCAAAACTTTGACTGACTGGTTCTTCCTCATACGAGCTCGGATTGGCGAACTGTTTGCACCGCTGCAATTAGGACAGCAAGATCTACACTCTGGTCCTAGTTCGAAATCATTCTGATCACTTTGATTTTCGGGCTTCCATAAGCCCTCTTTGTCCTATGTGTGTCTCTGGAGCCACTTGGATCAATCCTCCCCACTGAGGAGATTTTGGTCCTCCAAAAGCATGAAAAATAATCTACAAATTTTCTGTACTTTGTCTGCATCACAAGCATCCTAAAAGGTTTCTCTTCCATCTCCTTCACCTTTGTTCGTCGAAGCCTTAAGCGATGAGCCGACACCTGCATCCTCTGCAACCTATATTACATTGTTTTGCAAATTACATGCTTGACTTTCATGACCAACTAATGACCCAAGCATCCCACACTTGCCACAAGTTTATAGCACATACTCGGTGGTCACGTTTACGTCGAAATGGAAACAATCCCCCAGCTACGAAAACAAGGCCAACACATCATCACTGCAACACATGATTTACAAAAATAAGGCCAAACATTATTGTTTCCTTGACAAGTTATGGAAACACGACATCACTTTCACAGTTTGCCATGTAACTCAAAATAAGACCAGACATCATTGTTTCCTAACAAGTGATGGAAAACACATCATCACCTTTACATTTTAAAATGCAACAAATGATTTACAAAAACAAGACCATGACAAGCTAACATATCTAGAAACCATTTTTCACTTATCGTTGTGAATGGGTCATCCTCCTGTGGTGGTTTTGCTTGTCGAAGAATTGTTTCACCTGGTTCATGCCCCGACGCTTTGTCTTTAAGGCGCTGCTCTGGATGGAGCCTCCAACAAGTGGCTCTTTGATGGCCACCTTTGTTGCAATGACTGCAATACATCTTCTTCCTCCAGATCTGCTTAACATGTTTCTTTACCTATTGTTGAGGGGGTCTTTCATGCCTCCTCCTTTTGGGTGCTGCTATTCTTTTCCAACACTTAGAAAATGTATGGTTATGTAATCCACAAAAGGTACATGTTTTTCGATTCCATGATTTACGTTCATCTTTAACAACATGATTATAATCGAAATGAACATTCGAATATCGAAACTGGTTATACCTTTCCTTGCCGTCTCTAGTGTCATTATGGTGATAAGAGCTTGCCTTATCTCTTTCTCTACCATGGGCACTGCCATTGGATGATGGGGATGTGTTCCCATAATTCTCTTTCCTCGAAGATTTCAACGATGTCTCGGAAGAATCTGACACCTTCGAGCATTCTCCTTCGGTGTATCCCAAGCGTGCAAATTGAGATCTCTGCACAACCTCCAATGGTTGTGTTATGCCTTGGTTATTAACACGAAGTTCTTCTTCCTCCTCGTGCCTCGTCCTTGTAAGGAGCCTCATGTTTGTCCCTGTAATTGGTATCTCCACATCTCCAATAGAAATCATACTATGTGAAGATGAAACCGAAAGGAAATCAACATCTTTTACCTCCTCTCTCGATTTGGAAAGAACTGATGAGGGCTTCTCATCATCTATTGTTGGTGGTTCGCTAATTGTCTCGAAGGATTCTCCAACTTCCTTTCCAACATACCGAAGTCCTGCCTGACGAGGTAATTTTTCTACTTTGATGGGGTTAAAAATGCCTTGGCCTTTAATGCCCAAGATTTTTCCTTCATAACCCATTTTCTTCAATAGTTTGGAGCCAATTCCTGTGGTATGATTTTCAAAAATAGTGAAATCATCATCAGGACACATACATGAATTTAGAGAATTAATTTTTACCTCACATGGGTTATTTTGTAGCTTTTCCAAGGCCTCATCCTTAGCTTGCAATTGTTGTAGCAAACTTTGTTTTTCCTCTTTCTCTTCTTGTAGAAGCATCTTCAATTCAGCATTATTTGTTTGAAGACTTTGGCTGTTGTGCTTTAGTTCTTCCAGGGCCTCTTTTGTGGCTTGCAATTGAAGCTAAAATCACTCCTTTTCCTTTGTCTCTTTCTGTAGAGTTTCATACAGTATTTCCACCCTTTGGGAAATTTTGATCATGGTTTCATACATTGATTTTTCATCCTCTGTCGCTGCACATTCCATTGTTCACGCTTGCAATTCACATTCTCACAAAGACAACTCTGATACCACTTGATCCGAGTTGACTCAGCTCCTGGATTTAACCAATATCTTTTACTTTCATGATGTGATTAGAATTGCATTTAAAATAGAATAATTGAACATATATGCATGTTGTAAAGAAGTAGGAACATGACAATTATCAGCAACATAAAATAATAATATGTTGATAACAAAGTTCGTCCAGGAGGGACTACGTCTCTGGGCCTCAGTGTCAAGATGGTGTAGGTCGTTGCATTAAGTGTTTTCAATAGTGATGATGTACATAGGTGGTGGCATCGTTATCATACAAGGAAATTTCCCTCACACGGGAGTGACTCCAAGAGATGTTCCGCTGCAGGAACTCTCATTCAAAAATGACTCCTATCAGTACGACCTAAACTCATGCATGATGATAATGAGCATCCCGCCAACATGGCATAAAAGGGATCTCAATGCAAACATACATGGTGACACATGCGTATCCCATAAACATGACAATAAAGTGATCTCAAACAAAACATGACGAATCATGACAATAAGTACATCCCACTGCTGATTCCGCGTCACATCAAGCACGAATCATGAATCAAGTAAGAAAACAAGATCCCACATCAAACATCAAACAGGGATCTATGCAGCATAATGCATCTCATAGCAAAAATAATTACATGAACACACTGCATATACCTCACATCCTGGGGCCATCTGAAGAAAGGGATGTCAAACTGCTGAAGTTGGTCATACCATCAATCTTGTGGCATCGAATCGCATGGAAATGGTTATTCACACATGAATGCTGACACATGCACTCCACTTTGAAAACTGGCCAAAATATGAAATGATCAAATGGAAAATCTAAATGCGCCATCAGATTTGTGGCGTTGAATAAGGTAAAATCAACTGTCAAATTTCTGAATTCTAAGAAAATGGAAATCTGGGGCTTAAGGAATCTTTTAGATTCCTCCTAGGTTCCTCAAATATTCCCTCCTCCAGGCCATCTAAAGATCTACTGCTCAGATCAAAATTCTGACTGGGCCATCAAGTTTGTGTCGCTGAGAGGTGTAGGATTGACATAAAGTTTGTCCAATTCGGACAATGGCAAAATCTCGCCCTCCTGAGAATTTCGCCCAATCATGGTTCCGCCTATGTTATTCCCAGGTTCATGGTTCCACCCTACAATAAAAATTAACTAAAAAAATTAGCACCTCAATTTTCATGCGCACTCTTGGCTCCTCCATGCTCCTGGGTGCACTGACAAATGGGTTTCTATAAAATGTGTTGGGCGGATTGTTCAACAAAAATGTTGTAGGTGGATTGGTTTGAAATTCCGAATTTGGTGGAGGAGGTCGAGTGGTCAAACCCCGACTCCTCCCTTTTTTAACACGAACTGTTTTTAAAAACCCGCATTTAACAATTAGTTAACCCGCATTTGATTGTTGATGGGGTCGGGTCCACCTTGGGTGGCCCACCCCTTAACCTCTGTCGGTCGATTGTGTGGGAGCCATCATATATGGTACGAGGGGCGTTGTTTGAGTGACACATGGTGGCGGAGTGTTGGTTGGTGTATGCCACCATATGGGGCCACCGCGTGGGCAGGGCCTGCCCTCCCGCCAGCCATGGGTTCAACTCCCACTAGCCTCTCTTTTAATACGGTATATGTTTGTTAAGTGGGTTGGGGTGTGGGCCAGGTCCACCGGAGTTGGCCCGCCCACCCCTTTGTAACATTGTTTAAAGTGTGCGGTGATTGAGGGAGGGTTGGCAGGGGTCATCGCCCGTTGGCCCATTTGGGGTGGCGGATATATATATATATATATATATATATATATATAACACTATAAACACATTTTTCGAATTTGTCTAATATAAGCGATATTAGACAAATTAACAATCCAACAAATTCGCCCACTTTTGGGAGCTAGGTTTCATGCCGTGGGTTCAGTCAAATTGTAGGACACTTAAGCCTGGCCCACAGTCCAACTTTGACCAAAACTTTGACTGGATCGTTCTCCCTCATAGGAGCTCAGATTGACGAACCGTTCACACCACTATGATCAGGAAGACAAGATATACGCTCTAGTCCTAGTTTGAAATCATTCTGATTTTCAAGCTTCCATAAGCCCTCTTTGTCCAATGTGTGTCTCTAGAGCCACCTGGATCAATCCTCCCCACTGAGGAGCTTTTGGTCCTCCAAAAGCATGAAAAATAATCTGCAAATATTTTGTATCGTGTTTGCATCACAAGCATCCTGAAAGGTCTCACTTCCATCTCCTTCACCTTTGTTCTTTGGATCCTTAAGCGATGAGCCAACACTTGCAACCTCTAGAACTTGTAGTACATTGTTTTTCAAATTACATGCTTGACTTTCATGACCAACTAATGACTCAAGCATCCCACACTTGCCACAAGTTTATAACACATACTCGGCGGTCAAGTTTACATCGAAATGGAAACAATCCCCCAACTAAGAAAACAAGGCCAACGCATCATCACTACAACACATGATTTACAAAAATAAGGCCAACGCATCATCACTACAACACATGATTTACAAAAATAAGGCCAACGCATCATCACTACAACACATGATTTACAAAAATAAGGCCAAACATTATTGTTTCCTTGACAAGTGATGGAAACACGACATCACTTTATTAGTTTATCATGCAACTCAAAATAAGACCAGATATCATTGTTGCCTAACAAGTGATGGAAAACACATCATCACTTTTACATTTTAAAATGCAACAAATGATTTACAAAAACACGACCATGACAAGCTAACATATCTAGAAACCATTTTTCACTTATCGTTGTGAATGGGTCATCCTCCTGTGGTGGTTTTGCTTGTAGAATAATTGTTTCACTTGGTTCATGCACGGATGCTTTTTCTTCAAGGCGCTGCTTTGGATGGAGCCTCCAACAAATGGCTCTTTGATGGCCACCTATGTTGCAATGACTGCAATACATCTTCTTCCTCCAAATCTGCTTAACATGTTTCTTTACCTGTTGTTGAGGGGGTCTTTCATTCCTCCTCCTTTTGGGTGCTGCTATTCTTTTCCAACACTTATAAAATGTATGGTTATGTGATCCACGAAAGGTACATGTTTTTCGATTCCATGATTTACGTTCGTCTTTAACAACATGATTATAATTGAAATGAAAATTCGAATATCAAAACTAGTTATACCTTTCCTTGTTGTCTCTGGTGTCATTATGGTGATAAGAGCTTGCCTCAGTTCTTTCCTTGCCATGGGCACTGCCATGGGATGATGGGGATGTGTTCCCATCATTCTCTTTCCTCGACAATTTCAACGATGTCTCGAAAGAATCTGACACCTTCAAGCATTCTCCTTTGATGTATCCCAAGCCTGCAAATTGAGGTCTCTGCACAACCTCCAATGGTTGAGTTATGCCTTGGTTATTAACACCAAGTTCTTCTTCCTCCTCGTGCCTCATCCTTGTAAAGAGCCTCATGTTTTTCCTTGTAATTGGTATCTCCACATCTCCAACAGAAATCATACTATGTGAAGATGAAACCGAAAGGAAATCAACATCTTTTACCTCCTCTGTCGATTTGGAAAGAACTGATGAGGGATTCTCATCATCTGTTGTTGGTGGTTCGCTAACTGTCTCGGCAGATTCCCCAACTTCCTTTCTGACATACCCAAGTCCTGCCTGATGAGGTAATTCTTCTACTTTGATGGGGTTAACAATGCCTTGGCCTTTAATGCCCAATCCTTTTCCTTCATAACCCATTTTCTTCAATAATTTGGAGCCAATTCTTGTGGTATGATTTTCAAAAACAGCGAAATCATCATCAGGACACATACATGAATTTAGAGAATTACTTTTTACCTCACATGGGTTATGTTGCAGCTTTTCCAAGGCCTCGTCCTTAGATTGCAGCTATCGTAGCAAACTTTGTTTTTCCTCTTTCTCTTCTTGTAGAAGCATCTTCAATTCAGCATTATCTGTTTGAAGACTTTGGTTGTTGTGCTTCAGTTCTTCCAGGGCCTCTTCCGTGGCTTGCAACTGAAGTTTCAATCGCTCCTTTTCCTATGTCTCTTTTTGTAGAGTTTCATACATTATTTCCACCCTTTTGGAAATTTTGGGCATAGTTTCGTACATTGCTTTTTCATCCTTTGTCGCTGCACGTTCCATTGTTCAGGCTTGCAATTCACATTCACGCAAAGACCGCTCTAATACCACTTGATCCGAGTCGACTCAGCTCCCAGATTTAACCAAGATATTTTACTTTCGTGATGTGATTAGAATTGCATTTAAAATAGCATAATTGAACATATATGCATGTTGTAAAGAAGCAGGAACATGACAATCATCAGCAACATAAAATAACAAGACGTTGATAACGGAGTTCGTCCAGGAGGGACTACGTCTCTGGGCCCCGGTATCAAGATGGTATAGGTTGTTTCATTAAGTGTTATCAATAGTGATGATGTACATAGGTGGTGGCGTCGCTATCATACAAGGAAATTTCATTCAAAAAAACTCCTACCATTATGACCTAAACTCATGCATGATGATAATAAGCATCCTGCCAACATGGCATAAAAGGGATCTCAATGTAAACATACATGGAAACACATGAGTATCCCATCAACATAACAACAAAGGGATATCAAACAAAACATGACAAATCGTGACAACAAGTACATCCCACAGCTGATTATGTGTCACATCAAGCAGGAATCATGAATCAAGTAAGAAAACAAGATCGTGCATCAAACATCAAACAGGGATCTATGCATCACAATGCATCTCATAGAAAAAATAAGTACATGAACACACTGCATATACCTCACATCTTGGGGCCATCTAAAGAAAAGGATGTCAAACTTCTGAAATTGGTCGTACCATCAATATTGCGGCGTAGAATCACATGGAAATGGTTGTTCACACATGAATGTTGACACCTGCACTCCACTTTGAAAAGTGGCCAAAAAATGAAATGATCAAATGGAAAATTTGAATGCACCATCATATTTGTGGCATCGAATAGGGTGAACTCGACTGTCAAATTTTTGAATTCTGAGAAAATGGAAATCTGGGGTTAAGGAATCTTTTAGATTCCCCCTAGATTCCTCAAAGATTCCCTCCTCTGGGTCATTTGAAGATCTGTTGCCTAGATCAAAGTTCTGACTGCACCATCAAGTTCGTGTCGCTGAGAGGTGTAGGATCAACATAAATTTTGTCTAATTCAGACAATGGAAAAATCTCGCCCTCCTGAGAATTTTGCCCAATCATGGTTCCACTTGTGTTATTCCCAGGTTCATGGTTCCACCCTGCAATAAAAATTAATTAAAAAAATTAGTGCCTCGATTTCCGTGCATGGTCTTGGCTCCTCCATGCTCTTGGGCACACTGAAAAATGGGTTAATATAAAATGTGTTGGGCGGATTGTTCAACAAAACTGTTGTAGGTGGATTGGTTTAAAATTCTGAATTTGGTGGAGGAGGTCGGGTGGTCAAACCCCGACTCCTCCCTTTTTTTAACACGAACTGTTTTTAAAAACCCACATTTAACAATTAGTTAACTCACATTTAATTGTTGATGGGGTTGGGTCAGTCGATTGTGTGGGAGCCATCATATATGGTACAAGGGGTGTTGTTTTAATTGACACATGGTGGCGGAGTATTGGTTGGTATATGCCACCATATGGGGTCGCTGCGTGGGAGGGGTCGGCCCTCCCGCTGGCTGTGGTTTCAACTCCCACCGGCCTCTCTTTTAATACGACATATGTTTGTTAAGTGGGTTGGGGTGTGGGTCGGGTCCACCGAAGGTGGCCCCCCCACCCCTTTGTAACAGTGTTTAAAGTGTGTGGTGGTTGAAGGAGGTCTGGTGGGGGTCACGGCCCGTCAGCCCATAAAAATTTTAATTTTATTGCAATATAGTTTGGGGTGGCGGGGGTGGTGGCCCGCCACCTCATTTATATATATTTTTTATTTTTATTACAATAAACACATTTTTCGAATTTTTCTAATATAGGGTATGTTAGCGCTTGAAATTTCACCCCAGGCTGAGAAAGGTAAACCCCAAGGCTACATCAAACCATTTAGCCTCGTAGCTAGCCCTACGGGGCAGGAGAAGGCTCTCTCCGGTCAATCTCGGCAGATCTTCAATGGGATGAGATGACCAACAAGGTAACACTGATATTAGGCTAGTAAACTGATTAAAAAGGTTGATTTGGGGTTTTTTGGGTTTTTGGTGGCAAATTGAGGAATTGCAATTTTGGGCGCGGGGATTGGACACAGTTTCTGCAGGGGGTTCTTTGGGGCGAGGTAGGAGACAACGTTGATGCCTTTAACTGAGGTGAATGGTCAGGAATGAAAGATGAGGAGCTAAAGAGAGCAAACAATCACTTTGAATTCTCTTTAGACATAAGAAAACATTGAAATTAAACAAATTTAAAAGCAGAGCATGGCAAGCATGAATTCTTACTTTAACACTTCATTTGTTTAATATGCAGAAGGAAAGAAAGGAGATGATCACATAAAAACACTTACAAGAACATTGAGAAACACACCATCAACACATGAGTCCACAAGAATCCTAAAGAGGACTGCAAAACCCTGGTCTTCCTTAGCCAAAAATTGCAGAGATATAGTGAAATAATACAATGATAGGTTCTCCCTCAAGAGTCCAACCATGAAAATGAGCAATAAAGTACATAATATAGATGATCTAACCTCTTTTCCTGCCTCCATGGGTCGAGCTCACTATCCTAGGAGCTGTTTCAACAACTTCTAAACTAGATACTAGAAAATAGGCAGTCAAAACAACTTGCCTCTATAAACTTGGAAACCAGTTACCCATTACATGAATGAATCTTCTAGAAGAGTTACAAAAGGGTAAAAGTGTCTTAGAGTTACAAAAATTACATCAAAGATAATCATCTTAAACCCCAGAAAGTCAAACCAAGTCAAACTGTGCTTTTCCGAGCTGTACAGTGAAATCTGGCAAAGTTTGCCTGACGGGTCGCGCCCCTTTGCCTGCGCCCCTTTGGAGCTCTGTTTGATTTACTTGCAGGTGTCAGAATTGGGCGCAGGATAGCTCGTTGGAAAGGTCTATGAGTCTAATTTCCAAATCAACTATAATTTTTGAATTTGGAGGTCATTTGCCCTATCAAAACTTAATTCTCCCAAGACTGGTTTCTGTAACTCAAAAAAGGGGCAGAAAGTCAAATTTTGCATGTATTTTGACCTTCTGGAGGCCCAAAACTCCATAAAAACTCAAGTCCATCCATAGGCATATGTAATTTTGCATGAAAAATCTAGAAATGCTGAGTTTTTGCAAAAAGGAGTTGCCATGACAAAGGGTCTCACCGGGGGTGAGACCCGTTGAGGAGCCAAAACCTGTAAATTTCCAAAAATTGCCAAAATTACCCAAAATTTTCAAAAAATTTTGGGATTTGAGCTGTGGCTAGGCTAATGAGTGCCATGATCCTTGAGTGAAGCCTCAGCCAAGATACGGAGGGGATTTGGCTTCTTTCTCCGTTTTTGAGCCTCGGTCAACCTCCTTTGAAACACTTTCATTTTGGCTTTGCATACATGCATCCTTGCCCAATAATGATTTTTCATATTCCTCAAAAACTTTTTCTCTTGGTTGGCCTTAGCCAACAGCCTCCCTAAGTGTGCATTCACCTGGATGAGCATAGACTCTCGGTCAGCAGGCAATGGATCACCGGGTCTTCTTCGGTTCAAGACTCGGTCACTACGAATCCTCCATAACTCATCAAGTGCTTTCTCCTCCTCCAACTGTTTGTTGCGCTGCTCCAGGTAGGTAATGGTCCATTTGGCGCCCTCAAATCTCCTCTGCAAAGCATCATTTTCAGCTCTGAGATGCTGAATGATCTCCTTTGCCTCCTGGCTAGGAGAACTAGTCTCAAGATCAACAAACTCAACATCGGGAACTCCTGATGGACCCTCATCAATCATGGGCTCTTTTCCCCTCTCTGGTACCTGTGCTGGTGAAGAAAGCGAGGCCCCTTCCACCTAATGTGGAGATAACACTCGTTGAGCTGAAGATGAAGGCGAGACCCCTTCCACCTGTTGTGGAGATAGTACTCGCCTGGCTGCTGCAAATAAGGCCCTCTGGCCTCTCTGAAAAGTGAGCTGAGGTGAAGAACTAACATGTCGAGTGACCAGAATATCAGGCTGCTGAGATGGTCCTCCCTCCTCCTGAATGACCTCTGGATGTGGCTGGGGTGGTACTGTGAAAAACTCACGGGAAATGAACTCCTCCCATGAGATGCCCTGCTGAGTCAACTGATGCAAGACTATGAGCTGAATCAAACCATAATGACATAGGCTCCTGTACTGCTGGGTCGGGGTCTTCCTCTGTAACATGGGCACCATCCTCTGAATGTTCTGAAAGAAGAAGACCGGGATGTTCATCATCCTCACTCGGGTGAAATGCATCAAGAGGCAAATGTGATATGAGTACACCTGTGAAAATCTGCCCTCACAGGTAAAATAGTGCATAATAAGCCTCATGATGGGAGCATACTCGCTCCGAAGAAATCTGAATGGAAAAACACCCGCCAAATGTCTCATGAATGGTGGCCGGACATAGGGCTCAAAGTGAACAGTATCTAGCAACTTGCGCTTAGGCCACACCTCACCAACATTCGGGATCCCTGTAGCATGTGAGATCACCTTGGGTGTCAATGTAAAATCTACCCCTGCTAGATTGACATGTCCATCATGCAAATGTAAAACAAAGAGGCGGGCCAACTCTCTGTGATGTTGAATTCGAGAGATCCTCTCACAAAACTGATAACAAGACATGTACTGAAAACAAGTAACTGCCATAGGACAGGCCTGTAATTCTGCCAAAGAGATGGGCTCCTCTCGCTTATGATGTCCACCCTTACCCCCTTTATGAGACCTCCTCTGTACCTCAACCTCTGTAGATGATGAATGGTCATCACTTTGCTCATAAGTTTCGATTCCTGACATGGTTTAGGAGCAAAGTGGACAAGCTGAACTGTTGTCTCTGCCTGCAAAAGGTGCTGAACCCTATGCTATTTCAAGGGGGAAAAGACATAAGGGAAATATTAGGGGAGGGATCTTTTAACAAGGAATGGGAATATATAAATATAACAGGGAATTTTTAAGGGAAATGTTGCAAATCATTATGCATATAGGAATACATATTTATAATTGGGAAATCATTTGCAAAGATCATTGCATATGGGAAAAAACATGTATGAAAGTGAACATGGGAATATGCATACATGTATTAATAGGGGAAATAGGGAAACCATGCACAAAACATGTTGACATATTTACCAACACTTTTTGTTATTTACATATGTATATGGTGGAGAGGAACTAGGGTTTTGAATTTTGTTTTTTGGATGCTTTGGGAGAGGGGTAGGGTTTTCATTTTTAGTGATTAGGGATGGGGAAAGATTTGCATTTCATTTGTAAAATAATATGGGAAAAGAGATGAACATATAAGTGTGAGTGAAAGGGAAAGGAGGGAAACAAACCAAAGGGAAAAATAGCTTGAAACAACACAAACCCTAGCACAGTTTGCTCATTAACATTGCAGCCATATAATGTCTTTTCACTTGCATGATTTGAGGTTAAAATACAAGCATGAGGGCTTACATTCATCACCAACCACAAAAATGATGTGTAAAGAGCCTACCTCGAACAAATTTGATGACTTGGAGGAAGATTGGGAAATTCATTTGAAGTTTGCAGCAAGACAGTCCAACGGGTCGCGCAACACGCCCAACGGGTCGCGCCCCTCTGACGGGTCTCGCCCGTTGTTTTTCTAAACTGTGGGAGACCCTCTGACGGGTCGCGCGCACCTGGCTCGACGGGTCGCGCCCCTCTCTGCTGCCCGAAATCGCTCTGCCTTTGCTCCTTTCTCTCAATCACTCTCTCAAACCTCTCTTGCAAGTGTTAGGATGCACAATGAGAGTGAAAGGAGGGAATTTGGGCTTTTATAAGTTTCATTTGAAAAAATTTCATTCATAAACCCACTTTCTAAAGTTTATCTTTGACACTTTTATAACACTGATTTTTT
Source organism: Pinus tabuliformis (assembly GCA_031772625.1). NCBI lineage: Eukaryota > Viridiplantae > Streptophyta > Pinopsida > Pinales > Pinaceae > Pinus > Pinus tabuliformis. The sequence goes on from CM062816.1 coordinate 421,913,841, forward strand.
TTTTGGTTTCCTTTATCCTGAATTTGACTCATTGAGTGCTTTGACTCGATTCTTTTTGCAGGTAGATCATCTGAGGGATCTTGGCAAGGGGACCAGGGTTGCATTTTGTCCGCTGAAGACTTTTGAAATTTCATCACTTCTTTTCAAAAACTGAGAAAATGACCTTGGCTTTAAAAAACAGAGTTTTTAAATCCAAGGTAAAAGTTCACTGTACAAGATAAAAATCTCGAAGAAACATGTTTACAATCCTCCCTTTGGCTGGCTGAGTACTCATGGATTCTCAAAGACATGACCTTATAGAGATAAATGACCAAAACCCTAGACCTAAGACTTTGACCTCAAGACAAATCAAGATAAGCTTGAAAAATTAATGACTGATATGACCTAATCTAGCAAAGCCAAGAGGGGTATAAATAGACCAGCTCCTTCATCAGGGTTATGGCATGCCTAACGGGATGCAAAATTTGACACTGATGAGACACCTACTAATGCAAATGCAAAGAGTTTTGATCGCTGATGAAGGGCTTTCAAGACCGACACTAACAGGGTATATTAGACAAATTAATGATCCAACGAATTCTCTCGCTTTCAGGAGCTAGGTTTCATTCCCTGGGGTCAGTCAAATTGTAGGGCACTAAAACCTGGCCCACAGTCCAACTTTGACCAAAACTTTGATTCGCTCGTTATCCCTCATACAAGATCGGATTGACGAACCGTTGGCACCGTTGCGATCGAGATGACAAGATATATGCTCTGGTCTTGGTTCGAAAGCATTCTGATCACTTTGATTTTTGAGCTTCCATAAGCCCTCTTTGTCCTGTGTGTCTCTCGAGCCACCTGGATCACCTCATCACAAGGTTACACTTTTCAACTACCTCGATAACATGATGTAAACATGTCTTTTGCTAACCATATTGCTTAGGAGTTTGACATGGAGCCTAGGCTTCATGCTCTTTGGAATCACCCACCATTGAGATTCATCCCATCCATTTGATGAACCTTCTTCTCCATGCTAGTTTGAGGGTTGATGTGACATGTGAGTTTTATTCTTCCAAAGGATCTCGCTATATTGATTTGTTGGGCTCAATCAATTCCCATCCTCTTCTACACAATGTAATTATTTGATGTAATAATAGGGTGTTGGACTTATGTTCCTCTCTATCCATTTGATCTACCTCCACCATCCAATGGCTCATATCATCCAATTTTCTTTGTGGTTTTTTATGGGAGACTCACAAAGGTTGGAAAGTAAGCCACTTAACAATTTAGGATGGGTAAAGTGTTGAAGCTTGTGGTAGCTTCGGAAGGTCTTCTACATAGACTTGGTGTATTATCATGTGGAAGATGATTTATTACCTCTGTAGGTGCTTACATGGTGGATTAAGTGATTTATGTCTTCTTTCTTAAGTCTAACTTAAGAAAAGTACAGTAATTAAATTCAATTAATTATTTTGGACTATTAAGACATTTTCTAAGGATAAATAGCTTAATTATTTAAGTGATTAGAAATATTCTCAACCATTTATCTCTAATATATTCTAGAAGGCATATTAGGATTAAGTATTTGGACTTAATGAAGATTATAAAGGAAGCACAATGAAGAGGTGAAGATACACAAGAGCTCAAGAGAGTGAGTCACAACAAGAGAGAGTGACTTTCTCTAGTGCGAGTGGCTCAATAAACTGGAGCGAAGAGGAGGAGAAGTATGGAAGAATTGAGGGTGAATCCAGGAGGCCAAGTTGTTGGAGAGAGATCGATTTTATTAGAGTAGCCAATTTGCAAGAGGTTGAGTTTATTAAGGCACAATAGCAGTTTTTTGGAGGGCACAGAGTTGATTTTCCAGTGTATTGATTTGGCCGAATTTCTCTAGATTGATTTCCTTCAGAGGTCAATTTCCAGGTGGTTTAATTCCTTGGGCCAAATTCATCCTATGGGGGGCCAAGTTATAGTTTCCAATTATTGTATTTTCCCTTGTATCTCTATGAGTCGAAAACCCAGATTTTCCAAATTAATAGATTATGGAGAATTGTTGTGGGTGAATTATTTTTGCAATGTGTCATTATTCTCTCTGATTTTAAATGTGTTGCATAAATATATTTCTAGAGGTTAAAAATACTAGTGATTTTATTTTCAGTAATTCAGAATTTATCTTTCTAAATAAATAAATTGTCGAGAATAAATAATTGCCATGAAAAAATAAATTTGGTTGATATTTGGATATGTAACATTAAGTGATCCCTCCCACCGCCCCTTTTAACCAATCACCCAACAACTAATCCCATGATTGATAAATGAGAGATTAATGCGATATGACTAGGGGTTGTTGGGGTTTACAAGTGTGGAAATTTGGAGGAGAGGGGAGAAAAAGAAATAAAGAAGAAGAAAGGTGATAATCCTCTCATTCATGATGCATGTCATAACAATATAAGGACATATAAGAAGTGGAGAAGGGAAGAGGGAGAAAAGAAGAGATCATAGAAAAAGGACAAAAGCTAGAAGAGTCTAAATCTCTATAGAAGAGAAGGAGATGATTCCAACTCAAAAAGGTTGGGTACAAACATGGTGAAGGTGACGAAGCAAAGGAGGAGAAAATGAAGGGTTATAGTGGTAGAATTTGGGTAGAATCCTTGAGGAAGAATAAGAAGGGGAACTACAACTAAGAGAGAAAAACAACAAATTCTCACGGATAAATTGGTTCCTATAGCACATTAGGTAGAATTTGTTTGTCAAAAGAGAAGGAAGAAAGGAATCTCTAATATGTTTGACAGGTAAAACAATGAAAGTAGATGGTGTGTGGCCTTAAGAAGTGAAAGGAGAGACAAAGAGTTTTAATATTGAAAGGAATAAATCTCAACTTATGTGTAGAAGAAGGCAAATTGCTCCCATTGAGTTTCATAGGGAAAACCTATTGTAATTGTAATGCCCCTGAAGGAACTATTATATGACTTGTTTATTTTAAATTTTGATTAAGGAAAAAATCAATGATATGTGATGATAACTCTGATAGAAATATTTTGTTTCGGTAAAAATGAATTATGGAAATTAAATTAAGTTATTGATCCTCTTTGAAAAAAAAAGTAAAAGGTTAACACAAGAGGTTAGCCTAACTGTCAGGGAAAACAGTTGGAGTTGGTTGTGCCTTGTGAGGCACAAATGAAAAAAAAAAAAAATCCTCCTTTTGTTAAAGTGCTTCTGGGAGAGGAAGAGAAGACAAGACAGATCGACAAACCAAAGTGTATGTATGACTAGAGATAAATGCCATACTGTGGAACCTGTAAGAAGTTCATGATCTGTGGGAGATAAACACAAATATGGACCAAGAAAACTAGTGAGAGAGAAATACTAGTAGAACCTAGTGAATCTGGAAGGACGCTACCATGGGTTTAGGAGGTGATAAAGAACAAATTTTGACTCCTACTATGATGTTGTTTTTCCTTTTATTTGGGGATTTGCTCAGAGGGAACCAATGAAGAATTGATTCAAAGTTGGGTGAGTTGTGGTAGCCTCTTAACTTTTCTCTCAAAAAGGATTTTGATTTGAACATATTAATAATTTAAGAGTCATGGTAACTGAATAATAATGATAATAATAATAATAATAATAATAATAATAAAGGAAATGTTTACTATATATTGAATGTGTACTTACAAGAAGAGTTGCATAAATGTATGAAATGTTACAGGAATGCAGGGTTGAATAGAATGATTTCTTTTGAGAAAGAACTTGTTAACTAACCTTAGCATGTCACAAGGCAGGTAGAGTTGAGAAAATAAGGATAAATATTTTACGTAAGACTGAGAGTTTTTAGACTAATAGTCGGGTTGAAATACAGGCAATGCTCAGTACCCAATTTATTATCATTGTTTTGGCACCAATTTGAAAATAAGTTTCTGGTTTTGCAAAAAGATTAAATATACGCATTGGTTGTATTGTAACATATGATTAAATAAAGTTACTCAAGATAGAAGAAATGTTGTGGAAAATATCTAACGTACAACACTCCTTCAGTCCTGTGTAAATAATAATAGGTCTCATAGAAGAGGCAAGGGTCTCCATAACAGAGACCTCTGGGTTATCTCTAGAGTATTTATAAGTTTGAGAAATACCTCTACATTTATATATCTATATATATATGTATATATATATATATATATATATATATATATATGTATATATATATATATATATATGTATATATATATATATATATATGTATATATATATATATATATATGTATATATATATATATGTATATATATATATAAATAAAAACTAGTAGACAAGATATTGCAAACCTTTTACATAGTTACATCATAGTAAAAGAACAAAACCCCTGATTGTATGTACGGTTTATAACCTGTATGTTATAGGTAATTGTTGTGTAAGAGAAAACAGTGTAATATTACAATAGTATTTTTAGAACCTCTCTTTATGAGCAGTAATTGAAATGCATACATATAAGAAAGGGTTTGTCAAAAAAATAGGAGAAAGATTTAAATTAAATTACTATCGTGTTATTGATGAAAGACTAACCCTATAATAAATGTGCGTAGATAACAAAAATTATTGACTACAAAAAGTAAGGTAATTGACACTTCATTTTAAAAAGTAAAACATTATAGTACTCATCAAAAGACTATTCTATAAGAACAAACAAGTTCCAACAATAGGAAAAGCAACTGGAAAACTATTCAATGTGGAAGTTCCATCTTAGAAATAAATTGCTTCAGGTTGTCAAACAATATGACTACGACTAAGTCCGTCTAAACAATTCCTTCTGAGATAAAGTATATACATATATATAATTGTTAAATTTTGTAGAAATTCCATGCTAGATAAACCCGCTTGTGGATGGACTTAGGGTTTCATTTTTAAGTACAGGAAACAACTTTACAACTCGGCCTATTAACCTCGAATTAGAACTCTAAACAAATTTATAAGTGCATAAAGAACCTATTTCATGTTGATATGAAGTGGAAAACCCTCACCACCATGGTGTGACCACTCAAAGGAATCAATAGTTACCATAGAACCAACATGCAACCAAAAGAAAAGAAGTTAGAACAATGGAAACATTTTCTTGCTAAGAAACCAAGTGAAAAAAAAAAACAACAACAATAACAACAACAACAACAATATTTTTTAGGGTCGATCATTTATACTTGTAGAAGAAACCAGGTAGGGTAAGACTTTAGTCCACACTTGGAAAAGATCAACCCAAAAGAAAGTAAGGTCGTGGGTCATTGAACAACTTGAGAAACAATTCAACTAAGAGCTGAGAGTAATTAAAGGTGTTCCTCTCTAGAATTTAAGTAATAAAAAAAACCAGTTTCCTCAAATACAAATGAACAATTTGAACCCTTTTACCTTAGCTTTCTAGCCCATGAATTTGGTGGAAAAGTACCGCATAGCCATAGTCTTAGAGAGCCAAGAATAATGTTATCCATTAAACCCTCTCACGAAAGGAAAATTGCCACTACCATTACATGAATGGTAAAAAGAAAGTCGAAATTCCATCAAAAATTAAAAATAAGAGGCACAACATGTATTCAAAAAGAATCGTTTAGACTTGTGAACAGTAAGTCACAGAGGTTACTGTGGATAGAGGCTACCAAGTGGAATCAGAATACAATGGGAATCCTGGCATAGCCTTGAATCTGAGCACTGGTGAATTACAGTAAAATCGATGGCATTGCCAAAGAAAAGCCATGAGGAAAATTCTGAAGGCAAAACCCTCATAAAGTAGGTTCTTCGAGAAGGTACCGAGGCAATGAGACCTGAGAATGGGTTAGGGATACGGAGTTTACCCTAACCACCTTTAATCTAATCTTTCTCATTTGATCCCCAATACTGATCACAACCATTCAATATGACAACAGACCCCAAAGGCCACGGTGGAATCCATCTGGTGCCACATATATAAATTGAATGTAGTTGCAACACGAAACAATGTAGATGTGGTGAGAACACTCGTAGGTTAGAACTAGAACACAATGTATCAAAGTAATCACAATATTCATGTAAGGTGTGAGTTAAGTTGAATCAATATAAATTTTAATAAGCAATGTGTACATTAATGTGAATAATGATAGATCATACATATATGATTTCCAAGTAGGCTAGGGACGTTATAAGCACAATGATAGTCTATGGAACAATATAATGCATTATAATGCATGGATAAACATTTGCCATCATTGTGAGGAAGTGGTGAAATATAATGTGTAGAAGTAAGAATATTTATACATGTAAACCAAATACTTTAGTGGCTATAATGAGCTTCAACAATGAGTTATTCTGTTTTCAATGAAACAAAAATATAACATCTAATTCCTTATAAAGAGTTAAAGTGAACATAGTGGCAACATATACTAACACATAATGCAACTCATTTGAAGGAAGGGTTCACACTACCAAGAAATGTGGTTATTAAGGGTTAATTTACCGATTTGCAACTATATGTACCATATATCAAGGAGGAAAACGCAAAGGTGCAATGAGTTATAAATTGCCTTCCACTTTCCTTCAAGGAAAGGATTGAATACGACAGTTTGAAGGCTATGGATGAAGCGATTAGGAAGGCCCAGATTTGCTATCAACAGTCCAAATAGAGGAGTGAAAGTCAAAAGTCTTGGACGAGTAAGAAGACAGATAGAATGCACCAGAGTGTGAGAAGTGGAAAATTTGGACTCCCTAAACAGTCTAGTAGAAGTAACTAGAAAGGAAGCTAGAACTGAAATGGTAATCAGTCAACGAGGATACCAAATTCGTCTCAAACAATAAACAAGCAAACATAAAATATTGAAGGAGTAAATGACAAAGATAGAGAACCATTGAGGTGTTGGGGTTGTGGAGAACCCCATTTACTAAGAAATTGCCCATATGCTAACAAAATAGCACAAAATGGGCAACACTTAAATGAAACTTCTACAGTTAAATACGTGACCAGAAGAACACCTCACATTATTGCAACATTGGAAGGACAACATGTAGAACATCAGTCCACAATGGTGCAACTTGAAGGTATTATCTCTAACCAAACAATTTATGTATTAATAGATCCTAGTGCTAGTTTAAGATATATTAGCCCTAAGGTAGTAGAGAAATGCAAGTTTGACACTAAAAAATACAGAAACTCGTGGTTAGCACAGTTAGCCACATGAACAAAAAGGAAAGTCATCCATTGGTTGAAAACACATCTACTAACTTTAAATGGAGTTTCAAGTACTGTAAATTTTAATATATTACCCTTGGGCTCCTATGATATACTAATAGGGACAGACTGGTTGGAGGGACACCAGTAAATTTGTTGACTGTTTAAATGAAATTGTTACATGCATGATAGAAAGTGGAGAATTGTAGATTATTAAGGGAATACCCAAACCTGTTTCTGTGCGACAGGTAACAACCTTGCAGTTAAAACAAGCTACAAGGAAGGAATGCCAACTCTTTGTTGTTCAAGTAGAGGATCAAACAACAAGTAAAGCAGGTAAATTTATGGATGAACTAGAAGTCATCCGAGAATACCCAAACATGTTTCTAGATGATATTCTAAGGCCGCCACCTATTGTAGCATTTTCTTGACCACATGAAAGATACAAAAAAAAATATAATTTTTTAATTGATCTCCTGGCTAAAATTTAAAGCATATGCACATTTTTTGGGGAAAATGGTTTTAATACGAGTTATTGTGTTATTTTTAACAATAGTTTTAATTTTTAAATAAATTTAATATTATAAAATATAATTTTATATATTTTTACTAAACATCAAATTTTATGCATTAAAATTGTCGGGCATGTTACCCAATTTCCAAGTCGTCAATCAACACAAGAACAGAGCTCGTCACCAAAGTCCACTAATCAACCCAATGCATCAAGCGGTCAACTAAGTCACAAGCTCGATATATTAAGCGCCAAGCGCAAGGGAGGACTCCACCAAGGGTATATGCACTATGTGTCTATACTAATTGCAAGTGCTTATGTTTATAAACAAAGTTATATGCACTTGCCAAATTAATGTGGGATATACACCACAAATATAGCAATAACAGTCAAGGCGCCACACGAGCCTCTCTTTGCATTATGTAATTCTAAGGGTTTAAATTCAAGTTGACACAACATCCATATGAAAAACATCCATGTGTCCAAGTTTCTATGAAATAAAATCTTCGATGCCATATGTAAAGGAGAAATGCCATTTGTTGAAGAGAAGCACTAAATGCTTAGGTAATACCACGAGTGTGGTGTCATGCCAGTTGGTTCCATGACAAAGTCTTTTCCTCATTTTAAACATCCAAGCATTAAACTTTTGGAAGATCATGATTCTAAAAAACAAAAATATTTGAAATTCTACAAGCATTACCTAACATAGCACAAGAGAGTTGGTATTGGTAGCAGTGTGAAAATGAATACTTTACATATTTTGGTCATATTTACTAAGAAGTAATTTCAACTGCTCCATGTATAATGAGCTTTAAATATTAGCACTGGAAGATGCAACAACAAAGTATAATTACAGCATGGAGTGCATTTTTAGGTTCTACAACTATGGATTGGAGAAGAAATTTAAAGAAAATTTGTGTGAGGATGTTTAATAATTCGCCATTCAATTCTACAAGAAGGGGATTAATACAACAACCTTAAACTCCTCTCATTTTTCATTGGTGGAGCTAATGCTTCGAGATCGAAAACCATAGTTCAATTGTGCAAATCCTAGACTATTTGGCATTTAATAGAGAGGAGGCCTCCACAATTTGTGGTTTTGTGAAACCACTTTGGGCATGTGGCAACTCTGTGGGAATTGTGGGCCCCCCAATCAAGAAATTGCTTACTAGCAGTGACCCCCTCCGCATTCTACTTTTGAAAAACCACAATAGAGTAACAATGTAGATTATAAAGATGGAAACTAGGTTGCTAAGAGGCCATTGCGTCGCTACAAGCCTTGAAAATATAGAAAATATTCATACCATCAATTTAGAAACAAGAATAAGAATAAAGACATCCCCAGGAAGAGGTTGGTTTGTGAGAAATATATTTGTCAATGGAATGACCAGAGTAAATATGAAATGGGAAGTCATCATGATAGGTTCTTATGGTTCACACCCTAATAAAAATTTTAATCCAAATGCTCACGTGGAAGAGGATCAAATATCGGGCATATGACTGGAGAAACTTAGATGGTTTATGTTTCAACTCGTGTTTCTCCTTTCACCTATGGTTTTGATTTTTTGCATCTAGTTTTATATGTGGCCAGTACAAAATTGAAGTTGGAATTCAAATAGTACATAACACGATATTATTTAGAGATTTATTTTTCGATTCCTTCTCTGCCCTCATTTTTGTAATTGCGGGTGAATTTCAACTCTCCCTCGGCATTTCACACGAGGTACAGTGGATACAAGGGTGTGATTGCAACTTCAATCTACAAAACGCTTTTAAATGTGGTTGACTTGGATATTTGTTGTTTACTAGAGCGATGATGGAGCTATTCATATGTTTAAGGATCAATCTCTTCATAATCGCATTATTCATTCTAGTGAATATTATTATAATTAATGATAAATCAGTTGCTTCATGGATTCCTCATTTTTGCCCAATTTATTCAGTTTCATTTAGGGATCTGTTAGCTCTTTGTAATTCCTCCAAGCTGAGGATAGGAATCCAAAAGGTAACCATAAACCACTTGGAATCTTGGAATCTATCCCTTCCATATTCAGAGAGGGCTCTCTCTATCTAAAACTTCAATCACTTAGATTTTAGGCTAGGTATGGTGCTCAGAGGGATATAGATTTTAAAGGTTTGCTGGTAGGGGAGAAGATAGATCCATTGGGAAATACGGTCATATAATTTGATTCCTTTCCAGTGATAACATGAATAGAAAGAGGGATATTCTACAGGGGATGATTCGTAAATTGTCGTGGATATTCCACTAGACAGTTTGTCACAACAAATCTGATAATAATATATTAAAATACCATATTTTTACACTATTAATTCTATATCTGTAGATTTTAATGTAATTAGTACATTCATGTAAATGGAAATTATGCAGAAAAGTAGAGAACAAAAAAAGAATCACACAGACACACAAGACAAAAGATATACTCTCTGGGAAACCCTTTCAGGAGAAAACCCAGCTAGAAGGTGAGGTCACTTCGCTCTCTTTCTCTGTCTAGAAATATGACTGCAGGTAAAAAGAAGTAATGTTTGTGGCTCGTGGGTTGCTACAGTGCACAGATCCTCTCTGTGTTCTCTACCTCCTATCTCTCCTAACTAGCTTTTCTCAGCTATGGAACAAAATGCTCTCAAAAGAATGGGATGCATCTTCCTCCTAGTGGCCTAGTTATAACACAACCCGATAACCTACTAGTGGCTAAGTTTGACTACATCAACTCTTAACTAGAGAGAAAAAAAGAGACTCTTCTAGAGTCTTTTACATCAAAAACACATGGCTAGCACCTTTTCCATGAATAATGGTGGCTGGCGCGCCATCCTCTCGAACTATAGGTGTGAAAACAGGAAGTCCAACTTCTGGGGGGCATAAATTTTGCTTACAGACACTAATTGACATGCTTCTTGCACCATTGGAAAGGTCTTTGTGTGAAGAATAACATGAAAAGGTGGTGTGCCAAAGCGAAAAAGTTTTACCCCCAAAAAATGTCATTTTATGCCTCAAAATTATCCCTAAAGGTTTTAGACCTCGTTTCGCCAAACTGGGTCCTGCTGGTAAAAATGGTCCCGTGAGCAGATTCCTCCACTTTTTCCACTCCAAATGCATCGATATGGATGAAAAATAATATAATGATCCAATTCAGATCACACCTCCCAAATTTGGGAAGCTTTTGGTCCCCAAAAGCTTTTACTGAATGAGGTAAGGAAATTTTTCCTCCACCTTCTCTTTGGTATATCATTTAGCATTGCCTCGAAGTTGACCCTTCAACCCAATCTTCCAAAGGCCATGATGCCCCTGTCTTGTAGTTTTGGACCTCTTGTGCAAAATTGTATCTTCTGTGAACTCTTCTTGAGCGTTTGGTGCCAAATCCTCCACAAAAGGTAGGATTGATTCCTCTTCCTGATTTAGCATGGAAGGTTCATAAAGTTTCAAATTCTCTACATTCACAATTGAGTAAATGCACATATATGGTGGTAAACTGAGTCGGTAGGAATTATCACCCACTTTTTCTAGTATCTCAAAGGGACCATACCTTATAGCATTGATTTTCTTACCAAGCCCCTGGAGCCTCTCCTTGTTCAACTACATCCATACTTTGTCTCCCGCCTTGAATGATTTCTTTGTTTTGTGTTGATCATGCATGGCCTTATACTTCTCTTGTGACTTATGCAGTGTTTCATGTACTTGTAGATGGATCTGCCTGATCTTCTTTATAAATTTTTCAGCCCTCAAAGAATCTCCCATAAGATATTCCCTCACTCCTCCTTGCTGCCCATATGCAATATCCAAATTTGAAGGTGGAAAATATCCAAAACAAGTCCCAAATGGGGACTTTCTTGTAGAAGCGTGGATTGCTATGCTATAAGAATGTTGTATATATACCATATTCTCATCCCAGGTCTTCGAATGCTTATGGTTGTATCCCCTCAGAAGTTGCACCAAAGTCATGTTGACTACTTTTTTCTGTCCATCTATTTGTGGATGGGATGTTGTAGATATCTTCAACTTTGTGTCCATCTTCTCCCACAATGTATTCTAGAATGCACTGAGAAATCTTGTGTTCTTGTCTGAGATGATGCTCCTTGGTATCCCAAAGTGAACCCAGACCTGTCCAAAGAACAATTTTGTTGCTTCTTGTCCATTGACGGTATTTTTACAGGGCATCAGAACACACATCTTGCTGAAGTTGTCAACGACCATGAACAAGTAGTCATGTCCCTTCCTGGTTGTCGGTAAACCTCCCACAAATTCCATGGAAATGCTTTCCCAAGGACGAGTAGTTATAGGTAAGGGATGATACAGACCATGTTTCCTGTTACTAGTCTTGATGGTACAACAAAGCATGCATCCTCTTATGAACCTAGCTACCTACTCTTGCATCTTGGTCCAATACACATACCTCTACAAGCTAGTCATGGTCTTCCCTACACCAAAGTTCTTTGCAACCTTAGAGGTGTGAGCCTCTTTAATTAGCTGTAAATTCTCACCTTTAGGAACACATAACGTATCCAGCCTATAGAGTAACCCATCTTGGATATGGTAGTCAACGGTGTTGTCGCCATTGTACATGACTTTGACTCTGCAGCTATTGATACACCTCCTTGAAGTCCTCATCTTCTAAATATGCCTCTCTATTTTCATCATGGGTGAATGGATCCATGAGCATAAGAGTCCCCAAAGCTGTAATCTTTGATGTGGGTGGCCTTGAAAGCATATCAGCCAACTTTTTTGTGCTACCCTTCTTATACTTGATCACCAAATGAAAATGTTGCAAAAACCCCATCCACTTGTAATGCCTAGTCTGTTGTATCTTACTCTAGGCCTGCAAGTACTGTAATGGTTGGTGATATGTGTGGATTACTATCTCCTTTCCCATCAGATAGTGCTTCCACTTCTTCACAACTTTCACCATGGAATAGAGCTCCTTATCATAGGTATGGTATTTAAGAACTGCCCCATGAAATACTTCAGAATGGTAGAAAATGGGCCTTCCTCCTTGCATCAAGACAGCTCCCATAGCATATCCACTCACATATGTCTCCACTTTGAAAGGTCGTTGCAATTTTGGTAATGCCAGAATTGGTGTTTGATTGATCTTCTTCTTTAACTCCTCGAAATCAATTTGTTGACCTTTTCCCCACTGGAAACTCTTGCCACTTGCTATTATGGCATGGAGTGGTGTTGCTACCACTGAAAATGAGGCTATGAATTTTCTCAGGTACTATTTTTCCGCAATGAAACCCATTACCTCAGAAAAATTAGTAGACACCGACCATTTCATGATGGACTCCATCTTGAAAGGATGTATCTTTAGCTCTCCTTTGTCGATCACATACCCCAAATACACCAAGGACTGCTGCACAAACTCACACTTCTTGAGATTTGCTAGTAGTTAGTGCTTCTTCAATGTTTCCAGCACCTGAGTCAAATGTGAAATATGCTCCTCCCATGTAGCACTATATACTAGTATATCATCCATATAGACAATAAAAAATGAATCTAAAAAGGGGGCGCATTATATCATTCATTAACCTCATAAACGTAGTTGGTGCATTACATAGGCCAAATGGCATAACTAATCTCTCATACAAACATTGTCTGGTTTTGAAGGCAATCTTCCATGTATCTTCTTCTTTGACTCGAACCTGATGATATCCAAACTTCAAGTCCGGATTGGTGAAATACTTTGCTTATTGCAACTGATCTAGAAGATCGTCTATCTTGGGAAGGGGGTATCTGTTCTTGAGCATGATTTCAATCAACGCCCTGTAATCTATACACATCTGCTAAGTCTCATCCTTCTTTGGCATAATGATGATGGGTGACCCACATGGTGATGCACTGGATCGAATGAAACCATGTTCCAGAAGTTATTTCAATTGTTTCTTCACCTCACTTTCTTTTATAACAAACTGCCATTACAGCCCAATATTTGGCAATGGGGAGTCTAGAAATAGCTGGATCTCATGCTCCACTTCTCTCTTAGGTGGTAACTCTTTAGGCTCTCTAAACATATCCTTGTATGTCTGTAACAACTCCTCTAATTTTTGTTTTTGTTTCTTAGTACATCCGTCCAGGGATGCCTTGCCTCTTATTGACTCCTCTTCATACTGACTTTCTCTTAAAAACAATAAAACATACTTTTTATTGGAATTGATCAATTTCTTGCCTTGGTTGGCACTTACCAATGAAATTTTTACTTGCCTTTGTGCACGTTGATGATGAACGATTTTCCATCCTTGATGAGCTAGTACTAGTTATCTCTCCTCATGAATATTGCATCACGCTTGTACATGTATGGACTCCCAAACACGATCCACATACATCAAGGGAACCACATCCAAATCTACTTCACCAATAAAAATAACACTGATAGCATATCTAATTTTGCATTGTTTTGTTACCTTCATCTCTACATCCTTATTTACACATCCCAGTGGATACAGGTTTGGATGGTCACAAACTTCCAGCCCCAACTTCTTGACTAGCTCTACTGCAATGAGATTCACCTGCGATCCTGAATCAAATAGAGCATCAATCTTTGTCTTCTTGACCTATATCTTTATATGGAAGAGTTTGGTCATTTCTTTCTATTCATGTTGCTAAAGGCTACTTAGATTCACCTCCTCCTACACTGATATACAGATGATCTTCTCATCCATGTTTGAGCTTCTTTCAACTTGGTTGCTTGAATCAGTGGCCATGATATTCTTTTTCTTATTATATTTCTTCTCGTATTTCGAGTTTAGCTTTGGATGCAACTTCCAACACTTCTCCTATGTATGGCCATCAATGTTGCAGTGGTTGTGAGGATCTTTGCACTGGTGTGTTGTGATTGTCATGATTTATATTTCCCCCATTTTGCTTCTTCTTCCCCTCCTAAGAAGCTTCTTATTGCTCCTTTTTCTTTGATCCACTTAATTGCAATCCTTTCAGGCCTATGTTCTCTAGGTATTGTGCATGTACACAAGCCTTGTCCATTGATTTGGGCTTTAACAACATCACTTTCTCACACAAATGGTGGTGTAGACCACCCAAATACTTGAGGAGCACATCTGGGTTCTTTGGAGAGATACCCACCATTATAGCCATCTTTCTTAATTATGTGGTGTACTCCTGCACGCTTTGGCCCAGCTTTTGCTTGAAGTAATGCCATTGTATCCATTGGTCCTCCACATATCCAATGGCATAAAATTGTGACTTAATGAGGGTTTTGAAATCCTCCCACATAGTCACTTGGGTTCTCCCTCCAACCTCAGGGTTTCTATGTGGCTCTTCCATTGAGTCAGTGCATGGCCCTCTAATTTCATCCGCGCGAATAAGATATTTTTCCCTTCCTTAATCTGATGGATGTTGAAATAAACTTGTAGTTGTTGAAACTAGTGCTTTAGCTTCAGAGCATCGATCTCGTCGTGGTACGGTTTGATATCGACTTTTGCTTCCATTTTGAATAGGGATTGATTAACGGCACTCGAACTAGGTTGATATTTTCCGAGTTCTTTCTTCGGCTAATTCTTCATGTCGTCCTGATCTCCCAATCACCCTTCTGATTTTTCCTCTGCATTTGAACCCCATCTTCTCCAAATATTCTCATAGTATTGCTTAGGGCCACCATGAGGAGGTTTACATTGCATTTTATATACATGACTTATTGTTCAAGCTGTGAAAACCTCACCTTTGCAGGATCACGAGGTTTATTTACAGATACATCGGCCATGGTTATGGTTTTACGATTTTCGACCCCACTGACTTAGATCCACTGCATATCCTAAATACCCAAAGAAACCTGCTCTGATTCCAAATGATCTGTAAACTGTCATGGATATTCCACTGGACATTTCATCACAATAGATTTGATAATAATATATTAAAATATCGTATTTTTACACTATTACAACTTTATTTAAATTCTTGATCTATAAATTTTACTTTAATTAGTACATGCATGCGAATGGAAACTATGAAGAAAAGTAGAGAAAAAAAATAAACGCACACACACAAGTCACAAGATATGCTCTCTGGGAAACCCTTTCGGGAGAAAACCAAGCTGGAAGGTGAGGCCACTTCGCTCTCTTTCTCTATCTGGAAATATGGATGCAAGTACAAAGAAGTAATGTTTGTGGCCCATGGGCTCCTACAGTGCACAGATCCTCTTTATGTGCTCTATCTCCTATATCTCCTAGCTATCTTGGCTCAGTTATGGAACAAAATTCTCTCGAAAGAATGGAATGATTTTTCCTCCTAGTGGTCGGGTTATAACAGAACCCGATAGCCTACTAGTGATTAAGTTTGACTACATCAACTCTTAACTAGAGTTACAAAATAGACTATTATAGAGTATTTTACATCACAAACATGTTTATATCCCCTTTTCCATGAATAATGGGGGCTAATGTGGCATCCTCCCAAACTATAGGTGTGAAAACAGGGAGATCAACTTCTGGGTGGCATAACTCTTGCATACAGACTCTGATTGATGTGCTTCTTGCACCATTGGAAAGGTATTTGTGTGTAGAATAGCATGAAAATTCGGTCCAATAAAGCGGTAAATTTTTACCCACAAAAACATCATTTGATTCCTCAAAACACTCCCCGAAGGTTTCATACCTTACTTCACCAAATTGGGTACCGCTCATAAAAACAGTCCCATGAATTGATTCCTCCACTTTTTCCACTGCAAATGCATCGAGATGGATGAAAAATAATATAATGATCCAATTCAGATTGGGGGAAAGGTAGGTATTCCTTTTGGAAATTTTCAGTCAAATTCGATGTAGGAGGGTGAGTAGAAGATAGGTGGAAAATGACATACAAAGTATCAAACAACAGGATGAATTCTAAATTCCATTCAAGTGGAAAACATAATATTTAGCAAACTAAAATAGAGTACTTTTTGAAGTGAATTCTGAGACAAATATTTTTTCAACTAAAACAGAAGTAACATTTCATATCATGATTGATAACAGAAGATAACTTGCAAAAACAAGAAGCACATCTCCAAAGCAACTAACATGGGAATCCCTATAAAATTAAACCTTTGTCTTTTCATTCACTGGAAAATCAAGAAAAAACAATACACACAGTGTCCTTTCTTCTCAAACCTAACCAACCCTTTGCTCCATAACAAATACATCATAAATAGATGAAAACAAATCAGTTCCCAACTCTAGGAATTGAATTCCCTAATAGGGTTTATGTTTCTACCTAATGCAGTGAAAATAGAAATGTTTTTTAGAAAAATAGGAATTGTTTTACCAAAGATTTTTCAAGCATATTTACATTAACTACTAAGTCTAAATCGAGCTTATAAGTCCTTATATGCCTCATGTTTGGAAATTTAATTGATCTTAAATTGTTTACATAAATTATCGACCAGGGCTAGTAAGTTGATGAAGTGTAAGTGTATTGTATGTACTAAAAGTATTTGGTTATTCACACAAATTCTAAATTAAATTGAGTTATCGAAATATAAATTCTAATTTAAGTTATTGAAATACACATGAGCAAAATAATTATTCCTAGAAAATAAAATGATCACACTCTTTTATTGAAAACTACTTATGGAAAATCTCACACTCTGCTTTGAAATAAAATCTCACAACTCTGCATATAAGTAAATCAATCCCACACTTGTTGTAAATGAAAATTAATTACACTCTTCACACCAATTATATACACACTCAATTTCAAAAGGAAATGCTACTATTAATCTTATCACACATCTGTAAAAATAGCATTCACAATTGTTTGAAATCGAAATGAAATAAACCTCTACTTAAATACATCCACACTTGCTTGAATTATAAATCACACATGCTTGAAATGTAACATCTAATTCTACAGATAAATCCTCTATTCTATAAGGAAAATATAGTTTTGTTTGAGTATAAAATCATATCGCTATTATCATTGATTCTAAGATTAATTCATGTTCATCCAAAATCTATAGACAGATCAGATGATTAGTAAAAATAATCTTATTTCGAATCTGAAAGAAATTAAAAATGCATCTACTCAATTGAACAAAACATAAAGCTTATGAAATTATATATAAATTATATCTACTGAAAACGAACAAGAATCCTTACTGCTCGAGGGGGCCCTCCACGAGAAGCAAGTAATCATGATATCAATCAAACCGTCAACCACGCATGGAAACAAAAAGGTTCTTTTATAAATTGGGTATTAAAAACGTAGTTTAAATCTTTATCGTTGTGTACTTCTTAACAACATTTCATTCCTGCCGAGAGGTTTATTTATAAAGCTCATAGCATTAATTGTTTAGAGCTCTACGCCTAATCCTTGTCAACAAAATACTAATTTTAACTAGAAAAGATAATATAGCATAATTCGCTCATGATTTTCTATTATCAAAGCAAATCATGAGGCGTATATCTCGTTCTCGCTTGCCTGTTGCCAATTTACAAGGGTTGACTTTATCTTTGACTACATCACCGGGACCTGCTTCCATCGATCTGGTTCATGAGAATAGGAGGAAATTGTTGAGTGCATCAATTGCCACCTATCCATATATTTCGCTTCCCAGCTGGCACCTTGGAACCTATCAAACCACGGACTTGGCTGCAAAATCATGTGTTAGCTACAAAATCATTGCAATTCGGTAGCTAAAGCAAACATTAGACTAAATAATAAATAACATTATCAATTTATGAAATACAAGACAATTATATACCTTCCATGTCATAATCCTGCATTTTGATGCCCATTGTGTGATTATGGAGGTCAAAAAGAAATAAAGAGAGTGAAAAAGGGTGTCAAAAAGAAGCAATTGTGAGGCTCAACATTCCCCCACACGGAATTCATTGCATGTCCTCATGCAAAAATTTCAAAACTGATGAACCTTGCCTGTTACTGAACCCCTTCAGAAACTTGAGCTAAAACATCCAGATTTGTCTTCTTTTCCTTTTTCTTAGTGATTTCCATCCTTGGTTTCTTCATCAGAATCTTATACTTCAGACTTATGACCTTTCTCTTAAGGGATTTGTTCTTTTCCTTTAGCTTTTTATTCTTATCATACCACAGAGCAAGATGTAAGAGAATGTTGTCATTTTGAGTCCTTTGTATTTCATTCTGCACTTTCAACGTTTCATGTTCTTGTTTTAAGTGTCTGTTTAGTGTCTCCAATTCAAAAATTTCTTGTTTGAGAGTATTCACAATTGGAGGTTCTTGTGGACTATCATACTGAATTCCTTTTTCTTGATTTGAGGATGTAGTGGCATTTTCTGTAGCTTTCTTCTCCAAAGACTCTATATAATCATATATCTCTTGTTGAACTGGGTCAATTTCAGGTGTTCTTCTTACTGTATTAGCAATTGGTGATGAAACTGGTGATGGAACTATAGGCGATGGAACCTTCAGTTCTTCATCTTCCTCTAGATTGACAAATTCTAGATTGTCGAGACGATTCCTTTGTTGATATGTTGAGTATGGCACTTCTTCTAACAGTAGATGATGCTTTAGTAAGAGGAGTTTGCTTTTGAACTTTTGTTTGTTCGATATTTGCCTGTTTTATTTCCTCTGATTTCTGTCTAGACATACTTTCTTCCTTATCACTGGTTTTCTTCTTCTTAAGATTTTATAATACATCAGCAAGAGGATTTTCATCTTCTGAGGGTTGCTCTGGTTGTAGAGGTAGGTCATCTTTAGGGTTTAGAGATAGCTTTCTTATATTTCTTTTTTTTTTGTTGGGTTCTTCTTATTTTGTCTCTTTAAAATGATTCCTGACTAGAAAACTTTCCCAATCATCTCCTATGCTCTCGAGGTTGGCTTCAATTAACATTTTTATCAGACCATGATGATACATAGTATTCTCAATAGACTATATTTTCCTTTGAGTATTACTGGTCATTTTCTTTAGACTATTGAGTAAGAAATAAGGCAAATTAATTTCATTACCCTCAAGAAAATGCATCATCAAACGTATATGATAGAAAAACATACAGTCGAACCTACCTTCACAAGTAATGAATTTTTGGATAACCAACAGTAAATTTCTCCATTTTCTTTTAAGAGTTGTACTTGGGATGCCTTTCTTAAAAACTGAAGTATCCATACCTGGGTTTTTAAGAAATTTCTTCCATTCATTTCCTTCAATTCCTCTGTTTTTGAACCATCTCTCACCAACCCTAGGTAATCCAGTTACTTCTACCATGAAAGATTATGTCACCACTATTTTAATATCCCCAATTTTTTCTTCCACTCCATCAAACACTCGGAAAAAGATTTAGTCACCTCTCTGTCATAGTCGTCGAATCTTTCTACAAATTCCAACCATTGTGCCTGTTGCAGCATCTGTTTGACTTGTGGATATCCTTCCATGAATTTCTTCCCATTCAACTTTGTCCTCACAATAACCCCCATGTTGGTGAAGTTTTAACCTACAATTTCTTCCTTTGACAGGGTTATGGAGTGCAAATGGTTTCAGTGGTCTGAGAATGGATGAGAGTGAAATCGTTTAATGGAAATGGGTGAAAAGGCCTTCAGGAAAATGGAATATGAATGAGAGTGGAATTATCAATGAAACAAGGTTTATGGAGTAGAGTATCTGCATAATGATGAATGATGAATGGGCTTACGGCCAACTTCATTGATAGGACATAGTATTTATAACTCAATTCAAAGTTGGAATAGTAATGATTATTTTGAATGGCAGTAGAAACGTCTATCTTATTTCATAATCCTGTTTTTTACCTTTATTATTTAATCTAATATTTACATACCTTTGGACTTATAATTCTAATGCTTTGATTGACCTTTGTAGATTTTCCTTGGATGCCTTCAATTACAAGCTTGATCATTCTTTTCTGCCAAAATCTTCAATTATCCTAGTTGATGATCCCTGTCAATATTAGCTGCAGAATTTTGTTAAAGCTACAGATTCTCAACAATTCTGTAGTTGCTTATTTTGAAAAATAAAAAGAGGGTTTCAAAGAAAATGGGATTAGAACAGGGTTTAAAAAGAAAATCTAGGGTGCCAAGAATACCTGGTTTTCATCCTAAATTTTCTGTATAAACATGCCAATAGTGTTAGTTTTCATGTTTATACATTTTTTTTAGAAAACAAAAAAAATTACAAATCAAGTTGGAGAGTAAGGAAAATCCTTCCTAACCATCTTCAAATCAATATTGCCTTGCAGATTTTTAACAAATTCCTCCTTTTTCAATGGCTTGTGATAAATTCTCAATCGATGACCATTTACAAGGAACGTCACTCTTTCTTCATCAATGGTTCTAATCCTAAATGCACCATTATCAAAGATAGTTTCAATCTCATAAGGTCCAAGCCAACAAGTTTGAAATTTCCCTTGAAAATATTTAAA
Source organism: Pinus tabuliformis (assembly GCA_031772625.1). Classification (NCBI taxonomy): domain Eukaryota; kingdom Viridiplantae; phylum Streptophyta; class Pinopsida; order Pinales; family Pinaceae; genus Pinus; species Pinus tabuliformis. The sequence continues at coordinate 421,934,856 of CM062816.1, forward strand.
CTTTGAGTCGAAAGTAATGCCCAATCTCCTAGCTGAAATTTCCTTTCTTTTATATACTTGTCAAGCCACCTGGATCTTTTTTGTTGAACTATGTTGGTTCTTTGAATAGCATCATGTCTTATCTCATTTAGTTCATTCAACTGCTCTATTCTTTGTTTTTATGCTTCAGATAGATCAAGACCTAATTTAATTGTTGTCTTAAAGGTCTTTACCTGGAACTCAATAGGAAATAAGACTTGCTTCCCATAAACAAGTTCATAGGGAGTATGTCCTTTGGTATTTGTCCATGTGGTACGGTGTGCCCATAAAGCTTTTGGAAGATTTTCTGCCCTGTCCCTTCTATGCAAATGCACAGTCTTGGTAAGAATTGCTTCAATTACTTTATTGGTGGATTCCACCTGTCCATTTTACTGTGGATGATATGGAGTGGACTTTTAATGTCTGATTTTGTATTCCTCTATTATCTTTTGTACCAAATTGGATTAAATTGAGCACCTTGATCTCTCACAATTTCCCTTGGGACACCAAAATGAGTAAAAATATCCTCAAAAAGAAATGAACTACAACATTTTTAGTAGCAAAAGAAAATGCTTTAACTTCTACCCATTTTGTAACATAATCAGTGCCAACAAGAATGTACCTTTTTTGTCTTAATCGTGGATTAATTGGACCAACAAAATCCAAAGCCCATTTCTCAAAAAGTTCAATGAGTACCTGAGGTTGTAGAGGCATTTCATCTAAAGGAACAGGTTTCCCATTCTTTGACAACTATCACATCTCTTAACATATTCTTTGGCATCCTTGAAAAGGGAATGCTAATAATATCCTAAGAGAAGGACTTTGTAAGCAGTTCTTTTATCAGCGAAGTGTCCTCCACATGGTTCATCATGACAATATTTTAATATTTATAGTACTTCATCCTCTCTGACACATCTTCGAATGATCAGATTTGGCCCTATTTTATACAATTCTCCATTTATCCACGAGTAAGATGCACTAATTTGAATTACCTTTATTTTCTCTTAAGGAGACAAATATAATGGTAACTTCCTTATAGCCAAATAATTAGCAATATCTGCAAACCAAGGAGATTTAATAGATACTGCAAAAATATATTCATTAGGAAAATTATCTTCTACAGGTACATCATTATTATCATTTTGAATCCTAGATAGAAAGTCAACAACGGTATATTTTTTTCCAGGTCGATCCAAAATAGTAATATTGAATTCTTGTAGTAACAATAATCACCTTGTAATTTTAACATTAGTGATTGGTTTATTCATTAAGTACCTAATTGCATAATGATATGTATGTACAAAGGTTTTGTAACTAGTGATGTAATGTCTAAATTTATTAATGGCATGGACAACAGCTAAAAACTCATTTTCTGTTACAATATACTTTAACTCCATAGGAGTCAAATTTTTATTAGTATAGTAAATGGAAAAGAAGTTAAATCCTTTTGTCCTAATATAGCTCCTAATGTTGTATCTAATGCATCAGTTGAAATATGAAAAGGTAACTTCTAGTTTGGTCCTCTTAGAATAGGTGCTTCAAAAAATATTTCTTTCAATGTTTCAAAATTGTTTTGCAATCAGAATTCCAAATGAATTCACAATCTTTTGTGAGCAATTTGAAAAGTGGAGAAGCAATTTTTGTAAAATTTTCTATGAATCTTCTATAGTAACTAGTAAAACCAAGAAAACTTCTGACATCTCTTTGACAAGTTGGAATTGATCATTTAGAAATAACTTCTACTTTAGATGTATCCACTTTAATTCCATTTCCTGAAATATGATGTCCTAAAACAATCCCCTCAGTAAACATCATAAAACATTTTTCATGTCTTAATGAGAGATTTGCTTCCTTACTTCTAATGAGAACTTTTTCCAAACTCTTAAGAGCTTCTTCAAAATAATTTTCATCGACAATAAAATCATCCATGTAAACTTCCACACAATCATGAATTAGATCAGAGAAAATTCCTAAAACTTCCCTTTGGAATGTTGCAGGTGCATTACATAACCCAAAAGGAAGTACTCGATAGGCATAGGTTCCCCATGGACAGGTAAAAGTGGTTTTATCTTTATCTTCTAGAGCTGCGTGGATTTGGTTATATCCATTAAAACCATCTAGAAATTAGAAATATTTCTTTCCTACCAATGTGTCTAAAACTTGATCTATGAAAGGAAGTGGAAAATTATATTTTAAAGTGGCTTTATTCAATTCCATATAGCCAATGCATACTCTCCATTTTCCATTATTTTTACGAACAATTACCGATGGTGAAACCCACTAGCTATTTGATATTGGATAAATGAAATTCACATTTAACAATTTGTGTAGTTCCTCTTTAACAATTTCTCTCAAATTTGGATTCATTCTTCTATGAGAATGTCGGATTGGTTTAGAATTTTCTTTAATGTAAATATGATGTATACAAGTATTAGAATCAATTCCTTTCATGTCATTGTATTCCCATGCATAAGCAGAGGAATGTTCTTGTAACATCTTTATTAAGTTTTTCTTTTCAAATTCTTCCAGATTATTATTCATATTCAAGGTTTTTTCTGGGAAAATTTCTATTGAATATTTACCAATTTTTTCTGAGGAATGTAAAGATAATTAACGAGATGATAAATATTCAATATTACATTGTTCTTTAATACTTTGATTAGGTTCACAATATGAGGAAGACTCATTATTTTCCATTAAATTCAAAATTTGATCTTCTTCATCTATTTGTGAAGTAACAAAGATTGGTCATATATCAATATCATCATTTATCCATTCTTCACTTTCTACTTCTATTTTTGTTTTCGCATGAAGATATAATGTGAATTTATTTGTTGAACTTCCAATAGAAATAAACATATCACCAAATCTATAACTTATAAAAGCATCAATTGTAGCTAACCATGGTCTTCCTAGAATCAATGGATGTCCTCCTAAATTACTCTTGGGTGTTAATCATAAATTCAAGAGGATACTCCCAAGAATCTAAGAATACAAATATGTCTTCCAATACACCATCAGGTTTAATAACAGATTTGTCTACGAATTGCAACAATGTAGGTGTATATTGAAGATTTAGAAGTTTCAATTGATTCATAGTTTGTTTACTCATGATGTTTATATATGCTCCTAAATAAATCAATGTGTTTGAAATTTCGATACCATTGATATGCCTTTTCACAATGGGACTTCCTGGATCAAGATATTTCTGAATTGTTGTTTTTCCCATGATGACGTCTGTAATTTTTCCAACTAATTGAATTCTTTTGATTTCTTTTCTCTTTCTTCCTGGCATTTTAATACTCGACTACCTTATTATCTTTGCAAATATTGGTATTTCTTTGATAGTTTGTGACAAAGGATTTTTTATACAGACATTATTTAGTTCATCTATCATATCATAATCAAGAAATAAAATAAAAAAATTCTACCTCTTTATCAATTTTTAATCTGTCAGGATAAGGTGGTGTTTGGCCAGACATTGAAGGATGTTCTATGATGGGAGTTGAGTTTATTGGAATATCATCGGATTGTACAGGGGTGGTTTGTATTTTATATTTTTCTTCATGATTAAGAGACTTCTCTTTTTCAAAGAGATTCTCCTTTTCAAATTCTTGAATAACAACTGATGGTGACTTCTTTTCCAATACTCTACCAATTTAATCTAAGTTGGACATTGTTTAGATCTAATGGAGTTATCATGTAGGTTTGGAAATTTTGTCCTTCCATATTGTAAACAAGTTGTGAATTTTTATTATTATTTGGATTTGGAAGTGGTTGAGAAGGCAATTGATTTGTTCTTTGGGGGAATGGTAATGAAGGTTGTGGATTTGGATTCTAAGGTTGAGTTGGTTAAACATGTTGAAGAAAATATTGTGGTGGAAAAACAGGGTAATGTTGTTGAAATTGAGGATATTTGCCATAAGGATTTTTCCATCCTTGTGCCTAATGTTGAGGCCAAGATTTCCAAGGCATAGGTGCATTCCAATTGTTTTGTGATGGTTGTGCAAATGCTTGAGTGTTAAAACCCTGAGTCATATTTGGTTGTGAATTTTTCCATGGTCTCTTAGCAATAAAACAGAGGGGATCTACATGATTTGGTATTATTTCCTCTTGATAAACATATTTAAGACTAATTATTGAATGATGTTCTTTCGTATCATGATTTTCTACACATATGACATAGGTTTCTACACTTTTTAAGTCAAGGGGGCATTCTCTCAAAGCATGTTTTTTTCTACATTTGGGACAAAAGATTGATAATGCAGCATTTTCAACATTTTTCTTGTTTTTCACTTTAAGGGTATCCATTTGTTCACTAAGAGTTCCCAAAATGTATGTTTTAAAACTACCAAGAAAATTGCGTAATTCAGGCCTACTTACTATCCCAGCTGAAAATTTATTCATCCTATACATGAGAGGGTCTCTTGGATTTTTCCCAGTTCTTACCTTACCTCTTGAAATTTGTATGCATAACTCACAAATTAATTCAAATGATAACTGAGAAATATCTCCCTTACCCATCAAATTGAGAATATCAATCCACTCATCTCTTATAGATTTTAATAAGAAAGCTTTCAAAGTTTCTTCATCTAGTTCATGCATTTTAGCCCTTTTAACATTATAAGCAAATATTTCAATGAAATCTTCAAGATTTTCATCTTCTTTTTGCATCATTTTAGATACTTCATCCTTAAGATTATGAGGCATACAATAATCCTTATATTTCTCTAAGAATTTAGCTTTCAGATCTTCCCATGTTCTCATAGAATGTACTCCTAAGCCCATGAACCATTTTAATGTTGCATCCTTAAGAGTTGTTGGAAACAATTTCAACTTTTGAGTGTCAAGCAAGTAATCATAAGATCTACACAAAACTTCAAACTCAAAGAGAAATGTTTCAGGATCCTCACTTCTTAATCCATGAAAATTTGGAAGGATGGAGGGTGAGATGTTTTTCATTGTAGCTGTTGTATCTTCATCAAGGATAGGAAATCCAAAGGGTTCTGGATCTCCTCTACCTCCAACTCTCCCTCTTTGTCCACCTCTTGATCCTCTATTTCCTCCTCTTCCTCCTCCAATCCTAGGTTGTTCACCATTAACATTATGTACCTCTCCTTCCCCTTCTCCAGCCATTGTAGATTCTTCAAAACTAATATAGGGTTCCAAAATTGGGTTTTCTAATTCTTCTTCTAGATCTTCTGGTTCTGGTTCTTCTATCAATGGTAAGTTAAAATAAGTTTCTTCCTCCTCTTCTTCACTATGGATTTCTATTTCTTGTCCTAAATTTTTTTCTCAAAATGAAGATAGGAAAACTACTCCTTCTGTTGGGGATGTAGGATCTTCTTCTTCTATTATTGCTTCAGTTGATGAGGTTGGTGAATCTCTAGGTTGGATTTTGGATCTGAGTACCTCAGGAAGTTTATGTTTGCTTGCAAATGATGGAATATGAGTTTGAGTGGGTGGTGTGGCACTATGAGGTCGTGGTGGGGTGAGTGATGATGTTGGAATTAAGCTTTTACCTCTACCTACAAATCTACCTCTAGAATATCTTTCCCTATGCATATCATTTTGTTTTTTTTAAGTAAAAAGAAAATACTCCTATATACACTTCCTCGGCAATGGTGCTAAAATGTTTGGCAATTTAATTGATCTTAAATTGTTTACATAAATTATTGACCAGGGCTAGTAAGCTGATGAAATGTAAGTGTATTGTATGTACTAGAAGTCTTTGGTTATTCACACAAATTATAAATTAAATTGAGTTATTGAAAGCCACATGAGAAAAATAATTATTCCTAGAAAATTATATGATCGCACTCTTTTACTGAAAACTACTTATGGAAAATCTCACACTCTGTTTTGAAATAAAATCTCACAACTTTGCATATAAGTAAATCAATCCCACACTTGTTGTAAATGAAAATTAATTACACTCTTCACGCCAATTATATACACACTCAATTTCAAAAGGAAAGGCTACTATTAATCTTATCACACATCTGTAAAAATAGCATTCACAATTGTTTGAAATCGAAATGAAATAAACCTCTACTTAAATACATCCACACTTTCTTGAATTATAAATCACACATGCTTGAAATGTAACATCTAATTCTACAAATAAATCCTTTTTTCTATAAGGAAAATAAAGTTCTATCTAAGTATAAAATCATATCGTTGCTATCATTGTTGCTAAGCTTAATTCATGTGCATCCAGAATCTATAAACAGAAGAAATGATTAGTAAAACAATCCTAATTCGAATCTGAAAGAAATTAAAAATGCATCTACTCAATTGAACAGAACAGAAAGCTTATGAAATTATATATAAATTTTATCTATTGAAAATGAACAAGAATCCTTACTACTCGAGGGGGGCCTCCACAAGAAGCAGGTAATCACGCTTTTAATCAAACAATCAACCACACATGGAAACGAAAAGGTTCTTTTACAAACTGAATATTAAAAATAGAGTTTAAATCTTTATTGTCACCTACTTCTTAACAACATTTCATTCCTTTCGAGAGATTTATTTGTAAATCTCATAGCATTAACTATTCAAAGCTCTATGCCTAATCCTTATCAACAGAATATAAAATTTAACTAGAAAGATAATATAGCATAATTTGCTCATGATTTGCTATTATCAAAACAAACCATGGAGCATATATCTCGTTCTCGCTCGCATGTTTTCGATTTACAGGGGTTGAATTTATATTTGACTGCATCACCAGGACCTACTTCCATTGATATGGTTCATGAGAATAGGAGGAAATCATTGAGTGCATCAATTTCCACCTATCCATATATTTCGCTTCCTAGCTGGCACCTTGGAACCTATCAAACCACGGACTTGGCTGCAGAATCATGTGTTAGCTACAGAATCATTACAATTTAGTAGCTGATGCAAACATTAGACTAAATAATAAAGAATATTATCAATTTATGAAATACAATACAATTATATACTTGCCATGTCATATTCCTACATTTTGATGCCCATTGTGTGATTTTGGAGGTCAAAAATAAATAAAGAGAGTGAAAATGGGTGTCAAAAAGAAGCAATTGTGAGGCTCAAAAACTCATAACATTTACCATGATCATAAAAATAAATTACATGAAGTTTTGACATGAAAATCTCACTCATTTGGATGAATGTGTGGAAGCATAGCGCCAACGCTGCGCAACCTCCTAATTCAGCAGAAACATAAAAACGCAACAGAAAATCACAGTGAATCCAAGGGTGATGTAGCTTTTGTCACTCCCTGAGTTTCTTTATTACTTTTACACCTGTGAAATGACCTGGACATCGTCAACTTCCTCTATCACACCAAGCTCCCAACTCTCAAAATTTCACCTACAGCAAAAACGCAGCACCAGTGAGAAAGCGTAGTGCGGCCTGTTCTTCATGGTTTTGATTGATGCTGAGATATTTGAGCAAGACACATCTTGATGTTGATGTTTACATGATGTTGATAATGCTTCAAACCCCATTCAAGCCCATATTCACCAAAACTTCCATCTTTACATCAAAACCCTAACCCTAATGCTTGTCCAAGATACAGAATTGTTGTGTGAGCTACTTCTTTTGGAATTTCACTCAAGAATTATGACTAATTGTGTTTGCAAGAAAGACTTCATGTGAAATATGAACTCTTTACCTCAACCCCATTCAAAAAGCATACTTAGGCAAAAAAACAAAAATCAAAACTACTTTGTCTTACCTGCTCCAATACTTAAACTTTGGCTGCTTCAACAACAAATCCAACTTACCTCTGTCTTTCTCTTGTATCTCCTTCAACTGCTTCTTGGTAGCTCTCAACTCCTTCCTCATGGAAAGGTTCTGTCTGCATATGTTTTTCAACTTCCTATGTAGTGGGAGAGACCTCTTCAGCATATATTTGGCATTTTCCTTTGTTGGCTCATACATGTTCAAAAGGTCATACATATTTTTCCTAGCCATTTCATCCTACTCCTTGAGCTCATAAATCTCATTGTGGGCCTTCTTCAATTGCATCCTCAACCTGTTAAAAGTATGTTGGCCCTCATCTATGTTTGTCTTCTTTTCTTCTTGTACTTCCTTCTCTTCCTGAATTTTCAATTTTCTAGTTGAAGACCTAGTGACTCTAGCCAATGGAGCTTATGCCTATTTGATCCGAATCAGATCCATGAACGACTATCAAAGAACCATGACTAAATCAGGTCAAACAAATCTCTAATGAAATCCAAAACAACAATTAAAAACACCCTGAACCAGTGGCTATGGTAGCCGGCGTGGAACGACGAGGACCTCAGTCAAAGCACGTTGATCGAGGCCCATGGAGACTGCGCAGGAGGTCGATGTAGCCCCTGGGAGCCCCGAAACGGGAAAAGGAGATGATTTTCAATGGAAAACAAGGCCGAATGGAGAGGCCTTAAGCCCTTGGTCACGTTGGGAGCCAAAGGACCGCGAGTAGAAAAACAAAAAGCGCTAACGTACGAAGGCAGGACCCGCGCCCTGGAAACGAGCGGTATTGATCGGGGTGCCTTTGAACGGTAAGAGGTTTTGGAGGAAGCGGAGCGATCACACTCAGCAATCGACGTGTGGCAGCAGAGGTGAGAGAAAAACCGTCGTGATTGCGCGTTATCGGTCGAGCAAGTCAATCGCGCTCGACGTAAGTATGACGTTGGATCTGGAGGAGCCCAAATCGAACGGCTGAGATTGCACCCGATGAAAAGAAGCAGAATCGAAAAGAAATTAAGCCGCGTTCTAAAGGTATTTGGAATTCGTTTGACCGCCACGGTGGAGAAGAAATGCCTACACGGCGTAACGGAAAAAATGAATCGACGAGCAGGCTGGCGTTGTCCCAATGGGGACACGTGGCTACTTCTCGAGCGTTCATGCTAACGCCGAACAGGGAACTCCCAGCACGCAGGCAGAGAGGAACCGAACAGGCATGAGGATCGAATGGCTAAAGCCATGAACAAAGGCAGTCTAATTAAGGAATGAAGGAAGAATAGAGAGGAGTCTGAGTGACCAAGAGAGATAGTGAACCCTGAGAGGAGGACTGAACACATAGAGAAGTAAAGCCAAGCAGAGGAGACAAAGGGCCGAGCTGACCACAGGCAGCATCGAGCACCAAAGAGCTTGAAGATTCAAGCCTTCCCATAGAGGAATCTATCCGGATTGAGCATCACAGTTGGCTCTTTCCACTGTAGACCAAGGGTCACAGAGCTGGTATGAAGAACAAGAGTCTGTGTACTCCGAGTGGCTTGGGGAATCCAAGAACCACCTTTCCAAACGAAATCTGCTTCAGGAGAACTCATATTGAGTCCTTGTATTGTAATTTCTCTGCTGAAAGACACAATAAAACAAGGCCACCACTGAAGTTGGACCGGAGACGTAGCCCTGGAGAATAGGGTGAACTCCTTATTAAAATTGTTTGTGTCTTTATGTTGCTTACGGTATTTCTCTGTTGTCTTTCCATTTAAATGTCTGTGTATTGGCAATCTGATCGATCTGTTGCTTAAATAACACAAAACACACACCAGCACATGAGTCTGTAATACCTTTTGTTTAATAAATCTTCAACTGATGTCACTCATAGGGTGATTATCAGATCAAGTGGTATCAGAGCACTAGGCTATAAGGTTAGACAAGCTTGTGTTGGTTTAGCTGTGAATGCTCACTAGATCAAAGCTCAAATTAGGAGAAGGAGAGTTGGTGGAAACTAATCCTGAAATTGGGAGAGTCTATTCTCGAAAGACAATGTCAGAGGAAGGTTCTATAGGGCCAGACCCTCAATTCATAGAAAGTTTCCTACCTATAAAGTCTATGGTAGAAGAAATGTATAGGGACTTTAGAAAGCATAAGGGTGAAGATTCATCAGGCTCTAAGCAAGATAAGGAAGAAGATGAGTCTCATTCCCATGACCACTCCAAAGGAAAGGGGAAATAAGAGCTTTCTCACACCTCCTAATAGCCCTGTGCATAATAAGAAAGCATATTTGATTAAACTAGATGTTAAATTTGATTTGCCTATATATGATGGAGAGCTAAATGCTGAAAAGTTGGACAATTGGATTAGACAAATTGATGTGTATTGCAGAGTACAAAACATAGACTTGGACAAGAGTAAGATTCAGCTGGCAAGCCTACGCCTAGGAGGCACTACCTTGGTTTGGTAGGAAGGCAGAACCCAAGCTGATATGAAAAGACATGGTAAGACCATCTCTGTCTGGAGTGAATGTGTTGCTGCAATCAAAAAGTAGTTCTATCCATTGGCCTACATGCAACAAGACATGATGAGTTGGCAAACTCTTCGGCAGTTGAAAGGGCAAAGTGTACAAGGGTATACTCAAGAGTTCAGAAAAAGAGCATTGATTTTGGGTATCTCATTAGACTCACCAGAAACTCTTTTGAAGTACATTGGTGGTCTACACAGCTACATGAGGCATACCATCCTCATGTTTAATCCCACTAGTATAGATGGGGTACCTGTACAAGCTACTCATCTAGAAGCTAGAGGAAAGAATGGAAATCCAGAAGTTGGGGGACCATCCCAACCCACTGTAAACAAGAGCAAGGAGAAAAGATAGCAGAAGTGGAAAGCAAGGAAGGCTAACGCTGCACAAAAAGGCAAAGCTTCATGCACTCACTGTAAAAAGGAGGGGCATGATGACGAGCATTGTTGGATTCAGCATCTAGAGCTGAGACCTAAGAATTCTGAGGGCAAGAAGAAGAAATTTGTTGCAGCTATTCAGCAAGATTTGGGGTCAGACTCAGGAGATGAAACAATCGTTGCAGCCACAGGTATAAAAGGTTGTCTTCTTTAGAGAATGTTGAAATCAAGAAGTAGGTGCAGGAGCTGCTCGAGAAAGGGTTCATCAAGCCTAGCACATCACCATGTGGGTCACTAATCATTTTGGTGAGAAAGAAAGATGGCTCGTGGAGAATGTGCATTGATTACCGAGCACTGAATAAGATAACAATCAAAAATTGTTATCCCCTTCCTCGCATAGATGATCTTTTAGATCAATTGAAGGAAGTTGTTTATTCACCAAGTTGGATTTGCACAGTGGATACCATCAGGTCAGAGTTGCAGAGCAAGATGCATGGAAGACTGCTTTCAAAACAAAGCAGGGATTGTATGAATGGCTGGTTATGCCCTTCGGCTTAACTAATGCTCCTGCTACTTTCATGAGATTAATGAATGATGTACTAAGACCTTTTCTTGATGATTTTTTTATTGTGTATCTGGATGACATTCTGATTTTTAGTAAAACGTGGGAAGAACGTTTAAAGCATGTTAAGCAGACATTATATGTTTTGAGAAGAGAAAAACTTTATGTTAAACTCTCCAGATGTGAATTTGGAAAAACCTCTCTAAATTATTTGGGTCATATAGTAGGGGGAGGTGAATTGGAAATAGATCCCTCTAAAGTGGCAGTCATTGTAAACTGGCCTAAACCCAAGTCTACTACAGAAGTGAGAAGCTTCTTAGGAGCAGCACAATATTGGAGGAAGTTCATTTCAAATTTTTCCTCAATTGCAGCTCCCTTACATGCTTTGACAGGATTGAACAAGGTGTTTCAGTGGGGAGGCAAACAGCAGAAAGCCTTCGACACCTTGAAAGAAAATATTAGTACAACACCTGTACTAGCACCCAGATCTAGCAGTGTTCACACAGCACGGTAAACCCATATGTTATCATTTTGAGACTTTTAATCCTGCAGTAGTTAACTATCCTACATATGATAAAGAATTGTATGCATTAGTTCAGAGTGTGAAAAAGTGGAAACATTACTTAATGGGAAAAGAGACAGTAATACATACTGATCATCAGCCACTTCAATATCTACACTCCCAAACTAAGTTGCAACAATCAAGACATTACAGATGGATGGGTTTTCTACAACAGTTTCATTTAGTCATCAGATATAAAAAGGGCATACATAACAAGGTTGCAGACATGTTATCTAGACCCATTATAAATGAATCTACCATACTTAAGCATAATTCGGTGCTGCATGAAAGCTACATAGAACAGTATGCTCAGGATATGGACTTTAAAGATGTATATGAAACTTTGAGTCAAGGAAAAATAGTAGAAGAATTGGACTATCATGTGAAGGACCGACTCTTATATCATTGTGGGAAACTCTGCATTCCATAAACTGAGAGAGTAAAGATAATTAGGGAAGCACATACTTCTCTAATATCAGGTCACTTTGGGGTAAGTAAAACAGTTGCACAGCTGCAAAGGTTCTGCTATTGGCCGAAAATGAATGAGACAGTTTCTAGATATGTAAAGGGATGTGCTATGTGTGCTAAAAGCAAGCCCAGTAATAGAAAACTAGGCTTATACACTCCATTACCAGTTCCTTCTCACCCTTGGGAAAGCATTTCCATGGATTTTGTTGGAGGACTGCCTAAATCTAGGAAAGGTCATGATTATCTGTATGTTGTTGTGGATAGGTTCAGCAAAATGTGTATCTTGATACCCTGTAGTAAACAGATTACAGCTGAACAAACTAAAAAATTATTCTTTGAACATGTATGGGTTCATTTTGGATTACCCACTTCTATTGTATCTAATCGAGACACCCAATTTGTGGGGAAGTTTTGGTCAAGTCTGTGGGAACTAATGGACACCAAGTTGAAGAAAAGCATAGCTTTTCATCCACAAATAGATGGCCAGATAGAAGTAATTAACAGGACGGTGATCCAGTTACTGAGAGGATATTGCAGCAAACATCCTAAGCTTTGGGATGAGCACTTGTGCTATGTGCAGCATGCTTACAATAGAGCCAAACACTCTTCTACACAGAGATCTCCTTTTGAGACCTGTTTTGGTTTCATACCAAGGTATCCTTTAGATTTTGTCTTTGGTAAAGATACCATGGTTGATAGACACAGTGATGTGGACAAGGCAACTAGGTTCATTGAACAGATCCAAGAGATCCATCAGGCAGTACAGGAACAACTGGAAAAGAGCCAGGCCAAGTACAAGGCTAGGCATGATAAGCATCGGATGGAGCATAGTTTTCAAGTTGGAGACCAAGTCTGGTTGTATATCAGCAAGGACAGGATGCAAGGTGAAGGTAAAAAGCTAAAACCTATCAGGTATGGACCCTTCAGGATACTTGAGAAGATTGGTGAAAATGCTTTTCGCCTTGATCTACCAGCTTACATGCACATCTACTCAGTCGTAAATGCAAACTGTTTGAGGTTGTTTGAACCTTCAATGATTGAGGACCCTGAAGAGCGGAGTCAATTACCTTCTGTTGACGAGCTGCTACCTGAATATCTTAATGAGTTGCAGGAAGATGCAGTACTGGACAGGAAGGTAAGGATGACGCACAGTGGACAAGTGGAATACCTCAAGATTACGCTTAAAGGTTTGAAGCCGAGCAGTGCGAAGTGGATTGAGATTGGACAAGTGATACAGCAGTTTCCTCACTTAGTCGATGCTTGAAGAAAACCAACTTTTGGTGGTCCAAAAGCTTTTTCAGTAGGGAGGTCGTGATCCAAATCGGATCCATAAACGACTGTCAAAGAACCATGACTAAATCAGGTTGAACAAATCTCTAGTGAAATCCAAAACAGCAATCGAAAACACCCTGAACCAGCGGCCATGGCAACCGGCATGGAACTATGAGGACCTCGGTCAAAGCACGCTGACCAAGGCCCATGGAGACTACGCAGGAGGTCGATGTAGCCCCTGGGAGCCCCGAAATGGGAAAAGGAGCTGATTTTCAATGGCAAACAGGACCAAAATGGAGGGGCCTTAAGCCCTTGGTCACGTTGGGAGCTAGAGGACCACGGGCAGAAAAACAAAAAGTGCTAACGTACGAAGGCGGGACCCGCGCCCTGGAAACCGGTGGTATTGATCGAGGTGCCTTTGAACGGTAAGAGGTTTTGGAGGAAGCGGAGTGATCACACTCAGCGATCGATGCATGGCAGTGGAGGTGAGAGAAAAACCGTTGTGATCGCGCGTTATCGGTCGAGCAAGTCAACCACGCTCGATGTACGTATGATGTTGGATCTGGAGGAGCCCAGATCGGATGGTTGAGATTGCACCCAATGAAAAGAAGCGGAATCGACTGGAAATTAAGCTGCGTTCTAAAGGGATTTGGAATCCGTTTGACTGCCACGGTGGAGAAAGAACGCCTACACGACGTAACGGAAGAAATGAATCGACGAGTAGGCTGGCGTTGTTCCAATGGGGACACGTGGCTACTTCCCAAGCGTTCATGCTAACGCCGAACAGGGAACTCCTAGCACGCAAGCGGAAGGAGAATCGACGCAGGTGGAGAGGAACCGAATAGGCATGAGGATTGAATGGCTAAAGCCATGAACAGAGACAGTAGAATTAAGGAAGGAAGGAAGAATAGGGAGGATTCTGAGCGACCAAGAGAACAGTGAACAGTGAACCCTGAGAGGAGGACTGAACACAGAGAGCAGTAAAGCCAAGTAGAGGAGACAAAGGGCTGAGATGACCACAGGCAGCATCGAGCACCAGAGAGCTTGAAGATTCAAGCCTTCCCATAGAGGAATTTGTCTAGATTGAGCATCACAGTTGGCTCTTTCCACTGTAGACCAAGGGTCATAGAGCTGGTAGGAAGAACAAGAGTTTGTGTACTCCGAGTGGATTGGGGAATCCAAGAACCACCTTGCCAAGTGAAATCTGCTTCAGGAGAACTCATATTGAGTCCCTATATTGTAATTTCTCTGTTGAAAGACACAATAAAACAAGGCCACCACTGAAGCTGGACCGGAGATGTAGCCCTGGAGAATAGGGTGAACTCCTTATTAAAATTGGTTGTGTCTTTATGTTGCTTACTGTATTTCTCTGTTGTCTTTCCATTTAAATGTTTGTGCATTGGCAATCTGATCGATCTGTTGCTTAAAATACACAGAACACACACCAGCACATGAGTCTGTAATACCTTTTGTTTAATAAATCTTCAACTGATGTCACTCATAGGGTGATTATTAGATCACCATTGAATGTCCTCTCCCACTATCTTCTTCTTACCTTTAGACTTAGTGGCATATGGTGTAGTCTTTGTCACTGGTTCTTCTTCAGTAGCCTTAGTTGTCCTTTCTAGAGAAACCTTCTTCAATTCCCTGTTATCATGTTGTAATTGGGCAATGACCAAGTGGGATTTCTTCAATTGTTCTTGTAACTCCAAAATATCCTTGTCTTTATCACTTGGAACAATGTTCTTTGGTATAGCATCTAAAGGTTCATATGGTTGCTCAAATGTTTGTTCCAAGAGCAACTTATTTTGCAGTAGATCTAGTGAGGGAATTTTTGGTAACCTTCACTACTTCAAGAGAAAAATTCAACTTCTTACCTTTCTTCTTTTCTGATGGATCCACAAAACTAATGATCTTTTCACATAACTTCCAGTTGGTGATTGTATGTCTTCTTCCATAGATGATGGTGTGTATTTCTTGCTCAAAAAACTAGTTGGTAAGTCAACTACCAATTTTGATGAGTCTAGGAAATCTTTCCATGTTTGATTCCTCTTATTCAATTTCTCCAACACCAAAAACTCAGTCCAAGATAAGTGGAAAAGACTAGGTTCCACTTGGCTCTGTTTTCCCTGCACTTTGTCTGCCATCTTGCTAAGACTTCTGAACAAATAGAAGGGCATATTCAAGGGGCTCTTCCCTGTAAAGTGCATCAAAAGTCTAAAATGGTATTGATAGATCCTCCAAAACCTACCCTCACATGTAAAGTATCTCTGAATTGCTTGTAAAATCTTGTTGTGGGCCTCAAGTAATACTCCTTAGGGACAATGGATCCATACCCTTTATCTCTGTACTCAAACTTCAAAACATAGTTGTAGTTGGAAATGTCAATAGGCATGCCCTTGAACCATTTCTCTCCCTGAAGGGGAATCTCTGTTGAAGCTGATATATTGACATATGAAACTGGGAAGGTGAGCTCTCCAATCTTAACCTCCAACCCGACGAAATTCACATCAAACTCTTTAGTGAGTTGTACATTGTATCCCTGGATATTTTCACAAATTTTGATGCATGTAACTTGCTCAAAGGCAACTCTGATGGTTGGGTTTGAATTGATCAAGGTGATGTCTTGGGGTGCAAACCTAACAATGGCTCCTCCCTTATGCTTCTTTCTATCTTGGGTTGACATGACTTTTCCTAGCAGAGGTATGCTCTTAGGGTTTCTTGAATACAATCTCAGTGTAGGTTTATTTAGTGCAACAAATAAGATCGCAGTAATGAAATAGAGCTACAGATTAGGTTTTTGTGACAATTGAGGATGAAAACCCTATGAAACAGACCTGGATAAGAAATCACCTCTCAAAACCCAAAAAAGTCACTAGTGTTTATTTGGTCACAGTGGCAGAATTAGAAACACGGGCAGAGCACTAGAAGCGCAACACATGGAGGGAAAAATATTTCTTGAACTCTAAGGAAATAAATGACCAGGTAAGAAGTTTTAAATCACTTGAATGACATGGAAGATTTCAATATTAAGGTTGTGTACAAGATTTTCAGCGTTAGAAAATATTGACATCATAAAATATTAGGGCCTTCTCTTTGGGCTTCAATTCTAATGTCAGTTGCCCACACCCAAATTACTGAAAATTGGATGGATATATGTTATGTGGACTTATCCCTCTTGCGGACAAGAGCGATCTCCCTAGAATTCAAAGAACCCTAGTAACAAATAAAAAAGAATTGAAACCTTTCTCTAGACTCTGATTGATTGAAAGAAAATACAATGTTAGAAGCCTCTTACTAATTAAATGAAATGATTGATGAAGTCCCTTTCAAATATTTCTTCCATTCGCTCCTCAATTCTTTAGAATTCCTGTCATCACTCCCCATAGATTCTCCATAACATCTTGAAAGGGATCTGCATAGACAAAGATAAACAAGAGATCAAAGCATCTAACATATAATCAAAGAGATAAATGGACTAATTAACCAATTATATATCATAAACTGATCAATATGCAATCACAATCTATGTAGGTGATCAAGGAATCCTACAAATTAGATCAACAAAGATGTAATTGAGAAATAACAATTGCTTCTATATTAATAAACTAGAGAAAATCCTTACAACCATATAATCTTGATGTTGCAAGTCCTTTCTACAATCTCCAACCATTTCCCTTACAAGAATAGTCTTCCAACCTAATCTCAATAGCGTAAACCTACTTCCAACAATCCTCTCCCAATCCTCAAAATTGTAATAGCTTTATAGGCCAAGAATGGGAATTTATGGATCCATTCTCCAAGGGATGAGATCCACTATTACTGGGATAGGGGTTCCACAAAGGAAGGGGAGTTGCTCCATGATGGGAGGGATCAAGGCTAAATAGGCACCCATTCGAAGCTTGTTGGTTGGGATAGATGCTACCAACAATGCTTCTAGTACTTTTTTATTTTTACATTCATTGATTCATGTTCGCCAGTCATAATGTAAGACAGTGTGTACTTATGCGCAACTTTTAATGGTCTTCTCTGCGTATGCGCAGAAATTAACTAGGAAACTGTGAAGGTAGCCAAAACAAGGTTTTTGTACCATGGGATCCAGGAATTCCACTTTCTTTGGGATGATTTAGATTCTAACTTTGCAGGGGAATGTCTTGGGACACATTTGTGGATAGCGAAATATCCAAACCGATGGTCATTTGCCTAATGTGAAAAAATGATGTGTAACAGATTGCCCCCTAAAGCGCAAAGTCAGAAGGGATATATGATGACTGAAGTGCTTTATCATGCCAAGGTTTGGGTTAGAGACTGCAGTCGGAGACCTGAAACAATCAATCAAATGTTACAATGCAATATATAATATCATCGTTGAGGTAGGCATTCCCATACTCATAACATAAATGTCTCAAAGAACAATACGAAAATACATCTAAAGATCCATGTCAAAAGACGACATAGTATGGATGCAGCCATCAATGGATATATGTTTACAATCATGAATATTTAATAACTCCACGCAACTTGGATGGATGAAACTAGATCCAGGGTCTTGATCTCCATCTCTCGATCCGTAGTACGAATCTAACCATGCGAGTGAATGTCTCAAAGTTGAACATGGTAGAAACCAGTTGATTATCGGTAAGTGTTGTGAATTGTTAACAAGTGCGAGAGAAAACACCAATAATGAAAATGGCTCTCAAGGTACATCAAGTACAATCTATGAAGTGTGAATCGATGTGTTGATGTCAAACACTCATATAGTCATTCGATCGAAGGTCAATGATGAGAACCTGTCATCGAATGCGAGAAACATACTAGTAAGGCATGCAGGCTCCAAGGTACTGAAGGTTTCTAAATCAACTTCCTAGGTAATGAGTTGAAGTTGATAGGAAATGACCTGTCACAGGAGGGCCTACGACACGAAACTCATGTCAATTTTTGAAGAACAATAGTTTAGAGTAATTCAGGACAGACTCAAGGATGGTCGATGCAACTAAAGGTGAAGACTAGAAAAGTAATTTGACTGAGTTTAAACTTCTCTTGAACATATCAGACACACGACATGATGACTTGGAAGCATTTGACACAAAAATCCAAACCAACTGAAGACTTCCAAATACGTATGGTCAACTGAGAGGCAAATGGATTTCCCAACCTGGACACAAAAGTGACGGAGTGTCATGTTCAAGAGCGACATACTACCTTTTACTAAAACAAAAACAAAGATGCTTTCTCACTTTTCCCCCAACATTACTGGAAAGTACCTCTTTATTTTTTACAAGCTTGAGGAGGATAGCATATTCTTGTCATGTAAGCTCATCCTTCAGATCATTCCTTTGAAGTATTTTAATGAACCCTAGGAAGGAGTGGTTTGGTCTCATCATTTTTAACGAGTCCTGCATTGTTTAGATATTACGAGTCCAGTAAAGGGGTAACTCAATGTTGTTTTCATGTTTAAAGAGTTTGAAAAGACACGAAAAGAAATTTCATTCAACTCTTTCACCGTAAAATTTTAACGATCCCGAAGAATGTAAAGCTCGGTGTTTTTCAGTTTTAGGGAGTTAGGAGAAAAACATAAGTAAACTCCACAGTGTCCTTTTTCATAAATTGAGTCCCTCAAGCCCAAAAAAGGGTAAAATAATGCAAGAGAGAACTCTATTGACCATGATTATTCAATGTATACCTTTTTTGTAGATAGTATGGTTCAATCTGTAAAAGGGGTAAACTTATACTAAATAGATGGTTGTTCATTTACTTTTACGAGTTTGAACAGTGAAGTACTCGACAATCTTTTCATTTTTAAGGAGTCTAAAAAGGGCATAAGAACTCCAAGGTTTTGTTTTTTCAAAAGTTTTAATGAGTTTGAAAAAGTGATCAAATGTACTCAATACCGAAATGATTCATTTTTCGTTGATAACCTGTGACCTACACACTTAAACTCGAAATAATTATCTATGCTAAAAAATATTAAAAATTTTGGATTTTAAAAGTTAATAGGAAAAAAATAATATTTAAACAGCACTAAAAAATTATAAAAAACTCAAAAATTACAAAATATTTTACCATTTGTGTTTTTAACCTTTTGAGAGTGATAGAGGACATTTTCACCAAAAACTTTAGAAGTTGATTCCGAGAAAACTATTGGGCGAAATTGTGAGTCATCTCTTCCAAGTAGATTGTCTCTCGAAGCTCTTCATTTTCATGCCTTTTATTTATCTTTTGACTGTAGATTAGGTTTTTTGGGGAGGGTTTTCAAAACCATTTTCACCCTCGATGTGCACAGGTCACCCTTATCGAGCTTGCACACATCGACTAGTTTTTTAACGCTATGTGTGCAGTTTCAAAGGAATAAATTGCGCACATGCACACTATTCATAATAGCCAGCTATGCATAGCGCCGAGGGCATAAAAAATAAAATCGAAAATGCCCAAATTCTTTGCTAATTTTCTCCATGATTCTTTCTAATGATATTCTATGTTTATTTACAAGGTTTTGGACCACGAAAATGAAATGGAGAAAACGTGAGCATGAAGAGCAAGGCATAATTGCTCTAAACCATCCAGCAACCATATGTTCCTTAAGAAATTGTGGCTTGTACAATTTTTTTACCATTCCAGGCATGAAGGCCCAATTAGACTTGCTAGAATGGATGGTGGGAAAGTGGAATGTTCAAGAAGAATGTTTCATAGTCAAAGACCATAGACTTGTCATTGATGTTGATGACATTTACTTCCTGAGTGGACTTCCACACCGTGGGGTGGAACTCAATCTATATGGGCATAGGCGAGGTGGTGAAACAAATGCCACCTATTTGCTACAACATTGCACTCGAGGGGCTGCTCTCAAAGATGGCAGAATTGATATCAAGACCATAGCTCAACTTCCTTTGAAAGCTATTGGGTTCACTGTTGCACGGTTGTGTGGTAGTGTAGCTTTGCATTTTGTCGTGAAGGCTTAGATGCAAACCGTTGTAGAGTGATTGCAACCTACCATATTCAACTGAAGTAAGGTTGTAGTTGCCAATTTGAAGGGGCAATTGGGCCAGGGTCAGAACAGGCAAACTCAAATACTTTGGTTATGGTGCCTTCATTATTTCATTTTATTTGGAGCGGGTTCCTATTTTGGCTCCATAGGTAGCTACAGAGAGAGGAGGACCTCGTAACCCTTACATGTTGAAATGGGTTACACTTATGGCACACCATGGAGGTGACGAAGGACCAACGATCAGATTTACTACTGACTCCTTCAAGTGGCTAAAAAATCAAATCATCATGATTGAATATTTTCCATATGCAGGGATGGACTACATAGGAGATCCAGACATGCCATTGCCTCTTGGGATGCAGTGGGGTGCTATAGGTAAAACTTCACACTTTGGTTGATTTTTGAATTTTTTATTTTTTTGTTATTTTTTATCATCAAAAACTAATTATCTGAAATGATCATGCAAATGTGGCCCCAGTGAGACCATCTAGATTACGTAGATATGATAGGCATGGAGAGAATCCAGTAGCTCCCATAGTACCAAACCCAGATGTGACAGAGACACTAACAAAGATAGAGCACAACCTTGAGAGGTTGACTTTGGACATCCCAGATGTCGCGATAGATGATTTGCCTCTCTGCTACCAGAGGCATACTGCAAGGGTTCCTGGACCTATTAGCCATTTGCTACAATGAGTAGCACGTGCTATTGTATGCTACCATGATCATCATCATGCGTAGTGACTAGTCTGAGGGCTATATTTTTTTATTTTTGATGATGTATCAGCATGTTTAGAAAATAAAGGCCATGGGGCTTCATATTTTTGGATGACATTTTTTGTAAAAGCCACACTTTATATAAACACTTATCTAATGAAAGCTATTACTTCTATTTCAGTCTCTCTTCTACAATATATGGATGAATATTGCATTTAATTTCTTTACAGATGTTTTACGAATGCCAACTCAACACATAATTAGCCAATGCATCAGTTAATGTGTTTAAATTTCTCAGAATATGTTGATACTCAATATAATCAAACTCTCTTTCCAAGAGACAAATCCGCAATTTTTTTTTTAACATGGAAGCACTTCTAACTGAATAAACACCATTCAAATTTAATGCTATGAGTTGTGTGTTAGCGCTCGAATTTGCCTCAGGCTGAGGAAGGCAAAACTCAAGGCAACATCAAACCAAGCTCAACCTCGTAGCTAGCCCTACGAGGACAGGAGAGGGCTCTCTCCGGGTCTATCTCGGCAAGAGGTCTTCAAAAGGGTTGAGATGACCGATATGAATACTGATTTTAGGCTAGTAAATTGATAAGATAGTTTGATTTAAGATTTTTAGGGTTTTGTTGGAAAACAGGGAAAGGCAATTTTGGGTGCGGGGATGTGACAGTTTTTGCAGAGGTCTTTTTGGGGCAAGGTAGGAAATCGTCCTGATGTCTTAAATGGAATTGAATGGAAAGGTATGACTGGTGAGGAGCTAAGGAGAGCAAGAAACTTTCAGGAGTTCTCCTTAAACAGATGAAAACATAGATATTAAGCAAACTTAAAGGCAGAGCATAGAAAACCATGAATTCTACCTTAACACTTCATTTGCTTAATTTGCAAAAGAGAATAGTAGGAAAATGATACACATAACAAACTTACAAGTACATGAGAGTAACACACCATCAACACAAATAACCACAGGAATCCCAAATAGTGTTGCAAAACCCTGGTCTTTCCTTTGCCAAATTTGCAGAGATACAAAGTGTAATACAGTCTAAGCTTATCCCTCCAGAGTCCAACCATGAAAATGACTAAGAAAATACATAATATAGGCAAGCTAACACATTCCCTTGCCTCTAGGGGTCGATCTCATCATCCTAGGAGATGTTTCAACCAATTCTAAACTGAGCACAACAATCTAGGCAATCAAAACAACTTGCCTCTATAAGCTAGGAAACCAATTCATTCATTAATTTTTTGCTATTTTATGAATGAATCTTCTAGAATAGGTAAAAAAGTGTCATGTCATCATGAAAATACATTAGTTACATCAAAGAGGGTGAAAAATCCCATGAAAAGTCAAAACTAGTCAAAAGCTGCGTTGTCCTGAGCTGTAGATGAAAAACTGGCAAATTTCCCTGATGTGTAGCGCGCCATTTCTCTACACGTAGCGCGCCTTTGAGACCACTTTTGGGGAACTTCCCAGCATCCAAATGAGGCTCAAGTGGGCTTGTTGGAAAGGTCTGGATGTCTACTCTCCAGCCCAAGTGGAATTTCTCAATTTGGTGCCCATTTGCCCCTCCAAAAATGCAATCTCCCAAGACTGCTTCCTGTGTGTCCAAAAAGTGGCAGAAGGTCATTTTTTGCTTGTTTTTTGACCTTTTGGGGGCCCAAACCTCAATGAAATGTCTTGGCAGTGGCTGAGCAAGTGTACTTTTTCATGAAAAATCCAAAAATGCAGATTTTTTGTGAAATGGACCTCCCCATCTTCAGGGTAGCGCGCGGCGCGCTACGCGTTGAGGGCAAAAACCTGTTTTTAGCAAAAAAAAATTCAAAATTGACCAAAATTGCTCCAAATTTTCTGAATTTTGAGCTGGGGGTGTATCATTGAGCACCATGATCCTTCAAGGAGGCTTCGGCCAAAGTCTGAAGTGGATCGGGCCTTTTCCTCCGTTTTAGTGCCTTGGCCAATCGTCCTTTGAGTACCTTCATTTTCGCTTTGCACACATGCATGCGGGCCCAATAATGATTCTTCATGTGGCGGAGCATATCTTTGTCCTTGTTTGCCTTGGCTAGCAACTTCTCTAAATGAGTGTTCACCCGGATGAGCATAGACCCTTGCTCAATAGGTGTCAAATCACCGGGTCTCTTGCGGGCCAAGTTTCAGTCTTCTCGGATTCGCCGCAACTCATCAAAAGTGCGTTCATCTTCTAGCTGCTTGTTACGCTGCTCCAAGTAGTTGATTGTCCAATTGGCCGTTTCCAATTTCTGTTGCAACAAGCGATTTTCAGCCTTCTGTTGCTGAATGATCTCCTTTAGCTCCGAGCTAGGAGAACTGATGTCAAGGTCAATAATGTCTATGTCCGGATCACCTGATGGTCCCTCATCAATCATGGGTTGTTTGCCTCTCTCCTGTACCTGTGCTACTGTCGAAAGCGAGGCCCCTTCCACCTGGTGTGGAGATAATACTCGCCGTGCAGATGCAAATAAGGCCCTGTGGCCTCTCTGATATGTAACACATGCTGGAGTGCTGACATGCTCGGGCTCTGGAATGTGAAACTGATGTGAAGGCCCTCCCTCATCATGGACAATATCAGGGGGTGGTTGTGGCACCGTGAAGAAGTCGTGAGAGATGAAATCCTCCCAAGCAATACCCTGTTGTGCCAACTGATGCATCACTATGATCTCAATCAGTGCATAATGATATATACTCTTGTGTTGTTGTGCGGGGTTCTTCCTTTGCACTAAGGGCACCATCCTCTCTATATTTTGGCACATGAAAAATGGAATTTTCATCATTCGTACCCGGGTGAAATGCATCAACAAACGGATATGGTACGAATATAAATGTGAAAATCTGCCCTCACAAGTGAAATAGCGCATAATGAGCCTCATCAAGGGTGCATACTCATCCCTTAGGAATCTGAAGGGAAAAACAGCAGTTAGGTGTCTCATACACCCGGGTTTGATATATGGTTCATAATGAAATTTGTCTAGTTGTTGGCGCTTGTTCCACTCCTCCCCAACATTTGGTATCCCGGTGGCTTGAGCAACAATTTCGGGTGATAGGGTGAAGTCCACTCCTGCAAGGTTCACCTGACCATTGTGCAAATGTAGGACAAACAAGCGGGCTA
Source organism: Pinus tabuliformis (assembly GCA_031772625.1). Taxonomy (NCBI): domain Eukaryota; kingdom Viridiplantae; phylum Streptophyta; class Pinopsida; order Pinales; family Pinaceae; genus Pinus; species Pinus tabuliformis. Next base: position 421,959,173 of record CM062816.1, read on the forward strand.
GTTCTCTGTGATGTTGAATTTGTGAGATCCGCTCACAATATCCAAAACATGATTGGTATTGAAAACAGTACATTGCAAGTGGACAAGCTTGCAAATGAGCCAAAGAAGTGGGCTCCTCCCTGACATGCCGACCACCTTTGCCACCCTTGTGATACTTCCTTGGCACCTCTATTTCTGGTGTTGAATCAATGTCATAACTCTGCTCATAAGCTGATTCGGTTTCTGACATAGTTTTGAAGACAAGATGGCTGAAATGTATATGCTGACTGTGCACACAATTGACTGTTGTTTGACTTTTTCCTTTTTCAAAATGTTGTAGTTTGCTTGAGTTAAGAAAGGATTTGAATGCTTGCTGGGAAGTTTCTGGGCGAAAAAACCAGCGCGTAGCATGCCTTGCCCAACGCGTAGCGCGCATCTGGTGCATAGTGCACGAACAAATTAACACAGGAAAAATCGTGCTGATGCGTAGCACGCCCTGGGTGCGTAGCGCGCCTCAGCTGATGTGTAGCGCCCACTCAGCTACATAGTTCATTTTGCAGGAGGTTTTTGGAGGCCTTCCCGGTGACCAAATTGGGTGCAGGATAGCTTTTTAGAAATTTATTTGAGTATATTTTCCAAAAAAACTGGAATTTTTCAATTTTGAGTTCATTTGCCTTGTCAAAAATCAAATCTCCCAAGACTGGTCAAAATGTGCCAAATGAGGCTGCCTCAAGGCAGAGTGTTGTTGCAGTCAACTTTTGAATGCCTTCCTCAACTCCAAATTGAGCTCATGATAGCTCATTAGAAAGCTCTTTGTGTCTAGTTAACATTTGACTCATCAAGAAAGTCATTTGGCCAACCAAGATAGGATAAAACTTGATTTTCCCAAGGTCACTTTCAGAGGTGCATTCCATTCTCCTGAGGCAATTGTAATTTTGACATTTCTCTAAAACCATGACACCTGTGTAAAAATTGAGGGAGGTTTTTATTATTTGGAATGTTTTGGACAAAAAACTCTCTCAGTTTTCCAAAATTCATCTTTTATTGCTCTGAAACATCTTTTGAGTGAAACTTATCCCGATGTGTGAAACAAGGAATTTTGTGGAAATGAAGCGAAATGAAGGGGATGAGAGGCTTGTAAATTCTTGGGGAAATTTTGGAGAGTAGGGAGGGATGTTAGGAAGTAGGGGAAAGTGGAATATCAGAGATCGAGCGAGGGGAAGGGGTCCAAAAGGGCAAAACACAGGCCTAGACTAGAAAATTGCCAAGTTGTGGCAAGAAACTAGGGTTTATGCAAAAATGAGGAATTTGGGGAATCTCAGTGATGGAAAGCATTTGATAAGGTACTTTAAGGATAGGGGAAGGTGTATGAACATCTGGATACAGGTTTTTCTAATGATTTGACCATCCAAGAGAAATTGCCTTCAAAACCCTAGGAGAGGGAAATGACCTTGCCCAGGTGCAACTGAAGCATGAACAAGGTGTAAAATGACTCATTAGACACTGACATGATAATGAAAACCCTATGAATGATGATAGAATCAGCAGAATGATGACATGGACCGACATTTGGACAACTTTAGAAGGAGTGAAAGCAAACCCTAGACCTAATGTCTAGTGACCAAATTTTGCTTGAAGACTCACTGAAATGACAAAATTTGACCTTGACACTCTGAGACCACTTTGTAAGAGCATATTTGATCACTGGAGGAAGGCTGGAAAGAATGACACTAACATTGTGAATCTAACCTAATGATCAATCAACAAATGCCAAATGAAATGGAATCAAATAAATCTCAATCATTGTGCTATATTTTGCAATATTATTCGTTGTTTGACTAACTCATCTATGGGTGAACAAATGCCCGGGGATACGGAAGACAAATTTGAAAACTACGACTAGCGCCATACGCGAAGCCAATACAAGTTTTAGGGAGCATTGACGTCTTCAAATCAAGTTTAACATAATATAAGCATGAGAAGTAGCGAAAATCGTAAAAAGTTGTTAAAACTTACCACATGTAAACCATGGTACAAAAAAAAAAAATCACCGCACAATCTAAGCATAATATATCTTTAGGTAAATACTGTTTATGGGCTTTCCCAAAGGGATTTCGTAATAATCAACCAGTTCATAGGCCCCATTTTCCAACGCACATTTTACAACATAAAGGCCATGCTACATGGGCTCGAACTTACCAACGCCTAACTTATCGTGCTCATGATCATAGACTAAGACTAAATCACCTTCTACATATGAACGAGGTTTGACATTTTGATCATACTGTGCTTTAACTCATTTCTTTTGGGCCTTGCTAGCTAATGCAGCATCACAGTGAGTCTCATCGAGTTGTGCTAAGTACAGGAAACATTCTTCTTCAGCATAAGTAGTTGGTAATAATTCAATTGCCAATTTCAAAGACGGTATATCGCATTCGATCGGTATAACTGCTTCCATGTCGTAAATGAGCTGGAAAGGAGTAAAACTTGTCGAGGTTTTTATTGTGGTACAATATGCCCACAATATTGGATAAAGAATTACATGTCAATCTCATTTATGAGTCCCAATAATATGTTTAATCATGGTGGTTAATACCTTGTTAACATCTTCTACTTGGCCATTTTCTTACGAGTAATATGGAGTAGAACTATCATGAAGCAAGCCTAGCTTCATGGTAAGATCGGTCATGATATAGTTCCGAAAATGGCTACCATGGTCCGTGATGATGGCTTATGGAACTCTAAAACGAGCAATCACTTGATTGAACACTAAAATCGATGTAGTTTCACCATCATCCTTATATGTGGGCATCGCCTTGGCCCATTTCGCAAAACAATCTACCGCAAGGAGAATGTACCCATGCCCCTCAGTCGAGTGAGGGTTACATGTAAGGAAGTTAATGCCTCATTTAGCGAAAGGACTAACAACAATGATTGGGTGAAGAGGAGATAGGTGTGCACGCATTTTTTATCATAGATTTAACAATTATGGCATTTTTGGACTGCATTGATACAGTCTTTAAACATAGAAGGCCAAAATAGTATGCGTGCAGGATCTTTTGAGAAGTGGAAAACCCTGACATATGATTGCCACAAGCTCCAGAATGGTGGTCATTTAATGCCTTTTTGGCTTCTTCGTGAGTTAAACATCATCTGAAAATGGAATTGGCCCCACGACAATAAAGTGTATTACCAACAATATTGTATTGTTGGGATCGATACTGGATACGACGACGATCAGTTCGACTCATTTTTTGATTAAATGTTTGGGTCCGGAGATAAATGATGATATCTCCATACCATGGATCTAACGTACTAATCAAAAAGAGGGATTCGTCTGGAAGAGAATCCTCTACCACATTTTTCGTTTCAGTATAGGGAAAGTCACATAATAATTCAGAAAATACCAATTATTTCTTAGATTTGGATTTAATGAATGCCAAATTGAATTCTTGTAGGATGACTATCCATTTGGAATACTTTCCCCCCAACAATTTTCTAGTAAGAATGTAAACCATGGGGTTGCAATCAGAAATCACAGTAGTTTTGCGCAATAGAATGTAGTGACGAAAACATTGGATAGCTTGAACAGCTGCCAAGGCCAATTTCTCCACATGTGCATATTTTGCTTTAGTTTTGGTCAAAATACGACATAAGTAATATATCACATGCTCTTTGTTCAATTTGTCTTCCTGAACTAGAACCATGCCTATCGTGGCATCAAACGCGGCTAAGTATAAAAAGTACTCTCGATGATAATCGAGAGAATGCAACAACGGTGTATGGGTCAATGCATATTTAAGTGCATCAAAGAATTTTTGAGCCACTCCATCCTAGATAACTGAGATGCTCTTTTTCAAAAGTCAAGTAAAACCCTTAGTCAACAAGACACAATTTTGGATAAATCGACGTAGAAAGTTTGCCTTCCCTTGCAAACTTTGGAGTTGGCGGATATTGGAAGGAGGAGGCAGATTCAAAATAGCCTCAACCTTCAATGGATCGACACAAATTCCTTCCTTTGAAACAAAAAATCCTAGCAATCGACCAGATTGCACACAAAAAACACACTTGTGTGGATTCAAGCGAATATTGTAATGACGACATCTGATAAAAAATACTCTAAAATTATTTGGATGATCTTCCCGTCTCAGTAAATGAGCTGGAAAATCATCGAGATAAGGTTGCACAATATGCTTGATATCGTGAAATGCATAAGACATAGCCCTTTAAAAATTTGCACCGGCATTCTTCAAACAGAATGGGAGTTTCTGATAGGAAAAAGTCTCCCATGGGCAGATGAATGGAGTTTTGTGTTGATCAGTTAGGAGTATGTTGATTTGGTTATAGCCAGAAAGTCTATCTATCAATGAAAACATTTCATTTCCCATCAATCATTTGATCGATATAGGAAGTGGGATAATTATCCTTTAGACAAGCTTTGTTAATATCCCTATAATCGACAGATAATGGTTCCATGTTTCTTGTTAACAAGTACAATATTAGATACCTAGTCAGTTAAGGGAACCGGGTAGATGAAACCTACTTTGAGAAATTTCTCAACCTCAACTTTAATCGCAACAACTTTTTATGGATGCACAGGATGTAATCGTTGTCTGATAGGTTTGGCATCCTGGTAAGTCTTAATCTCGTGCACATCAAGGCTTCGATCGATTCTTGGCATTTCCTCGTAGGACCAGGTGATCTGGATCTAGGGGAGGCGCCCAAGATCCATAAATTGATCCAGATCTTGGGGGGGGGAGGGCCCAAGATCTAAGTAATTGCCGCACCAGGAAAAGAACGAAAGTAAACCCAAACCAAAAATAAATCAGTAACTAGCTTTTATTAGATCAACAAATGATTGGTGCAACTACATTGTGATGAATGATATGTCCTCTTACAAAAAGAGGCTTGTTATTTATAACATTTTTAGTTACATTACCATGGGTAAATACCATGGGCAGATTTCCATTCGGATCATTACCATGGGCGGATTTCCATTCGAATGATTGCCATGGGTAAATACCATGGGTGGATTTCCATTCGGATCATTCTTCCTTCCTTAGGGAGCGATGGTCCCCATTGTGTGAAGTTCCCTCCAGGGAATCTTTTGTCGAAGATGAGTTGTGGATGAACAAGTGTTGTCGAAGACAAGGGTTTTGCGTGGTTGACCCATAACCGAGGGTTTGTGGATGACCCGTAACCATGATGCACGAAGATCCAAGGATAGAGATACCATGTAATGCTTGTGAGCCAAATGTGTTATTGACAGTGTGTGGCCAAGCAAATGGATTTCACTGGGAAGGGTTTTTCATGGCTAACGCATAACCATGATGAACGAAGAGTCGAGGATAGAGATACCATGTAATGCTGGTGGGCCAATTATGAGGTGGATAGTGTGTGGCCGAGAAAATGGACTTTGTTGGAAAAGGGTTTTGTGTGGTTGACCCATAACCATAATGTACGAGGGTTAGAGGATAGAGGTATCCTGTAATGAACCTCGAGATCACTTGTTGATCTATCTGATAGAGATCTGACAACTTATTTTGTGGGTTACCTTTGTAGATTTCCACTATCCAATGAGACGGTGTAAATACTTCTTCCAAGTACTCAAGTTTCACATTTTTGAATCCCATTGTTGTGATTTGAGTCCCACCATGACATTACCTTGGCATTTGTCACACTCAGAAGTATGATTCAAGATAGGCAACAACGATAGCACAATCAACATGGGAACTAGTAGCTTCCAAATGCATAGCTAGAAGGGCAGAATACAAAGGTCCAATGTGCCTGATCACCTGTGATGGTTGTGAAACGAAGAATCTTATGTGGAAGATGAAGAAGGCATAAAACTTCTCACATTTGAAAAGTTCATCATTAGTTTTATGCATAAACAATTGTTTGCATCTAGCATGATAACACACTCATACTCAACTAAATTCCATGCATATAATTTGCCGAGGGTGAGAGTAAGTTGTTCTCCCTATTGTCTACCACAATTGCTTTGACATTATCCCCATATGGTTGTGGAATGTCTTTGGAGGCAATGAGAACAATATTTTCATCCACATTGAGATGGTGAAGGGACCGAAGCATTACACATGCAATCACATAAATCGCATAGTCTCTTGGCATTCCTGTATGGGAATTTATTGCAGGTGGCTTCGATGTGTTCACTGCAGCCTATGCGTGAATTATTTCTAACATACATATAGCTAATGTGTCACGGGGATCGATCCTCCAACCCTTCTATATATATCCATTGCAGTGGTTGTAATGCGAAAATTTGCATGTCAGCCCAAATCCAAGAGGACTGCTTGTTGTTGTCAAACTCACAGGTCTTGACTATTGGAAAGAGCCATCGAAGAGCTTTGTCTTCTCGCAGATGGATTCTAACACCGCCATGCAATTTTTTGGGCAAGGGTATTATAGATCATAGTTGACTCATCAGGGCGGCCTTCAGCAAGCTGCGCAACATCATAGAGAAGGAGATCTAGAGCGTTGTTCTCCACCATGGTGCCTGTGATGAGAATGGTAGTGGAGGAGGTCTAGGAGGACGCATTGGAATTTGGGTAGAATAATTCATGGGGGGCATCGAGACATACGGAACGGGAGGCCTTGAGATCAGGGGTTACATCATGCCTGGTGAAAGGCTTCCAACTCCTCTGATGGGACTAGCTAATCCCGACTATTCTTGAACAAGGGGCATTGTGGGAATTCCTCGCACACTGCTCTACCTAAGCTAGGGCCTGTCTGAGCTGTAGCGATAGTTTTGAGGCATGAATCATCGGTGGGGGCAAACCTTTGATAGTCATGGTAACCACTTCTTCTCTTCGAAGGAGGATGAGGCCGAGGGTTCGTCTCTACTCACTCTCTTCTTTCATGTCTATTGTGGCTCCTTATTCAGAGAAAGACTTCTAAACTCTTCACAATCCCTCAAAACCAAATTCATGTGGCAATTGAATGCCATGAATTTTACAATAAATTGGCACTCATCGTGGATCATTACCCACATTTTGTAGTTTATGTATTGCAGCTCCTATGAACTCTTTGATATCGACATTATGATTGTGACCACCTCTGGTAGAGAAGGAAGGGGACGATGATGAAGTTCATTCGGCCTTCCTGTGATGGGATACAACGCTAGATCCTGATGTTGACAATGGTTCAGATGATAGATATGGTTTCATTGTCACTCGCTTGGACAATGGAACTGCTAATTCTTGCATTATTAAACTCGAGGTCGATGTTATTGGAGCTACAATTGCCACTAATGTTAAAACTGAGCCAATTTTTGACGTAGTAAATGAAGATAATATTATTAGTCCACTTTCCCCTACTCTTCTTGTTTCCTACAGGAGAAACAGAAAAAAAAAAAATGGATGGCCATCAAATGGGGCAATAGGCACCTTGATTTGGAATCACAAAAATTGAAACAGAGTTCGGCGGAATTCGATCCTGAGACAGCCTTCAAGAATATCAGCGCAAGAATGACATCATAAGCCAAACTATGATAGCAAAACCCTAAGGCATGCGACATTGTGGCAACCATCGGTAGACATGATTTGTGAAAATAATGTGCTTTTGAAGACCATGGATGAGCAACAAGTGAAAGAAAAGAATGTTAAACCCTTTGAAACCCTAATTTCCATGGAGTCATAACTCGCTCTTATACCACTGATTCGGATCTAGGGGGAGAACCCCAGGATCCATAAATTGATCTAGATCTTGGGGGGGCAGGGGAGATTTGAGTAATTGTCACATCAAGAAAAGAACGAAAGTAAACCCAAGCCAAAAAATAAATCAGTAACTAGCTTTCATTAGATCAACAAATGATTGCTACAACTACATTGTGCTGGATGATTTGTCCTCTTACAAAAAGAGGCTTGTTATTTATAACATTTTTAGTTACATTACCATGGGCAGATTTCCATTCGGATCACCAATAAAAAATTTCACAAAATTCTTGAAACATGGCTTTATACATTTGAATCTTTTCAACTGAGTATGAAGCACCTACATGAATATTTTCAATAACTCTTCTTTTGACTGAGATATCTATGGAAATCGTTGTAGATATATTACCAAAATTCCTTTCGAATTCAGCTTGAAAAACTGAAACGGGCCATTCTGGATTATCTACAACCTATGGAGAAAACATAGTAGAAAATCATTCTCGATTTTATCAAGGTTAGGTAGAAAAGTTGAACGATGATAGTAATCGTTCCATAGCATTTCAACCGAAATCATGACCTCCATGATACTTTCGTCAGTTGAAAACATATAGTCGAAAGGATCAGGGAGTGAAATTGGTTCTAACCAAGGTAAAGGAGAATAATCATCATTGATCGTATCCACTTGATCAATTTTAGAAGATGATGGGTCGGAAAATGATTGAACTACCTGGTAAACCAATTCTAAAGAGCTCAAAGGCATCTCATTGCCATAGGAAGCTAATTAAGACTCTAAAGGCACTATCGAGGGATCAGATGATTCCATAGTGTTTGATTTAATCATGTTAACCTCGGAAAAACTAGAAGGAAATTTAGGTGGAGGGAGCGCATGTCAATCAAGGTTTTCATTGATGTCAATATGGCATTGTTCATGATGGCAAATTCTTGTGAGCTTTGATGTTGCCCTAGATTCCCTTTGATCATATTGCCCTAGATTTCCTTGAACTAACCATGAAGGTGCCATAACCTCATGCATATTGTGATATCCTTGATCTTGATGATAAAGCCCTAAAACCATGATGATGTCCTTGCTCATGATGACAAGCTCTTCTTCATTGATAAGGATGCCTAATCCTAATGACAATGTATGGAGCCCTAATCGTTATATACAAGCCCTTGCCCTAACTAGCTCTATTGAAGAACAATGACAACACATTACATTTGATGACATGGACAATGATTGGAGACATGACATGAAGGACTTGGAAATCACTTGATGGAAAATTGATGGATGTTGCACTATGACATATGGATGACATATCACTGCACTATTATTGGATACATGATGCTACACTATCAAGATGACATGGATGATATTGATGACATACATGATGACACACTATGATGAAGAGCTTGGAGTCATAACAATAAAGAATCCCTAATGACCTTGTTGTCCTAATCACCTTCTGCACATAAAAAAATTTAAGGACAATCAAAAAAAAAAAAATTGGACACCTTGGAGGCATCCTTTCAAAATAGATCCTAGATAATCTTAAAGAGTATTTTTTCCTCTTTCTAACGAGCCTTTATTTGCCCCGAAACTCCCAATAGTTTGTGAGATATTGAATTTTTAAGTTAAGGATATTATTCCTAGCAATGAGCCGACCTACACTCAATCATACAAGTCGGCCTCACTTCAAAGAGATGTCTTCAGTTATAAGCAAAATCACTATAAATATAAACCTAATTTCGTTCATTCAACCTCATATTTTTTATAGGTATAGAAGAAGCCGCAACCTAGAAAAGCAAGGAAGACAAGTTTGTGGAATTGTTCTTGGGTTAAATAGTCTCCCACAGGTTTGAGCTAGGAGCAGTGAAGTTGTTGTAGTTGTTGTGGCCGAAGTTGTTGTGGTTGTAGTTGTCGTATTTGTCATGTTCGAAGTTGTCATATTTGTAGTGGTCAAAGTTGTTTTAGTTATCATGGTCGCAGTTGTCGTAGTTGAACTTGTCATAGTTGTCGTGGTTAAAGTTGTCGTAGTTGTTGTGGTCGAAGTTATCACAACCGCCGTAGTTGCCATGGTTGAAGCTACCATGGTTGAAGTTGTCGTAGTTGTTGATCTAATTTAGAATATTAGATTGTTGTGCTAAGATCCTCCTTAGATTAGAAACAAAATGCTTTCATTGTGCTTAAGGATTCATGAAGTTTTGCAAGTGAAATGATGAGTTTTTATGTTAATTTTATGAACAATTTAACATAAATAAGAGACTAAACAACAGCATAAACATGTACAAAACATCATCAAAAACACATTACAACAGGAACATGATAAAAGAGTTCACTCCTCTTGGGATGTGTCTCCTTGGTCCAGCTTCCAATGGCTTGGGCCTCTCTATTATGCTCAAAAGTGTAAAAACATGTGTTTACAATGCTCAAATGCTTCTGAAACCTACTCCCATGAGTCCACAATATCCAAAAATGGACATCTAACCTCTTTTTCCATCTAATTTGGTTGAAAACTGAAGAATTTATGACCTCTCCTAGTTTTCTCAATATTCGCTCCAAAACAAGAGGTGCACCACATGGTAAAGGAGATGGTTGGATGATCCTTTTTGCACTTTCCCTTCTTGACATTTGATGCATGTCAATGTTAGAAAGAAGACACTTTTGTTGCAATGGTGTTTCATGTTGGATTCTCCTCTTGGAAGGAAATCCCTTTGCTTTCTGAAACACCTCATCATTATGGTTAGCGACATCAACCAAATCAGTTTTTGAATTTGAATTACAACCATAAAATGCTTCATAATCAACATCAACATTGGGTTTGATCATAAGAAGCACTAAATTCTTGCTTGAATTCACTAGTCTTTTCATCTGCTCTACATTAACAAATGAAATATTTAGCTTCTTGCAATGAGCTTTCATAATATACTCCACACCATCCTTGAACAAGTGGTACTTGTTTTCATGATGATAGAAGATTTCTTTTCTATCATAGAGGTAAGGACTGCCCAAAACAATTCCCGATATATCAATTGGTACAACATCTAACTCAACTTTGTCAATGAAGTTTTTTGTGATTGCAAACCGAAGAATACATTTTCTTGTAACCTATAAGTTTGTGTCCTTTCATATCCAACCCAACGGATATGGCTTGCGATAAATGGTTTCAAGATTAAGTTGTTTGACTAAGTTATCGAATATCAAGTTGGCTTGAGACTCACTATCAAAAAGTGTGTCGATTTTTGTATGTTTTGAGATTACTCTTACATAAAACAATTCAATCCTTGTTTCTTCATTTGGAGTACTAGTGTGACAATTTGGTATACTTGTGCTAGCAATGGATTCTTTTCCTTTTATCCCCATGGCTATAATTTTAGTTTCATCACCCGAATCGGATCCCAAATCCTCTTGAATGACGCCAGTTGTCTTTTCTTTTCCTTTGTTGTTGAATTTTTTTGGTTTCATTTCGAGATGAAGCTTCCAACAATGAGCTTCATCATGACCCTCTCTAGAACAATGTTTACATATTGTTTTCTCTTATTTATTTTTAATGGATTCATTTTTCTTCCCCTTGAAACCCTTTTCTTTCTCTTTACCCTTAAATGGCTTTTTACTACCTTCTTCTGGAGAGTTTTTCCCTCTTGCCTCAAGATGAGTGGCTTTCACACACACATCATCTAGATTATTGGGATTAAACATTAATATAGTATGCCTAAGGTAATTGTGTAAACCCCCTATGTACTTCAGCAATGTGTCCCATGATTGAAAATCTACACCTAACATTAAAGACCTTTTTTTGAATTCTTGGGTGTAATCTTGCACATTTTGACCTTTAAGTTGTCTAAAGTTATGCTAATTCATGATGGCTTTCTGCATATAAGCTAGAGGGTAGAATTGTCTTTTGATTGCAACAATGAAATCATTCCAATAAATTGAGATCTTACTGTGCTTTTTAATCTCCTCTTGGGCCTTTGATTCCCACCATACCAGTGTTGCACCCTCCATTCTCAAGGAAGCTAACTGAATATTTATGTCATCTTCTTGAAGGTTTTGAATCCTGCAATAGACCTCCAACTAACGAATCCAATTATCAAGCTTCTCTGCATTCACTTCACCATTATACATGGGCATCCCAAATTTAACATCAAGTTTTTAAAAAGGTGATTTACCAATTCCTTTTGAAGTATGATGATGAGTATGAGTAAGGCTTGTATTAGTGGAAGAGGGTGAAGATGCTTGTGAAGCAAAAGATGAAGAAGATGGTGGAGAGGGTGGAGGTTTGTCTCCATTTCCATTACCTCCTCCTGAAGAACCTTCTCCTTTGGGAGGTTTGGAACTTTCACCTTGCAACTTGGTATTTCTCTCTTCATCGAGGACCTTCACCATCTTTGTCATATCAAAGGAAGTCTTTCTGAAGGTATTCTCATCTTCTGTCATGTTTGTATATTCTCCTTCATGAAACATGATCTCAGGAGTCTCAATTGCAACTTGAGGCTGAACTGGTGTTGGAGATTGTGGCAACCTTGCTCTCCTTCCCCTTGACCCAAGTGACATAAACTTGCAAACAATTAAATCCTTCTTTCATAAAGAAAACCTAGAGCTCTGATACCAAAAATGATCTGATTTAGAATATTAGATTGTTGTGCTAAGATCCTCCTCGGATTAGAAACAAAATGCTTTCATTGTGCTTAAGGATTCATGAATTTTTGCAGGTGAAATGATGAGTTTTTATGTTAATTTTATGAGAAATTTAACATAAATAAAAGACTTAACAGCAACATAAACATGTACAGAACATCATCAAAAATACATTACAACAGGAACATGATAAAGGAGTTCACCCCTCATGGGCTATGTCTCCTTGGTCCAGCTTCCAATGGCTTGAGCCTCTCTATTATGCTCAAATGTGTAAAAAGATGGGTTTACAATGCTCAAATGCTTATGAAACCTGCTCCCATGAGTCCAGAATATCCAAAAATGGCCATCTAGCCTCTTTTTGCATCCAATTTGGTGTAAAACTGAAGAAGTTATGACCTCTCCTAGTTTTCCTAATATTCGCTCCACAAATTGCATAAATCTGGCATGATCCTAAAATTTCACCCTGTTAGTGTCAGTCTTTCCAGCCTTCCTCCAGTGATCAAATATGCTCTTACAAAGTGATTTTGAAGTGTCAAGATCAAATTTTGTCATTTCAGTGAGTCTTCAAGCAAAATTTGGTCACTAGGCATTAGGTCTAGGGTTTGCTCTCACTGTTTTCAAAGTTGTCCAAATGCCAATCTATGTCACTATTCAGCTGAGTTTATCATCATTCATAGGGTTGTCATTATCATCTCAGTGTCTAATGATTCATTTTACACCTTGTTCATGCTTCAGTTGCGCCTAGGTAAGGTCATTTCCCTCTCCTAGGGTTTTGAAGGCGATTTCTCGTGGATGGTCAAATCATTGGCAAAACTTGTATCCAGATGTTCATACACCTTCCCCTATCCTTCCTATACCTTATCAAATGCTTCCCATCACTGAGATCCGCCAAATTCCTCATTTTCGCACAAACCCTAGTTTCTAGCTACAACCTGACAATTTTCTAGGTTGGGCCTGTGTTTTGCCCTTTTGGACCCCTTCCCCTCACTCAATCTCTGAGATTCCACTTTCCCCTGCTTCCTAACATCCCTCCCCACTCCCAAAAATTTCCCCAAGAATTTAGAAGCCTCTTATCCCCTTCATTTCGCTCCATTTCGACAAAATTCCTTGTTTCACACATCGGGACAAGTCGCACTCAAATGATGTTCCAGAGCAATCAAAGATGAATTTTGGAAAACTAAGAGAGGTTTTTGTCCACAATATGCCAAAGAAGAAAAATTTCCTTCACTTTTTGCACATGTGTCATGGTTTTAGAGAAATGTCAAAATTACAATCGCCGAATCCAAGGAGGTTGGCCAAGGCACTAAAACGACGGAAAAGGCCCGATCCACTCCAAATTTTGGCCAAAGCCTATTTTACTGAGCATGGTACTTTATTGGGGACTCTCAGCCCAAATTTCAAGAAATTTGGAGAAAATTTTGTCAATTGTGAATTTTTTGTGCCATTTACAGGTTTTCTCCATTAACGGGTCTCACCCCCCACGCGACCCTTCATCCTGGCAACTCCATTTTGCAAAAACTCAGCATTTCCAGATTTTTCATGAGAAGTTACATATGCTCATCAATGGACTTGAGATTTTATGAAGTTTTGGGCCTCCAGAAAGTCAAAAAAGGAGCAAAAAATGACTTTCTGCCACATTTTTGAGACACAGAAAGCAGTCTTGGGAGATTGCAATTTTGGAGGGGTAAATGACCACCAAATTCAGAAATTCCAGTTTGGTTGGAAAGCAGACTCACAGACCTTTCGAACAAGCCTACTCTTGCTCAATTTGGACACCGGGAAGTGCCCCAAATGTGGTCCCAAAGGCGCGCGACCCATCAGGCAGAGGCGCGCGACCCGTCAGGCAAACTTCTTCAAATTTCAGTGTACAGCTCAGAAAAACGCAGTTTGACCTTGTTTGACTTTTTGGGGTGGATTATTATCCTCTTTGATGTAATTAATGTACTTTTATGACACTTTTACACTTATGTACCTCTTCTAGAATATCCATTCATGAAAAAGGTGAAAATTAAATGAATGAATTGGTTTCCTAGCTTATAGAGGCAAGTTGTTTTGACTGCCTAGTTTGTAGTGCTTAGTTTAGAAGTGGTTGAAACAACTCCTAAGATAGTGAGCTCGACCCATGGAGGCAGGTAAAGAGGTTAGATGATCTATATTATGTACTTTCTTGCTCATTTTCATGGTTGGACTCTTGAGGGATAAGCTATCATTGTATTATTCACTGTATCTCTGCAATTTTTGGCTAAGGAAGACCAGGGTTTTGCAGTCCTTTTTGGGATCCTTGTGGTTACATGTATTGATGGTGTGTTTCTCTATGTATCTGTAAGTGTGTTATGTGAATCATTTCCTTTCTTTCCCTTCTGCACATTAAGCAAACGAAGTGTTAAAGTAAGAATTCATGATTGTCATGCTCTGCTTTTAAGTTTGTTTAATTTCAATGTTTTCTACTGTTTAAGGAGAATTCAAAGTTATTGTTTGCTCTCCTTAGCTCCTCACCTGTCATTCCTGACCATCCACCTCAATCAAAAGCATCAATACTATCTCCTATCTCGCCCCAAAGAACCCCCTGCAAAAACTGTGTCCAATCCCCGCACCCAAAATTGCCATTTCCCCAATTTTCCACCAAAAACCCTAAAAACCCCAAATCAACCTTTTTGATCAGTTTACTAGCCTAAAATCAGTGTTACCCTATTGGTCATCTCATTCCATTGAAGATCTCACCAAGATAGACCGGAGAGAGCCCTCTCCCGCCCCGTAGGGCTAGCTACGAGGCGAAGTGGTTTGATGTTGCCTTGAGGTTTACCTTTCTCAGCCTGAGGTGAAATTTCAAGCGCTAACACACCCCAAAAAGCTCTAACTAGGTGAAAATTTCGCCACACGACGAACGAATTTGTAAGACGGTTAATTTAGCCCATAACCCCGCTGGCAGTTATAAAAAATGTCAGCCCTACCAATCATATGACACAGTTAGGGTCTGGCGATTAAGTGGCGGTCTTCTAGCAGTCACAGTGCATGCGACGGTTGGAGGTAGTACTCACATGGGTCGTGGAGGTCACAATTAGGTTGGAGGTTAGGGCTGACAGTGACCGTAACTGTTTGCAGTAATGGTTTGTGTATTCACATGGGAGGTTCATCTCCCCCCAACCTTACAATCAACAAACGTTAAATGTAACCTACAACCATTACCTGGTAAGAACCATTATGAGGGCGCAATGGTAGGCCTCGGCACTATGAGGCGAGAGGTCACGGGATCGAGCCCAACTTCCGACCTGCCTTGCCAAAAATTATTTTAACTCGCCTTTCAGAGGACATGTGGCGGCCTCTGTCTTAGCCACGTGTCACCTCCTGATTGGCCCAAAAATGACACGCAAACAAATTAAAACCTCAAACTTGTCACCTTCAGATTCACCACCTACAAGGAATATTATGAGGATATTCCATGAAATATTATTTTTGCTAACTGGGTTGTACAGATGCCTAGTCAACATCCCTGCCAGCTCTTGCACCAAATTTACCTGTTTGGGAAAACAAACAAATTGTGTTTTTGGGAGCATACG
This sequence comes from Pinus tabuliformis, assembly GCA_031772625.1. Taxonomy (NCBI): domain Eukaryota; kingdom Viridiplantae; phylum Streptophyta; class Pinopsida; order Pinales; family Pinaceae; genus Pinus; species Pinus tabuliformis. The sequence goes on from CM062816.1 coordinate 421,975,018, forward strand.
GTGTTCATTTCGTGTGAAACGAGTTGTGTCAGATTCAAGGTGACGAGCACTACGCGGTCATTCAAGTTCCACGCCATTCTGATAACTTTGACTTTTGAGCATAATTTTGAGCACCTGATCAGTTGTTGTGGTTGAAGTTGCCATAGTTGTCATGGTCGAAGTGTTGACTTATTGGGATTGAACAAATAGATCTTGTTGAAGTCTTCTCTTGAGAACAGAATAGGGCAGAGTTAGAGAACTTTGTGAAGCAGCATATTGAAGATTTGTGGAGATCATTGAAGACCATGATGCGTTGAATCCATCATGAGGTGACCTTGAAGAATTTTTGTCTGGGTAACATGAAGAACAGTGGTGACACCTTCATGTGAAGAACAAGGTTGCCATTGATGATGTGACGTGGAGACTAAGTGAAGGCATAGCTGAAGATTGACAGGTCTTGTTGAAGAAAGCATTGGGAGTCGTGAAGTATAACCAAACATATCTTGACGAAGTAAAGCTAAGGGTTGGAGCCTCGTAGAGACAAGGTTGGTGCCTTGGAAGATAGGGTCGGAGCCCTAGAGGATAGGAGTCCTCAAGAAACCAAGTTAGAGCCTGAACCAGAAATAGGGTTGGAGCCCTAGAGGTTGGTGCCTCGAAATTGACAAGGTTGGTGCCTTGGGAAGTCCAAGTCGGTGCTTGGCATATTACAGGTTGGAGCCTAGGAGATTGAAGATTGGTGTCTTCATCTAGGGTTGGAGCCCTACATATATTGTACTTGATTTATTGAAAGAAGAAATTAATAAAAGTATTTATTCTATCATTGTTCATTTTATGTTCTAAATATAAGTGATCTAACTAGTAAAATAACAATTGAAAAGAATTATTGATTCACCCCCCCCCCAATATTTCAAACAATTGGTATTAGAACTAGCACCTTCACTCAAAGCCTAACATCTTTAAGGTTGATCCTTAGAACACAAATGGCAAATCCAAGGAAGAAAGCCTCCAATCCTCCTAAAGATGTCTCTTCCTCAATCTTGAAAACTGAAGACAATCAAATTGGGAAGGTTCCATTGTTCAATGGAAACTTTGATGTATGAAAGGTAAGAATGAGAAATTTCTTAATGGCTCAAGGTGTTGAAGCATGGGAATTAATGATTACTGATAACATGATGAACGAAGAATCCAAGGAGTATAATGCAAAATCGATGAAGGAAATCTTGAATGAGATACCAGGTTCTATAAAGGCCAATTTGCAAAAAAATTCATTAGCAAAGGGTATATGGGACAAACTTCATGACCTTCACTCAAAAGGAGCATTGACCATGACCACTAGTCAAGAATATGATGGAAAGCAAGAAGGAAATCCAAAACCCATCAAGGAAGCTGAAAATAAGAATGATGATGTCAAGGCCAAAGAAGACCTGGAAGAAGAAGAATAAAGGAAGACTTTGAAGAATATCTCCTGACTAAACCTAAAGCTATCATGGAAGAGATTAACAGTTTGAAAAAGGAAAACGAGGAACTTAAGAAGAAAGTGTAAGATGGTAACCAACAAAAGACAAGGAAGGAAGCTGACCTTTTCAAGCTTCAAGTACTAGAAGGAGATGAGGAGCTCGCCAAACTTAAGCAAGAATTTCACCAAAACAAAAGAAAGCATCATGAAGAAGTCATATCCATGACAAATCAATTGAATAAGGCAAGGAAAAGGGAGGAAACTTTGTCAAGCTGCCTTGAACAAAGACTCAAGAGCTTGAACAAACTTGAAGCAGAGATTGGTCAATACAAGGAAGAGGTCTCCTCCCTTAGATCTCAACTAGTAGAAGCAAGGAAACAAGCACAAGGAGCTGAGAAGGTGATGGGAGATTTGATATTCATAGAAGGACAAGCTGATGAAGAATAAAAGGAGAAAAACACCATGATATGCCAACTAGAATAAAAGGATGATGAAATCACCAAGTTAAGATCAGAAATCACTTCTCTTAAGGCCCATTCATGTGAAGCAACCAAGATGAAGGAAGAAATGGAGATAATTCTATCAAAGAAGGATGAAGAATGCAAGAAAATGAAGGAAGAAATTGTCTTTCTTAAAAAGGAAGTTGACGTGTTGAATAAGAACTTGAAAAGTTCTCAAACCCTAGATGATATCCTAAGTCATCAAAGATCTCCCCTTGATAAATCAAGTCTTGGCTATGCAAGTGAATCCTCAAGCAAGAATGATAATGCTTCAAATGACAAGGATGTGAGGAAGCCAGGAAGAAATGTTGATGCTCCTAGTTCCAGCAAAGGCAAGGAGAAGAATCAAGAACACATTGAAAGAAATCCTACTCCAAGAAGACTTACAAATGGTGTCAAGAATACAAAAGGAAATGAATATCATTAAATAATCCCAAGGCAAAAAGACTTCAGAATTACATCAAGGAAATATTCATCTCCCAAGTACCAAAGTATATTTCTTGATTATTTCTATTCTTGTACAAACTTTGGGCACATGGCAAAAGATTGTAGGGCATATCACAAAGACAAATATAATGGTCCCCGTCAATCTCCTAGAAGAAATTTTTCAAGAAGAAGTCATGATTTCTCATTCATGAACAAGATGGAGTGCTTTAATTGTCATAACATTAGACATATGGCATGTCATTGTAACTTGAATTGGGTCCCTAAACAAGCTAAAACCATGACAACCAAGCCAGAGAAGAAAGTTACACAAGTATGGAGAAGGAAGCAAACCGAATCTGAAAGTCTCTTGAACACTCCGGCCAACAACACATGTTGTTGATTTGATAAAGTCATCCTTGATATTCCAAGTTTTTGATAATGAGACTCTGCCAAAGGAGACCATGCATATTATTAGGGGGAGATTATGATTCTTAATCATTCTTGCAGAAGCTATTCATGAATAGGCCCTATGAAATTCTTGATAGGTCACACATGGACAATCATCTTTTGATAGAACATCTCTTGGGAGCAACTCCATTGAAAAACATGATTCTTTACTTATCATATCGACTATTGTTGAAAATTTCTTCCACTTAATCACAAGGTAGAAATCTTTCTTGTCTAAAGAAGCTAGAGGATTTTATGCAAGTGAGAGGAGTTGGTTCATTACATGAAAAAATGTAAACACATCTATCATGGACCACATTGCCAGAAGGAAGAGCACCATGACAGGGGGAGTAACATACCTATGAAGAACTACTATTGATGAAGAAAAGAAGCAGCTTGACAGGGGGAGTACTTGGGCACCCCATTTTCCATTGATGTCAAAGGGGGAGAGAATGTTGGAAGGGCAAGAATATTGCATCAATGACAAAGGGGGAGATTATTAATCAAGGTTGTCATTGATGTCAATATGGCATTGTTCGTGATGGCAAATTCTTGTGAGCTATGATGTTTCCCTAGATTCCCTTTGATCATAGTGCCCTAGATATCATTGAAATAACCATGAAGATGCCATAACCTCACGCATATTATGATATCCTTTCTCTTTATGATAACACCCTAAAACTATGATGATGTCCTTGCTCATGATGACAAGCTCTTCTTGATTGATAAGGATTCCTAATCCTAATGACAATGTATGGAGCCCTAATCCTTATATACAAGCCCTTTCCCTAACTAGCTCTATTGAAGAACAATGACAACACATTACATTTGATGACATGGACAATGATTGGATACATGACATGAAGGAATTTGAAATCACTTGATGGAAAATTAATGGATGTTGCACTATGACATATGGATGACATATCATTGCACTATTATTGGATACATGATGCTACACTATCAATATGACATGGATGATATTGATGACACACTATGATGAAGAGCTTGGATTCATAACAATAAAGAATCCCTACTGACATTATTGTCCTAATCAGCTTCTGTACATAAAAAATTTAAGGACAGTCACAAAGAAAAAATATGTTGGACACCTTGGAGGCATCCTTTTGTTTATTTGAGATAACATCGAATGTGATCTAGCCATGAAAATTGCTGGAGAGGCTAAAGCACATGAGATCTCCAAGACCCAGAAATGGTTTAGGAAGATCCTAACCTGTTTGGGAGATATTAAAATAATTAATATTTTAATGGAGCTCCTAAGTCTAAACTTAGTAAAAATAAAATATTAATGGGTATTAATATAAAACTGGGTTAGAAGGTTCCAAAAGTCATGGATCAAGCCAAATATAATCTTAGTCGTTGATTAGAGATTTAATCTCGGTCGTCGAAGGACCAATAGGAAAAGTATAAGAAGAGGCTTGAGGGTCAGTTGGAGAGTATACTGAGGGAGACCAATCAGTTCGATTTCTCGAGTGGGGTTAGTTGAGAAATTCGAACTAGTGGTATGGGGAGCAGCAGGAGGCAACAGGTACGAAACAGAGAGTCGGGATCAGCACCATAAGACCAGCCTAGAGGTTGGAAAGGCAATGATCTAAAAGTCACCCTAGGAGTGATCTCAGTTAAAGATTTATTAAATGAAGGTATTACATACTCATGTGCTAGTGTGTATCTATGTTATTTAGGCAACAAATCGATCAGATTGCAAATACACAGACACTTGAAATGGAAAACATCAGAGAAATATAGTAAGCAAATATAAGAACACAAGAATTTAATAAGGAGTTCACCCTATCCTCCAGGGCTACATCTCTGGTCCAACTCTCAGTGGTGGCTTTCTTTTATTATGTCTTAAAGCAGAGAATTACAATGAAGGAGCTCAATATGAGTCTCCTGAAATGGAATTGCTTGGCAGGGTGGTTCTTGGATTCCCCAAGCCACTAGAGTGCACAGACTCTTTTCCTTACCAGCTCTTTGACCTCTCTGGTCTTTAATGGAAGGACCCCAATGTGGTGCCCAGTCCTGATAGATCCTCTCAGGGATGGCCTGAATCTCTGGTGCTCGACGCTACCTTTGGTCAGCTCGGCCCTCTATCTTCTTTCTTCTTCTTTTGCTTCACTGTCTTTTCTTCGTTTTCTCTGTCTTCTTCCTTTTCTTCTCTGTCTCCCTTTCAGTGTTCGGTGTCTTCTGCTTTGTCTGTGCATGGCTTTAAAGCCATTCGATCTCATGGTTGTTCGATTCCCCTTCCACCTCCGTCGGATCACCTGCTACAGCTTCGCTTGGAGTTCCCTGTCTCGGCATCATCATTAGGCTCATAGGGAGTGGCCACTTGTCCTCCTGCAACTATGCCAGCTTGCTTCGTCGGTTCATTTTTTTAGTTACGTCGTGGAATGAGTCATCTGCCACCTTGGCAGTCAAATCGGACGTCAAATTCTTATAGATCGCGGCTTAATCCCCTGTCAATTCCGGCCTTCCCATCGAGCGCGATCTCAACCGTTAGATCTGGATCCCCCAGATCTGACGCCATTCGCTCATTTCGCGCGGTTGACTTGCTCGACCGTTAGCACGCGATGAGTGGCGGTTTTCTCTCTCCTTCGCTTGCCACGCGTCGGGTGCTAAGTGGAATCGCTCCATTTTCATCAAATCTGCTTACCACCGAAGGGTACCCCCAATAAATACCGCCGGTTTTTGGAGCGCGGGTCTCGCCTTAGCCTTTAGCCTTTCCCCACGGTTTTCCCGGCTCCCATGCCACCAAGCGCTTGGGGCCTCTCCTTCTCGAGGGGTTTTGCCCAGCGATGCGCAATCTTTTCCCGATCCAGGCTTCCCAGGGGCTAGTTTCGCCTCCTGCGCAGTCTCCATGGGCCTCGGTCAGCGCGCTTTGACCGAGGTCCTTGTCGTTCCACGTTGGCTGCTAACTACCACTGTTTAGAGGTGTTTCTAATCGCTTCTTTTAATTCTTTGAAGCTTGTCCCGACCTGATACAGTCATGGTTCTTTAATAACTCTTCTTCATGGATCCAATTCGGATCATGGCCTTCCCATTGAAAAGATTTTGGACCACTAAAAGTTGGTTTTCAAGCATCGGCTAAGTGAGGGTATTGTTTTCTCTCTTTTCCAATCTCAATCCACTTTGCACTGCTCGGATATGAACCTTTGAGTCCAATCCTGAGGTACTCAACATCTCCCCTACGCGTCGTCCTCACCTTCCAGTCCAGCATTGTGTCTTCCTGTAATTCGTTAAGATATACAGGTAGCAAGTCATAAATAGAAGGCAATTGACTCTACTCTTCAGGATCCTCAATCATTGAAGGTTCAAACAATCTCAAGCAATTTGCATTTACGACTGAGTAGATGGGCATGTAGGCTGGTAGACCAGGCGAAAAGCATTTTCACCAATCTTCTCAAGTATCTTGAAGGGTCCCTACCTGATAGGCTTTAGCTTCTTACCTTCACCTTGCATTCTGTCCTTGCTGATATATATCCAGACTTGGTCACCAACTTGAAAACTATGCTCCATCTGATGCTTGTCATGGCTAGCCTTGTATTTGGCTTGGCTCTTTTCCAGTTGTTCCTATACTGCCTGGTGGATCTCCTGGATTTTTCAATGAACCTAGTTTCCCTGTCCACATCACTATGTCCCTCAACTGTGGTATCTTTACCAAAGACAAAATCCAAAGGAGACCTTGGTGTGAAACCAAAACAGGTCCCAAAAGGAGATCTATGTGTAGAAGAATGTTTTTCTGTAGTGTAAGCATGTTGCACATAACACAAGTGTTCATCCCAAAGCTTAGGATGTTTGTTGCAATATCCTCTGAGTAACTGGATCATTGTCCTGTTAACTACTTCTGTCTGGCCATCCATTGTGGATGAAAAGCTGTGCTTTTCTTTAGTTTGGTGTCCATCAGTTCCCACATACTTGACCAAAACTTCCCCAAAAATTAGGTGTCTCGATCAGATACAATAGAAGTGGGTAATCCAAAATGAACCCATACATGTTCAAAGAACAGTTTTGCAGTTTGTTCAGCTGTAATCTGTTTATTACAAGGTATCAAAGTACACATTTTACCGAACCTATCCACAACAACATATAGATAATCATGACCTTTTCTAGATTTAGGCAGTCCGCCAATGAAATCCATGGAAACACTTTCCTAAGGGTGAGAAGGTACTGGTAATGGAGTGTACAAGCCTAGTTTCCTGTTGTTGGGCTTGCATTTAGCACACATAGTACACCCTCTTACATATCTAGAAACTTTCTCATTCATTTTTGGCCAATAACAAAATCTTTGCAGCTGTGCAACTGTTTTACTTACCCCAAAGTGACCTGATATCAGAGAAGTGTTTGCTTCTCTAATTATCTTTACTCTCTCAGTTTGTGGAATCCAGAGTTTCCCACAATGATATAAGAGTCGGTCCTTTACATGATAATCCAATTGTTCTACTCTTTTTCCTTGACTCAAAGTTGCATATACATATTTAAAGTCTATATCTTGAGCATATTGTTCAATGTAGCTTTCATGTAGCACAGAATTATGCTTAAGTATAGTAGATGCATTTATAATGGGTCTAGATAACATGTCTGCAACTTTATTATGTATGCCCTTTTTATATATGATGACTAAATGAAACTGTTGTAGAAAACCCATCCATCTGTAATGTCTTGATTGTTGCAACTTAGTTTGGGAGTGTAGATATCGAAGTAGTTGATGATCAGTATGTATTACTATCTCTTTGCCCATTAAGTAATGTTTCCACTTTTTCACACTCTAGACTAATGCATACAATTCTTTATCATATGTAGGATAGTTAACTACTGCAGGATTAAAAGTCTCAGAATGATAACATATGGGTTTATTGTTCTGTGTCAACACTGCTCCCATGGCATAGTCACTAGCATCTGTTTGGATCTCAAATGGTGTTTGTTGATCAGGAAGTGCTTGTACAGGTGTTGTACTAATCTTTTCTTTCAAGGTGTCGAAGGCTTTCTGATGTTTGGCTCCCCACTGAAACACCTTGTTCAACCCTGTTAAAGCATGTAAGGGAGTTGCAATTGAGGAAAAGTTAGAAATGAACTTCCTCCAATATTGTACTACTCCTAAGAAGCTTCTCACTTCTGTAGCAGACTTGGGTTTAGGCCAGTTTACAATGACTGCCACTTTAGAGGGATCTATTTTCAATTCACACCCCCGACTATGTGACCCAAATAATTTAGAAATGTTTTGCCAAATTCACATTTTGAGAGTTTAACATGATTTTTTTCTCTTTTCAAAACATCTAATGTCTGCTTAACATGCTTCAAGTGTTCTTCCCACGTTTTACTAAAAATCAGAATGTCATCTGGATACACAATAACAAAATCATCAAGAAAAGGTCTAAGTACATCATTCATTAATCTCATGAAAGTAGTAGGAGCATTAGTTAAGCCAAAAGGCATAACCAACCACTCATACAATCCCTGCTTTGTTTTGAAAGCAGTCTTCCATGCATCTTGTTCTGCAACTCTGACCTAAAGGTATCCACTATGCAAGTTTAGCTTGGTGAAATAAATAGCTTCCTTCAATTGATCTAAAAGATCATCTATGTGAGGAAGGGGATAACGATTTTTTATTGTTATCTTATTCAGTGCTCGGTAGTCAATGCAAATTCTCCACGAGCCATCTTTCTTTCTCACTAAAACGATTGGTGACCCACATGGTGATGTGCTACGCCTGATGAACCCCTTCTCGAGCAACTCTTGCACCTGCTTCTTGGTTTCAGCATTCTCTAAAGCATACAACATGTACATTCCAGTGTTAGGCAATGGAACATCTTGTTGCAAAATAATATCATGTACTATTTCCTTCTTGGGTGGCAGACCTTTAGGTTCTTGAAACAAGACATGATACTCTAAAACAACCTTTTCTATATCAGCTTGTTGTTTAGCATTATAGCCCTCAAATACATTGGTTTTATCAGGTTTCTTTTCCTTTACAACCATCATTAAGAATTGTTTGCATGAATTTATCATTCTTTTCATCTGCCCTGAGTTTATGAGAGTATAATTATTCTTGAGCTTATGATCTCTTACAAAGTATTTGATTCCATCTTTAACAAGTAGATACTTGTTCTCAGCTCTATAGAAAATAGCTTTTCTATCATACAAGTAAGGGCTTCCTAAAACAATTCCACATATATCCAAAGGAATTATGTCTAACTCAACCTCATCTACAAATGTTGACCCAAAAGAAAACTTGAGTTTGCACTGTCTAGTCACTTGTAGTTGTGATTTATCATTCAACCATCCTAATGGGTATGGTTTCTTGTGAGGTGTAGTTGCTAATCCCAATTTCTTTACAATTGCTTCAGAGATTAAATTTAATTGTGAACCACTATCAAACAAAGTATCAACCTTTTGATGTTTGGAAACAACTCGAATATGGAAAAGCTCATGTCTTTTTCTCTCATTTTCTTCATCAATAACAGATTGAGCAGAATTACTAGTAGATGCTTCAAAAATTTTACCTTTTATACCTATGGCTACAATAGTTGTTTCATCTCCTGAGTCTGACCCCAAATCTTTCTAAATAGCTGCAACAGTCTTCTTCTTCTTGCCCTCAAACTTCTTAGGCCTCAGCTCTGGATGCAGAATCCAGTAGTGCTCATCATCATGCCCATCCTTTTTACAGTGAGTGCATGAAGCTTTGCTCTTCTATGCAATGTTAGCCTTCCTTGCCTTCCACTTCTGCTTTCTTTTCTCCTTGCTCTTGCTTGCAGTGGGTTGGGATGGTCCCCCAAATTTTGGATTTCCATTCTTTCCTCTAGCTTCTAGATGAGTAGCTTGTACAGATACCTCATCTATACTAGTGGGATTAAACATGAGGATGGTATGCCTCATGTAGTTATGTAGACCACCAATGTACTTCAAAAGAGTCTCTGGTGAGCCTAATGAGATTCCTAGAATCAATGCTCTCTTTCTAAATTCTTGAGTGTACCCTTGCACACTTTTCCCTTTCAACTGCTGAAGAGTTTGCCAACTCATCATGGATTGTTGCATGTAGGCTAATGGATAGAACTATTTTTTGATTGCAGAAACAAATTCACTCCAGACAGAGATGGTCTTACCATGTCTTTTCCTATCATCTTGGGTTCTACCTTCCCACCAAACCAAGGTAGTGCCTCCTAGGCGTAGGCTTGCCAGCTAAATTTTGCTCTTCTCCGAGTCTATGTTCTGTACTCTGCAATAAACCTCAATTTGTCTAATCCAATTGTCCAAATTTTCTGCATTTAGCTCTCCATCATATATAGGCAAATCAAATTTAACATCTAGCTTGATTAAATATGCTTTCTTGTTATGCACAGGGCTATTAGGAGGGGTGAGGAAGCTTTCCTCTTTCCCTTTTCCATTGGAGTGGTCATGGAAGTGAGACTCATCTTCTTCTTTGTCTTGTTTAGAACCTGATGAATTTTCATCCTTATGCTTTCTAAAGTCCCTATACATTTCTTCTACCATGGACTTTATAGCTAGGAAACCTTCTATGAATTGAGGGTCTGGTCCCACAAAACCTTCCTCTGACATTGTCTTCTGAGGTTAGACTCTCCCACTTTCAGGATTAGTTTCGACCAACTCTCCTTCTCCTAATTTGAGCTTTGATCTAGTGAGCATTCGCAGCTAACCCAACACAAGCTTGTCTAACCTTACAGCCTAAAGTTCTGATACCACTTGATCTGAAAGTCACCCTAGGAGTGATCTCAGTTAAATATTTATTAAATGAAGGTATTACAGACTCATGTGTTGGTGTGTGTCTATCTTATTTAGGCAAAAAATCGGTCAGATTACAAATACACAGACACTTGAAATGGAAAACAGCAGAGAAATACAGTAAGCAAATATAAGAACACAAGAATTTAATGAGTTCACCCTATCCTCCAGGGTTACATCTCCGATCCATCTCTCAGTGGTAGCCTTCTTTTTTTGTGTCTTAAAGCAGAGAATTACAATGAAGGAGCTCAATATGAGTCTCCTAAAACGGAATTCCTTGCCAAGGTGGTTCTTGGATGCCCCAAGCCACTAGAGTGCACAGACTCTTTTCCTTACCAGCTCTTTGACCTCTCTATTCTTTAATTGAAGGAGCCTAATGTGGTGCTCAGTCCTGACAGATCCTCTTAGGGATGGCTTGAATCTCTCAAGCTCTCTGGCACTCGACGTTGCCTTTGGTCAGCTCGGCCCTCCGTCTTCTTTCTGCTTCTTTTGCTTCACTGTCTTTTCTTCATTTTCTCTGTCTTCTTCCTTTTCTTCTTTGTCTCCCTCTCGGTGTTCTGTGTCTTCTGCTTTGTCTGTGCATGGCTTTAAAGCCATTTGATCTCATGGCTATTCGATTCCCCTTCCATCTCCGTCGGATCACCTGCTACAGCTTCGCTTGGAGTTCCCTGTCTCGGCGTCATCATCAGGCTCATAGGGAGCGGCCACTTATCCTCCTGCAACTGCGCCAGCTTGCTTCGTCGGTTCGGTTTTTTAGTTATGTCGTGGAATGATTCATCTGCCACCTTAGCGGTCAAATTAGACATCAAATTCTTATAGATCACGGCTTAATCCCCTGTCAATTCCGGCCTTCCCATCGAGCGCGATCTCAACCGTTAGATCTAGATCCCCCAGATCCGACGCCATTCGCTCATTTCGCGCAGTTGACTTGCTCGACCACTAATGCGCGATGAGTAGTGGTTTTCTCTCTCCTTCGCTTGCCACACATCAAGCGCTGAGTGGAATCGCTCCATTTTCGCCAAATCTGCTTACCGCCCAAGGGTGCCCCCGATAAATACTGTCGGTTTTTGGAGCACAGGTCCTGCCTTAGCCTTTAGCCTTTCCTCATGGTTTTCTCGGCTCCCATGCGACCGAGCACTCGGGGCCTCTCCTTCTCGAGGGGTTTTGCCAAGCGATGCGCTAATCACGCATCAAAAACTGCCTCCTTTTCTCGATCCGGGCTTCCCAGGGGCTATTTTCGCCTTCTGCGCAGTCTCCATGGACCTCGGTCAGCACGCTTTGACCGAGGTCCTCGTCATTCCACGCTGGCTGCTAATTGCCACTGTTTAGAGGTGTTTCTGATCGTTGCTCTTAATTATTTGAAGCCTATCCCGACCTGATACAGTCATGGTTCTCTGATAGCTCTTCTTCATGGATCTAATTTGGATCAGGCAAACAGAGAGCCTCTCAGGGAGACGTAGAGGCAGTAGACTTCACAGTTACTAGAAGGCCTGCTTGGGTGACACAGAGAAGCCCAGTGCTGACATAGAGAGGCAAGAGCTGATGCAGTAGGTCTGGGAACTGCGTAGAGGCCAGTAAGCCTGACGCTGAGATTGGGAGAAGTGCTGGAGAATTTGTTCTCTATTGGGTAAGCCAGTTTGGCACCCAGTTGTACTGAAGAATTGTTGAATAATAAAATCCTCCTATGTTGCACCGGTTTTCCCGCATTGGGTTTTTCCAGGGACATTTGTCCAAAATATCTGTGTTGATTCTTGTGCATGTGTTTGTTTCTATATTATGGTGTGATATCTGCAATAGAATTTATTTTAATGTTTACTGAAGGGTTTTTCGTAAATAACTTATTGGCAAATAAGTAGGTAAAATAAATCAGTTGTTGCAGTGATAGAATTTTCACATGGTATCAGAGCAAGTAATTAGAGATGGGAAGGGAAAACCAATTATGGGTTGAGACCATGATGCAGAGGCATCTACGTCAAGAGACTCGTACATATTTTCAGAAAATTGCACAAGAGACAGTGACTTCGATTTCTCTATGTTGGCTTCCAGGCTGGAAGAAGAAGTGGCTTGTGTGACTAGCTCTACATCATCAGAAGTATGGTATATAGACAGTGGAGCCTCTTGGCATATGACGGGAATCCGGGAATGTTTCTTAGATTATCGGGAGGAGAGGATGAACTTTCAGATCACCATGGGGAACAAGGCAAAGTGTACTCCAGTAGGGAGGGGTACCATAGTTTTTCAAACAGAAACGAGAGAGCGGTTTCGTGCTACCAATGTGCTGCATGTACCAGGATTGGGGATGAATTTACTTTCTGTGTCGCAACTTCAAGGCAAAGGCTATGACATTTTCTTCATCAAGGAGAAAGTATACATCAAACACCCAAGCTGGAAAAAGAAAGTGTAGATCGGGATCAAAAGTAACAGGTTGTACAGACTACAACTAGAATCAGCAATGGCACTAATATGCAGTCATGGAGACAAGGATTTGAATGAACAATGGCATAGAAGAATGAGACATTTGCACCATGGGGCTCTAAGAATTCTTAGAAACACTGTAAGAGGAGTTTCGGATCTTAGTATGGAACGAAATTATGTATACAGTGGATGTGCTCTGGGAAAGTATGCTAAAGCAGCATTTTCTAGAAGTAAGAACAGGGCTAAGAATGTACTAGGATTGATACACTCAGATATCTGCAGACCTATGTCCACTAAAGCTCTTAGTGGTGCCGAGTACTTCCTTACCTTCATTGGTGACCACTCAAGGAAAACTTTGATTTATTTTCTGAAAACCAAGGAAGAGGTTTTATGTCAATTCAAAGAGTTCAAGGCTCTGATGGAGAATCTGACTGGAAAGAAAATAAATTTTTTGCGCTCAAATAATGGTGGAGAGTATGTCGATAAGGACTTAAATGATTTTTGCGCTAAGGAGGGAATTAGAAGAGAGTGGACAGCTCCTTACAATCCATAGCATAAGGGAGTAGCAGAAAGGAAGAACATGACTATTGTAGAAGAAGCTAAGGCCATGATGTACGATTAGGATATGCCAAAATTCCTCTGGGCAGAAGCATGCAACACAGCAGTATATGTTCAAAACAGGACTCCTCATCGGGCGTTAGGAAGGATTACTCTAGAGAAAGTTTTCACAGGGAAGACGCCTGAAGTCAGTCATTTCAGGATATTTGGTTGCTTAGAATATTTCCGCGTACCCGAGGAAAAGAGGAAGAAGCTAGATCAAACTACAGAGAAAGGATATCTAGTGGGATATAGCAAGAATGCTAAGGCATACAGAATCTATCTTCTAGGGAGCAAGAAGGTAGTAGTTCGACGAGATGCGAAGTTCATGGAGGATAGGGCTTTCATAAAATCTCAAGAAATGCCTTTCGAGTAGCAGTCAAACGAGGATCCATCGGTCAAACCTCTTCAACCAACGGAAGTAAATAATTCTTCCTCGGATTAGGAAGAATCTCAGGATGAGGAGGAGCTAACAAAATCATCTGCTGGCAGAGGAAGAATGAGCAGGAAACTTTGTCAGATTTTGCAAGATGCAAAGGACTTCATCAGTGCGCCAAGGAACAATAAGAGGGAGCGAAAATAGCCCGATAGATATCAGGCATTAGTAGCTCAGAATGGAAAGCCTTTTAGTTTTCAGGAGGCAGCTCAACATCAGGTTTGGCTGGATGCGATGGTAGAGGAGTACAACATCATAATGATGAACGATGTCTGGGAGGTAGTGCCAAGGCCTCAAGACATATCAATGGTAGGTTTGAGATGGATCTACAAGATTAATTACGATGTAGACGACATTGTTGGGAAATACAAAGCAAAGTTTGTGGCTAAGGGGTATGCTTAGAAGGAAGTAATTGACTACGAAGAGACCTTCGCCCTAGTAGCAAGGTATACATCTATTAGAAGCGTGATATCTCTTGCAGCACAAATGGGTGGGAGATTCATCAGATGGATGTCAAAATGGCATTTCTGAATGGGGTGATAGAAGAAGATGTATACATTGAACAACCAAAGGGCTTTGAGAGAAGAAGTCTCATGTATGCATATTGAAGAAAGCCTTGTATGGGTTGAAACAGGCACCTAGAGCATGGTATGGTCGAATCGATGGCTACTTACAGAAGATGGGATTTGTCAAGAGTGATGCAGATCCAAATCTCTATTATCTGGTTGTAGAGAATGAGCCTCTAATCTTACTATTGTATGTGGATAATCTCTTTCTGACATGATCATCCAGGCTCATTGAGGACTGCAAGAAGAATCTAGCCACGAAATTCGATATGAAGGATTTGGGATGAATGCATTATTTCCTAGGGTTGGAAGTTTGGTAGCAAAAGGGGTAGATCTTCCTTGGGCAAGGGAGATATGCTACAGAAATCCTAATGAGATTCAGGATGGAGGACTATAGACCCATGGCTACTCCAATGATCACGAATTGGAAGAATATTGATGCATCACAAGACAAGGATGTTGATCGCACCTTATACAGACAACTAATAGGGTCCCTGATGTATCTGGTCAATACCAGGCCTAACATTTGTTACGCTGTCAACACCCTCAATCAGTTCACGGTGGAACCAAAGAGGGCGCATTGGGCAACAGCCAAACATGTTCTCATATATATAGGGAACAGTCGATTATGGAATCTTGTACTCCATGAGTAAGGATATCAAATTGAGTGGATTTACTAATGCAGATTGGGCATGAAGTTCAGTGGATCGGAAAAGTACCTATGGGTATTGTTTCAACATTAGATCCGGAATTACCTCCTGGTGCAGTAGGAAACAGAAATATGTGGCTCTGAGCTCAGCAGAGGCAGAATATATGGCTGCAAGAACAACATCATGTGAGGCCATATAGCTTATAAAACTGCTTGTGAACCTATTCAGAAGAAATATGGAAGTGACCAGGATCATGTATGATAATCAGAGTAGCATCAAGCTCTCTTAGAATCAAGTGTTTCACGATTGGTCAAAGCATATTGATATCCAGTGTGACTTTTTCAGAGACTGTGTCCAACGAGGAGTTGTACAGTTGAGCTACACTCCTATAGGAGAACATGTGGCAGACATCCTTATCAAGGCTCTTGGAAGAACCAAGTTTGATTATTTCAGGGAGAATATGGGGATAATAAAGAATCCATTTCAATAGCAGAAATGGGTATCATGTTACAATGAAGTAGCAGTCAACAGTAGCACAATGCAACATGATGAGAAGGAGTTTGCAATGCAGATGCAGTGTTGGGAAGAAGGACCAACAGCAACACGATGCAAAGGGAGTTGCAGTGCAGATGTAGTGTTGGGAAGATGGACCAGCAGTAGCACGGATGCAGAGGGAGTTGTAGTACAGATGTAGCAGTGGTAGTGATAGAGCCATGGGAAGCAATACAGGATCCAGTAGTGCAGAGAATTTTGGGCAGGGAGGCTTAGCATCAGCATAGGTACCAATGCCGTATGATTAGAGTAATGCTCATTGGAGAGTATTACTAGAGCACAGTCCTCACTAAGAGGGAGTGTTGATTTGAGATAGCATCAAATGTGCTATATCCATGAAAATTTGTGGAGAGGTTAAATCACATGAGATATCCAAGACCCAGAAGCTCACTGGAATAGTCCTGGCAAATCCTGGGCTAGACATTGCTCTACATGATACTCATTATGTGGTTGCACATTCCCATTATGTACTTTCTATGGGAGCCGTTTCTGCTTCATCTACAGGATTTCACTTCCGGGTGGGTAAAATCCCTGGTCAAACATACCCTGAAACTTTAGGTCAAATCCATCTTCGGATCACTCTTTTCAGGGTGAATTCGACCTTCTTTCCCATGCTCATTTATCTCGGTGACACTCTCTCGCCTTTATTTCGGGCTGTTTCTCTATCTATTCCTATTGAAAGGCGGCCCTATATTGATTGGAAGGAAGAATGAAAAAGGCTCTTGCTCGAATGCATGCATGACCCATCTCCTCGTAGTATCGTAGGAGCATCACATCATTGTTGCATTTGACGGTTTGGGAATATTCTAACCAGTTTGGGAGATATTTTAATGGAGTTCCTAAGTCTAAACTTAGGAAAAATAAAATATTGATGGGTATTAATATAAAACTGGGTTAGAAGGTTCGAAAATTCATGGACCAAGCCAAATCTAATATTATTTGTTGATTAGATATTTAATCTCAATTGTTGAAGGAACAACAGGAAAAGTATAAGAAGAGGCTTGAGGGTCAGTTGGAGAATATACTAAGGGAGACCAGTCAGTTCGATTTCTAGAGTGGGGTTAGCTGAGATATTCAAAATAGTGGTCTGGGGAGCAGCAAGAGGCAGCGGGTATGGAATAGAGAGTTGGGTTTAGCACCAAAAGACCAGCGCAGAGGTTGGAAAGGCAGACGTAGAGCCTCTCAGGTAGACATAGAGGCAACACACTGTGCAGCCACTGGAAGGCCTTTGTGGGTGACGCAAAGAGTCAGGAGCTGATGTAGTAGGTCTGGGAACTGCGTAGAGGCCAGTAAGCCTAACACTGAGGTTGGGAGAATTGCTGGAGAATTTGTTCTCTGTTGGGTAAGCCAGTTTGGCACCCAGTTGTACTGAAGAATTACTGAATAATAAAATCCTCCTATGCTGCACCGGTTTTCTCACATTGGGGTTTTCCGAGGACATTTGTCCAAAATATCTGTGTTGATTCTTGTGCATGCGTTTGTCTCTGTATTATGGTGTGATATCTACAACATAATTTATTTTAATGTTTACTAAAGGGTTTTTTGTAAATAACTTATTAGCAAATAAGTAGGTAAAATAAATCAGTTGTTGCAGTGATATAATTTTCACACCTCTGAAAATGAATCTTAGACCATCTCAAAGAGGATTTTTTCCTCTTTCTAACAAGCCTTTATTTGCCCAGAAACTCCCAATAGTTTGTGAGATACTTAATTTTTAAGTTAAGGAAATCATTCCTAGAAGTGAGCCGACCTACACTCAATCATACAAGTTGGCCTCACTTCAAACAGACGTGTCCCTTCAGTTATAAACGAAATCACTATAAATATAAACCTAAATTCGTCCATTCAATCTAATATTTTTCGGTGGAGATAAGACAAGAGATAGAGAAGAAGTCGCAGCCTAGAAAAGCATGGAAGACAAGTTTGTGGAATTGTTCTTGGGTTAAATAGTCTCCCACAGGTTCGAGCTAGGAGCAGAGAAGTTGTTGTTATGAAACCAGCTCACAAAAAGATAGAAAAGAGAGATCCACGCTTAGAATTCAGCCTCTTCGAGGGGGCAACCTCCTTTACATTACATAAATGAACAATTCTTGGATGATACAAATGAAAATACCTCCTTTCTATATATAGGAGTCTAAGTGGTCCCAATACAATCAAAGCCTACATAACAATAATATTGTAGGGCACAACAATAACAATAGTGGGATTCTATGTGGCACAATAGTAACAATATGGGCACTACATGGGTACATCAATATAAATAAGGGGTATAACTACAATAGTAATGGGGTAATCACTAGTATTATAGGGACCCAACATGCCCCTCTCCTTCAAAAAAGTGTTGTCCTCAACGCTTGAGTAGTTCTGGATACTTCTGCATAAAATTCTCATCCTCCCATGTGGAATCTTCAGCGGATAAGTTCTTCCACTTGATAAGGTACTCTGAAATTGATCGATTTCGTAGCTGTCGAGTTCTTGTTTCTATAACTGCTTCCGGTTCCAATATAATTTTTCCTTCCTCGTCAAGTTCTGGCAATATTGTTTGAACTGGGAGCTTGTCGCCTATAACCTTCTTTAAGCATGAAACATGGAAAACTGGGTGCAATCGAGAAGCTGCAGGAAGCTCCAATTTGTATGCCATAGTACCAATCTTTTGCAACACCTTGTACGGACCATAATACTTTGGTGATAATTTATTATCCTTCTTAGCTTGCTTGAGGGACATTTGCTTATATGGTTGTAGCCGTAGGAATACCCAATCACCTACATCAAAACTTCTTTCACTGCGATGTTGATCTGCCTGTTGTTTCATTCTATTCTGTGCCAACACGAGGTTATCCTTTAAGAGTTGGAGGACTTGTTGTTGATGTTCGATGTGATGTTCCACTGCCTGAACCTTAGAATTTTCTCTTAAATATGATGTGATGGATGGTGGTTGATACCCATAAAGTGCCATAAATGGGGTCATTTTTGTTGCTGTATGGAAGGAAGTGTTATACCACCATTCAGCCAGAGGCAACCATTTGACCCATTGTGTCTGTTTATCAGATACAAAGCAACGAAGATATCCTTCCAAACATTTGTTTACTATCTCAGTTTGCCCATCAGATTGAGGATGATAAGATGAGCTATGAGCTAACTGAGTACCAAGACAAGAAAATAATTTTGTCCAAAAATTTCCAGTGAAAATGGGATCTCTGTCACTTACAATAATCTTTGGGTTTCCATGTAGCTTTTGAATTGTTTCCATAAATGCAGTAGAAACTGTACTGGCTTTAAATGGATGTGATAATGCACAAAAGTGTGCATACTTGGTAAGTCTGTCAACTACCACCATGATGACACTCTTTCCCTCAGACTTGGGTAAACCTGTGATAAAATCCATTGAAACCTCCTCCCAACGTTGGCTTGGAATGGATAAAGGTTGTAATAGACCCGGTGTCTTAATTGTTTCAACTTTATTTTGCTGGCAAACCAAACATTCTGCCACAAACTTTTGAATATCTGATTTAAGGCCATCCCAAAAAAATTCCTTCTTAACCCTGTGGTAAGTTTTTAAAAATCCTGAGTGCCCTCCTAAGGGAGAAGTGTGCAATTCCATAAGAATCTTTTGTTTTAGCTGGGAATTCTTACAGAGGTATAAGCGATCTTTGTACCATAACGAATCATTTTTCCAGCTAAATGTATCAGACGTACTGGAATCTTGTTGTAGCTTTCGAATAAGTGCCCACACTTCTTCGTCATTCTTCCATTCCTCCCTTGCTTCATTTATCCAATCTGGTTGGATAATAGAAATGGCGCACAACAATGCTTCCACATCCTCATCCTTTCTTGAGAGTGCATCTGCCACCACATTTTGCTTCCCTTTTTTGTAGATGATTTCAAAGTCATAACCCAACATCTTTGTGACCCACTTTTGTTGCTCTTCAGAGGATAATCTTTGTTCTAAAAAGTATTTAAGGCTATCATGATCCGTTTTTACCTTGAAGTGTCTTCCCATTAGGTAGGGTCGCCATTTCTTAAGTGCATGGAGTATTGCCAACATTTCCTTCTCATAAATAGCTTTTCTTAAAAACTTTCCCTTGATTGGACGACTTTCAAAAGCAATGGGTCTTTCATCTTGCATTAGAACAGCACCAATTCCATTTCCTGAAGCATCACATTCCACAATAAAGGTTTTTGTGAAGTCCGGTGTAGCTAAGACCGGTGCTTGGCACATTGCCTCTTTAAGATGTTCAAAGGCCTTTGTTGCTTCCGGAGTCCATGAAAATGCATCTTTCTTCAATAATGTTGTTAGAGGTGCTGCTATTCTCCCATAATTCTTAACAAACTTGCGATAATACCCTGTCAACCCAAGAAATCCTCGCAGATGCTTTATGGATGTGGGGATTTTCCATTCCTTAATGGCTTTAATTTTGCTAGGGTCTACCTTAACTCCTTCATGAGATACAATATGACCCAAATATTCCACCTCCTGGACTCCAAAGAAACATTTGGATCTTTTTGCATATAATTGTTTCTCCTCCAATAGTTGTAGCACCCTGTCAACATGTTCAACATGATCCTTCCAAGACTTGCTGTAGATTAGTATATCATCAAAAAATACTAACACAAATTTTCTAAGGAATGGTTTGAAAATTGAATTCATCAAACCTTGAAATGTTGAAGGTGCATTGGTAAGGCCAAAAGGCATGACCAAAAATTCATAATGACCCTCATGAGTTCTAAATGCCGTTTTCGGAATGTCTTCAATCTTCATTCTGATTTGATGATATCCTGAACGAAGATCCAACTTGGTGAAGTAAATTGATCCATGCAATTCATCCAGTAATTCATCAATGACAGGAATGGGGAACTTATCTTTAATAGTGAGCTTGTTGAGCTCCCTATAATCCGGACACATGCGCCATGATCCATCCTTCTTGTGCACCAATACTACTGGAGCAGAGAAAGAACTTTGACTCGGTTGAATTATACCAGCCTCTAGCATTTCTGCAACCATACGTTCAATTTCACTTTTTTGGACATAGGGATATCTGTACGGCCTGATGTTTGGAGGAACACTTCCTGGAATCAGATGAATAGCATGATCATGATCACGCATAGGTGGGAGACCTTTGGGAGTCTCAAATACCTTGGAATGATTGTCCAGGACTTTTTGGAGATCTGGAGAAATAGATGATTCCAATGTGGAAACATCTAGCGAACATAATTGTGCAATTACACCTCTTTGCTCCTTTTTTAGAAGCTTTGTCATACCATTAGAGCTGATTATCTTTCCTGGTTTCCCTGCAATACCCCTTAATTCAACTTCCTTTCCTTCCACAGAAAATTTCATGAAAAGTTCTTGAAAATTAAAAGCTATTGTACCCAAGGATTGTAGCCATTGGACTCCTAGTACAACATCAGCACCTCCCATTGGAATGGAAAGCATTGGGCTAGTCAATACATATTCTCCCATGGATAGCTTGATATTATGGCACTTTCCAGAGCAATTTATTGTTCCTCCATTTGCAATCATCACTTGACACTCTGGTGCTGGATATAGGAAGCAATTCAATTCTTTTGCTACCCTACAATGAATAAAATTGTGGGTGCTTCCTGAATCAATCAACACTATTACCTTTTTCTTCTTGATTTGTCCTTCTATCTTGATGGTTTGAGGAGTGGTAATTCCCGCCAATGCATTACAAGATATGGTCGGATTTATTTGTTCTTCATCTAGGCTTTGTTCCTGGAATATATCCTCTTCTTTTGACCTTTCTTGCTCCTTTTCTTCTTCCTCTTCACAATCTATGTAGAATAATTTCTTCTCAGCACACTTATGACCTTTTGTGTATTTGCTATCACAATTGTAACAAAGCCCTTTTGCTCTTTTTTCTTCCAATTGTTGTGGTGTCAACCTTGTAGGTTGTGGAAGACTATGGGCAACAACACTTCCATCTTTATAGTTGTGAATGGTATGCTTCCTAGTTGCCATAATTTTGCTTTCCATTTTTCTTGCTAACCTGAATGCCTTCTCTAATGAATCAGGTTCCCAAAGGCGCACATCATGTTGGATATTATCCTTTAAAGACCCTATGAACACATCAATCCTATGCTCCTCTGGAATATCTTTTACCCTTATGTTCAATTTTTGGAACTCCTCAATGTGCTCCATTATTGAACCCTTTTGTTTGAGACTTATCAATTGGCTAAAAAAAGTGTTGCTTTTTGTATCCTCATAATGTGCTATCAATTCTTCCGTAAAAATTGCCCAAGTGATAAATTGTTTACGAGAACAAAGCCATTGATACCATACAAACTGATTTGGTTCCAAATATAAAGTTGCCATACGTACCTTTTGTGTGTTTTGCACATTATTGAGATCGAAGAATTGCTCCATCTGTAATATCCATGTGGCGGGATCCTTGCCATCAAACTTCCTCATATCGATTTTTGGAACATGGTGAGTCTTCGATCCAACATTAGAGTCTATGGAATCATGATTAACATTTCTTTTGTTCTCATCATGAGTTTCCTTTACTACCTTTTCACCATTAGTGACCCTTTCTTGTAGCAACTTCTTCAATTCATCCATCTTATCATCCATGCCATCAATTTTAGCGTCCATGCCATTCACCTTAGCTTCCATGCCATCCATCTTAGCTTCCATGCCATCCATCTTAGCTTCCATGCCCTTTATCTTAGATTCCACGCCATTCACCTTAGATTCCACGCCATTTATCTTAGATTCCACGCCACTTATCTTAGCTTCTGTTAGCTTTTGTGAGCGTGACATTTGTTGCACTTGTTCTTGTAATTTTGATATATCATGTAGCATTTCTTCCTCTTCTTCATGAGTCATGCTAGAGCTTTCAGGTTCCTTACTAGGTGTTTGCATTTTCTTTCCTCGGGGCATCAGTTACCGATAATAATGCTTTACTATGCCCTTTGAATTCTGTTAAACCAAGCTTACACAAAAATTTAAAATAAAACTACACACCTTTTTTTCACTTTATAGAAGCCTGATATTGAATCTGATGTATCTCTGTAATTTCGGATCATCCAGTTCTGAAATTGCTATTTGTAGTAGCCTTCTGCGTCCTCTTTCCAATTCCACAAGTCTGAGCCAAATTGGATTCTCCAAGGAAGAGTTATGTGAAATCTCCCACAGTGACTTGCTTTTAGACTAGTTCAGTAGAGCGAACTTGTATGACGTGCCACGAGTCACTGTTTCAACCTTTGAATCTGAAACTCACCCAAAAGAAACTACAGTCCGTCCTCTTTCTGTACCTTTTTACGAAATTTCAATCCGATCTCAGAGAGAGAGTTATGACGATTTTCCCCAGGTCACCTGTTTTGAATGTAATTCAGGAGTCTGCAAAAAGGCCAAATTCCTCAGATCATATCTCTGAAAATATTGCGCTAAAATCTCTGAAATTCGGACCCGAGGTTCAGCGCCAATTCTTCTCAAATGGGTTTTTTTTGCGACTTCTGAAACGTCACAGAAAAAAAGTTATAGCGAAAATGCCACGATGACCTGTTTGGAGCAGCGAAACCCTAGAATCCAAAGCTCTGATACCAAATGTTATGAAACCAGCTCACAAAAAGATAGAAAAGAGAGATCCACGACTTAGGATTCAGCCTCTTCGAGGGGGCAACCTCCTTTACATTACATAAATGAACAATTCTTGGATGATACAAATGAAAATACCTCCTTTCTATATATAGGAGTCTAAGTGGTCCCAATACAATCAAAGCCTACATAACAATAATATTGTAGGGCACAACAATAACAATAGTGGGCTTCTATGTGGCACAATAGTAACAATATGGGCACTACATGGGTACATCAATATAAATAAGGGGTATAACTACAATAGTAATGGGGTAATCACTAGTATTATAGGGACCCAACAGTTGTTGTAGTTATCATGGTTGAAGTTTCCATAGTTTTCATGGTCAAAGTTGTCATAGTTTCCATGGTCAAAACTGTCGTGGTCGCAGTTTCCATAGCTGAAGTTGTCGTGGTTGAAGTTGTAGTGGTTGAAGCTGTCATAGTTGAAGTTGTTGTAGTTGTCATGGTTGAAGCTACCATGGTCGAAGTTGTTGTGTTGAAGAGAGATTCCATACAGGTTGGTCGATAATTTTAATCAATGGAAAAAACCTGTGAGCAAATTTTGAAACCGACGTTTCGTACTAGCTAGGTGAGTCCATCTTCAGGGAAATGAGATCTGTATTTTGAGAAGAGAGAGTCAAGCAATTGAGAACCTATTAATAGATAGGATTCTGGCTCTGGCTCTTGTGGTTGAAGTTTCCGTAGTTGTCATGGTCGAAGTGTTGACTTATTGGGATTGGACAAATAGAACTTGTTGAAGTCTTCTCTTGAGAACAGAATAGGGCAGAGTTTGAGAACTTTGTGAAGCAACATATTGAAGATTTGTGGAGATCATTGAAGACCATGATGCATTGAATCCAGCATGAGGTGACCTTGAATAATTTTTATTTGGGTAACATGAAGTGCAGTGGTGAAACCTTCATGTGAAGAACAAGGTTGTCATTGATGATGTGCAATGGAGACTAAGTGAAGGCATAGTTGAAGATTGACAGGGCTTGTTGAAGAATAGATTGGGAGCCATAAAGTATAACCAAACATATCTTGATGAAGTAAAGTAAAGGGTTGGAGCCTCGTAGAGACAAGATTGGTGCCTTGGAAGATAGGGTCAAGGCCCTAGAGGATAGGAGTCCTCAAGAAATAGGGTTGGAGCCTGAACCAGAAATAGGGTTGGAGCCTTAGAGGTTGGTGCCTTGAAATTGACAAGGTTGTTGCCTTGGGAATTCCAAGTTAGTGCTTGGCATATTACAGGTTGGAGCCTAGGAGATTGAATATTGGTGTCTTCATCTAGGGTTGGATCCCTACATATATTGTACTTGATTTATTGAAAGAATAAATTAATAGAAGTATTTATTCTATCATTGTTCATTTTGTGTTCTAAATATAAGTGATCTAATTGGTAAAAATAACAATTGAAAAGAAATATTGATTCACCCCCCCCCCCCCTCTTAGTATTTCCAATAGTGCAAAGGTTCTCATCAGTGATGAGTCTTTGAGCAAACCAACACCAACATCCTCATAAAGAGCATTCGTTTTACCAACAAATGGTATGTTACCCGTAGAATTAGGGTCTGAAGTATAGTAAGACAACTAGTCTACTTTGACAATATTCCCTTTGTGAGGAAATTGTATCATTCAAAAAAGGGATGAGACCATTGTTGACATAGCGTAGGTCCAACTTCAACCAAGCAAAAGGCTATAATCGAGCTTAGCATCAACAACTTCAACTTCGATGGCAACCATTTTACCTTCTAGTTCTATGGGAAGATCGTTAAGATTCCATAAGGACGAAAACATATTCCATCAAAGGATTTCAGAGTGGTAGGTGACTAATTGATGGTCAGAGAATCTAAAGGTTTCCAACATGCAATCAACATAATACACATAGAAGCTCCTTCATCAACAACTGTGTGAAACACTCATCTGGTTTTAACAAAAACTAGAATCTAGAATTCCAGTTGATGAGGGAGTCTCAAGATGACTCTCAAGATCAAAGATAATTGGATTAGAGTCCTGTGTATCAATAGGTCTTGTTAGAGTCGGTCTTGTAGCCCTCCATCATCGATCAAAGCTCTTTGCATTTTGCATAAGTAGGTGTCTCATCAGTGTCAATTTTTGCATCCCATTAGGCATGCCATAACCTTGATGGAGGAGCTGGTGTCTTTGTCCCCCTCTTGGCATTGCTGGATCAAGTCATTTCAGTCCTTAGTCACTTTCAAGCTTGTCTTGTCTTGTCTTGAGGTCAAATTCCTAGGTCTAGGGTTTTGGTCAAAATGGTTTACAAGGTCATGTCTCTGAAGGTCAGTAAGTGCTCAGCAAGCCAAAGGGATGGTTTTAATGGTGTTTCTTTGCAAATTTCTCTTTTGTACAGTTAATCTTCACCTTGGATTTAAAAATTGTTTTTAAAGCCAAGGTCATTTTTAAATGATTTTGCAAAAAATGTAAAAATTCAAAAGTTTTCAAAGGACAGCATGTAACCCTGGCTCCCTTGCCAAGATCCCTCAGATGATCTCCCTGCAAAAGAATCAAGCAAAAGCACTAAATGAGTCAATTTTAGGACAAAGGAAACCAAAAAAGTCAGTTTTATAAAGTGTCAAAAAGAAACATTAGAAAGTGGGTTTGAGCATGAAATTTATTCAAATAAAGCTTATATAAGCCCAATCTCCCTCCTTTTATCCTCATTATGCATCCAAGACACTTGCAAGAGAGATTGGGCGAGCATCCAAGCGGTTTTGAAGTGAAACTGGTCGAAATTGGGGAGCAGGACAGGCGCGTGACCCGTCAGGCAAGGCGCGCGACCCGTCAACGGTGCGCGACCCGTCAGAGCTCATCCCGCAGTGTAATTTCATAACGGGCGCGACCCGTCAGGCGCGCGCGACCCGTTGGGTGAGGCGCGCGACCCGTCAGCGACCTCCCTTTCAAACTAACTGCAAATTCGTTCAAGCACCCTCCAAATCAACAAATTGCTTGACGTAGGTTCTCCAAACTTTGAAATGGTTGCTGATTATATTAGAGGGACATTATGCATTTGTTGTTGAAGATCAAATTGTGCAAGAGCAAGACCTCCATATGGCTGTATGTTACATTGTAAAAGTGTGCTAGGGTTTATTGTTGTTTCATGGTTTTTCCCTTGTAATTATTTTCCTCTTTCCCCTTTTCACTTTCCTTGTATTTCCATGTAATTTCCCCTGCTAATTTGTAAAAGAAATACAAACCCTACCCCTCTCCCTAAACACTAAAACTCAAACCCTAACCCTACCTCTCCATATGCCCATGTAAACACATGAATTTGATGATGCATATGCAATGATTTTTTTTGCAATGTTTTCCCTAAATTCCCTGTTATATACATGTATTCCCATTTTCCTTTCAAAAATGTCCCTTCCCTAACTTTCCCCTCATGTTCCTTGTCCCCTTGAAACAACAAAGAAATCAGCACTTTTAAAGGCAGAAACAGCAGTACATTTTGTCCACTCTGCTTCTTAAACAATGTCAGAAACCGAAACATATGAGTAGAGTGATGACCAAGAATCCGTTTTCGAGATTGAGGTACAGAGGAGGCCACATAAGGGTGGAAAAGGTGGCCATCACAGGAGAGAGGAGCCCACTTCTTTGACAAGTTTACAGGCTTGTCCTATGGCAGTTTCATGTTTCTAGTACATGTCTTGTTATGAGTTTTGCGAGAGGATCTCTCAGATTCAGCACCACCGAGAGTTGGCTTGCCTTTTTGTTTTACGCTTGCATGATGGACATGTCAACCTTGCCGGGGTGGACTTCACTTTGACACCCGAGGTGATTGCACAGGCTACAGGGATACCAAATGTCGGGGAGATATAGAATAAGCGCAAGGTGCTGGATAGTGTTCACTTTGACCCTTTTGTCCGGCCACCATTCATGAGACATTTGGCAGGTGTGTTTCCATTCAGGTTTCTCAGGAGCGAGTATGCTCCCATGATGAGGCTCATCATGCACTATTTTACCTGTGAGGGCAGATTTTCACAGGTATATTCATACCATATTTGCCTCTTGATGCACTTCACCCGAGTGAGGATGATGAACATCCCTGTTTTCTTCTATCAGAACATTGAGAAGATGGTGTCCATGATGCAGAGGAAGACCCCGGCACAGCAGTACAGGAGCCTTTATCATTATGGTTTGATTCAGCTAGTGGTATTACATCAGTTGGCTCAGCAGGGCATCTCGTGGGAGGATTTCATCTCTCGTGAGCTTTTCACAGTACCATCACCACCACATCCTGAGGTTATTTATGAGGAGGGAAGACCATCATAGCAGCATGACATCCCCGTCACTAGACATGTCAGCTCCTCACCTTTGGTTACTTATCAGAGAGGCCAGAGGGCCTTATTTGTAGCAGCCAGGCGAGTACTTTCTCCACAGCAGGTGGAAGGGGTCTCACCTTCTTCATCGGCTCAGCGAGTGTTATCTCCACATCAGGTGGAAGGGGCCTCGCTTTCTTCACCAGCACAGGTACCAGGGAGGGGCAAATAGCCCAAGATTAATGAGGGACCATCAGGTGTTCCGGATATAGAGCTTATTGATCTTGATGTCAGTTCTCCTAGCCAAGAGGCAAAGGAGATCATTCAGCATCTCAGAGCTGAAAATGATGCCTTGCAGAGGAGATTAGAGGGGGCACAATGGACCATCACATACCTCGAGCAGCGCAACAAACAGTTGGAAGATGAGCAAGCACTTGATGAGCTGTGGAGGATTCGTAGTGACCGCATTTTGAACCGGAGAAGACCCGGTGATCCATTGCCCGCTGACTGAGAGTCCATGCTCATCCGGGTAAATTCACACTTGGAGAGGCTGTTGGCTAAGGCTAACCAAGAGAAGAAATTGCCGAGGAACATGAAGAACCATTACTGGGCAAGAATGCATGTGTGCAAGGCAAAGATGAAAATGTTTCAAAGGCGGTTGGCCAAGGCACAAAAAGGGAGAAAGAGGCCCGATCCCCTCCATATCTTGGCTGAGGCCTCACTGAAGGACCAAGGCACTAAATAGCCCAGCCACAGCACAAATCCCAAGAAATTTTGAAAATTTTGGGTCAATTTTGATTTTTCAGGCAATTTACAGGTTTTTGCTCATTAACGGGTCTCACCCCCCGCGCGACCCTTCATCATGGCAACTCCATTTGGAAAAAACTCAGCATTTCCAGATTTTTCATGCAAAGTTACACATGCTCATGGATGGACTTGAGATTTGGTGAAGTTTTGGGCCTCCAGAAAGTCAAAAAACTAGCAAAAAATGACTTTCTGCCACTTTTTTGAGTTACAGAAAGCAGTCTTGGGATATTTGATTTTTGACAAGGCAAATGAACTCCAAATTCAAAAATTCCAGTTGGGTTGGAAAGTAGACTCATAGAACTTTCCAACAAGCCTACTCTTGCCCAATTTGGACACCTGAAAGTGCCCCAAAAGTGGCTCCAAAGGCGCGTGACCCATCAGGCAGGGGTGCGCGACCCATTAGGCAAATTTTTCTAAAATGCACTGTACAGCTCAGAAAAACGCAGTTTGACCCAGTTTGACTTTTTGGGGTGAATTATGATTCTCTTTGATGTAATTAATGTACTTTTAAGACACTTTTACTCTTATGTAACACTTCTAGAAGATTCATTCATGAAAAGGGTAAATATTAAATGAATGAATTGGTTTCCTAGTTTATAGAGGCAAGTTGTTTTGACTGCCTAGTTTGTAGTGCTTAGTTTAGAAGTGGTTGAAATAGCTCCTAGGATAATGAGCTCGATCCATAGAGGCAGGGAAAGAGGTTAGATCATCTATATTATGTACTTTCTTTCTCATTTCATGGTTGGATTCTTGAGGGATAAGCTATCATTGTATTATTCACTGTATCTCTGCAATTTTTTGCTAAGGAAGACTAGGGTTTTGCAGTCCTCTTTGGGATTCTTGTGGTTACATGTATTGATGGTGTGTTTCTCTATGTACCTGTAAGTGTGTTATGTGAATCATTTCCTTTCTTTTCCTTCTGCACATTAAGCAAACGAAGTGTTAAAGTAAGAATTCATGACTGTCATGCTCTGCTTTTAAGTTTGTTTAATTTCAATGTTTTCTACTGTTTAAGGAGAATTCAAAGTTATTGTTTGCTCTCCTTAGCTCCTCACTTGTCATTCCTGACTGTCTCTATCTCGCCCCAAAGAACCCCCTGCAGAAACTGTGTCCAATCCCCGCACCCAAAATTGCCATTTCCCCAATTTTCCACCAAAAACCCTAAAAACCCCAAATCAACCTTTTTGATCAGTTTACTAGCCTAAAATCAGTGTTACCCTATTGTCATCTCATTCCATTGAATATCTCACCGAGATAGACCGGAGAGAGCCCTCTCCCGCCCCATAGGGCTAGCTACGAGGCGAAGTGGTTTGATGTTGCCTTGAGGTTTACCTTTCTCAGCCTGAGGTGAAATTTCAAGCACTAACAGGTCCTATAGATGACAATAAAAGCTTTCGATGTGTTGGGCATGTTTACAACACTTCTAGAGCTGACATTGCGGAAGCAGACATAGCCAGGTCTTCAACAATGTTATAATTTTGTGCAGCTCTAGCATGTGGGTTGAAAGTTGATTTCCAAATCTCACCTTTGGAAGGTGGTTGGATCATCATGTCAGGGTTCAATTTCTCGATTTTCAATGTTTTAGAAGGAGGAGGAGGAATTGAACCGGAATGTTGACTAGATGAACCAGCCTCATTTCCATTGTTAACAGGACCCTTGGATCTGTAATATTTTGATCTCGTAGCTACCATATCTTGCTGTGATGACATCATCATGATATCTTGTGATGTGGAAGAGGAAGATGTATTGTGAGAAACCATCTTGTTGTCTTGAGAATGAAATTGATCCTTCAAAATAGCCAGAGTTTAAGAACCATTGATGAATTTGGAAACCTATGCCCAATGTTGGAATTCCTTCGTATAATGATCCTCATTGCAAATAAGGAAAGGATAGCGAGGTTTACGTTTCTCATTAGTAGATTCAGTTTTAGTGGGTTTCTCTTTCGAAGAATCATTTTGTTTCGATTTACCTTTCCCCTTATTTTTACCTCTGGCTGATTTGGACTTGTCAGTAGATGATTATATGACAGTAATCTTGAAAATAGTTTCCGAAGAAAAGCTTTCAAATGGTGAACCTTGTATGGCCAAAGTCTGAATACTCTTAGAATTTTTCTTTTTGTCCTTAGACCATTGGCTAACAGAACCTATGATACCATCATTTGGATTAAATCTTGTAGGACAAGTAACTATTGGATCACTTGTAGGGTGCAGTAAATTCGATATTTTCTCGTACAAGGTGCCAGGTTGAGTGTATACTAAGTCTAAATACTAGACACGAGAAATTACCTGCTCTTCCAGGATGAAACCTCCCTTAGAAACATCCTTGGTAATAACAGGAAGAAGTGACTTCATAAACCATTCAGCTAAAATTTGATCTAGAATAAAAACTTTGATTAATCGACGTCTATGTCTCCATTTTGATTGTTTTAAAGAAGTCAATAGTTCGGTACCAGTATCATAATGGATTGGTAACTGAAAGTGGGTTAAAAATGTTGTTTCCAAGGAGTTAAAGTCATTGAAAGATGTGCGAGGTAGCTCAATGTACCATTTTTTTGTCGAATCGGTTAAAGTTCGTTGGAAAAGGCGAAGACGGATAGAATCATTAATTAAATAATTTGATGCACACCAAAGATGATATATCATCACATGGTTGGATGGATCTTCCCCATATTTGCCTTCAAATTTGGATATGATACTCAGTAACTTGGTAGGAATCGTCGGCCAATAAAGATAATAACAAATAGGATAGTTTGTTAACTGGGATAAATCGGGTAAATCTAAGGTTGCAATAAATGGTAATTGTCAGTTAGGGTATTGTGGTAAAGTTTGATAACCTTGCGAGTTGAGACCAACCCCTAGAGGAGGATACCCGGGATATCCTGGAATAGCTTGTGCAGTTGGAATTGGAATTCTAGTAGGGTAACCAGGGTGATCCGTACCAAGTTGAGGTTAAAGAGGGATTTAATAAGTATTACCGGGGTATGGTTGACTCTGGAAAGATTGAGCTTGACCCATTTTACCTAAGTAATATTTCTCATGTACAGGTTGAGCTTGCAAAGTTTGACCTTGAACATGTTGGATTTGAATAAATTGACCTTGAAAGGCTGGGCTTTGGAAAGTTTGACCTTAGAAAGGTGGACTTTGAAAAACTTGCCTTGGAAAGGGGGAACCTGATAAGCTTGACATTGAAAATGCGGGCTTTTTAAAGATTGACCTTGAAAAGGTGTTTTTATTGTTCCTATAGTGGGTTGTCCAATAGGAATATGTGGCATATACTGGCCTGTAGGGCTGGTTTGATAAACAGAAACCTGAGGAATTTCATGTGTAATTTGAGGAAAAAATATTTAAGAGGTCACTAGAACAGTCATTTGTGATACTCCTGGGATAAGTGTCTAAGGAGAACTTGGAACCGGCTACGAAACGGGTGTTTATGGTGAACTCTGAACAGGTCATTGAATTGGTTACTGAACAGGTGTTTGTGGAATTCCTTGGACAGGTTGTTGAACAATTGTTTGAGGAATCCCTTGAACTAGTTGTTGGACATGTACGACAATACTTGGAATAGGGATTTGAGGAATAGGTTGTCCAATGGGCTGAAAAGGTTGATAAAGTGGCACTTGTGAAGCAACTGGACCATACTGTTGAGTAAAAGCAGGGTTCCAAATAGTATTCGTCCTCAAATAAGGAGTACCAAGCAAAGGTTGATTACAGCAAGTTGACTTAGACCAGGCTAAGGTATATGACCATAAGTTCCGGTAAAGGTTGACCCCCAACAATAGGTTGTCCTCTAGGTGGAGGATAAGGTGGTTGCCCCCCAGGCTAGTAATAAGCACTAGTTAGGGTTACTTAAGGGTTACTAGAGTTACCGGATATCATATGAATTTGTTGGTCTGATGTCGTAAGCGCTTCAGGCATGGAAGTCATGCTCTAAACAGTAGACATAGATAAACCAGATGACCAAGTAGAAGGTTGAGGAGAAGAAGCAGCTCCTAAAAAAGTCCCAATAAGTGACTGGTATCCAGGAGGAACTGATGGACCACCATACAATAGTGATTTCATGGAGCTGTTAAACATAGATGAATCAATGGGCTGGTTCCCAATAGGAATTTATGACATAGTTCTTTCTGGTGAATATAAAGGAATGTGTGGCGGCGAAAAATTCTGACCTAAAAAATTCAAAGTGGTAGAATACCAAGGGTCAGGTTGGAAAGGAGAGAAAGGAATTCTTGGGTCCAAAGGTTCACTACCCTTAAATGGAGAAGGAGGTGTTTCTGCCTCTTCATTTCCAATAATATCTTCAATGCTAATTAACCCAAGAGGTAATCCAATCGTAATTATCATCTTCCTTCAAGGTGAAGGTGGCTCAAGAGTACGAGCTAAAGCAGTGGAAGGTGATTCAGGTTGAGAAACTTCAAACTCGGGTTCTTATATGTCCGGTTCGGTTAGTTCAGTATCTGAAACTTCACCAGTATCAGATTCAGTTTAAACTACTTCGGCAATCTCTGGGCCCAAGTGAGCTAAGCCTGATTCTATTTCTTGCGTTGTATTCACTTCGGTTTCTACTATCTCAAATTGTAAAAATTTTGATGTTTCATGTTCTTCGAGGTTTTAGATCCTGTTGACTTTGACCTTTCAGTTTTTATCTTTTCCAATTGACTAGGTGTGTATTCAGGTGGTTTACCTTGCATTCTACGTGACTACCTTGGTGATTAAGCCACAATGAAAATTTATCACAATATCAAATAATATTCACAATCCAATCCTAAGGTCTCTAAAAATAAAGAACAAGCAATTTAACACATGCTAAAAAATCTAAGGGTTCAAACCATGACACAAGCTTTTCACAGCAAGCTCACTAGTTAGTGATGAAATCCAATGTCGCAGAGATCAAAGTGAAAAGTGGTTATAGATTGAGTGGGTGGAACTAATTATGTTGACAACCTTCTCAATGAAACATTTTGGTGCAAGTGACTTCATTTATGCCATTTTGAGTGAAGATTACCCTCCAAAAAGTCCAAGTGAATCTAGTCAACGTTTGTTCCAGGTACAGCAAGACCTTCCCTCTGTCGTCACCTCGGGTAATAGCCCTAATATTATGATCACTAAGGTTACCAACTACAACAATTAAACCTAGGGAAACAGTTACAGATCGAACATACACATAAGGGCGGAGTAGCAAATCTCAATCCCCTTGAAAGCTCCTCAAAATGGTTAATTGGAGGTTTACTTTCAAGTGACCGTAAGTACCTTTCAACACCGTTTGTAATATGTGTAACTCACTGTACCATAGCCAATGAAGTGGGTATGATCACTTCACCAAGTCTGATATGATCTGGTGCTTGACTTCTTTGTAAGGGGAGCTTCCCAGAGAAAAATTGTAATAACCGGATTTATCTCCCTATCGCAAGATTTTAATGTTTGTCTACAGCTTTGGAAAATTTACTCACTTCCCTATTTCAAAGCTATACAACCTAATCTATTGTAGGTGAAAAACAACCCTAAAAATAGAAAACTTTCTAGATTCATTTTAATTAGCATTGATTTTGGGAGTTGTTATTTACTCAGGGTTGATGGATGTGAAACTGATGAAATTATGACTTGACGCAAATCCTAATGCAATCGAAAATGAAAATCTAATCCTTTTGTTTCAATGAAAAATCTATCTGAAGTAAGGAGAGGGTCTTTCACTTTTTCAACTGAAATATAAACAACTCTAACCCCCACTATATTCCTTTTCTTAAATGAAACTATCCAATTTCGAATTACCCAGATAATAAAATCAAATCAAATCAAATCAAATTTAAAATATATATATATATATATATATATATATATATCAAATTTTCACTTTGCCCAAATAACACAAAAAAATTCAAGAAACTTCTATTTTCATACAATCACTTAGAAATTCAGAAAATGCAACAAGAAACCAATAATCACAAAAAATGAATTTTCCCTAATTGAATGTTATAAATTTGCTTGCAGTAACAAATTCAGTTCATGAACACTTCAGCAAATAGAAAGAAAAATGACTTTTCATTTCAGAACAAGCATAAGAA
Source organism: Pinus tabuliformis (assembly GCA_031772625.1). Lineage (NCBI taxonomy): Eukaryota > Viridiplantae > Streptophyta > Pinopsida > Pinales > Pinaceae > Pinus > Pinus tabuliformis. Next base: position 422,009,536 of record CM062816.1, read on the forward strand.
GTATTTTCATAAACAATACCTAATCTTGTAAATCATTCACTTTGATATTCAAAATAAACTTTTGCAAAAGAGTAAACTAGACTCAAAACCTGATCTAATCAACAAAAGAAAGATAGATAGTCAACACAACAGGACCAACAAATCTCTCTTTTGATAGGTCAACCATTCATCAAACAAGACTCTACCCTAATTTGCAAAAACAAGACCAATCACAAGCAAAACCCAAAAAAAACACTCAGTCACATTGACAAACACTTGCAAGAGGTTCAAACAAGTTTACAACAATAAGAAAAAAATAAAAAGTTTGGGTTTAAAGAGGAAATAACTAAGTTTTTCAAAAATTCTAGGTATGTGGGCAAGCTTTGGAGTAAACTAGTGTGCATAAGTTCTGTTGCTGAAAGGTAAGTGCACAGAAGTATGCATTGTGCCTAAAGTCTAAGTGCGCACAACAGGGAAATTAAGAAAAAAAAAAATCAAATTCAACCAAAAATCCAAATTTCTAAAATTTCCAGACACTCAAGGAAGGATTGTGCAGCGAGTTAAAAAGGTCAAACAGGGAAAACTAAAGGAGATTGAGATGATTCCCTAGCGGAGTCACCAATTTTTTATGTGGACTTATCCCTCTTGCGGATAAGATCAATCTACCTATACTTCAAAGCACCCTAGTAACAAATAAACAAGAACTACACCTTTCTCTAGACTCTAATTGACTGAAAGAAAATACAATGATAGAGGCCTATTACCGATTAAACTAAAAGATTGATGAAGTCCCTTTTAAAGCTTTTGTCCATTCGCTCCTCAATGCTTTAGAGTTCCTCTCCTCGCTCCTCACAACTTCTCCATAACAGCCTGAAAGAGATTTGCATAGATAAAGACAAACAAGAGATCAAAGCATCCAACATATAATCAAAGAGATAAATGGACTAATTAACCAATTATATATCATAAACTAGTCAGTATGCAATCACAATCTATGTAGGTGATCAAGGAATCCTACAAATTAGATCAAAAAAGATGTAATTGACAAAGAACAATTGCTTCTATATTAATAAACCGGAGAAAATTTTTACAACCATATAGTCTTGATGTTGCAAGTCCCTTCTAAAATCTCTAATCCTTTCCCTTTCAAGGATTTCCTTCCAACGTAATCTCAACAGCATAAACCTACTTCCAACAATCCTCTTCCAATCCTCAGACCTGTAGTAGCTTTATAGGCCAAGAATGGGAAGTTATAGATCCATTCTCCAAGGGATGAGATCCACAATTAGTAGGATATGGGTTCCACAAAGGAAGGGGAGTTACTCCATGATGGGAGGGATCAGGGCTGAATAGGCACCCATTCGAAGCTTGTTGGTTGGGATAGATGCTACCAACAATGCTTCTATACCTTACTTTTTAATTTTACATTCGTTGAGTCATGTTCGCAGGTCATCGTATAAGGCAATGTGTACTTATGTGCAAATTTTAATGGTCTTCTTTGCATATGCGCAAAAATTAACTAGAAAATTGCGAAGGTAGCCAAAACAAGGTTTTTGTACCACAAGATCCAGGAATTTCACTTTCTTTGGGATGATTTAGAATCTAACTTTGCAGGGGAATGTCTTGGGACACATTTGTGGATAGTGAAATCCAAATTGATGGTCATTTACTAAATGCGACAAAATGACGTGTAACAATATATACAATGAAATTATCAAAATCAGTTGATTTCAAGTGAAATAATGCTTGAGGAACCTGCCATTTAAGGCCCTCCAACAAGAAGTTGTCCTATAAAATCCTCCATCAAGTAAGAATTACTTCCATGGAATATTGCAACCCTTAAAGGTCCCTTCCAAAGGTTTTCAAGTTTACCATGCTTTACTTTGTCTTCATTTCTAGCATCCCACTTTAAAACGAAGTCACCAGCCTAAAAGTATTCAACCTTTGTCCTTCGATCAAATATGTTCTTTATCTTGTCCTGAATTGTCTAAGTGTTGTTGTACACCTCCTCTCTTGTTTGTTGCAACTAAATCATCTAGTTTATCCTCCTTTGCATGTAATTTGGTTCTGCATCCTCTTCCTGCAACAATTTCATGACTGGAATTCCCAAGGAAGAAGGGAAAACAACATTTGTTCCATACACTAGTTGGAAAGGAGACATACCAATTGATTTTTTAGTATTTACCCGATCAACCCACAAGGCATAGATTAACTTATTGTGCCATGTTTTCTTGTTCTCTTGCAGCAATTTCTTTATGATATTCACCAAACTCTTGTTAGAGGACTCAGCTAAACCATTACCCTGTGGGTAATATGCAATTGAGTGACTAAGTACAATATGATATTTGTGAAAAAATTCAACCATTTTCTTAGACTTAAAAGCAACATCATTACCTGTGAGTATTCTACGAGTACATCCAAATATCGAGAGGATATTACCTTCCAAAAATTGTATGATGATTGTATTTGTGGCCTGCCTGGTTGGTATTGCTTCCATCCACTTTGTAAAATAACTTATGGCTATTAGAATCCATTTGTGTTGTCCTGAAGATGATGGATGGATTTCCCCAATGAAATCCAAACCCCACTGTTGGAAAGGTGCTTCAACTGCAATAGGTTTCAAAGGTAAGGGTAAAAGTTTCCTCTTTCCTTCAAAGATATGACATTCATGACAGCTTGATACCCTTTTATAAACATCAGCAAATAATTTTGGCCAGTAAAAACGAATTCTAGGGATCTTGTTTGTTGTGGCTTTCCAAAAATGGTGGCCTCCAAAATCTCCTTTGTGAAACTCTTCCATAACCTTTTGTGCCTCATCCTCCAATAAAAAATTTAACAACACACCTCCTGAATCCCTCCAAAAGAGAAATTGATTCAAAATACAAATTTTAAAGCCTTTAATTTCAAAAACCTTTCTTTTGTTTTAGTCGACTCTGGAGGAGCCTGTAAATGTTGCAAAACACAAATTATGCCAACATACTATGGAGAAAAAAAGAAAACCTACAGACACATGTTGAGAAGGCTTTGAATTGTTGTCATCGAACAAAGAAGCTATGAAATTTATGTCCAACACACTCATATTTGAATCTGCCATCAACTTAGCCAATCCCTGACCCTTTATCAGCTTAGTAGGCTTAATCTCCACATCATACTCGAGAATGGATGCTATCCATCTGCCTCTTCTGCCTTCAGGATTAGGTTGAGTGAGAATGTCCTTCACAACAACATTCGAAACATAGGCAATCACATGTGAATGAAGCACATAAACTCTAAAATCCTTTAAAGCTTTTACCAATGCATATGCTTGCTTCTCCATAATATTGTATTTCGGGGAAGAGTATCCCAAACCTCTACTAAAGAAGGATATGGGCTTCTCATTGCCTTGTTTATTTTTCTGCATAAGGATTGTTGCAATTGTATGTTTGGATGCGAAAGAGAAAACAATGAAATATTTAGTATAATCAGGACTAGCTAAAATAGGAGCACTAGCCAGGGCCTGCTTTACCTCATCAAATGATTTCTTTGTCTCAATAGTCCATCTGATTTCACTTTCCTTCCTCAGCATGTTAGTCAAAAATCTAATAATTTCTGCCAAATTAGGAATGAATCTTCTCAAAAAATTGACTCTACCCAAAAATTACTACACCTCCTTATTTCTTGGTATGTCAATTTTCTAAATTGAAACAATCCTGTTTGGATCAATTTTGATGCCATCCTTTGAGATGATGTGTCCCAAAAATTTTCCCTCCTCCATTGCAAAATGTGACTTCTTTGGATTCAGGGATATTCCATACCTCCTGTACTTTTCAAAGTGCTGCAAATGATCAAAATCAGATTTTGAAAACACAGTTATGTCATCAAGATAAACCACAATGAACTTGTCCTTCTCATCAACAAATGCAATATCCATGGCCCTTTGAAAAGTGGCCCCTGCATTCATTAGTCCAAAGGGAATTTTGGCATACATGAAGGTACCCCAGGGAGTGATGAAAGTTGTCTTTTCTTGGTCATCAGGATGCACCAAGATCTTATTGTACCCTGAAAAACCATCAAGCATGGACATTCTGCTTAAGCCAACCACCTTCTACAGTATATGGTCCATCTTAGGCAAGGGGTAATTGTCCTTTAAAGACACCTTGTTGAGGTTTCTGAAATCTACACAAAGCCTTATCTCTCCCGTTTTCTTCCTCACAGGGACCAAATTAGAAAGCCATTTTGAAAACCTTAGGGGGACAATAATTTTTGCATCAAATAGTTTTTTGACTTCCTTTTCAATAAGAGGTAACAATAAGGGGTTTGTTCTTCTTAACTTTTGTTTGAAAGGCTTTTGATCTTGCTTGATTGGGATTGTATGTTGAATGATGCTCTTATCATATACTTTGAGGTCCTCATATCCCCATGCAAAAACATCTGAGTATTCTTTTATGAGATCAAGGTAATTCTTTCTATCTTCAAGAGTTAAGGATCTTGAAAGCTTGACAATCTTAGGTTGTTGTTATGTTCCTATGTTACAGTTGTCTACTTTAGTTTCAGTGGGAACTGTTAATTTTAGATAACAATGGTATGTTCTATGCTTAAGATAATTTACTGTAGGTTTTAACCCCATACAGAAATTACCTGCATACGAATTCTAAAACGCAAAAAATAAATAATGTGAGAGTAGAACACATAAAACACATATACACAGAGATTTTCCACTGGATCCCAAAACCGGGACTACCAGCTTGATTTTTCATTATATTCCTTTCAATGTTATAATACATATTTATACATGCCAAAGCATCCAATACCATGGACCGAAAACCATCGCTTCCAATACCATGGACCGAAAACCATCGCGTCCAAAAAACATGTGCGAAAACCTTGCACAAAACCATAGGTGGGTCCGCCCAACCTAACATAGGGTCCAAAACCAAAACTTTCTGGGGCGCTGCCCCAGACCCCATAAAGTGGGGTTACGGGTGCCCCTCAAACCCCCTGTTAACTACGTGGAAAGAATATAACTCAACCAAACATTCTCCCACTTGTTGTTTTCTTTCCACATGGGGCCACAAGAGAGCTTAGTCATTTTTCCAGCCCTGAAATGCCCATTGTCTCTCTACACCAAGAGAACTTCTCAGAGCTCACATATTTTGTCAATGCATATGCAGTATTCTTCAAAGTGTCCACCTTTACCAGCAACACCTTTTTGTCTTCTATCATATCCCTCACAAAGTGATACTGAACATCAATGTGCTTTGCCTTTGAATGATATGCGGGGTTCTTTGCCAAGAAAATTGCACTTTGGTTTTCACAGTCTATCCTTATAGCTTCCTGTACTAACCCCATATTTGAACACAATCTTTGCAACCAAACTGCTTCCTTGCTTGCATGAGTGGATGCCATGTATTCTGCCTCTGTACTTGACAGTGCCACTACAGATTGTTTCTTACTCATCCAACTGACTGCGCCTCCAAATAGGTTAAACACATACCCACTTGTAGATCTTCTCTGATCCAGATCTCTAGCCCAGTCTGCATCAACAAAGCCATGAATATGCAACACTCTGTCCAATCCTGGTCTTCCTTGGTAGCACAAACCATAATCACTAGTGCCACGCAAATACCTGAAAACCCACTTCACTGTTGTCTAGTGCTCCTTCCCTGGTTTTGACATAAACCTGCTCAATACTCCCACTGCATGTGCAATGTCTGGTCTAGTACATACCATTTCATGCATCAGGCTACTGACTACACTTGCATATGCAACACGGGACATGTCCTCTTCCTCTTCTTGTGTCTTGGGACACTGTTCAGTAGATAACCTCACACCTACAGGAATAGGAACCTTCACCGGTTTACTATCCTGCATATTAAACCTTTGCAATATTGTCTCGACATACTTCCTCTGGTTTAAGCAGGGCTTCTTCTTTGCCCGATCTCTTTTAATTTCCATGCCCAAAATATAGTTTGCAGCACCAAGATCTTTCATGTCGAATTTGGAGGACAATTGGGTCTTCAAATCCTCGATAACTTCTTTGTCATTTCCAACCAACAACATATCATCCACATACAAGACCAGATAAATAACATGAGCACCAATTAATTTAAAATACACACAGTGATCTGCTTTGCTTCTGGTGAAGCCAAGTCCCCGTATAAATGTATAAAATTTCTGATACCACATCCTTGGTGATTGTTTTAACCCATATAGAGACTTCTTTAACTTACATACCAGTTCTTTCTTACCCTTCACCGCAAAGCCTTCAGGTTGCTTCATGTAGATCTCCTCTTCCAGATCCCCGTGAAGAAATGTTGTCTTCACATCCATCTATTCTACCTCAAAATCAAAAGCAACAGCAACAGATAAAAGTAATCTAATAGAAGTTACCTTGGCAACAGGAGAAAAAATATCACCAAAATCAATTCCCGGCACCTGGGTAACCTTTTGCTACCAACCAAGATTTGTATTTCTCCACTTTTCCGTCTGCATTTGTCTTCTTTTTGAACACCCATTTGCTGCCAATGGGTTTCCTTCCAGCCGGAAACTCCACTAGATCCCAAGCCTCATTTTTGTGCAAATATGCCATTTCATCAACCATGGCCTCTTTCCAGAGTTTTCCATCCTCTGAATCCACTGCTTCCTTCACAGTTTTGGGATCATCATCAGTAACAGACAAAGAAAAATTTGAACAGAAAGCAGATGGACTATACCTTTCTGGCTGCCTTCTTTCTCGAACTAATCTTCTCACAGCCGGAGTTTGTGGCTCTTCATCTTCTGATTCCTCCTCTGCTGTAGAGTCTGATTCTTCCTCCTTTAGCTCAAACTCTATATTCTCAGGTTCCTTTGGTTGGACTTCATGTTTAATAACATCTCTCACCTCTCTAAACACCACATCTCAGCTGTACATAACCTTCCTTGTTACTGGGTTCCAAAGCTTATAACCCTTTAAACCATCCTTATACCCAATAAAGATGCACTTTTCAAATTTACTATCCAACTTTGTTCTTTTCTCCTTTGGAACATGTACATATGCATCACATCCAAATACCCTCAGATGTGAAAGAGAGGGTTTCTTACCAGTCCATACCTCTTGTGGAGTCTTGTCCTCCAACGTTGATGAAGGTGACATGTTGACCAGGTAACATGCAGTATCCACCGCCTCTGCCCAGAATTCTTGTCCTAACCTGAAACCACTGAGCATGCTTCTTGCTCTTTCCATCAACGTCTTGTTCATTCTTTCTGCAACTCCATTTTGCTGAGGTTTATATGGAGTAGTCTTCTATCGTGCTATACCACACTTCTTGCATAATTCTTCAAATTCCTTACTGCAAAACTCTCCACCATTATCTGTCCTCAGCACCTTTATCTTCTTCTCTGTCTGGTTTTCCACTAGAGCCTTAAATTCTTTAAACCTATCAAAGACTTTAGATTTCTTCTTAAGGAAATATATCCATGTATTCCTTGAGAATTCATCTATAAACGATACATAGTACACATAATTACCCAGTGATGGAACCTTCACAGGTCCAAACACATCACTGTGCACAAGCTCTAATATATGTTTCGCCCTCTTACCACCAGAGCGGAAACTCACCTGATTCTACTTCCCGTATACACAATTTTCACAGAAATCAAAATCTAGAGAGCTATTACTCATACCTTCTACCATACTTTTACCATGAAGTATTTGAAGGCCCTTCTCTCCAGTATGTCCAAGCCTTTGATGCCACAGCATGGTCTTTTCTCCAGAGACCACTAGATTTTCTGCTCCACTTTCAGGAACCACGGAACTATTGCACCCATAAACAACAGTGCTACCTTGCAGCTTGTACAGAGTTCCAATCCGAACTCCCTGCATCAATACCAGTGCTCCCCGAACCATCTTGCAGGTATCCTTCTCGAACATTGTTTTTACACATGCATCATCCAACTTACTAACATAAATCAGATTTCTGGATAATGCAGGAATATGCAGAACACCCGTAAGTGTTCTAACCCTTCCACCTTACAGCTTCAACTTTACTTTTCCACGACCAATGATTCTAGCCTTCCTGTCATCCCCCAAGAAGACATCACCACCATCATATTTCTCATACTCACAGAACCACTCTCTATGGGGAGTGAAGTGAAAGGATGCACCTGAGTCAATCAACCATGCCTCATGATCTACATGTGTACTTGAAGAAGCCAAGTACACATCCCCACCTTCATCTGAGGTGGTTTTCACCTCTGCAGAAGGAGCCTCATCAGATCCCTTTCCTTTGTCAGGAGCTTTAGATTTACAGTCCCTTTTGAAGTGGCCTTCCTTTCCGCATTTCCAGCACACCACCTTTACAGGTTTTCCTGGAGATTTAGATCTCCCACTCGATGACTTATTTTTGTTTATGTTCTAGGACTGTCCTCGTACAAACAAGGCATCACCATTTTGGCTCTCCATATTTTTCCGTCTCATCTCCTCCATCAGTAAGGCTGAGACTATTTCATCAAACTGCAAGGCTGTTGCATTGCTACCTATTGGAATAACCAGACTATCACACGAATCTGGTAGAGAACACAACAAACTGATGCACTTATCTTCATCTGAAATTTTAATATCAACGGATGCTAACTGACTTACCACAGTATTAAATGCGTTTAGATGCTCTGTCACTGAGTCTCCATCTTTCATCCTCAGGTTATACAACTTTTTCCGCAGGAACAGTTTATTCACCAGAGACTTAGATTGGTACAAAGTCCCTAACTTGTCCCGCAAAGCCTTTGTTGTAGCTTCCCCTGATACATTCAGCAATACTGAATCTGAGACACACAATCGTATTGCGCTCTTTGCCTTCCGATCCAACTTCTTCCATTCTTCATCGGACACTCCCGTTGGTTTAGTAGCCGGGTCTACCGTGATCCACTGATCTTTATCCACCAACAAATCCTCCATCTTGAGTTTCCACAACTCAAAACTCTGACCATTAAATTTCTCGATCTCTATCTTTCCACTGCTCGCCATCTTCTTTCACCACTAGAATCGATCTCGCAGATCTCCCACTGAACAGGGATTACCACAGGCCCGAGCAAAACCCCTCAGCAACAAAGGCGTCCCCTTGAAGCCAAATATGCTCTGATACCAAATGTAGGTTTTAACCCCGTACAAAAATTACCTGCATACGAATTCTAAAACGCAGAAAATAAATAATGCGAGAGCAGAACACATAAAACACATATACACAGAGATTTTCCACTAGATCCCAAAACCGGGACTACCAGCTTGATTTTTCATTATATTCCTTTCAATTTTATAATACATATTTATACATGCCAAAGCATCCAATACCATGGACCGAAAACCATCGCGTCCAATACCATGGACCGAAAACCATCGTGTCCAAAAAAACACATGCAAAAATCATGCACAAAACCATGGGTGGGTCCGCCCAACCTAACATAAGGTCCAAAACCAAAATTTTCTGGGGCGCTGCCCCGGACCCCATAAAGTGGGGTTACGGGTGCCCCTCAAACCCCATGTTAACCCTAAACCCTAAACCCTATAGTCAATGTTGGAGCCTAACTTGTTGACATTAGGACATATGAGCAAGTTGTTGACATTCTCACGAAGCCTCTCAAGAAAGTCAAATTCTTAACCTTTAGAGAGAGACTTAGAGTCCTGGAATGACCCTCTTATGAGGGTATCATATGAGTTGACATCAGGACATATCAATGTGCTTGGAGCGGTCGTGGGACACGGGATTCTCTGATAGACGAATCCAACTATGGTTGTCGCAGAATATCATGGTGGTATCTAGTATGTGCTCAAATAGCTCACTAAAGAGCTTCCTCAACCAAACTGCTTCATAGCAGGCCATACTCGCAGTAATGTATTCAGCCTCGGTGGTGCTTAGTGCAATTGGTTTCTGCTTCCTACCCATCCAAGATATAGAAGCAGAACCCTAAGAGAAGCAACATCCAAATGTGCTCTTATGATCCACCACACTACCAGTCCAATCAGCATTTGTATATCCATGTAGCCTCAAATCCCTAGCGGTGTATCTTAGTCATTAGTGGATTGTGCCCTGGAGATATCTCAAAATATTCTTGGAAACAATCCAATGAATGTGATGAGGCTCAACCATATATTGACTCAATGTCTTCATTGCGAAGCATATGTCAGGATGGGAGTTAACCAAGAACATCAGTGGCCCCACAAGTTGATGATACTCAATAGGGTTCACTAATCTCGGCCCATCAACACTTCCTGAAGTTGAGTTCCATCGGAGTAGTCACAGACTTGTAGTCCACCATCCCATATCTCTCAAGAAGCTTCACAACATATTTTCCTTGAGAAAGGAAAATCTCAACTAGATTTTTCCATACCTCCAACCTTAGTGTTAGGTCCCTATAATACTAGTGTATTCCCTCATTGTTATTAGTGTAGCCCCTTTATTTTTATTATTGTGCCCCATAGAAGCTCACTATTCCCTTATTGTTATTAGTGTGGCCCCCTTATTGTTATTGTTGTGCCCCATAGAAGCCCACTATTGTTTTTGTGGTGCCCTTACATTATTATTGTTATCTCGGCTCTGATTAAATTGTGACCCTTGGACTCCCATATATAGAAAGGAGGTTGTGTCATTTGAATCATCCAAGAATTGTTCATTTCTGTAATGTAAAGGAGGTTTCCCCCTTGAAGAGACTGATTTCTAAATTCATTGATCTATCTTTTCTATCTTTTTGTGAGTTAGTTTCATAACATTTGGTATCAGAGGTTTGGATTCTAGGGTTTCGCTGCTCTAAAATAGGTCATCGTGGAATTTTCGCTATAATGTTTTTTTTGCGATGTTTCAAGAGCTAAAAAAAACTCATTTGAGCCGAAATCTCGATGACCCTCGGATCTTAATTTCAGATCTTGTCTTGCTATATTTTTAGAGATATGATCCAAGGAAGTTAGGGTTTTTGCAAGTTCTTGAAAACTTAGAGGGCTACCACAGTTCGAAATTTCAGACCTTGGAGATCCAAAATTTCAAAGCTACGTCAGATACAATATCAAGCTCCTACAAAGTGAAAAAAGGTGTGTAGTTTTTTTTTTAATTTTGCATAAGTTTGGTTTGAAAAATTAGTTTGAAGGAATTCAAAGGGAATGGTGAAGCATAATTATCATTGATTGATGCCCCAAAGAAAGAAAATGGAAACACCTAGTAAGCAAACCGCAAGCTCCACTATGACACATGAAGAAGAGAAAGAAATGCAACATGATATATCAAAATTGCAAGACCAAATGCCACAAATTTCGCTCTCTCAAAAAGTAACAAAAAATGAATTGGAATCCACGATGAATGTTTAGATAGATGGTATAAAAAGGGACATGGTAGTTTTGAATGATGGTTTAAAATTAAACATAGAATCAATGTTGAATGTCAAGATAGAAGGATTGAAAGAAGGTTTGGCAAAGTTTCTAGAAGAAAGGTGCCTCATTAGTGACAAGGCAACCCATGAAAATCATGATGAAGACAAAAGAAATATCAATCATGGTTTTAGAGACTCCCGTGTGGGGTTTAAGAATCACCACATTCCAAAGATAGAGATGAGGAAATTTGATGGCAAGGATCTAGTAACTTGGATAATACAGATGGAGCAATATTTTGATCTACAAGATGTGCAACCCTCACAAAAGGTATGTATTGCATTTTTATATTTAGAACCCAATCAATTTGTATGGTATAGATGGCTTAAACCACTTGTCACCTGGTCAATTTTTACAGAATAAATGATAGCACATTATGAATATACAAAGAGAAACACCTTTTTTAGCCAATTGATAAATCTCAAACAAAAGGGTTCAATGGCAGAGCACATTGAAGAATTCCAAAAATTGAATATTAGGGTAACTGATATTCCAGAGCAGCATAGGATTGATGTCTTCATAGGGACTTTAAAGGATAACATCCAACATGAGGTTCGCCTTTGGGAACCTGATTCCTTGGAGAAGGCATTCAGGGTGGCAAGAAAAGTTGAAAGCAAAATTATGGCAACAAGGAAGTCTACCAATCACAACTATAAAGATGGAAGTGTTATTGGTCATAGTCTTCCACAACCTACAAGGTTGACACCACAAAAATTGGAGGAAAAAAGAGCAAAAGGGCTTTGTTACAGTTGTGATAGCAAATACACTAAAGGTCATAAGTGTGCTGAGAAGAAATTATTCTACATATATTGTGAAGAGGAGGAAGAAAAAGAACAAGAAACATCAAAAGAGGAGGATATACACTAGGAATCAATCCCAGAGAAAGAATAAATGAATCTCACCATATCTTGTAATGCATTGGCAGGAATTACCACTCCTCAAACTCTCAAAATAGAAGGACATATCAATAAGAAAAAGGTAATAGTGTTGATTGATTCGACTAGTACCCATAATTTTATTCATTGTAAGATAACAAAGGAATTAAATTGCTTCCTATATCCAGCACTAGAGTGTCAAGTGATGGTAGCAAACGAAGGAACCATAAATTTCTCTAGAAAGTGCCATAATATCAAGCTATACATGGGAGAATATGTATTGAATAGTCCACTTCTTTCCATTCCAAGGGATGGTGTTGATGTTGTACTAGGAGTCCAATGGTTACAATCTTTGGGTACGATAACTTTTAATTTTCAAGAACTTTTCTTGAATTTTTTTTGGGAAGGAAAGGAAGTTGAATTAAGGGGTATCGCAGGGAAACCAGGAAAGATAATCAACTCTAATAGCATGACAAATCTTCTAAAGAAAGAACAATGAGGTGTAATTACACAATTATGTTCTCTATAGGTTCAAACATCGAAATCATCTATTTCTCCAGACCTCCAAAAAGTCTTGGACAACAATTCCAAGGTATTTGAGACTCCCAAAGGCCTCCCACCTATTCGTGATCATGATCATGCTATTCATTTGATTCCAAGAAATATTCCTCCAAACATCAGGCCTTACAGATATCCCTATGCCCAAAAGATTGAAATTGAACGTATAGTTGCAGAAATGCTAAAGGCGCATATAACTCAACCTAGTCAAAGTTCTTTCTCTGCTCTAGTAGTATTGGTGCACAAGAAGGATGGATCATGGCGCATGTGTCTAGATTATATGGAGCTCAACAAGCTCACTATTAAAGATAAATTTCCCATTCCTGTCATTGATGAATTATTGGATGAATTACATGGATAAATTACTTCACCAAGTTGGATCTTCGTTCAGGATATCATTGAATAAGAATGAAGATTGAAGACGTTCCGAAAACAGCTTTTAGAACTCATGAAGGTCATTATGAATTTTCGGTCATGCCTTTTGGCCTTACCAATGCACCTTCTACATTTCAAGGTTTGATGAATTCCATTTTCAAACCCTTCCTTAGAAGATTTATGTTAGTATTTTTTGATGATATACTAATCTATAGCAAGTCTTGGAAGGATCTTGTTGACCATGTTGACAGAGTGCTCAAGCTATTAGAGGATAAACAATTATATGCAAAAACCTCCAAATGTTTCTTTGGAGTACAAGAGGTAGAATATTTGGGTCATATTGTATCTCATGAGGGTGTTAAGGTAGACCCTAACAAAATTAAATCCATTAAGGAAGGGAAAATCCCCACATCCATAAAGCATCTGTGAGGATTTCTCAGGTTGATAAGGTATTATCACAAGTTTGTTAATAATTATGGGAGAATAGCAACACCTCTAATAGCATTACTAAAGAAAGATGCATTTTCTTGGACTCTGGAAGCAACTAAGGCATTTGAGCATCTTAAAGAGGCAATGTGCCAAGCACCGGTCTTAGCTATGCTAGACTTCACAAAAACATTTATTGTGGAATTTGATACCTCAGGAAATGGAATTGGTGTTGTTTTAATGCAAGAAGGAAGACCCATTGCTTTTTAAAGTCGTCAAATCAAAGGAAAGTATTTACACAAAGCTATTTATGAGAAGGAAATGTTGGCAATACTACATGCACTTAAGAAATGGTGACCTTACCTAATGGAAAGTCACTTCAAGGTAAAAATAAATCATGATAGTCTTAAATACTTTTTAGAACAAATATTATCTTCAGAGGAACAACAAAAATGGGTCACAAAGATGTTGGGTTATGACTTTGAAATCATCTACAAAAAGGGGAAGAAAAATGTTGTTGCAGATGCACTCTCAAGAAAGGATGAGGATGTGGAAGCATTTCTTTGTGCATTTCTATTATCCAACCATATTGGATAACTGAAGTGAGGGATGAATGGAAGAATGACGAAGAAGTGTGGGCACTCATTCAAAATTTGCAGCAAGATCCTAGTATATCTAAGACATTTAGCTGGAAAAATGATGCATTATGGTACAAAGATCACTTATACCTTTGTAAGAATTCTCAACTCAAACAAAATATTCTTCTGGAATTGCACACCTCTCCCTTAGGATGGCACTTAGGATTTTTAAAGACTTACCACAGGATAAGAAGGAATTTTTTTGGGATGGCCTTAAATCTGATATTCAAAAGTGTGTGGCGGAATGTTTAGTTTGCCAACAAAATAAAGTTGAGACAATTAAGACCCCGGGTCTGTTACAACCTTTATCCATTCCAAGTCAACGTTGGGAGGAGGTTTCAATGGATTTTATCACAGGTTTACCCAAGTCCGAAGGAAAGAGTGTCATCATGGTGGTAATTGATAGACTTACCAAGTATGCACACTTTTGTGCATTATCTCATCCATTTAAAGCCAATACAGTTGCTACTGCATTTATGGAAACAATTCAAAAGCTACATGGAAACCCAAAGATTATTGTAAGCGACAGAGATCCTATTTTCACTGGAAATTTTTGGACAAAATTATTTTCTTGTTTGGGTACTCAATTAGCTCATAGCTCATCTTATCATCCTCAATCAGATGGGAAAACTAAGATAGTAAACAAATGTTTGGAAGGATATCTTTGTTGCTTTGTATCTGATAAATAAACACAATGGGTCAAATGGTTACCTCTCGTTGAGTGGTGGTATAACACGTCCTTCCACACTGCAGCAAAAATAACCCCATTTATGGCACTTTATGGATATCATCCACCATCCATCACGTCATCTTTAAGAGAAAATTCTAAGGTTCAAGCAGTGGAAGATCACATAGAGCATCAACAACAAGTTCTCCAACTCTTAAAGGATAACCTCACTTTGGCACAGAATAGAATGAAACAACAGGTGGATCAACATCGCAGTGAAAGAAGTTTTGATGTAGGCGACTAGGTATTTTTACGGCTACAACCATACAAAAAAATGTCCCTCAAGCAAGCTAAGAAGGATAATAAATTATCACCAAAGTATTATGGTCCTTACAAGGTGTTGCAAAAAATTGTACTATGGCATACAAATTGGAGCTTCCTACATCTTCCAGAGTGCACCCAATTTTCCATGTTTCATGCTTAAAGAAGGTTATAGGTGACAAGCTCCTAGTTCAAACAATATTGCTAGAACTTGACGAGGAAGGAAAAATCATATTGGAACCTGAAGTAGTAACGAAAAAAAGAACTCGATAGTTACAAAATCGATCAATTTCAGAGCATCTCATCAAGTGGAAGAACTTACCCGCAGAATATTCCATATGGGAGGATGAGAATTTTATACAAAATCATCCATAACTACTCAAGCATTGAGGACAACGCTTTTTTTGAAGGAGAGGGGCATGTAAGGTCCCTATAATACTAGTGTATTCCCCCTTTGTTATTAGTGTAGCCCGATTATTGTTATTATTGTGCCCCATATAAGCCCATTATTCCCTCATTGTTATTAGTGTAGACCCCTTATTTTTATTGTTGTGCCCCATAGAAGCCCACTATTGTTATTGTGGTGCCCTTACATTATTATTGTTATGTCGGCTTTGATTATATTGTGACCCTTAGACTCCTATATATATAAAGGAGGTTGTGACATTTGAATCATCCAAGAATTGTTCATTTGTGTAATGTAAAGGAGGTTTCCCCCTCAAAGAGGTTGAGTTCTAAACTCGTTGATCTATCTTTTCTATCTTTTTGTGAGTTGGATTCATAACACCTAGAAAATAATGCATCGGTCCTAGGTCCTTCATCTCGAACTCGGAAGCCAACTCCCTCTTGCATTGATGAATGAGAGGATCATCACCTGTCATAAAGAGATCATCCACATAAAGGACCAGAATGAGAGGTTTGTCCTTTTCAAGCTTGAAGTAAAGGTTTAGAAGTGACATCATGACTTAATTCCAATTCCCTTTGACCATGAACATAGATTCTATATGCAACGGAAGTTTCACTGTAGCCCACGAATGTTCCTTTCTTCCCAGATGCATCTAGTTTGTTTCTTTTCTCTTTTTGCACATGAAAATATACGAGACAACCAAAAATTCTAAAATAAGAATCATCAAGTTTCTTACTGGTGAATACTTCTTATTGGGTATCTTGAATACTTCAGGAGTATATGTGGTTGTAGTCTCCCTCTTAATGATAACTTCTCTACAATAGTCTTTGAATTCATTAGACTCATATTCGGTCCCATTATCGGTCCTCTAAATTTTGACATTATTCTCTGTTTGATACTCAACCAAGGCTTTGAAGGAGAGGAACCATTTGAATACTTTTCTCTTCTTATTTAAGAAATAGATCCATGTCTTGCGAGAGAAGTCATCCTTAAAAATAGTGCAATGCAAATATCCACCAGAAGATGACATGGGCAACATACCCGATAGATCATAATGGACCAATTGAAGAATATCGGTGGTTTGAGTTTCACTTGAGGGAAATGGTCCCCTTGTATGTTTTCCAACTTCACATCCCTGACAAACACCTTCAAAAATCCTAGTGACCATCTCCCATACATCAGGTAAGGCTTTGAAATGAAGGTGAGAAAATATTCGGTGCCATAATTCAGATTGAAGAGAGGTGTCACAAATCATTGCTCCCAATGGACTTCCTCCAACCTGATAGAGACCTTCAACCCTGAATCCTAGAGTGAATTCATCTCTTAGATTCCTTTGCCAAAGACAAACCTTCCCATCAATGAATGACACCTTAAAACCTTTGTCTTCCATCGTAGAAATAGAAACCAAGTTCTTTTTTAAGTCGAGTACATATAGCACTTATTGTAGGTGAAGGGTTTGACATTGATTTAAGTGAAGAGTAACGGTCTCAATTCCTTTCATGAGATAAGTGGCATTATCCCCAAGTATAATTTCCATATTTGTCTTTTTTTCAATCAAGCTTGAGAGAGATTCTTTGTACACAGTGAATTGCCTTGAGGCACCACTATCAATCAACCAATGCTCCAATGTATCTGGAGGAGAGGCGGTGGAGAGGGCAGAAATAAGATAAAATTCACTTTTCTTTACAACATTAGCTTCATCATACCTAGAGTTTCTCAACTTCTTAGGAGGATGACCACCTCCATTTCGAGCAGCATGAGCATTCCTCTTTCCTTTATTAATGAACATGTTGTTACTTTGATTGCCATTGCCCTTGAAGTTATTGTTATTATTGTTGTCATCATCTCTTGGAGTATCCTTCTTGTGAGGACACTCTCTAGTGAAGTGGCCAAACTTGTTACGATTTAAGAACCTTCCTTTTCTTCCTTCCTTGAACCCTTGTCCTTGATTCCTTGGACCAGCATTGTTGCTTCTTCTAGAATGAGCGGAGAAGGCAATAGGATTTTTTCTATTTGAGGGCTTTCTTCTTTCCATCGTCCTTATTTCTTCTTGACGGCATCTGGCTAATAGTTCCTAAAATCTCAAAATCATGTCATTATTGAGAATGGTAGTGTTGAACACATCCCATTCTCTTGTAAGGCCTCCAAGTGTAATAACAGTGAGCTCCCTGTCACCAGTGACTTATCCAATAGATAGGAGATCATTGTTGATCTTGGTGATCCTCATGAAGTATGATTGGATGGATTCTCCTCTATCCATCTTGATGTCTTTCAACTTGTTCTTGAGAAGAGAATTTGATTTTCATTGTTCACTTTAAACATCCCAACCATCCTTTCATACATCTGCTTAGATGTTTCCAAATCTGAAATACATGCAACCAAAGGCTTATGAATAGAATCAACAATAATCTTCTTAGCTTTTACCTCACCTTTCTTGTACTTGGTTTGAGCAGCAGTGGATGCATTTGAAGGAGGCTTTGTTATTCTTCCTTTGACATAGTCCATGGCATCATTCTCTTCCAAAGTCAAATCCAAAGTCATATTCCATGCATGATATTCAAATTTGTTTGTAAGATTGTCCTCATATTTGAAGTAAGATGTAGTCCGCATTGGGACTAGTTCCAAGTTCTTATCCAACAACTTCCCTTAGTGGTTGCTTTTCCTCACTCTTTCTTGGGCTTTCTCTTCACTTGAGCTCCGATACCATGTTAATTTTAGATAAAAATTGTATGTTATATGCTTAAGACAATTCACTTCAATGTTCCTTTAGCATCCCAATGAAAAATTCCAATTATATCCTGTAGCAATCACATTAACTTATAAACATTGACAGTCAATGCAGATATAACATAAAACCATATGCATAAAACAAACCAAGACAAGAGGACACGAGATATGGCAGATGCCAGGGAAAAACCCCAATGTGGGGAAACCCTTTGATCAAATTGTCTTATTATTCTTCAATAGTTCAAAAGAGAGAGAGAGAGAGTACAAATATCATAACTGCAAGCCCAAAACAGATCTGTCAAATCAAAATTCAAATTAGCCCTAACCAAAAAGTCAGCGGTGGTCAAAGTTGCCTCAAAACATCCTTCAAACAGTAGTCCAATTCGGTCTTCCAAGAGAGTAAAAGTCAACCTAAATTCTTTGGTCAAACCCAGTCAAAGGAGAGAGAAAATATTGTTGCAATTTTCTGCGGTCAAACTTGAAGTCAACGTTGGTCAAACTGTCCCAAAATTCTCAATTTCTGTGCCAATAAATGTGGCCTCCAAAAATGGAGGTCAACGCTAGTCAAGGCTTCTGAAATTCAACTTGTTTGACCGAGAAGAACTTGGTCTTCTGCCACACGTGCGAAGGGGAGAGAGGGAGAGAGATCAGCCACACATGCGAAGAAATAGATAGATGCCTCCAATTTGTATGAACCAAGAGAGAGAAGAAGATGTGATGATATGATGTCAAAATGAGGAAAAGGTCACCTCTATTTATAAAATTCGTTGAGGGTGAGGAGACCCATCTATTGGGCTTGATGAGCCTACATTTGACTATGGCCGACCTTGACAATTTGTCCATAAGAGAAATAAATTCATAATTCCATTTATGCTTGTCATAATGAGATGATGTTTATATCAAAATTGTACATCTCCTAAAGAGGAATCCAATGCAATAATCATCTCCATCATATGAGTTGTCCTAATGTGGAAATTGGCCCTAGTTTCCAATTTTAACACTACCTTTAAATTATTTCCTACATCATTATGGTCAAATAACTTCTCAAGAGGCACTAACCCTCTCATAATTGTATTGTTCTTCAATTTTATTACATCCATATCTGTCATTTGATTCTCAATACATAGTTGTAGAACCTAAAAATGCACTCCATGTCGTAATTATACTTTGTTATTGCATCTTCCAATGTTAATCTTTGAAGCTCATTATACATAGAGCGGTTGAAATTACTTTTGAGTAAATACGACCAAAATTTGTAGAGTATTCATTTTCTCATTGCAACCAATACCAACTCTCTTGAGCTTTGCCAGACAACACTTATAGAATTCAAATATTTATGTTGTTTAAAACCATGATCTTCCATTCTTATTCCACACAGTTTTTTGTTTTGTTTTGTTTTGTTTTTTGTTTTTTTTTTTTTTTTTTTTTCGCCTCCTCAAGCTCTGCAACCTACTGCGTGCACTCACAGGCTGGTTGGCCACGTTAGGATTGTGCCCCTTCTGCCATGGATGAGTTGGGCTCGTCCCAGGCTCCTCCCATCTGTCTTCCATCCTCCTCTAAGGCTGATGATGTTGCGTTCAAGACTCTTTTGGCTTTGATGCCAACCAAGAAAAAAGCGATTGCTTCGAAGTTTGTTAAAAATATGGAAAATATACCAGAGGTCTCCCTTCCTCTGGAAGGGCCGATCAAGATAGCTTTGTCGCTGGCAGAGAGGATCCCTGGTAAGACAGTTCACTGGCCTTTGGCCTTCTCCTAAAGCCACAGAAGCTTGGGTCTACAGGAACTGGAGACCGTTAATCAAGCAAAGTGTCACCTCGTAATTTCTACGGCAAGGCTATTTTATGTTCGAGTTTATTTCAAAAGAAGACAAGGATCTAATATTCAGGAATGGACCCTCAGGGTCTCTATTTGAAAAAATGGAATCCCGATTTTGATCCAGCTGAAGATGTTCTGTTGGTAGTTCCAGTGTGGGTAAGACTCCCGAATCTCCCCGTTCATTGTTGGAACTGGGATTCCCTCCAACATATAGGCAACGCGCTGGGAAAATTCATAGATCGAGCAAGTACTAAGGATCAATATGACTGCGCTAGGATTTGTGTCGAAGTGGATCTAGAAGTGGGGTTGTTGAAGGCTATAAAGATAAATGTAGGAAGTTTGACTCATGTGCAAAAACTTGACTATGAGCGGCTTCCTTTCAAGTGCTGCAAGTGTCAGGAATACGGTCACTTTGCCAAGAACTGTACTAAAAATGAAGAGGCGGCGCAAGGAAAGGAAGAAGGATGGAAGCAGGTCAAAAGATCAAGGCCTAACCCTAAACCTTCAAACCCTCTTGGAGCTGCAAAGGGAAAAGGGCTGCAACTTTCCTCTAGTGGCCAAGGACAGCAACCAAAGGCACAAGAGAATGCTTTTCCCCCCCTTTCCTCAGCCTCAATTGAAGTGCAAGAAACAGAACAGAAGGAGGCAAATGAGAAAGAGATCCTCGAAAACTCTAGGAAAGGCGAGAGTACAGTAGTAAGCCCTGAGGGAAAGGTCACAGAGGTGGAAGAGGAAGAGAAAGATTCAGAAGAATCTGAGGAGGAAGGAGAAATAGGTGACTCCCAAACATTGTCTTGCAGATCGACAAGAGGAAGGATGTCAGACCGGGAAAAAATAGAGCGAGAAACATATAAAGACAAGCTTCAAGGAAGTCAACCAACATTGGAGAAGCTTCTAGAAAAAACACCAAAGATTACAAGAAGTCATGGACAGGGCCCCAAAGGGGCCACCTAATCTTAGAAAGGTAAATAATGAATATTGTCTCCTGGAATTGCAGGGGGTTGTGGAGCAAGCAAAAAGAGGAAGCAATGCGAATTTTGATTGGTATAGAAACCCCAGATATCCTACTGATCTAGGAGACTAAGTTGGAGGAGAAGATTTTTCTCCAAGTAAGCAGGAATATTTGGAGAAAAAGTGTAGGGTAGGCTGTCTCAGCTCGAGGTGCATCGGGAGGGTTGGGAGCTCTTTGGAATGAAGCCAAGTTGGAATTGGTTAATGGAAAGCAGAATACTCACTGGCAGCTTATGCAGTTCATAAGCCAAGAAAAAATGGAGACCTTTAGTCTCTTTAATGTTTATGTGCCGGTGAATGTAGGGGAAAAGAAGCAGTGTTGGGACTCAATCAAACTCATGGCTAAGAAAGAAAGTCTGGGAAATATCATCATCACAGGGGATCTGAATATAACTTTAAGCTCTCCTGAGAAGAGAGGTGGCATCATAGTAAGGGATCCAGCGAGGGAATGGGTGGAGGACATCATGCAAGATTGGGATCTGCTCGACATCAAGCCCTTGAAAGGTAAGTATACTTGGTCAAATAAAAGAATGGGTCCTGGCCATATTGTTGCGCGGTTAGATAGATTCCTTGTTCAAAGTTCCTACCTTCTCCTTGGTTTAGAAGCTAGGATGCTCATTTTACCATGCAGCATCTCAGATCATAAACCCATAAGGTTGGAGCTCTCAGCACACATAAATTTTGGGCCCATTCCTTTTCCATTCAGCCCTTTATGGATTAGGCACCCAGACTTTATGGATAAGGTTAAAGAAAGCTGGAATCGGCCCGTCACAGGGTCTCCTTTCTTTGTATGGGAAGAAAAATTAAGAAGAGTAAACACTGTTCTGAAGAGCTGGGCTAAAACTCTTCCTAATCCGGCTGATGAAAGGAAGATGGCCCATGCCTCCCTCGAGAAGCACCAACTGCAGATGGAAGAGGAGGACCCCTCGGAGGAATCTATAGCCATTGAAGGAAATCTGCAGACAAAAATTTCACAAATCTTGCTTGCAAGAAGAAGAATATTGGAGACAGAAATCCCGTAGTATGTGGTTGAAAGCGGGAGACATGAATACCTCCTTTTTCCACAAGCAAGCCCAAGCTAGAAGGTCCTTCAACACAATATCTAAAATAAAAGAAGATCTTGTTACCCACAAGGATTTCACAAGCATCAAAGGCGTTGCCTTCTCCCATTTTGAGAAACTCTATAGCGAAGGTGAGGTAATGAGTCAGGACACAATGTTCTTGGATGTTATCCCCTCCAAGATCTCTTCAAATATGAATCATCAGCTGGAAGCTAAAGTCACCTGAAAAGAAATAAAGGTTTCGCTATATGAAATGGAGCCGGACAAAGGCCCGGGTCCGGATGGCTTCACAGCCAGATTCATCCAAGTTTGTTGGCAAATAGTCAAGAAGGACCTGCATAGAATGGTTTCAAAATCTCAAAACTGCCAGAAAATTGGAGGCAGCACAAATTCTGCCTTTCTCGCCCTCATTCCAAAGGAGAAGGGAGCCAGCACTTTTAACAGGTTTCATCTGATATCGCTATGCAACATTGGTTACAAGCTCATAACAAAGGTGATTTCCAATAGATTGAAGGTCCTCTTGCCCTCCATTATACCTGAAAATCAAGGGGGGTTCGTTTAGGGTAGGCAGATCGTGGACAACATAATCCTTGTGCAAGAGGCTATTCATTCTAGCTTGCAGCAGAAAGAAAAAGGTATGGTGGTCAAGCTAGACCTAGCTAATGCGTTTGATTGAGTTCGTCACAACTTCCTCCTTGATGTGATGCACAAGTTTGGGTTTGGTCAAGAGTTTACTATATGGGTCTGGGCTTGCATCTCCGAGCCCCGGATTGCCCCTTTGGTGAATGGAAGAGCAACGGAGTTCTTTAAGGCCTCTAGAGGGTTGTGTCAGGGCTACCCTCTTTCTCCTCTCCTTTTTGTTTTGCAAGCTTCAGTTCTGAGTTTTTATTTAGAAAAGTGTTAGGTGGATCAAGAGTTTATGGGTCTTAGGATTGTTACAGGTGTCAAGGATATTAATGATGCATTGTTCGATGATGATTCTCTTCTGCTGGTTGCTGCCTCCATATACTCTACCCCCAAATTCAGGAAAAAGTGTTGGAGGACTTCTGTGGTACTTAGGACAGTAAGCTAAATGAAGGGAAATGCCATTTCTATGGCTGGAATATCTCCAACAATGATCTCTCCTCAATATCCAGATGTTTGGGCTTCGCTGGCTCTGCTAGTTGGAACTCTTTCATCTATTTGGGCCTTCCTATCTTCCAAAGGAGGCACTCTAGCAAAGATTGGCTCCCAATGGTTGAGAAATTCAAGAAAAAAATATAGTCTTGGGGTTTCTCGTGGTTGAATCTTGCTGGGAAGACAGTGCTTATTAAGTTTGTTCTGACCAGCCTGCCTATCTTCCAATTCTCGGCCATGTTGGCTCCCACTAGTATCCTCAAGAAGACGGAGGAGTGGATTTGGAGGTTCTTTTGGAAGGGTGGCAAGCAAAATGACAGGAAGATCCCCCTTGTCAGTTGGGACAAAGTTGCTAAGCCTCTGCTAGAACAGGGTTTGAACTTCAAGGATCTGATGACTGAAAATATCACTATGGGGGCTAAGATCCTGTGGAGACAAATAGCCTCGAAACCGGGCTGGGCTCAAAAGGCACCATGGAAGAAATATTTCAGGGGTTAGAGGTTAAGAAGCTTGGAAGACCTCACCCCAACCATTAAAGGTTCACAAATTCACAGGCTTTGCATGCAGGCCTTACCTCTGAAACAAAAGCATGCCTTTTGGATCCCAGGTAATGGCAAGATTATTAATATCTAGACCGATAAAATTATGAACGAAGAACCTTTAGGTGATTTCAAAGAGCTCACTAAGCTTCGAAGCTGGATGTTGAACAACGACATCAAAACTTTGTGGGATATCTCTAGTTGGAAGGATAATGTGTGGGCAGGTTGGAAGAAGCCTCAAATGCCAATAGCTCTAGATCAGGCGTGGTCATTACTGTTGATTAAGTTGAAAGGAATGAGTCCGATTAACATTATAAAACATGACAAGAGAGGTCGGGGCTCTCAAACTAGCTCTTATACAGTTGCACAAGGCTATGCATAGCTCAAAAAAATTCCCCATGTTCCTTGCTGCCCTGGGACTTGGAGAGGACTTTGGAGGCAGAAGTGTGTGCCAAAAATCGATTTCTTCAACTGGTTATTGTGTCACAACAACATCTTAATAGAGGACAGGCTTAAGAAGAAAGGATTCCTGGGCCCTTCCAGATGCACCCTTTGCCTGGAAAATGAGGAAAATGCCTCGCATTCATTGATAGAATGCATATTCGCCAAAAGTATTTGGATAGAAGCGATTCCCCATGGGGATCCACTGTTAGTCTGCCCAACTTGATTACTGGTTTCTTTGTCGATTGGGCTCATCACTATCCCAGAAGGTTCCCGAAAAACAATTGGTTCAAGGCAGCCTGGCTGGCCTATTCGAAATTCATTTTCTGGCACATTTGGATTGAGCGCAATCACAAAATTTTTCAAGAGAAAGCGTAGAAGGGTAACCTTGTTTTGTCAAAAGCCAACGGCCTGCTCAAAGAATTTCTCGGTGAGAAATTTGAGAAGCTGGAGAATAAAAATCTTATCCCTCAAGAATTGGCGTGGGGCAGCAAGCTTGGCCTCCAGTATTCTGATGATGAGAGACAGTGCAAAATTACGAAAGACTGGCAGATCAAGCTTGCTGAGGGCGAATTCCACAGATGGCTCCATAAGCGTGCTAGTTCCTCATTATTTTTTGATGGGGCTGCCAAAGGCAATCCGGGAATTTCTGGGGCTGGAGTTGTCATCAGGAATGCAGATGGCAACATAGAGAACAGGTATGCCTGGGGTTTAGATCATAGTACCAACATGCAAGCAGAGGCCATGGCCCTGTTACAGGGCCTAAAGCATTTATAGGATCTCGGTATTGAGAAATCCATTATTCTTGGTGACTCCCAATACTTAATTCGAATTCTCGTGGATAACACACCCCCTCGGGAATTTCGGCTAGCAAGAGTAGTTGCCGGAAAAAGGAAGCTAGTTGGCTCCTTTCTTCAGGTGAATTTTTTCCACGTTCTTCGACAGAAAAATAAGGAAGTAGATGTGGAAGCTAACAAAGTTGTCCTCCTCCCTGTTGGCATTCAGATAAGAGATGGGGTTGAAGATTTGGATCCAATGCCTTAATTTTGTTTCTCATGTTTTACTGTCTCTTGCTTCAGTAGTTTGTCTGTATCCACAAACATGGGGAAATTCGGGAAATCGACTCGTCTAACAAAGTTAAGAAGAGCCAGAACATTAGTGATACGGTTTTAGTTTATCTGCATGTTGAGGACAACTGGTTCTTGGGCTTCCTGAATGTAACTGGCCAGCAGGATCTGACTTTATTTTAATACAAAGTATAACCGTTTTCATTTAAAAAAAAAAAAAAAACATGATCTTCCAAAAGTTTATGGCTTGGATGCTTAAAATGAGGAAAATATTGTGTCATGGAACCAACTGGTATGACAGCACACTCGTGGTATTACCTTACCACTTAGTGCTTCTCTTCAATAAATGGCATTTCTCCTTTACATATGGCATCGAATATTTTAAACCATAGAAACTTGGACACATGGATGTTTTTCACAAGGATGTTGTCTCAGCTTGAATTTAAACCCTTGGAATTCCATAATGCAAAGAGAGGCTTGCGTGGTGCCTTGACTGTTATTGTTATATTAGTGGTGTATATCCCACATTAATCCAGCAAGTGGAAATAACTTTGTTTATAAACATAAACACTTGCAATTAGTATAGATACGTAATGCATATAATACCCCTTGTGGGGTCCTCCCTTGGGATTCACGCTTAATATATCGAGCTTGTGACTTAGTTAATCGCTTGATGTGTTGGGCTGATTAGTAGACTTTTTTGATGACCTTTGTTCCTGTGTTGATTGATGACTTGGAAATTCTATAACAACCCCAACAATTTTAATGCATAACATTTAATATATTATAAAATATATAAAACTAAATTTATTTATAAATTAAATTATTGTTAAAAATAACCCAATAACTAGTATTAAAACCATTTTGCCCAAAAAAATTACATATGCTTCAAATTTTATCCAGGAGATCAATTAGCAAATTTAAAATTTTGAGTAGCTTTCTTGTGGTCAAGAAAATGTTACAACATTGGCTCCAACTGGGGACTGCTTCCCCCTGTGTGATGCAAAGAACCTGTAGACCATGTACCTTGAATCTGTTGGGCTATAGAGTCATGCCACAAAGCTATCAATCCTTGTAACTTCAAGTTATAATCCATAAATTGAGATCATTTATGTTCATCATCAATCCATACAACAAAGAACCAACTACTACAAGTGAAAATAAGCATGACAATGTCTAATTCATTAGGCTATAGAGTCATTCAGTCAACAACAATAAATTTTCTCCTTTCAAACTCCTACAACTTATTGCATTTAACCAAATAAAGCTACACACTGCACTTTGAATTCTGAAAATTACTGTGGTTACAAACTGAAATATGCACACTAAATATGAATACCAAATTGAAACAACTATTGATGCAAAACTACACACCAAATGCTCTCAAAACAAACTTATATATTCACACACCACTACATAATTGAGCTGAAATTGTACACTGTTAAGTGTAGTCATACTTCCACTGCAACTAGGTGAGAATTGGATTTACTGACAGATCACCTTGCATGGAGACAAAAAATTTGAAAAATATTAACAATATGAAGCATAAACTCCATATGCAACTAATACTTACAATTGAATTCTGAAAGCTTCATCCTTTGTTGATATCTGAAAGTTTTGACTACCATCAAGAGGAAGAAAGATATGCTGCTGAATGTAACCATCAATGAGCCTTGAACAAACATAGTGGTAAAGGCATCTGATATCTCGAACCAGTTGAATATCCAACCTTCAATGAGCCTTGAACAAACATAGCGGTAAAGGAATCTAGTGTCTCGAATGAGTTGAATGTGCAACCTAGTGGAATTGCCATATAGACAAAGTGGAGTCGCCAGGTGAAATAAATGCAACCAATATCAAATGTCTAGCCTTTGTTCACCAACATAGAACAGATCTAGTCAACTATCGTTCTTCGGGGATATATATCTTTGTTACTTCGATCACCAACAACGATGCCAAATGTTGTATCTATTTCTCAAAGGTAGTTCTTGGCTATGAAACTGCATCAAGAAACCAACTCAACCAATCTTTAGGTTCAAGATGGCCCTCGAACCAAAGGGGACTCCCTCAAGGGTTACGAGGATTTTTGTTGTTCACTATCACTAGAAAACAACCTATAAAGCATTTTTCGAGATCTAGGGGTTTTTCTATAGTGTGGTTGCTTCAGGTTTCCAATCCTTGGTTAATAAATAAATTCCTCTCTTACAAAGGACTTATCAAAGTACCAACGTTCAACTATGGCATAAAAAATTTGGTTGAAAGGTTTTGATGGAGGAATGGAGGAGAAATTAAAGAATTAGATATCCTCCCAGAAGAGATCTCAACATCGATCAAAACCATGAAGAACTAGTTGTGCTGCGCTTTCTCACCGGCGTTGTGTTTTGTTGTAGGTGAAATTTTGAGAGTTGGGAGCTTGGTGTGATGAAAGAAAGTTTCTAAGGAGGAAGTTGACGATGTCCAAGTCATTTTACACGTGAAAAAGTCATCAAGAAACTCAAGGAGTGACCGAAGCTCCATCAACCTTGGATTCGCTACGATTTTCTGCCGTGTTTTTATGTTTATGCTAAATTAGGAGGTTGCGCAACGCCGATGCTGTGTTTCCACACAATCATCCTTTTGACTAAGATTTTCATGTCAAAACTTCGTGTAATTTGTTTTTGTGCTCATGGTAAATGTTATGAGGAATCTAAAAACTTATAAGCTCGATTTAGACATAGTAGTTAATGTAAATATGCTTGAAAAAGCTTTGGTCAAACAGTTCCTATTATTCTGAAAAACAGTTCTATTTTCACTACATTAGGTAGAGAAAAAAAATCCTATTAGAGAATTCAATTCCTAAAGGTGGGAACTGATTTTTTTTCATCTATTTATGATTTAATTGTTATGGAGCAAAGGGTTGGTTAGGTTTGAGAAGAAAGGACATTGCGTGTATTGTATTTTCTTGATTTTCCAGTGAATGAAAGGCAGAGGCTGAATTTTACAGGGATTCTTGTGTTAGTTGCTTTAGATATGTGATTTTGGTTTTGTAAGTTATCTTATGTTATCAATCATGATTTGAAATGTGTCTTCTTGTTTAGTTGAACAAAATTTTGTCTCATAATTCACTTCAAAAGTGTTATGTTTCAGTTTTATAAACATTTATGTTTTCCACTCGAATGGCATTTAGAATTCATCCTGTAGTTTGATGCTTCTATGTCATTTTATACCTATCTTCTACTCACCCTCCTACAACAAATTTGACTAAAAAACTCCAAAAATACTACTTACTTTACCCCTGTAGAAGATACCTCTTTCTCTTCATCTTATCATTGGAAAAGAATCAACTTATATGACTATATTTCCCAATGGACCTATCTTCTCCCCTGCCAGCAAACCTTTAAAATCTATATCCCTCTTAGCACCATATCTATTCTAAAATCTAAGTGACTAAAGTTTTAGATAGAGATCCATCTTTGAAGCTAGAAGGGCTAGATTCCAAGCTTCCAAGTGCTTTGTGGTTACCTTCGGATTCCTCTCCTAAGCTTGGAGGAATTACAGAGAGCTAACATTTTGGCGCCATTGCCAGGACGCGAGAGTTGAAATCTTCCCTAGAAAAATTTGAAATTAGAGATAAATCTGGTTCTTAAGGGTGACAGTGAACTAGAGATTGATAGGTTGAATATTTTCCCAATTGTTAGTGATTTTAGAATCAGTTGTAATAAATTCCTATAGGAAATATAGCTTCAAGAAGAGTTCACACTAGGCATCATCCAAACCCTAACCCACCGAGGTTTTGAAAAGTCTAGAGAAGTTGTTTAGAAGAAAAAATCCTGCAAAAGAAATAGATATCAGTGTCATAAAAATATCCTTGTCTCTACCTGAAAAAGTTGAATCAGTGGACCACACTGTTTGAGCAAAGCCTATTCAAATCTAAATCAGAAAACAATTTGATAGAGACAATCTTTGATCAATCTAAGTTGCAACCCTCTATTCCTTTTTAAAAAGCAGGTGTGTTAGAAGTAGATAAGGACATTTGGACACAATTCCATAAGTTATAACATCTTGTTAATCAACTGTAGGAAGCTGCTACTAAATCATCCAAATTACAACATTTTGTCCCAACTATTTCTGCCCCATTGAACATCTCATTGAGTTCTTCTCTTGTTGTGTCTTTTGTTGTTAATCCTTTGTCCTCATCAGTTGCTCAAATAACAATCCCCTTACCTTCCTCATCTACATTTCAGACCCCAACAGTTAGTACAAGTCATACAGTCATGGTTGCTCGTTATGCTCCATTGAATTTACAAGGCCCACTACATGATTTTCCACAAAACTATGGTCAGAGATTGCCTCAATTCAATGGTACAGGGGTTATTACAACACAACAACACCTTGATAAGTTGAATGATTTTATAGACTTGGAAGAGGTGGACCATGAGGATGCTAAGTTGAGGCTTTTTTCTCAGAGTTTTTCGGGAGAGGTTAAGAAATGGTTCAGAAGTTTTCCAACTACTAGCATTTCCAATTTCCAGCAACTTGAACAAATTTTCCTTGCCATATGGGAAGTCAAAAAGAACCCTCTGTAGATTTTGGCTGAGTATGACAATTTGAAGAGGGCTCCAGGAGAATCAGTGCAGGATTTTTCAACAAGATTTAATAAAGTGTATAATTCAATACCAGCTGAAATACAACCCCCTCCAAGGTTGGCCTTGCTTCATTACCTAGATGGTTTCGATGCTGAGCTTTCCTATCAGCTTAGAGAAAGGAATCCAACTACTTCAGAGGACATGCAGAAAAATGTTATTGAAGTGGGAGCGAATTTGCTGATTAAAAATTCCAAAATGAAAGCTAAGAAAAGAGGAGTTAAAGAGGAGGCTTCATCTTCATCAGACAACAAGTTGAAGGTCATGGTGAAAACAATGGAAAAGTTAGTGGAGAGATTGACCTTAGAGAACAAAGTTGTTTGTAGAGATCAACAGGCCCCTCCTCCAGTAAGAAATCCAAATTTTCGAAGGCCTCAAGTGCAAATAAAGCAGAAAGAACAAAGAAATCGAGTAGATCAACAAATTAGACCTCCCTTACAAGAGAATTTTGCAGAAGAGGAAGAGATAGCAAAAGAGCAGGATCAGATTCATTATTTCGGTGAAGAAGAGGACAATGTCTTTTTGACAAAAGAAGAACAAGACTTATTTTATTAGCCACAAGAATATAATTTGCACATGGAATCAACAAATTACAAGCATGGGTATCAAAATGAAATCATGGAGGTGCAAAGGGAGTATAATTTGAAAAATAGAAAAGTTCCAGTAAATCCTCCAAAGAAAGGACAAGCTAATGCACCTACTTTAAGTCAAAAGAAAGTTTACCCTCTAAAATAGATTCTTGAAAAGAGAGACACAACCATCAAAGAGATAGAGAAAGGTCAATCATCTTTCAATTTATAAAATGAGATATCTAAAATAAAAAAAATTATTCCATTTAATGAGCTGATTAAGAATGATACATACAAAGATCAAATTGTCAAAGCACTGAAGATAAGAGATGTGTCAGATACTGTTAACGTGAATGATGATCATCATGAATTGCTTTTTGGTCCAAAAGTTGATGGAGGTTCTCAAGATGGAGATGTCCCAACTTTTTATATGCATGATATGATTCTACACAATGCAATGTTAGAATCAGGTGCATCACATAATTTAATGCCAAAGGTGATTATGGATAAGCTTGGATTGGACATCACAAGGCCATACAAAGATCTCTTTTCTTTCGATTCAAGCAAGGTGAAATGTTTGGGTTTGATCAAGGATTTGGTAGTCTCTCTTACTCAAATCCCAGCAAAGAGCTTAGTGATGGACATTGTTGTTTCTGATATTCCCCCAAAATTTGGCATGCTTTTATCAAGGTCCTGGTTTGCAAAGTTGAAGGGTACTCTCCAAATGGACATGTCTTATGCTACAATTCCTATTTTTGGACAACCAAGGAGATTGTATAGAGAAACTTTGATGAAGTACATGATAAGTGGTAAAGAAAGGCTCAATAACCATCCTATTTATTTTATGCATTCTAATATGGACTCTTTCATATTATATAATGATTTATGTTTGGAGGAAGACAGTCAAAACATGGACAACATATTAGAGGAGAATGTAGGTGAATTGCAGGGAACAAAATCAGAACATAATGAAGATGAAGAGGGCCTTTGGAACATGGATTTTGATGGAGCAGTCAACAAAGAGGGGGTTGGAGCTAGTGTGTGGATAATGAGCCCAAAGGTGGACAAGTCAAGGTTATGTTCTTACAAATTAGCCTTCGACTGCACAAACAATGTGGCCGAGTATGAAGCACTAATTTTGGGATTGCACACTTTGAAAGATTTGGGAGCAAAGAGGATTGCAGTTCATGGAGATTCAGAGTTGGTGATCAATCAAATTAAAGGTGTGTATCAATCTAAACACCCTAGGATGAGGGCCTATAGAAATGTTGTCCTAGAAATGCTGCAATTATTTTTAGAATATGATTTATTTGTGATTCCTAGAGAGCAGAATATGATAGTTGATGCATTAGCCACCTCAACTAGTGTGTTTAAGATTCCCATCTATCCCAATAAGAAATATGAAATAGAAGTTAAACATAGGCTAATA
The DNA here is from genome assembly GCA_031772625.1 of Pinus tabuliformis. Taxonomy (NCBI): domain Eukaryota; kingdom Viridiplantae; phylum Streptophyta; class Pinopsida; order Pinales; family Pinaceae; genus Pinus; species Pinus tabuliformis. The sequence goes on from CM062816.1 coordinate 422,041,546, forward strand.
GTCCCAAATAATGTGAAATATTGGCAAGTTTTCAAAGATGACAAGTAGCTTGATTTTTTTTTACAAATGACTGAGGAATTTTCCAATTTACGCGTAGATGAAGAAAATTGCTTTAGTGAGGATGAACAACAGGTTTTGGGTTCAAATTTAGATGATTTTGGAGAAGAAATTTAAATAAAGTATGTGTGAGGATTTTGAACAATTCACCATTGAATTCTACAAGAAGAGGATGTAGAAAATCCTGTATATTCACAAGCTCATGTAATCTACTAAAATTATAGACAAGAATCTACTTCTACTCTTTACAGCAGAAGCCCATAAAGATCGAGAAAACCAATAATCGACAAGAGGAAGAACATCAATGGCACATAACACAATAAGTATTCGAGGAAAGCCACAACTCAAAACCACATTATCTGTATTGCATTAATCAGAAATCCAAGATGATAATACAATGCTTGTTCTTGCAAGAAAAATCCTAGCACTTAGTAAAATCCATCTCCCAACTCACAAGCAAGCTCAAGCCAAATCGAGGCCTCTTCTCTGCTCTCCAAGCTTCCTATTTCCTTGTGCCCTTGGTCAAAGAATTTGCATAAATACAATATTCCCTGCTCAACCTTGAGATTAACATGCACAAGTATTTCCTATCCTCCACTTGATGAATTCCTTTGGCCAATACTTAGCCAAATTTCCAAACCACCAAGCTTCTAATTCTTTGCACAATTCCTGAGAGAATTAGCATGTATTTAAAGGGAAATTCCTCATCCATAACTACGCAGTCCCTTCAAGGATCAGTTCCTAGTTGCATGCACTATTTGTACAACTCAAAAAATTATACAACAAATAGTACATTGTCCCTGCACTCTAGTCTCAACTAGGTCTTTCTCATAATCGACATGCGTGATTTTATAATGAGGGAATCTTCAGTTAACTGGAGTAACACTAGTTGAGTGCATTAATGCAACAACTAAGTGTTAACTCACTATTAATTCCTCAAAGAGTTTGGAACTAATTTAACTAGACTTAATTAAATAAACTGAGTTAATTATTTACTACTCATACTTAACTCATCTTAGACCCCTATAATATATGGAGAACATATACATGACTTCAGAAAGACTTCCAACTCGAAATTCCTAAGTTAACTAAGTCAACTCACTCTAATTAACTATTACAAGTTGTTATGAGAATAAAATTCGATTTTAATTCTCAGTTTAATTCAAGGAAAAATTAAACTGGAATTTCTGGATTCTATTTTTATCATTTCTTGTTTCTATTTTCAACAGAGGATTAATACAATGACCTTAAACTCCTCTCATTTTTCAATCGTGGAGACAAGTGCTTCGAGATGCGAAGGTCGTAGTTCAATTGCACAAATCCTAGATTGTTCAACATTTAATAGAGAGGAGGCTTTCACAATTTGTGGTTTTGTGAAACCACTTTGGGCACGTGGCAACTTTGTTGGAATTGTGAACCCCCCAAGAAAGAAACTGCTTACCAATATATAACTGGAGAAAATTAGATGGTTTATGTTTCAACTCTTTTTACTCCTTTCACTTATGGTTTCGATTTCTTGCATCTGGTTTTATATGTGGCCACTGCAAAATCAAAGTTGGAATTCGAATCTTGCATAGCACAATATTGTTCAAAGATTTAATTTTTGATTCCTTCTTTGCCCTCATTTTTGTAATTGCAGGTGAATTTCAACTCTCCCTCAGCATTTCACATCAAGTATAGTGGATACAAGGGTGTGGTTGCAAATTCAGTCTATAGAACGTGTTGAAATGCAATCGACTTGGCTATTTGTTGTTTAGTAGAGACGACGATGCAACTATTCATATCTTTAAGGATCGATCTCCTCAGTATCACATTATTCATTTTGGTGATTATGATTATATTTAATGATAGATTAATTTCTTCATGGATTCCTTATTTTTGCTCGGTTTATTCACTTGCATTTGAGGATCCATGACTTGTCTCTTCATTTGGCGGTGGCAATCTTGCCATGATCGATGTCAGAAAGCTACTAATAGTCATCTATGGAAGAACACTGCAATTGTAACATTGCAAAATGTGAAGCCACATCAATGATTCCTAGTTGATGTATACCAAAACTTATACTCTGTAGACATTGATGTAGAGAGAAAATATACAAGAGACAAAGGGGCAAGTGATCACAATAATGTTAAAACCATTTTGACCTTTGTTGCGAGGTTCTTGGAGCAAGCTATAAATGTTGATTAGAATTGTGTTATGGTGTTGAGAGTCCATTCTCGTGCTAAGTGTTGCTATTGGAGTAAATTGTATACATGCACCAACCAGGTTGTTATCAATTTGAAAAACGGGCAATGATAAAATATATAAAAATTGGATGATGGCCAAGGGTTATAATCGGCAAGATCGAAATATGAACTCCTAGGGTTTGTAAGAAAATACCAAATGCCCAATTATTGTCAACTTTGCAATTTTATCACCAGAGGCTAAGATAATGGTGATGCGGGTATTTCCCTTGAAGAGTAAGTGTGATTATAATTGTCATAGTGATCCCTTTTCCTAGAAGGACGCTTTCGGTATCCATTCAGAGGCTCTGCCAATGATGTTCATCCTCATCGTAATGCCTTAATCCATACATTTGACAACTTGCCTTCTCCTAATTTTGCGACCACGACCCTTACTCACTGCCATTCCCATTCAAAGGGTGATAATAATACTATTGGTGACAATAAAGTCAAGATAAGGGTGCACCAGAAATGATTTCCAACTTTTGATCAGTTCCTTAAAGCACATCCACACAAGTTTCATGGATGGGATTACTGTAGATTTGTTGCAAAGGTAAAAAGTCTTATGATGGAGGAAAATGGGTTGGAGTTGTTACTATCCAACTTCATATTTGAGTTTCACATAACAATCTAGACTAAAGCATTGGATGCAATCTCTTCTTTGATTTGGCACAACAAGCCAGCTATAGTAGCTTTTCACTTGGCCAGTGGATAAGCATCATTGCGGGAGGTTGTGTGATCCAGACTTATGCAGGAAGGCAAAAAAATACATATATACACATAAACATAGAGATGTCATATAAATAAAACTTCATTTCATTAATACCAAAGAACTGAAAAATGCTTACATACAAAAATGGAAATAAACTAGCTCAGGTGATGGTAACTTATCTTTGAGAAGAGATGTGGTGGCTACATGTCTCTAGCCAGTGTTACAATGAGGATCAAGGGTCTTTTTATTATGAAAAAATAAGGGAAACCCCTAAACAACCAAAATCCTAACCCCGGGAGATGGAACACCAATATTTTGTGGGCCCCGTTGGGGTTAGTTTGGCAACCAAATTCTTGGGGTTGTAACTTGGTCATATTATCTCTGTTTCGCGCGTATGGTACCTCGTTGGAAAGATCTCTTCGATTACTACAGGATTTGTGGTGGGCACAAATCAATTGTAGACCTCAAAAAAACTTTATTTAGGGTGTCAAAACTGCACTAGAAATTTAGGACCCGAAAATTTACTAAAAATAGTAAATGTTGTTATAAACAAGGAAGCTGATTGATCTACATGGATCCAAAAATAGAAGTGGCCTTGAAAAAGCTCAAAAATCAAAGTCATTGGATTGAAGTGAAACGAGGACTAGATTTTAGTTCTCGTAATCTTGATTTCAATGGTGTGAACGACACTCAAATCTGAGTTTGTATACTCAAGATATAGCCGGTCAAAATTTTGGTCAAACTAGGCCCAGCGGCAGTCACTAACGAGGCAACAATTTGGAAAAGGGTCAGTGCATGGAATCCGACGGTTGGAATATGAGAATTTCTCACCTCTTTAATTTGCCGAGTAACCCTTAAAAAATGCTACCGAAAATTTGGCTATTATTATCATAAATATATATAATTTGGGGTGGCGGGCTACCACCCCCCCCCCAACGGTTCATCGGAATTGGTTATTATTATAATCAAAACATAATATGTATATGGGTCGGGCCACCGGAGACCTGGGCTTGCCCAACCGTATAATGAGAGCCATGTAGAGGGAGTCGGCGAAGGTCGAACCCGCCCAACCTAGTGGGTTGGCCCGCCAACAAGCAGCTCCAAAAATGAGACCAACCTTAACCGTCGAGTAACCAATTCAAAAATCGTCGTAACGTTACAACGATATGTACCATTTTTAAATTATGACCAAGTTTTTTGGGGCACGACCGGTTTTAAACCCGGTCTGCCCCCAACCAAAACCTTAAAATTACTTCCGCCAACCAACATGTCATTCAAACATTTGTTGGAAGGCCCGCCGCTCAACTCCTATATAAACTCAACCTTCCATTTGACCTGGGAGAGCGTGGCAAAACCAAGTTGCAGGTGGAACTAGAAGTGCACCCACGCCAAAACCATGCCTAGGTGGGCAAAAAATTTGAGAAAGATTCTTTGTGAATATTGGGAGAATCTTTTTGCAGGGAACCTTGAGGGAATCTAAAGATTCCTTGGAGCTCTAGAGTTCACTTGCTCAGAATATGGTTAAGTTTATAATCGTTTGACATGATTTCACACCACTAATTCAATGGTGATGTCTGTTTCTACATCTAAGCTTTGCACTTTTTGTCCATGACATAAATTGGAGGTATAAGGGTCATATATGTAAAGTTGATTGTAATTCATTTTTTTTGCCATGAGTGAAGGCCTCCCCACTTTGAGCAGGGCCTAGAGACATAGCCCACACTGGGTGAACTTTGTAATCAAATAATTTTGTGCCTTTGATCTCATGGTTGCTTTATGATTTCCACTTATTTTTCATGTGTTTAAGTTACTTGGTTACATGCTCTTTTATATGCATCCTTGAAGTAAAAAGATCTGGATCAAGTTTAGTATCAGAGCAAGTCTTCTTGATGCGAGTTGCATGAGTGAATGCTAACCAGGAACAAGCTCCAAAGAGGAGAAGGAAAACTCAAATCCTTTGATCTCGAAGTGGGGCGTGCACCACAAAGACAGAACATGGTAGATGAGGAAGCTCGAATGGAGGAAGAGCGAAATTATCGCAAGATCTTCTTCACCATGGCAGAGAAAGTTGACAAGTTGTTTGCAAAATATGAGAAGACAATCAAGCTTGAGAAGAAAGAACCAGATGATCATGCCTCGGTAAATCATGAAGGTGGAAGAGGAGAGCCTCATGAACCACCCTCTCCATCCTTTAGTGACAGTTATTCTTCTTATTCTTATCATAACTCTAACATACATCATAGGAATACATCTAGGAAGCCATTTGTTAAGCTAGATGTAAAGTTTGATTTACCCACATATAATGGAGAATGTAATGCAAAGAAACTAAATAATTGGATTAGACAGATCGAGGTTTATTTCTATATTCAACAGATCAAGGAAGATGAGGCCAAGATCCAATTAGCATCTCTTCGGATGAGAGGCACCGCTCTCATCTGGTGGAAGAGAAAGTTGCAGAAAGGAAACAAAAACTTTGGTAATATCCTTTCTTCTTGATCCAAATTTGTTTTTGCATTAAAAGATCAGTTTTATACTTTACGTTATTTACAAAAGGATTTAATGGAATGGTAATATTTGAGACAAGTAAAGGGTCAAAATGTACAAAGCTTCATAGAAGAGTTTAGAAAACAAGCGTTGAATTTGAACATTTCACTTAATTCACCAAAAACTGTAACAAATTATGTTGGTGCTTTGCATAGTTACAACAAGCATTCTTTGTTGTTTTTTGATCTTACTATTATTGATGCAACCATTGTGAAGGCCATTCACCTTCAAAGCAAGGGCAAGAATGATAAAGAAGAGCAAGCAAAGAAATCATCTTTCAAACCTCATAATGGCAAGTTCAAAGGAAAAGGCAAGGGATAGGACATGGAGACATCTACAACCAAGAAGAAGGAAGGAGAAAAGCCATATTTCACCCATTGCAAGAAGGAAGGCCATGATGATGAACATCATTGGAAGTTGCATTCGGAGTTGAAACCAAAGATATTTGATGGGAAGAACAAGACAAATATGGTGGCAACTGCATAACAGGACCTTGGATCCGATTCCAGTGATGAGACACAAATCACAGTAGTGGGCATACAAGGTATTCTTTCCCTTCATGCTAATGAAAGTTATAAATTACATGCAAGTACAAGTTATTCAAATGAGTCTCTTGTTAGTGAACGAAAGAGGATTGAATTGTTCCACATTAGTCATAATGAAACATACCAAAGTGGAAACCTTGTTTGATCCGAGCTCACAGTCAAATTTTATTTCAGAATCCTTGGTTAAAAAGTTAGGATTAGAGACCAAGCCTCATCTGAAACCCTACCCTCATGGTTGGGTGTGTAATAAAGCCAAATTACATGTAACCAATCAGTGTAGAGCTATATTACGGATTGCATCCAAACCAGTAGATGAGGTTGATCTTGATGTTGTACCCTTGGATATTTGTGGTGGTGTATTAGGGAGTCCATATTTGTATGATAGGAAAGCAGTTTTCTTTTGCCATGAAAACAAGTATCATCTCACAAAAGATAGGTGGAATACATTGTTAGGGCTAATCGTGCCAAAAATCATTGCTAGTCTTGTAAGTGCATGTCAGATGAAGAGATTGATCAATTCCAGCAAAGGGCACAGAGCAAAAGATGTCAAGACATCTGAAGCTTTCCAAGGTTGTGATCCCACTCATAAAAAGGAATTGTATGAAATTGTTTCTAACTATAATGGGCTTTTTCAGGAACCAAGTGGGTTGCTTCCAAAGTGTGAGATCCAACATGAGATTCACTTGCAACAGGATGTTCCTTTACCCAACATTGGTATCTATAGGTTGTCATCCATTAAGATAGAGGAGATAAAGAAGTAGGTGCGGGAGTTGTTGAACCAATGGGTCATAAGATCAAGTTCTTCTCCATGCGGTTCACTTATTGTGTTGGTGCTAAAGAAGGATGGCACATGGAGGATGTGTGTGGACTACAGAGCACTCAACAAAATAACGATGAAAAATCAGTACCCTCTCCCTCACATTGATGATTTTTTAGATCAAATGAAAAATGTTGTCTATTTCACAAAACTAGACTTGTGCAGTGGCTAACATCAAGTCAGGATCGCAGAACAGGATGTATGGAAGATGTCATTCAAGACAAAACAGGGGTCGTTTGAATGGTTGGTGATACCATTCAAATTATGCAATGCTCTGGCCACATTCATGAGGGCGATGAATGATATTTTCAGACCTTTTCTTGATGATTTTGTACTTGTGTATCTTGATGACATTCTTATTTTCAATAGGACATGGGAAGATCATGTGAGTCATGTTAAAAAGGTGTTGATGCTTTGAAAAAAGAAAAATTGCATGTCAAAATGTCTAAGTGTAAATTTGGTAAGACCTCTTTGGTTTACTTGGGTCACATTGTCGGAGGTGGAAAATTAAAAATAGATCCTTCTAAAATTGATGTGATTGTAAAGTGGCCTAAACCCACCAATGTTACAGAGGTTCGTAGCTTTTTTAGTGCAATACAATACTGGAGAAGATTCATTTCCAACTTCTCTGTCATTGCATCCCCCTTACATGCATTGATAAGTGTGAAGCAAACCTTTCAATTGGGAGGAAAGTAGCATAAAGCCTTTGATACACTCAAAGAGAAGATCAGTACCACACCAGTTTTTACCTTACCTGACCTCACAAAAATATAGAAAAGAAAGATCAACGCCTTATAATTCATCCTCTTCGTGGGGGCAACCTCCTTTACATTACACAAATGAACAATTCTTGGATGATACAAATGAAAAGACCTCCTTTCTATATATAGGAATCTAAGGGGTCACAATATAATGAAAGCTGACATAACAATAATAATATAAGGGCACAACAATAACAATAGTGGGATTCTATGGGGCACAATAATAACAATATGGGGACAATTGGGGCACAACAATAACAATAAGGGCTACAATGACAATAGTAATGGGGGAATCACTAGTATTATAGGGACCTAACATACCCATCTCCTTCAAAAAAGTGTTGTCTTCAATGCTTGAGTAGTTTTAGATGCTTCTGTATAAAATTCTCATCCTCCCATGTGGAATCTTCAGCGGGTAAGTTCTTCCACTTGACAGGATACTCAGAAATTGATCGATTTCGCAACTGTTGAGTTCTTGTTTCTGTGACTGCTTCATATTATAATATGATTTTTCCTTCCTCGTTAAGTTCTGGAAATATTGTTTCAACTAGGAGCTTGTCACCAATAACCTTATTTAAGCATGAAACATGGAAAATTGGGTGCACTTGGGAAGCTACAGGAAGCTCCAATGTGTATGCCATAGTACCAATCTTTTGCAACACCTTGTACGGACCATAATACTTTGGTGATAATTTATTATCCTTCTTAGCTTTCTTGAGGGACATTTGTTTATATGGTTGTAGCCGTAGAAATACCGAGTCACCTATATCAAAACTTCTTTCACTACGATGTTGATCTGCCTATTGTTTCATTCTATTATGTGTCAAAGTTAGGTTATCCTTTAAGAGTTGGAGAACTTGTTGTTGATGCTCGATGTGATCTTCCATTGCTTGAACCTTAGAATTTTTTTCTTAAATATGATGTGATGGACGGTGGGTGATATCCATAAAGTGCCATAAAGGGGGTCATTTTTGTTGTAGTATGGAAGGAAGTGTTATACCACCATTCAACCAAATGCAACTATTTGACCCTTTGTGTCTGTTTATCAGATACAAAGAAAAAATATATCCTTCCAAACATTTGTTTACTATCTCAATTTGCCCATCAAATTGAGGATGATAAGATGAACTATGAGCTAACTGAGTACCAAGACAAGAAAATAATTTCGTCCAAAAATTTCCAGTGAAAATGGGATCTCTATCACTTACAATAATCTTTAGGTTTCCATGTAGTTTTTGAATTGTTTCCATAAATGCAATAGAAACTGTACTGGCTTTAAATGGATGAGATAATGCACAAAAGTGTGCATACTTGATAAGTTTGTCAACTATCACCATGATGACACTGTTGGTACTATTTTATTGCCATTATTTTCTTCTAAAAATCCACCATTTATCTATCATTTTCTCCCATAAACCCCTCATAGTCCATTGAAATTGGCTAATGAAGCATTATAATTGTTATCTTACATTAAATTTAATTTATGGATTTTTATGTTAAAAATTGGAAATTTTCAACAAAATTACGGGATGTCACGACTTCCTGTAATTGGTTTATGTTGTGACACGTGGCATGGTAGGAAAATCGAAACAGGGGATAAGGACATGATCTAGGATGTACATACATGGTGAAAGATCTATTCAGCATCGAATCTAGAGCTCCTGAATACATGGTCAATGCTGGTCAAACCCAGCCTTTTTGGTTGTAAAAGCAGCAAAAATCTGAAGTTACCTAAACTAATTTCGTTTTGTTTTAGAAATCAGTTAGGATTAGGAAAAAAACAAAAATAGCCTATTTTTTTATTGTAAAAGCAGAAACATCTGAAGTGATAATGAATGTACATTTTAATAAATAAGAGGAACGCTGGTAAGGAAAGGAGATTAGACAAGAGCAGACTTGAGACTGTAAGCGTATTCCAAAACTCTGTTTTGCATGTAATCGATTCTCAGAACTTAATCAAAGGCAAAATTTCATATGGTGTTTATGAGTTAGCAGTTTTATCATCTGAAGTTTTCTAAGTGTGCCATCAATGCGTGGACGGGCCCTACGTGAAGATTGGTATACTTTCATTTCTGTTTCATAGGACTTAGTCTTCAGATCTGAATAGCGTTTGATGTCATTTCATTGCATGTGAGTTTATCAATTCAACTTGAAGTTCTTGCGATTGTTATTGAATGATTCATAGTGGTAGCTTGCAAATTCAATTGCTAAATTATTGAACAAGATCTTGTAAAAGGTTTAATTGAACATTGAATTTCAAAGTATCTCTATGGACTCTGTTTTCATGAATTTGAGTTTTAGTATGCTTAAAAGAGTTTTTGGTTTTCATGAATGCTTAGTGTGTTAGCTGGAAAGAGTTTTTGTGAACTATATCCTTGTAAGAGGATTGAAGACTCAGACTAGTAACACTCTGTTTTAGAACAGCTAATTAAATTAGAGGATATAGGTGTTTAAATTGTGAAAGGAAACATATTCCAATCTCTTGTAAAAGAGTGTTGTAGCTTGTCACAGTAGACACTTATCTAGGTAGATGAGATCTTTTTAGGTCTATAAATTTTAGACACATGCCTCTAAGTTTACTTACCTTGGTTGACATTAAATTTAGTCTAATCTAGACCCCTGGATTGGTCACTACAAACACTTTTTCCTTCGGACTTGGGTAAACCTGTGATAAAATCCATTGAAACTCCCTCCCAACATTGATTTGGAATGGATAAAGGTTGTATTAGACCCAAAGTCTTAATTGTTTCAACTTTATTTTGTTGGCAAACCAAACATTCCGCCACAAACTCTTGAATATCAAATTTAAGGCCATCCCAAAAAAACTCCTTCTTAACCCTGTGGTAAGTTTTTAAAAAACTCAAGTGCCCTCCTAAGGGAGAGGCATGCAATTCCATAAGAATCTTTTGTTTGAGTTGGGAATTCTTACATAGGTATAAGAGATCTTTGTACCATAACGAATCATTTTTCTAGCTAAATGTATCAAATGTACTAGAATCTTGTTGTAACTTTTGAATGAGTGCCCACACTTCTTCGTCATTCTTCCATTCATCCCTTGCTTCGTTTATCCAATCTAGTTGAATAATAAATGGCACAAAGCAATGCTTCCACATCCTCATCCTTTCTTGAGAGTGCATCTGCCACAACATTTTGCTTCCCTTTTTTGTATATGATTTCAAAGTCATAACCCAACATCTTTGTGACCCATTTTTACTGCTCTTCTAAAGATAATCTTTGTTCTAAAAAGTAGTTAAGACTATCATGATCCGTTTTTACCTTGAAGTGTCTTCCCATTAGGTAGGGTCTCCATTTCTTAAGTGCGTGTAGTATTACCAACAATTCCTTCTCATAAATAGATTTGTGTAAATACTTTCCTTTGACTGAATGAATTTCAAAAGCAATGGGTCTTTCTTCTTGCATTAAAACATCACCAATTCCATTTCCTGAGGCATCACATTCCACAATAAAGGTTTTTGTGAAGTCCGACGTAGCTAAGACCGGTGCTTGGCACATTGCCTCTTTAAGATGTTCAAAGGCCTTCGTTTCTTCTAGATTCCATAAAAATGCATCTTTCTTCAATAGTATTGTTAGAGGTGTTACTATTCTCCCATAATTCTTAACAAACTTGCGATAATACCCTGTCAACCAGAGAAATCCTCGCAGATGCTTTATGGATGTGGGGATTTTCCATTCCTTAATGGATTTAATTTTTCTAGGGTCTACCTTAGCACCTTCATGAGATACAATATGACCCAGATATTCCACCTCTTATACTCCAAAGAAACATTTGGAGCTTTTTGCATATAATTGTTTCTCATCCAATAGTTTGAGCACCCTATCAACATGTTGAACATGATCCTTCCAAGACTTGCTATAGATTAGTATATCATCAAAAATACTAACACAATTTTTCTAAGGAAGGGTTTGAAAATGGAATTCATCAAACCTTGAAATGTAGAAGGTGTAGTAGTAAGGCTAAAAGGCATGACCAAAAATTCATAATGACCCTCATGAGTTCTAAATGTTTTTTTTGGAATGTCTTTAGTCTTCATTCTGATTTGATGATATCTTGAAAGAAGATCCAACTTGGTGAAGTAAATTAATCCATGCAATTCATCCAATAGTTCATCAATGACAGGAATGGGAAATTTATCTTTAATAGTGAGCTTGTTGAGCTCCCTATAATCCAGACACATGTGCCATGATCCATCCTTCTTGTGCACCAATACTACTGGAGTAGAGAAAGAACTTTGACTAGGTTGAACTATACCAGCCTCTAGCATTTCTGCAACCATACGTTCAATTTCACTCTTTTGGGCATAGGGATATTTGTAAGGCCAGATGTTTGGAGGAACACTTCTTGGAATCAAATGAATAGCATGATCATGATCATGAATAGGTGGGAGACCTTTGGGAGTCTCAAATACCTTGGAATGATTGTCCAAGACTTTTTGGAGATCCGAAGAAATAGATGATGTTGATTTGGGAACCTCTAGCGAACATAATTATGCAATTACGCCTCATTGTTCTTTCTTTAGAAGATTTGTCATTCCATTAGATCTTATTATCTTTCCTAGTTTCCCTGTGATACCTCTTAATTCAACTTCCTTTCCTTCCAAAGAAAATTTCTTGAAAATTAAAAGTTATTGTACCCAAGGATTGTAGCCAATGGACTCCTAGTACAACATTAGCACCACCCATTGGAATGGAAAACATTGGGCTATTCAATACATATTCTCCCATGGATAAGTTGATATTATGGCACTTTTCAAAGCAATTTATGGTTCCTCCCCTTGCAACCATCACTTGACACTATGGTGTTGGATATAGGAAGCAATTCAATTCCTTGGCTATCTTACAATGAATAAAATTATGGGTATTGTTAGTGTCAGTCTTTCCAGCCTTCCTCCAGTGATCAAATATGCTCTTACAAAGTGGTCTCAGAGTGTCAAGGTCAAATTTTTTCATTTCAAAGAGTCTTCAAGCAAAATTTGGTCACTAGGCATTAGGTCTAGGGTTTGCTTTCACTCCTTCTAAAGTTGTCCAAATGTTAGTCCATGTCATCATTCTGCTAAGTCTATCATCATTCATAGGGTTTTCATTATCATGTCAGTGTCTAATGAGTCATTTTACACCTTGTTCATACTTCAGTTGCGCCTAGGAAAGGTCATTTCCCTCTCCTAGGGTTTTGAAGCCAATTTCTCTTGGACGGTCAAATCATCGGCAAAACTTGTATCATGATGTTCATTCACCTTCCTCTATCCTTAAAGTACCTTATCAAATGCTTCCCATCACTGAGATCCCCCAAATTCCTCATTTTTGCACAAACCCTAGTTTCTTGCCACAACTTGGCAATTTTCTAGGCTAGGCCTGTGTTTTGCCCTTTTGGACCCCTTCCCCTCGCTCGATCTTTGAGATTACACTTTCCCCTGCTTCCTAACATCCCTCCCTACTTCCAAAAATTTCCCCAAGAATTTAGAAGCCCCTCATCCCCTTCATTTCGCTTCATTTCGACAAAATCTCTTGTTCCACACATCGGGGTAGGTTTTACTCAAATGATGTTTCTGAGCAATAAAAGATGAATTTGGAAAAACTGAGAGAATTTTTTGTCCAAAACATGCCAGGGAAGAAAAACCTCCTTCACTTTTTACACAGGTGTCATGGTTTTAGAGAAATGTCAAAAATATCGTTGCCTTAGGAGAATCGAATGCACCTCTGAAGTTACCTTGGGAAAATCAAGTTTTGTCCTAGCTTGGTTGGAAAAATGACTTTATTGATAAGTCAAATGATAACTAGACACAAAGATCTTTCCAATAAGCTATCATGAGCTCAATTTGGAGTTGAGGAAGGCATTCAAAAGTTGACTGCAACAGCACTTTGCCTTGAGGCAGCCTCATTTGGCACATTTTGACCAGTCTTGGGAGATTTCATTTTTGACAGGTAAAATGAACTCCAAATTGAAAAATTCTAGTTTTTTTGGAAATTATACTCAAATACATTTCCAACGAGCTATCTTGTGCCCAATTTGGACACCGGGAAGGCCTCCAAAAAGCATCTGAAAGTCGTGCTACGCGTAGGGCTCAGGCGCGCTACGCATCAGGGTTTTGGCTCAACGCGTAGCGCGCCGCGCTCTACCCTTAAGTTGGGGAGGTCCATTTCACAAAAACTCAGCATTTTTGGATTTGTCACGACAAAATACACTTTCTCAGCCACTGCCAAGACATTTCATCAAGTTTTGGGCCCTCAAAAGGTCAAAAAAAAAGCAAAAAATGACCTTTTGCCACTTTTTGGACACACAAGAAGCAGTCTTGGGAGATTGCATTTTTGGAGGGGAAAATGGCCACCAAATTGAGAAATTCCACTTGGGCTGGAGAGTAGACATCCATTCCTTTCCAACAAGCCCACTTGTGCCTCATTTGGATGCCGTGAAGTGCCCCAAAAGTGGGCTGAAAGGCGCGCTATGCGTTGAGAAATGGTGCGCTACGCGTTGGGAAAATTTGCGAGTTTTGCACCTTCAGCTCAGGAAAAACGCAACATTGACTAGTTTTGACTTTTTGGTGGGATTTTTCATCCTCCTTGATGTAATTTATGTAATTTCAAGTTGACATGACACTTATTTACCTATTCTAGAAGATTCATTCATAAAATGGCAAAAAATTAATGAATGAATTGGTTTCCTAGCTTATAGAGGCAAGTTGTTTTGATTGCCTAGATTGTAGTGCTCAATTTAGAATTGGTTGAAACAGCTCTTAGGATGATGAGCTCGACCCCTAGAGGCAAGGGAATGGGTTAGCTTGCCTATATTATGTATTTTCTTAGTCATTTTCATGGTTGGACTCTTGAGGGATAAGCTTAGACTGTTTTACACTTTGTATCTCTGCAACTTTGGCAAAGGAAAGACCAGGGTTTTGCAGCACTATTTGGGATTCCTGTGGTTATTTGTGTTGATGGTGTGTTTCTCTCATGTACTTGTAATTTTGTTATGTTCATCATTTTCTCACTATTCACTTCTGCAAATTAAGTAAATGAAGTGTTAAGGTAGAATTCATGGTTTCTATGCTCTGCCTTTAAGTTTGCTTAATATCAATGTTTTCATCTGTTTAAGGAGAACTCTCGATGGTTTCTTGCTCTCCTTAGCTCCTCACCGGTCATATCCATCCATTCACTTATTTCAAAGGCATCAAGACAATCTCCTACCTTGCCCCAAAAAGACCTCTACAAAAACTGTGTCTCATCCCCGAACCCAAAATTGTTGTGCTCAGTTTTCCAACAAAACCCTAAAAATTTAAAATCAAACTTTTCCCATCAGTTTACTAGCCTAAAATCAATTGTTCTTTATTGGTCATCTCAGCCCTTTGAAGACCTTTTGCCGAGATAGACCCAGAGAGAGCCCTCTCCTGTCCCCGTAGGGCTAGCTATGAGGCTAAGTGGTTTGATGTTGCCTTGGATTTTGTCTTTTTCAGCCTGAGGCCAAATTCAAGCGCTAACAGGTACTACCCAAATCAATCAACACTATTACCTTTTTTGTCTTGATATGTCCTTCTATCTTGATAGTCTGAGGAGTGGTAATTTTGGCAAATGCATTACAAGATATGATAAGATTCATTTCTTCTTTCTCTAGGGTTTGTTCCTAGTGTATATCCTCTTCTTTTGATATCTCTTGTTCCTTTTCTTCATCCTCTTCACAATCTATGTAAAATAATTTATTCTCAGCACACTTATGACCTTTAGTGTATTTGTTATCACAACTGTAACAAAGCCCTTTTTCTCTTTTTTCTTCCAATTGTTGGGGTGTTAACCTTGTAGGTTGTGGAAGGCTAGGGGAAACAACACGTCCATCCTTATAGTTGTGAGTGGTAGGCTTCCTTGTTGCCATAATTTTGCTTTCCATTTTTCTTACCAACCTGAATGCATTCTCCAATGAGTCAGGTTCCCAATTGCGAACCTCATGTTGGATGTTATCCTTCAAATTACCTATGAACACATCAATCTTATGCTCCTCTGGAATATCTTTTACCCTTATATTCAATTTTTGGAAGTCCTCGATGTGCTCCGTCATTGAACCCTTTTGTTTGAGGTTTATCAATTGGCTAAAATAAGTGTTGCTTTTTCTATCCTCATAATGTGCTATCATTTCTTCTGTAAAAATTTCCCAAGTGACAATTTGTTTACGAGAGCAAAGCCATCGATACCATACAAATTGATTTGGTTCCAAATATAAAGTTGCAATGTGTACATTTTGTGTGTTTTGCATATTATGGAGATGAAAAATTGCTCCATCTGTAGTATCCATGTTACGCGATCCTTTCCATTAAACTTCCTCATATCGATATTTGGAACATGGTGGGTCTTCAATCCAACATTAGAGTATATGAAATCACGATTAACATTTCTTTTGTTCTCATCATGAGTTTCCTTTACTATGCTTTCACCATTAGTAAGCATTTCTTGTAGCAACTCATTCAAATCTATCTTCAAATCTTCCATCTTAGCGTCCATTCCATTCATCTTAGCTTCCATGTCATCCATCTTAGCTTGCACACCATTCATATTAGCTTCCACACCATTCATCTTAGCTTTAGTTACCTTTTGTGAGAGTGAAATTTGTTGCACTTGGTCTCGTAATTTTGATATATCATGTTGCAATTCTTCCTCCTCTTCACGATTCATGCTAGAGCTTTCAGGTTACTAACTAGGTGTTTCCATTTTCTTTCTTCAGCACATCAATTAATGATAATTATGCTTCACTATGCCCTTTGAACTTCAACCTAATTTTTCAACCCAAACTTATGCAAAATTTTAAAAATACTACACACCTTTTTTCGCTTTGTAGAAGCTCAATATTGAATTTGTTGTATCTCTGTAATTGCAAATCTCCAAGGTCTTAAATTTCTTCCTGTGGTAGCCCTCTGAGTCCTCTTTCCAATGCCACCAATCTGATAAAAATTGGATTCTCCAAAAAAGAGTTATTCCCAATCTCCCAAGATGACCTGATTATATAATTTTTTAGTAGAGCAAACTTATACGACATGCCACGTGTCAGTGTTTCGACCTTAGGATATGAAAAAGCTACACAGAAAACCAAAGTTCATCCTCTTTCTGTAGCTTCTTACGAAATTTCAATCTGATGCTGAGAGAGAAAGTTATGACGATTTTCCCAATGTCACCTGTTTGGAATGTAATTCGGGAGTCTGCAAAACCCTAACTTCCTCAGATCATATCTCTGAAAATATAGCGAGACAAGACCTGAAATTTGGACCCGAGGTTCAGAACGATTTCGGCTCAATGGGTTTTTGTTTTAGCTTCTGAAATGTCGCAAAAAAAAAAGGATCAACACCTTAGAATTCAGCCTCTTCGAGGGGGAAACCTCCTTTACATTGCACAAATGAACAATTCTTGGATGATACAAATGAAAAAACCTCCTTTCTATATATAGGAGTCTAAGGGGTCTCAATATAGTCAAAGCCGACATAACAATAATAATATAAGGGCACAACAATAACAATAACGGGCTTCTATGGGGCACAATAATAACAATATGGGGACAATAGGGGCACAACAATAACAATAAGGGCTACAATGACAATAGTAATGGGGGAATCACTAGTATTATAGGGACCTAACATAAAGAAGTAGGTGTGGGATTTGCTGAACCAAGGAGTCATAAGATCAAGTTCTTCTCCATGCGGTTCACCTATTGTGTTGGTGCTAAAGAATGATGGCACGTGGAGGATGTGTGCAGACTACAAAGCAATCAACAAAATAATGATGAAAAATCAGTACCCTCTCCCTACCTTGATGATTTTTTAGATCAATTGAAAAATGTTGTCTATTTCACAAAACTAGACTTGCGCAGTGGCTAACATCAAGTCAGGATTGCAGAATTGGATGTATGGAAGACGACATTCAAGACAAAACAGGGTTTGTTTGAATGGCTAGTGATACCATTCAAATTATGCAATGCTCCGGCCACATTCATGGGGGCGATGAATGATAATTTCGGACCTTTTCTTGATGATTTTGTACTTGTGTGTCTTGATGACATTCTTATTTTCAATAGGACATGGGAAGATCATGTGAGTCATGTTAAAAAGGTGCTTGATGTTTTGAAAAAAGAAAAATTGCATGTCAAAATGTCTAAGTGTGAATTTGGTAAGACCTCTTTGGTTTACTTGGGTCACATTGTCGGAGGTGGACAATTAAAAATAGATCCTTCTAAAATTGATGTGATTGTAAAGTGGCTTCAACCCACCAACGTTACATAGGTTCGTAGATTTTTGGGTGAAATACAATATTGGAGAAGATTCATTTCCAACTTCTCTGTAATTGCATCCCCCTTACATGCATTGACAAGTGTGAATCAAACCTTTCAATTGGGAGGAAAGCAGCATAAAGCTTTTAATACACTGAAATATAAGATCAGTACCGCACCAGTTTTGGCCTTACCTGACCTCTGACAGCCTTTTGAGATCGAGATAGATGCTAGTGGGTATAGCATGGGAGTAGTATTTGTTGAAAAGTGTGCAACAAGAAATGCTTGTTGAGAATGCAACAAGATGATGGAGCTTAGTCAAAAGAGTCGCCTTCACTAAGTGGGCCCGCAAGCAAATTATGGTGCAAGTTCTATTTTTGGATCCCAACAGGAATGATCACAGCAGGAGTGACCACAGCAGGGATGATCACAGTAGGAGTGACCACAGCAGGGATGATCACAACAGGAGTGACCACAGCAGGGATGATCACAGAAGGAGTGATCACAGCAGGAGTGATCAAAGTCTATTTTTAGACTGGCTGTCAAAAATAGAAAAGTCAAATATTATTGTCTCATAATAATATTTGGACTATAAACTTGATCTTATTCTCTTGGAGCACTTCAGTTTGAGCTACATATGTGGCGCATGCAGCTGTGAGAAGGAAGTACGCTTTCTTTGTGGTTCAGTTGAGTTGTTGCATGCATGACTTCTGTTAGAACTCAATCAGTTGAGTTTGGTGGAGTTGATTGTAGAGTTGATGGAGTTGTGTTCAGTTTGACTTGGTTAAACTAGTTGTAATTAGTCTAACTGCAAATAGACTAATGATGAGTTGTTAAACTAATTATTAACTCATAATGCAACTATAGAATACATCAGTTAACTCAGTTGCATGTCAGTGCATGTTCAGTTCAACAAGGACAGGTGTTAGAGGATCGGATTGCTATCAGTTGTGACTATAGTTGTGCATGATGATTTGCACAATCAAAGGGATTGAGTATGCCAATGAATTGGCCAATACCAAGTATTATAGCCTCTTCTCACGTCTTTCCCAATGTGAGTGATAATTTGGAGGTTAAATACGAGTTTGGTAAACCATTCTCATTCATTCTTGAGCAGGTATTGAGCTGTGGAGGCAGGCAAGCAACGGGGGAGATTTGGAGATCAGATCTGAGTTGTATTGTGTGTAACAGGTGGAGATAGTATTGAGTACTTGTGAGGAGTATTGTACTATGTTTGTTACATGTTCTCAATCAATATAATATACAGATAGTTGGGGTTTTTAGCGAGATGCTTTCCCTGGGAAAATATTGTGTTGATATGTGTGATTGATGCTTCTATGTACGCCTGTGAATGTTTCTACTTCTGTAAATTGATGATCAACGTAGAGGAGGTTATGTATTATGCATGTTCCGCTTATAAGTGTATAATTAGGATAATCTCTGTGAATATGTGTCATATTATTCAAAATTTCTACATGGTATCGGAGCTGCTTGATTTGTAGAAGAGATTTTTACAGGATATCAAGCGAGGATTGATCATCAGATCTATTATTCAGAAAGTGGTTACATTTTATTTCTTCAGGAAGAGTCTGTAATCGGGCCAGGTAGCCTCTAGATTCATCCTTCTTTTGGAAGGTGAGATATCCGGTGAATGCCCAGACAGTCAATCTCTGTACAAGAAATACTTTGTTCTCACAAATTCTAGGTCGGAAGTGGTTGAGTTTTTGAGCTGGTGGAATTCAAATTTAATTCCAAAGCAACAGATAAAACTCAGAAACATTAAGTGTGAGAATGGAGACAGTATGCCCCAGTATCTCATGAAGTTCACCCAATGTCGGGATGAGCTGGGAAGTGTGGAGGTGACTGTCGGATGAGGATGGTGAGTCTAGCACTCCTTGACCTTCCTAAGAGTTGGCATAGCTACCAGGACTCGATGAATGGAAGGGAGAAACTACCAGGATGGGAGAGACTTTGGTCGGATCTTGTGCAGGAGGAGATTAGACGGAGCACCAGAGATGGTTCTTCATCCATGCAGGATGAGGAGAACTGTGCCTTAGTGAGTAAAGTGAAGAAGGGCAAGGAGAAGGGTTCTCTTTCCGAATCCAATTCTTCTAGTGGTGGGAAGAAGGTTGACAAATCGAAAGTGCGATGCTTTCGTTGTCATGAGGAGGGTTCACGGGTCAAGAACCTGTATGCTCTTGAGGTTCAAGATGCATGCAAAGCCTTGAGCAGCGAGGCAATTGATGGAGACTTGGTGGTTGAGAGGGAAGGTATGTTACCTTTCAACATGCAAAACCAGAAGAAGTCTCAGACGATTGTGGAGGAGCCATAATTGGTGCAGCAGCTTCTGGAGGTTGTGGAGCGCCACAACAAGGGAAGCTGAGTGGAGATCGAGTAGTGACATCTACTCATGTAGATACCTCCAGTAGGGAGAAACTTCGAGCCAGGTGGGCTGAGGGATCGCATGCAGCCATACCTCCAGGTAGGAGGTGGGGTGATGTGGATTGATCGTCCCAAGGAGGAGGGGCAGGATCCTTGAGGTACCCAACCTCTTGGATGAGACCTTGCTACGGGAGCCCCAATGTGTAGTAGC
Source organism: Pinus tabuliformis (assembly GCA_031772625.1). Classification (NCBI taxonomy): domain Eukaryota; kingdom Viridiplantae; phylum Streptophyta; class Pinopsida; order Pinales; family Pinaceae; genus Pinus; species Pinus tabuliformis. The sequence goes on from CM062816.1 coordinate 422,062,049, forward strand.
AGGAATTGACTGATTGGGTAGAGACAGATGCGGATGGAGCGGCAGAGAGAGCGACAGTGCAGGGAATCCCAGGACAGCGCATAGCTAGCAGGCTGCAGCAATGCGAGAGGCACAAGTGCTTTGCACAGTGCTAGGTTGCACAGAGAGGTGTGCAATGGTGCAAGATGCATGGAGATGTTGCAATAGCACAGATGTCAGAGAGGGAGCACTTGTCAGCAGCAGGTAGAGCTTCAGCATCAGAGGGTGTTTCTAGCCCAACAGGGAGGTCATTTGGGAGGTGCAGTGTGGATGCAATGCTGGGAGATAGAACTAGCAGCAGCACAGATGCAGTCAGAGATCAAAGTGACAGAGGCTAGAGCAGTCAGATACTGAAGAGCATAGAGATGCAGATTTTTCAGTCGATAGAGGCAATAGCAGTCAGCGACTTTGATGACAGAGCAAGTGGACCGGCCAGATGTATTGCATGGAGAACATTCCAGAGTTACAGGATCGGGTTTGAGAGGAAGCCTTTCTTGTTGAGAGGGAGTGTTGAAAAGTGTGCAACAATAAATGCTTGTTTAGAATGCAACAAGATGATGGAGCTTAGTGAAAAGAGTCGCCTTCACTATGTGGGCCCGCAGGCAAATTACGACGCAAGTTCTATTTTTGGATCCCAGCAGGGATGATCACAGCAAGAGTGACCACAGCAGGGATGATCACAGCAGGAGTGACCACAGCAGGGATGATCACAGCAGGGATGATCACAGCAGGAGTGATCACAGCAGGAGTGATCACAACAGAAGTGATCAAAGTCTATTTTTAGACTGGCTGTCAAAAATAGAAAAGTCAAATATTATTGTCTCATAATAATATTTGGACTATAAACTTGATCTTATTCTCTTGGAGCACTTCAGTTTGAGCTACAGATGTGGCGCATGCAGCTGTTAGAAGGAAGTACGCTTTCTTTGTGGGTCAGTTGAGTTGTTGCATGCATGACTTATGTTAGAACTCAATCAGTTGAGTTTGGTGGAGTTGATTGTAGAGTTGATGGAGTTGTGTTCAGTTTGACTTGGTTAAACTAGTTGTAATTAGTCTAACTACAAATAGACTAATGATGAGTTGTTAAACTAATTATTAACTCATAATGCAACTATAGAATACATCAATTAACTCAATTTCATGTCAGTGCATGTTCAGTTCAACAGGGACAGGTGTTAGAGGATCAGATTGCTATCAGTTGTGACTATAGTTGTGCATGATGATTTGCACAATCAAAGGGGTTGAGTATGCCAATGAATTGGCCAATACCAAGTATTATAGCCTCTACTCACGTCTTTCCCAATGTGAGTGATAATTTGGAGGTTAAATACGAGTTTGGTAAACCATTCTCATTCATTCTTGAGCAGGTATTGAGCTATGGAGGCAGGAAAGCAACGGGGGAGATTTGGAGATCAGATCTGAGTTGTATTGTGTGTAACAGGTGGAGATAGTATTGAGTACTTGTGAGGAGTATTGTACTATGTTTGTTACATGTTCTCAATCAATATAATATACAGATAGTTGGGGTTTTTAGCGATATGCTTTCCCTGGGAAAATACTGTGTTGATATGTGTGATTGATGCTTCTATGTACGCCTGTGAATGTTTCTGCTTCTGTAAATTGGTGATCAACGTAGAGGAGGTTATGTATTATGCATGTTCCGCTTATAAGTGTATAATCAGGATCATCTCTGTGAATATGTGTCATATTATTCAAAATTTCTACAATATTGATGCAGCAGAGGAAACTTGCATGTTACCATTTAGATACATTCTCCCAAGTTGTTGTGAACTATCCCACATATGACAAGGAGATGTATGCCTTGGTTCAAAGCGCAAAGAAGTGGAAGCACTATTTGATTGGCAAGGAGACCATCATTCACACAAATCACCAACCCTTGCAGTACCTCCAGTCACAAACCAAGCTTCAACAATCACGTCATTTCAGATGGATGGGATTCCTCCAGCAGTTTCACTTGGTAATAAAATACAAGAAGGTCACCAATAGCAAAGTTGCCTATATGCTTTCTCGCTTCCTATTTCTACATCTATAGTTTTACAAAATGCTTCCTTTTCTTTTGAAAGATATGTTGAACAATATGTTGATGATGATGATTTTAAGAAGATTTATGAAAATATCACTCATGGGTCGCAACTGGATAGTTACCATTTGCAGGGAAAGTTGTATGACCTTGGAAAACTTTGTATCCCCACCAAAGAGAGAATACATGTAATCAGCGAGGTGTGTACCTCTCTTGTGTTAGGTCATTTTGGTGTAGGGAAAACTGTGTAATTTGTAGAGGTTATGTTATTGGCCTCACATGAAAAATATTGTGACTCAATATGTAAAGGGATGTGTGTTATGTTCAGTTAGCAAGCCCACTAATATAAAATTAGAACCTACACACCACTCCCTGTTCCGAGTCATCCATGGGAAAGTGTGTCAATGGATTTTTTAGGCAGTTTTCCTTTTTCTAGGAGAGGTCATGACTAATTGTATGTCGTTGTGGATTGATTTAGAAAAATGTGTGTCTTAATGCCTTGTAAAAAGAAGGTCACTACAGAGCAGACTGCTCATCTCTTCTTTCAATTTGTGTGGGTCCACTTTGGGCTACCCACATCCATTGTGTTTGATCGAGACTCTCACTTTCTTGGAGAGTTTTGGAAGACTTTGTGGAGGACACCAAGTTGAAGAGAAGCACGACATTTAATCCACATACCGACGGATAAACAGAGGTTGTCATCTGCACAATGATACAATTACTCCGAGGCTATTGTGGAAAGCATCCCAAGTTGTGGGATGAGCATCTTCCTTATATACAACATGCATACAATCAGGTAATGCATTCATCCACTTAGAGCTCACCATTCCAGACATGCTTTCGATATTTTCCAAAAGATCCCTTAGACATGGTCTTTGGGAAAGATGAAGATTCCAGTGGGCAAGATGACAGGGACAAAGCATGGAAGTCCATTCAGTGAATTTAGATGATTCACCAAATAGTGCAGTAGCAATTAGAGAAAAGGCAAGCTCAATACAAAGCTCAACATGACAAGCACAGAGTAGATCACCAATTCCAGGTTGGAGACAAAGTGTGGCTCCACATCCGCAAACACAAAATGAAAGCAGAAGGAAAGAAGTTGAGACCAATCCGCTATGGCCCATTCACTATATTACAAAAGATTGGTGATAATTATTTTTGTCTTCATTTGCCAGCATACATGCAGATGTACTCAGTGGTGAACGTTGAAAACTTGAAGCTTTATGAGCCTCCATTGATCATGGACACTGAAGAGGTTGGACAGGTTCCTACAGTGGACGATTTTTCACCTGAATACTTGGACAAGCTACCTGAGGATATCATTCTTGACAGGAAGACTAGGACTTCACGATGGGGAGACATGGAGTACCTTCATATTGGTTTCAAAGGAACGCATCCAAGTAAGGCCCGATGGATTAAAAAGTAAAAAGTGAGGGAGTAATTCCATCACTTTCCAATTGACTAATAAAGCTTTTGGCAGCCTAAAAGTTCATTAGTAGGGAGGAATGATCCGGGTGGATCCAGAAATAGAAGTGGCCTTGAAAAAAACTCAAAAATAAAAGTAATCATATTGAAGTGAAATTAGGACTATATCGTAGTGCTCATCGTCCTGATTCCAACGATGCAGACAACACTCAAATCCGAGTTCGTATTCTCAAGATTTATTCGACCAAAGTTCTAGTCAAACTAGGCCCAGTGGCAGTCACTAACAAGGCAACAATTTGGCAAAGGGTCGGCGCATGGAATCTGGCAGTTGGAATGGGAAAATTTGTTGCCTCTTTAATTTTCCAAGTGACCCTTAAAAAAAACCACCCAAATTTTGACTATTATTATCATAAAAATAAAAATATATATATAATTTGGGGTGGTGGGCCGCCACCCCCCCAACAGTTCAATGACATTGGTTATTATTATAATAAAACATAATACATATATGGGTCAGGCCACTGGAGACCCAAACCCGCCAAACCGTATAACGAAAGCCATGTGGAGGGAGTCGACGGGGGTCAAACCCACCCGGCCTAGGTGGGTCGGCCTGCCAACTGGTGGCTCCAAAAACGAGACCAACCTTAACCGCTAAGTAACCAATTCAAAAACCGTCAGAACATTACAACAATATGCGCTATTTTTAAACTATGACCAAGCCATTTGGGGCGTAGCAGGTTTTGAACCCCGTCTGCCCCCCAACTAAAACTTTAACATTGCTTCTGCCAACCAACAAGTCATTCGACCATTTGTTGGAAGGTCTGCCGCTTAACTCATATATAAACTCAGCCTTCCATTCGACTGGGGAGAGCGTGGTGGAACCAAGGACCAGAACCAAATTACAGGTGGAACCAGTAGCGCACTGAGGCGGGCATGGAATTTGAGAAAGATTCCTGTGGAATCTTGGGAGAATCTTTTTGCAAGGAATCTTGAGGGAATCTAAAGATTCCTTGGAGCTCTAGAGGTCACTTGCTCAGAATATTGTCAATCTTATAGTTGTTTGACACGATTTCGCGCAATGAATCCAATGGTGATGTATGTTTCTGCATTTGAGCTTTGCATTTTTCTTCCATGACAAATTGGAGGTATAAGGGTCATTTATGTAGAGTTAATTGCAATTCATTTTTGTTTCCATTTAATGAAAGAGGCCTTCCCACTTTGAGCAAGGCCCAGAGATGTAACCCACAAATGTAGCCCACATAGGGTGAACTCTGTAATCAAATCGTTTTGTGCTTTTGATCTCATGGTTGCTTTATGATTTCCACTTTTTTCTCATGCGTTTAAGTTACACGGTTACATGCTCTTTTATATGCAATTTTGTATGCATCCTTGAAGTAAAAAGATTTGGATCATTGATGAAACCAACTGGAGGTGTAGGTGGAATAGGTGGGTGGCCACCAATACCCACCTGGATCAGTCCTCCCTCCTTAGGAAGCAATGGTCCCCATTGCGTGCAGAGCCTCCATGAGGTGAAGAAATTTTTGTTTAACCTGGTCCTTGGTGAACCACTTGCCTAGGTGAAGAAATTGGCTTACTTTAACAACTAGATATAGTTGGATCCTCTGTTGGAAAGTGTTCTTGATATGCATGTCCATGATCTGATCAGTTGTAGCTTGTTCCATGCAGTCTGGGTTTAACTATGTTAGCGTTAGTTGTTTTGCAATCTCAGATGTATCGAGCAATGGTGGAAAGTATGGTCGAAGGGCGCCCACATTGAATATTGGGTGCAAGCTAAGGAACGATGGAATGTTGAGCTCAAAGGCATTGTCCCCTAAAACCTTAGTGATGGTGTATGGCCCATATCGGAGCGGGCGAATCTTGTGGTGGGACCAAGCGAGGCTTTCCTTCTACAGACGTAGCCAAACTTTGTCACCCACCTAAAATTTTTGTGGCACCCGATTTTGATCATTTTGATGCTTGTACTTCGCATTAGCTATGCCCAATATATCATGGATCTACTGGCATATGTCTTGAATGCGCTCAATGAAGCTGTTAGCCCTGTCAGCTTTGGACTGGACATGGTCCGACTGTGCCTGAGTAGCTACAAATGGTATGGCCACATCAATGGGACATAGTGGTTGGAATCTTAATCCCACCTAAAAGGGGTTGTAGTCAGTTGAGCTATGGAGAGCTCTGTGGTATCCATGTTGGAAATATGGGAAGATTTCATCCCATGTGTGTGGATGCTTTCAGTTTTACATACGCAAAATGTGTACGATCATCATGTTGACGACCTCTGTTTGGCCACCAGTTTGGGGGTGGAAAGTCATGGAATTAGTGAGATTGGTATCCAACACCAACCATAGACTTGACCAAAATGTACTTAGGAACCTGCTATCCTGATCTGATATAATGGACTGTGGGATCCTAAAGTGTACCCACGCTCAATCAAAGAAGAACTTAATAGTGGCTTCTGTTGTGATACTCTTCTTGCAAGCCACCAGAATGGCCATCTTAGGGATTATGTTGATGACCATAAAAACGCAGTCGTTGCCATGCTTAGTAGAAGGAAGGCCCGACATGTAATCCATGGATATGTATTCCCAAGGTCGATTGGGAGTAGATAGAGGATTATATAGGCCTTGCTTCTGTTGATCTAAAGATGATATGAGGTTGTCATTGATGTCAACCCAAGCAACACCAGGGGCTACCCTGATCTTGGAAGGGAATTTTGACTTGACAACTTACTCTATTTTGAGTCAAGGATCTTCTAGATAGATTCTACTCATCGAGTTGTTTCCATTGATATATGGCACGCTAAGTAATTCTTCACAGTTTGAGAGATATTCATGTTTGAAGTTAGTAACCCAAATCAGTGGGTTAAAACCCTATGGGGTTGTGGCATGGCACTCATAATTGGTTTTTGTCATTGAATTGCCATTAATTAATAATTTTTTAGGCTCCTAAAATCCATCCAACATTCTCTATAGAAGCCCCTCTCAACTCTATAAAAAGAAATCTCATATATCCTCCAAATGTAGTGATCATGGCATTTTCGCTATAACTTCATTTCTGTGAAGTCTTAGATTCTGAAATGAAAACCCATTTGATTTGCAATCCTGATGAACGTCGTGACCAAATTTCAGATCTTGGTTCGCTATATTTTCAAAGATGTAATATGTGGAAGTTAGGGTTTTTGCAAGCTCCCATATTTCATCTCAAAGAAGTGACCTTGGGAAAATCGTCATAACTCTCTCTCTAAGAAGAGGATTAGAATTATGTAAAAAGTGGCGATAGTGCACGGACTGTAGTTTTCTATGTATCAATTTCAAAGCTGAAGGAGGAAACAATGACACGTGACACGTCGTACAAGTTTGATCTACTGAACCAGTCCATAATTAGGTCATTGTGAGATATTGGGAATAACTTTGCCTTGAAGAATCCAAACTGGGTCAGACCTGTGGCATTCGAAAGAACACTCAAAGGGCTACTACAGAACCGAATATCATGTATTGGGGATTTGGAATCATAGAGATACATCAGATTAAATATCGTGCTCCTAGAAGGCAAGAAAAAATTAGATCAAGTGTTGTCAAGGGGTGCAAAGGACCAGACTTTCTAGGGAAGCAAAGAGCAAGGTGCAGCAAAATGATGCAGTAGAGGTAAGCTATAGGTAAGTATCTTTTGTATATGCATGTTCATCTCTTAATTGCATTAGGTTATTTGTATTCTAATTTGTTGTTTTTGTTTAGCACTGACATATGCTTTGCAGGATGAGGTAAGTTTTGCTATTATCATGTCATGGGTATTTCCTTGAATACTTTTTGCAGGTATTATATATTCATCAAGAGAAGACTCAATGCATAATCTAATGTTCTGAAGAATGAGAAAGGGTAGCATGACAAGAGCAGCAATCAAGGTGCAGAACAACAATAAGAAGTTCACCACATGAAGTCTTCAAGTGGGAAGCATTGCATACAATCATTGTAAAAGTATCATAGTACAGAGTCATTGTAAAAGCATCATTGTAAAAGTTGTACAAGTGTCTATATGCCAAGAGTTGAAGAGGCAGTGTCGGGAGGCCTAAGATCATCATTAGGTGGTTGTGTCATAGTTGGGGTTTGTCTAGTGTGTCTTCTTCTTCTACATCATTCTATATCATTGTAAAGTGGACCATTTTCCCTGGTACGAGAGTCCATTATTCTTTTATTCTTCTATAGGGTGGTAGGGTGGTACTAGGCTGGTGCATGAAGTCACCAACAGGTTCAAGCCTTTCAAAAATTCAAGGTGGTAGGGTGGTGCTAAGGTGAGTTGTAGCTCATTGGGTGTTGGGGCATCCATTCAATTGACTACTGAAGAATCTCGGGCGTTGGAGTGTCCATCCAATGGGAGCTAGAGAAGAATGATTTTCTAGATTCTAGGAAGTTGGAGCTTTGTTTTCAATTGGAGTTGAAGATTAAAGAATTATTAGAAAAGAATTCGGTGGGTTTTGACCCGGAGGGGGTTTTCCACCTAAAATTTTTGTGCCTCTTGTGTTCTTTTATTCACTATTGTTACTGCATAAACATTAATGATAATTGAAGATTAACTGATGCTCTGAAAAGATTTAAAAGTGCTAATTGCTAAGGAATATTGATTCACCCCCCCTTCTCATTATTTTCCAACAGCTTCTTGATGGTCAGTTTGGCAATGGCACAAGAAATGCACGATCTGTTGTACTTCCCAACATCCTATCGAAGTTTCATCCAATCAAAATACTTCTACAACACTGCCACTATTTTCTCTAACTCGAAATGTCCAACAACCCGACTGTAGTGCGCCTCTCAAATCATCTTGGAACGCTCGCTTAAAGGAACACAGAGGTGTCCCAAGTGGCATAATAGTGAATCCTGGAGGTGAACTTTTGGAACTTTCTTGCCTTCTAGGAGTGTCTGGTATGTGTTGTCGAATTGTGGATCGCTCTTGTAAATATGCAACCACCCCGTAGTCTCATGCCCACAAGAGTCGAGCACAATGGTCAGCACCATGACCAACAGTCGACTGAGGTAGTTTGCAACATTGATGGTGCTTCCCTTCTTGTACTTAATGTTCAAATGGAATTGTTGCAGGTATGTGGACCATTTCTGATGGTGATCATTCTGCAACTTCCCTTGCGTTTGTATGAACTAAAGGGGTCGATGGTCTGTGTGGATAATTGTTTCCTTACCCAAAATGTATTGCTTCCATTGTCGGAAGGACTACACAGTGGAACACATCTCTTTGTCATATGTGGGATACATTCAGGCTGTGTCTGAAAGTGTCTCACTGTGATATGCCACTGGATGCCCCTGCTAAGTAAGAACTGCACTAATAACATAGTCGAAGGCATCTGTCTCAATCTCAAATGGTTGTTGTAGGTCTGGTAATGTGAGCATTGGTGTAGAGCAAAGGCGATGCTTCAACTCGGTAAACGCCTTCTTTTGGGATTTAGACAAAAAAAAACTTTTCTTTCGCTTCTACCTTGGTGACTTGACTCAAAGGCCAAGTGATATGAGAGAACCCCAACATGAACCTGCGGTAAAAGTTGGCAAGACCCAGAAAGCTGCAGAGCTCTATGATAGTGGTTGGGGCTAACCAATCCCGAATGACTTGTATCTTGGCTGGGTCCACATGCACACCCTGCTTATCAATTATGTACCCTAGATATTGAACCTGGGTCATACCAAAAGTGTGTTTCTCCAAATTGGCACACAATGTGTGTTGTCGCAAGGTTTGGAGGTCATATTGAATATTATGGAGGTGCTCTTCCCAACTTAGGTTGAAGATCGAAATGTCATACTAATACAACACGACGAATGAGTTGGTGAAGGGTCACAAGATGTTGTCCATCAACCTCATGAAGGTTGTTGGGGCATTCGTCAACTTGAAAGGCATGACCAGCCATTCGAAAAGGCCCTCCTTGGATTTGAAGACAATCTTCCACACATCATAGGGTTTGATCAGTACCTGGTGATAACTGGGCTTCAAGTCAATCTTGCTGAAGTATTTTTCCCCCTTGAGCTGGTCTAGAAGGTCATCAATATGTGGGATTGGATACCTATTCTGAACAGTGATCTTGTTCAATGTTCGATAGTCAATACAGAGTCTCCATGTCCTATCCTTCTTTTGTACCAACATGATCGAGCTCCCACGGGGTGATGAACATGCCTTGATTTTCCCTTTCTGCAACAGCTCCTGAATCTACCTCTTGATTTCATCAATCTCCACAATAGAACATCGATAGATCGATCCATTGGGTAGTGGTGCACCCGGGGTTAGATTGATGGAGTGTTTGACTTGACAGTGTATATGTACCCTTGTGGGTGAGGTGAAGATGTCCTTGTACTCCTCCACAACCTTGTCCATCTGTTTCTTTTGTGCGGAGGAGCCTCGTTTGGAGGTCATGGCCACAATCTTCTTCTTGCCCTCAGGGTGAATCATAAGGAAAATAAATTTCTCGGTTAGGGAAATTATCTTACTGCATTGCTTCATAGTGATCAAACAAATGGCGGTAGGTGGTGCTACCTCTAGTATCCTATACAACTTATTGCCCAAATTAATAATATTAGTGTGAGGTCAAGACTCATATATAACATGTTGCTTCTACAAGTATGGTTGGCTTAATAATACATCACAAAATTCCAGAGGAAAAACATCACATAATACCTCATCTATGAAAGGCTTGATGTTATAGGGAAGGTGACACTATTGGCTGACGTGGAGATCTCACCCTTGGTGAAGCCACCCAATGGTGTAAAGTTTTGGGTGTGGTGTAGTTGGTAGGCTCAACCGCTTCACAACCTCGAGGTTATTTTGGGACAATGAACTGTAGCGGAGAACCCTTCACCCACATCTATGAGTGGAAGAGTCATTCCCCCTCATCTATATCTTCAGGCTCATCCTTCTAGATCTTGGTGGTGGCAACGGTGGCACTAGGCTCCGCATCAATAATCTGCTTCCCTTTGTCATTCTCCTTGTCTATTTTTGACTCAGATTCAGAACATGCATATGATTTGGAAGCCTTCAACTCGGGCACTCGTGATTGCTTGGCTCTACACTCACTTGTGTTGTGAGTGGGACTCTTATGGAACTCACACTATTTCCCCATGTCCTTCTTTGCTTTCATGGTGTTGTTCTTTGCTTGCGGCTTCGACAGGTTGTCCTAGGTGCCCCGCCTTGGCTTTGTCCTTTGTTTTGCGGTTTGAGGGTGCCTTTCCCTTGTTTCGGATTCACAGATCCAAAGTCTCACTAATTCTGTTTAAATTTTTGCTCGATCTTGACATCGTATCGATAGGCAAAGCCAAGCAAGGAGATTTCTAGGAACTCCATCTCATCCTAGATGTGCTTGTGTAGACAACCACGATACTTGAGTACCAAATTCCGCTCAAAATCCTCGATACCCAGCTTCATGGGAAGGGTATGGAAAACATTTGTGAACTCTGGCACATCTTGGTCCCTTCCCTACCGCAGTGTGGTTCACTTTATGTATTTATATTCATAGCTCCCAACAGGGTAATATTGTTCCTCGATGGTGTCTCGGAAAGAATTCCAAGTGGGTGCATCTGAAAACAATGAGGATTCCCTCTCGTCCTTTTGTTCACAATAGGTTTCCCACTAGTCTTTGACATGTGGGGCGGCTTTGAGGAATGCAAAAGTAATCTTTTCCCGATTGGAAAAGTCATGAACTAAAAAATATACTTTCAACAAATTTAACTATGTATCTACGCCATCTGCATCTATTTGGCCTTAAAATATTGGAATGTCAAAGATAACTTGTACCTTAAAAGAAGTGGCGCCTCTAGAGTGGTTGTTAGATGAAGATGTGTCATCTGTGGGTAGCCGCCAAAGGATCTGGGCAAAGTTATCCATCATCGCGTTCCTTTATCACTCGAGGGATTCCTCGGGCAATATTTTGAAAGGATCTCTTGCCCCTTGTCTTTCTTGTCTTTCTTGTCTTCCACCATGGGAGGTCGTTGGGGTTTGCGAGGCTGGTCTTGCAAAGGTTCAACCAGTTCGAACCCTAACTCCTTATACCCCAACCTCATTGGGGACATGTAAAGAAAAACAGAGAAAGAGAAAACTACAATGATACCACTGATCTAGACTTATGCAAGAAAACAACAAAATACATATATATACATAAACACAGAGTTTCCGCAAAAATAAAACTTCATTTCATTTATACCAAAGAATTGAAAAAAGCTTATATACAGAAATGGAAATAAACTAGCTCAGGCGATTGTAGCTTATCTCTGAGAAGAGATGTGGCGGCTACATGCCTCTGAACTGTGTTACAATGAGGCTCAAGGGCCTATTATTATTAAACAGCAAGGGAAAACCCTAACCCAAGAGATGGAACACCAAGAGTTTGCGGGCCCCGTTGGGGTTAGTTAGGCAACCAACTTATAGGGGTCGTATCTTGGTCATATTATCTATGTTTGGCGCGTACGATACCTCGTTGGAAAGATCTCTCTGAGTACTATAGGATTTTCCACATGCCATTGTCAACAACTACGGGCCTGCTTTGAACCTCAAAAAACATCGTTTAGTGAGTCAAAAATGCTCCGGAAGTTTAGGACTCGAAAAAAACTGCTAAAAATAGTAAATGCTACTATAAACAAGGAAACTGATGAAACCAACTGGAGGTTTAGGTGGAATAGTTGGGTGGCCACCAATATCCACTTAGATTACTTTGAGTATAAAAGATGATAGATTTTAAAGGAAAACATTATATATGGTGCAATATCTATTGTAGGAGAATAGTGATGGCTCTAATATGACCACAAAGCTTGGGTTTCCTCCTCTATCGACTTATTTAGTTTCAAACAAGGAGGTAAACATACGTGAAGCTGCATTTCAAAACCTTCTTGAACCTATTTGCATTGGTAAGGCAGAGGCTGCTAGTTTGTTTGATTATTTGATAAAAATAAATGAAAGAAAACTGGAAAATGTCGAGAATAAACCTATTGGAAGGATTTTCCTGTAACTGCGTGAAAACATCAAAAATAGGAGAAAATTTCTACCCTGAAGGATATCAGTCCAAAGTAAATGTTAACTGCTAAATGTGAAGGATGTGTTGTTATCCATAGGTTATATTACCTTACTTGCTTTCAGTATAGTGCATTAAACATGCTATTTTTGTAGGTATTTTGTGCACTATAATGTTGTGGAAACAGTTAAGTAATGATGGTTATCGAGCTTTCTAGGAAGGATCCAAAATTGTTTTAAAGTCTTGGAATAACTCAACCCAGAGGTGTACTATTGTATGGACCTCTTGGCATTAGAAAGACATTGTTGGCTAGGGCAGTAGGTCATCACACAGATTGCACTTTCATTAAGATTTCAAGCTTTGAATTGGTTCAAAAATACCTAGGATTAAGGATAGTTTGGTTGGAGTGTCTGAGGAGACTACTACTAGTGTTAAAAGGCTTTATGAGATGTAGGCAAGTGGCACTTTATTTTTCCCTACTATCGATGTCATTCTATGTTACCATAAGTAGGTTTGATAACTTGTATGGATGTAGACACTCCCTCCCAGGTGGTCTGATGAGAGCCACAAATGTCATGATTATTGGTAAGGTTTTTGTTATATATGGATATGGAGATGTTGGAAAGGGTTGTGCTGCAACACCTAAAGCTTGCTGGAGCTCGGGTCATTGTTACAAAAATAGGTAATATTTGTGTCGTGTAAGCTCTTATGGAAGGTCTTCATATCTTGACTCTAGAGGATGTAGTTAGCACTGCTAATGTTTCCATCACCACCACTAGCAACAAGGATATCATCATGGTGGATCACATGAGGAAAATTAAGAACAATGCAATTGTTTGCAACATTAGTCATTTTGACAATAATATTGACATATCTAGGCAAGCAAATGAGGTGGCAACTAAGGCACTCCCAATGAGATAAGCTAAAGATTGTTAATCTTATGGACAACTCATAGGTCAGGGTGTTAAAATTATTTGAGATCTACAACCTTATCTTCAAATTTATTTTTAATGAATATGTTCCATATTTTGATCCAAAGAATCACTATTTGATTGAATCCATTTCTATATTTTTGTGTATTGACTCAACATATGAGAAGGATAAGAAGTATTGATGATCTCATTAAGGAGCCTTTTCATAGAACAAATATTAGACCAAATATGACAAGTGGCAGATAAAAACTTAATATTTATAATACAAGGAGATCTGGTCCAGATTTCAATGAGGTAGACCCGTATTTCAAGCAACCTATAGGTACAAATGGCAAGAGGAGGATCATTCCAAATCCAAGGCAATTAGCTCCACAAGCTCCAATATTCGAGACACCTTGCAACATGTTTCAAATTTAGTTTATTTTTAGAAATGTTTATTGATTTTGATTCCTAAAGCTTAGTTTTATGATCCTAAAAGTTAGAGACAAATCGTTGATTGTAATATTATATATATTCTTTAATTTGTAATGTAAAAGGGTTGGATTTTGATGCCAAAAACCTGACATTTTTTGTAAATACTTTTACTGAAGATTTTTTAATCAAAGTTTTATGACAAAAATTGTTTATGATGTATGTTCTTTCCTTTAATTCCATATCTTTATTTCTGCATGTATGTAGGGGTGTGTAGGTATTTTAGAAAGGTTGGGTTGAGTGTCAACCCCTGTGAAATCCCATTGCGAAGTTATTTTCATTAATGAGTAGATCATAATGACAGTGTGTCATTGTTGATCCCTCAACATCACAAGATTGTCATTATCTAAACATTTCTTGTATGTATTTTGTTTAGCTATAGAGATTCTCCTACCCACTTTTGCTCTTGACTAAATAATTAGGTATTCAGGGAGGATATCTAATTCTCTAATTTCTACTCCATTCCTCCATTAAAAACCTTTCAAGCTATGTTTTTCTGCCATAGTTGAACGTTGGCACTTTGATAAGGCCTATGTAAGAGAGGACTTTATTTGTTAAGTAGGGATTGGAAACCTGAAGCAACCACCCTATATGACAACCCCTAGATCTAGTCATTGTGCTTCATAGGTTGTTGTCTAGTGATAGTGAAAAACAAAAAGCCTCATAACAATTGAAGGAGCCCCCTCTAGTTCGAGGGCCAGCTTGGACCTAAAGATTGGTCGAGTTGGTTTCTCAGTGTCGTTTCACAACCAAGAACTGCCTTCAAGAAATAGATACAAAATTTGGCGTCGTTGTCGAGGATCAAAGTAACAAAGATATCTATCCACGAAGAATGATAGTTGACTAGATCTATTCTTTGTTGGTGAACAAAGGCTAGACATTTGATATTGGTTGCATTTCTTTTACCCGACGACTCCACTTTGTCTATTATATAGTGATTCCACTGAATTGTAGATTCAACTGGTTCGAGATATCATATGCCTTTACGGTTGTGTTTGTTCAAGGCTCATTGATGTTTGCATTCAACAACACATCTTTCTTCCTGGTAGTCAAAATTTTCAAATATCAATAAAGGATGAAGCTTTCTGAATTCAGTTGTAAGTATCAGTTTCTATGGAGTTTATTCTTCGTATTGTCAATATTTTTCAATTTTTCAGCTGCGGGCAAGGTGGTCTGTCAGTAATTCCAATTCTCACCTGGTTGCATTAGAAGTATGACTACACTTGATAGTGTACAATTTCAGTTGAGTTAAGTAGTGGTGTATGAATATATAAGTTTGTTTTCAGAGCATTTGGTGTGTAGTTTTGCATCAACAGTTATTTCAATTTGGTTTTTAGATTTAGTGTGCATATTCCAGTTTGTAACTGCAGTAATTTTCAAAATTCAGAGTGCAGTATGTAGCCTTGTTTGGTTAAACGCAATAAGTTGCAGGAGTTTGCAAGGAGAAAAAATATTGTTGATGACTGAATGACTCTATAGCCCAATGAATTAGACATTATCATGCTTATTTTCACTTGCAATAACTGGTTCTTTGTTGTATGGCTTGATGATGAACATAAATGATCTCAAATGACAGATTACAAGTTGAAGTTACAGGGATTGATTGTTTTGTGGCATGACTCCATAACCCAACAGATTCAATGCACCTAGTCTACAGGTTCTCTGCATCCCATAGGGGGAAGCAGTCCCCAATTGCGGCCAATGTTGTAGTGTTTTCTTGACCACGAGAAAGCTACAATTTTTTTTTTTTTAATTTGCTAATTGATCTCTTGGCTAAACTTTGAAGCATATATAATTTTTCTTGGGAAAAATGGTTTTTATACTATTTATTAGGTTATTTTTAACAATAATTTTAGTTTTTAAATAAATTTGTTTTTGAGAATCCCCAATGGATGAGGTGTTCAGAAGATGATAAAATTAGCAATCATTTTGGAGATGAGTTGCTTACACTATGTGGGGCTTTCAACTTAATTATTTGCAATGGTCTAGATAGATGGAAAAGGTCTGGGAACTTCACTTGCAACACATACAATGGGGCAAGTGTCGTTGACTATGTGATGTGTTCAAAAAGCTTAATAGAAAGAATAGATGAAGTTAGTATTAGAGAGCATATTTGGGACTTAAAATCAGACCATAACCCAATTTTTATAAGGTTATCATGGTTAGAAGAAAGGCAACATAGGGGGAAAACCCAATGCTCTCGACAATCACTATCAAGGGGAAAAATTCTTATAACACAAGAAAATGGTACTATCTTCAAGACAATGTTAGAGAGATTAATTCAGAAGGAGAAAACTGGTTTCAAATGCTTCAACAGCCATGAGTTAACAAATATAATCCAAAGTGCACTTGAGAAGTGCAAAAGAGCAAAAAATAGGAAATCAAAATCAAATTGCTTTCATGTAAATGCTTGGTTTGATGAGGAATGCAAAATGGCAAGGAGAACCTTGAAAAAGGTAGGAAAAGAGAAGATGAATGTAAAGTTATATAAGCAGATACTAAAAAGGAAAAAAGATGAGTTCATGCAAACAAGGAGAGAAGAGTTAATATATTTAAGCAAGAATAATCCAAAGCTTTTCTAGCAGGAACTGCAACCAAGGAAGAAGCAAATTGAAAATAATATTATAGTCAATCAATGGTTTGAATATGCAAGGCAACTCTATGAGAAAGAATCTGAGGCGGAGTCCCCCCTAGGATCAACACAAATTCAAAGCTCTTCACATTACAGGAGGTGGAGAATGGAATTAAGAAGCTGAAAATAGGAAAGGCAAAGGACTTGGTTGAACTTCAAGCAGAGTATCTAAAATGGGGAATGAACACTCTTGCACGCACATCATGAAAATATTCAACAACATCATTCAACAAGGATTCCCAAAAGACTGGACAACTAGCCTAGCAATACCCCTTTTTAAAAGTGGAGACAGTAATAATCCATCTAACTATAGAACAATTATGATCAATCCTTTGTTTCCAAAGCTTTTCGGCAGCATGGTAGAAGACAAAATTAGCAAGTGGGCAGAAGTAAAAGAAAAGAGGGCAAGAGGACAAGCAGGTTTTAGGCCGAAACATTCTACAGTGGATCATGGCATCACATTGAGACACATTGTTGAAAAGGTTTGGGAGGACAAAGAAGAAGTATTTTGCTGCTTCGTTGATTTCAAAAAAGCATTTGACACAGTCCCTAGGGATAAGTTGTGGCATAGAATGGAAGAACTTGAAATTCATGTGCATTATAGAGCCGCTGTCCAAAGACTTTATGAAGAAGTGAAAGTCAAAATTAGAACCTCAACAGGTATTTCAAAAAGCTTTAGAAGTGACAATGGAGTCAAGAAAGGTTGCCCTCTATCCCCCACTCTTTTTGGTCTATATATTGATAAATTGGAAGAGTGGTAAATCTGCAAGGTGAAGGTGGTGTTCGGTTGGGGGAGTTTGTGATAAAGCTTCTTTTATATGCTGATGATATTGTATTGATTTCTAAATCGGCCCATGGATTGCAAATGCACTTATATGCCCTTGAGCATTTTTGTAGAGCAATGGGGATGCAAGTCAATAATAGCAAGGCCAAAATAATGATTTTTTCTAATAAAAGGAAGCAAAGCCAACATACTTTCTTCTTTGAAGACAACATTCTTGAAGAAGTAAATGAGTACAAGTACCTTGGGATTGATTTCAACAACAAACTTAATTGGGAGGAATGCAGAAAGAAGAGAATTTTAGGAGGGTGGAAAGCATTAGATGCTCTTCAAAACAGATGTAGAAAGACAGAGTTATGGGATTGGAAAATGATTAAAGTGCTTTTTGGACTCCTAGTTTGTCCAGTGATGCTATATGGGTGTGAATTGTAAGCCAGCAGCACTCCTGTCTCAAAATGGAAACAAATTGAGAAAATCCAAAAACGTTTGATCATGAGCAAGTTCAAAATAAAAAGTTCAGTACCTTATGAGATAATGTTGAGTGAAACAGGAGCAACTTCTATTGAAGCAATTGCTATGGTGCGGCTCATAAGATACCTAAAAAGAATTGAAGAAATGGGAGTAGGTAGATGGCCTAATGTTATCTTCAATGAAGGCATCAGTGAAAGAAAGAAAACATGGATGCAACAAAACTACACATGGATGCAAAAATGGAATATCTACCTCAATGCCTGTCCCACAAATAGCAAGGAGCTAAAGGATTTTGTTATGGGGAAGTTTCGTAGAAAGATATGGGGAAAAGAGTTGGGTAGAAAGAAGAAATATTACATTGAGGAATTCAACCATACGTGTGATTTACAACAAAAAGAGTTCATTGGAGCTAGCATTTCGTGGAGGGCAAAGGTTCTTATTGCTCAATTAAGGACCAACTCACATCAACTTTGGTGTGAAACAAGACGGTGGAAAAGGCCTAAAGAAGCTTGGGAAGAAAGGGTGTGTACATTTTGCACGTTTGGGGCTGTGGAATCGGAAAAACATTTCATTTTGGAATGTGATGCATTCAAAAACATCAGAGAAAGTTATGAGAACATGTTAGCATCAATTTCTTGGCATTGTCTTTTTAGCGAGGGGATTGTTGGAAGGTTGGGTCAGCTTATCATCAATTTGAATCGAAAAAGCATTGAATTGCGAAAAACCAGTGAACTAATGGTCTCATAGACTATTTTTAGTCCCGTGGACCTTAAAATATCATTTCATTTCAATCAACAGAGGAACGAAGCTCATCACCAAATTTCACTGATGAACCCAAGTTATTTTTCACAATAATTTTAATTTTTAAATTAAATTAAAATTGTTTTTATAAAATGTTAAATTTTATGCCTTAGAAATGTTGAGCTTGTTACCCAATTTCAAGTCGTCAATCAAACACAGGAACGAAGCTCATCACCAAAATTCCACTAATGAGACCCAACGCATCATCAAGTGGTCAACTAAGTCACAAGTTCAATATATTAAGCTTGAAGCCCAAGGGAGGACCCCACAAGGGGTATTATATGCACTACGTGTCTATACTAAATGCAAGTGTTTATGTTTATAAACAAATCTATTTCCACTCACTTATTTAACGTGGGATATACACCACTAATATAGTAATAACAATCAAGGTGCCATGCGAGCCTCTCTTTGAATTATGGAATTCTAAGGGTTTAAATTCAAGCCGAGACAACATCCACGTGACAAACATTCATGTGTCCAAGTTTCTACGGTTTAAAAGCTTCGATGCCATATGTAAAGGAGAAATTCCATTTGGTGAAGAGAAGTACTAAGTTCTCAGGTAATACCACCAGCGCGTTGTCATGCCAGTTGGTTCCATTACAAAGTCTTTTCCTCAGTTTAAGCATCCAAGCCATAAAATCTTGGAAGAAATATTTGAAATTCTACAAGCATTGCCTTGTAGAGCGCAAGACAGTTGGTATTGGTTGCAGTGAGAAAATGAACACTCTACAGATTTTGGTCATATTTACTCATAAGTAATTTCAACCGCTCCATGTATAATGAGCTTCAAAGATTAGCACTGGAATATGCAACAACAAAGTATACTTACGACACAGAGTACCTTTTTAGCTTCTACAACTATGTATTGGAGAAGATATTTAAAGAAATTTTGTGTGATGATTTTGAACAATACACCATTGAATTCTACAAGAAGAGGATTAACACAACGGTCTTAAACTCCTCTCATTTTTCAAAGGTGGAGATAATGCTTCGAGATCCAAGGCCATAGTTCAATTTCACAAATCCTAGATTGTTCAACATAGAAACTTGGAGGCCTATGCAATTTGTGGTTTTGTGAAACCACTTTGGACACGTGGCAACTCTATGGGAATTGCGGACCCCCCAGCAAGAAACTGCTTACCAGCAATGACCCCCTTCGCATTCTGCTTTTGAAAAACCACAATACAGTAACAACGTAGAGTAAAGATGGCAACTAGGTTGCTAAGTGGCCATTGCGTCGCTACAAGCCCTGACAATATAAAAAATATTCATACCATCAATTCAGAAACATGAATAAGAATAAAGACATCCCCAGGAAGAGGTGGGTTTGCAAGAAATATATTTGTCAATGGAATGAATAGGGTAAATATGAAATGGGCATTCATCATGACAGGTTCTTATGGTTCACACCCTCATAACAATTTTAATCCAAATGCTCACGCAGAAGAGGATCGAATATGCAGACATATAACTGGAGAAATTAGATGGTTTATGTTTCAGCTCTTATTTCTCCTTTCACTTATGGTTTCGATTTCTTGCATCTCGTTTTATATATGGCCAGTGCGAAATCGAAGTTGGAATTCGAATCTTGCATAACACGATATTGTTCAGAGATTTATTTTTCGATTCCTTCTCTAATTGCAGGTTAATTTCAACTCTCCCTTAATGTTTCAGATCAGGTATGGTGGACACAAGGGTGTGGTTGCAACTTCGGTCTAACAAACACTTCGAAATGCAGTCGACCTGGCTATTTGTTATTTACTATAGACGATGATGAAGCTATTCATATGGGTAAGGATCAACCTCTTCAACATATAATTATTCATTCCGGTGATAATTAATGATAAATTAGTTGCTTCATGCATTCCTCGTTTTTACCTGATTTCTTCACTTGCATTTGAGTATCCATGACTATTCTCTTCATCTGGGGATGGAAATATTACCATGATCGATGCCAGAAAGCTACTAATAGTCATCTATGGAAGAGCACCGCAATTGTAATCACGAGAGGCTGAGACAATGGTGATGCAAGTATTACCCTTGAAGAGTAAGTGTGATTGCAACTGTAATAATGATCCCTTTTCCCAGGAGGACGCTTTCAATATCCATTCATAGGCTTTATCGATGAAGTTCATCCTCATCATAATGCCTCAATCCATACATTCGACAACTTGCCTTCTCATAATTCTGAGACCACAACTCCTACTCACTGCCATTCCCATTCAGAGGGTGATAATAATACTATTGGCGACGATAAAGTCGAGAGAAGGATGCATTGGGAATGATTTCCAGCTTTAGATCAGTGCCTTAAAGTCAATCCACGCAATTTTAATGGATGTGATTACTGCAAATTTGTTGTAGAGGTAAAAAGCCTTGTGATTGAGGCAAATGTGTTGGAGTTGTTATTATCCAACTTCATATACGACTTTCATGTAACTGTTCGGACTAAAGCACTAGGTACAATCTCTTCTTTGATTTGGCACAACAAGCCAACTATAGTGGCTTTTCACTTTGCCAATGGGCCAATGGATATGCAACATTACGGGAGGATTAGAGTACAAAAGATGATAGATTTTGAAGGAAGGCATTATATACGATGATAATGCAATACTTGTTGCAAGATAATATTGTTGACTTTAATATGGCCATGGAGCTTGGGTTTCCTCTTCTATTGACTCATTTAGTTTCAAACAATGAGGTAAACATACATGAAGCTGCAATTCAAAGCCTTCTTGAACCTACTCGTGTTAGAAAGGTAGAGGCTATTGGTTTGTTTGATTGTTTGATAGAATTAAATGAAAGAAAACCAGAAAATATTGAGAATAAACCTATTGGAAGGATTTTACTATAACTACACGGCAACACCAAAAACAAGAGCAGATTTTTGCCCTGAAGGATATCGGTCCAAAGTAAATATTAACTGTTGAATGTGAAGGATGTGTTGTTATACATAGGTTATATCACCTTTACTTGCTTTCAGTATGGTTCATTCAACATGTTATTTTTGTAGGCCTTTTGTGCATTATAATGTTGTGGCAACAATTAAGTAATGATGGTTATCGAGCTTTCTATGAAGCATTTAGAATTGTTCGAAAGTCTTGGAATAGCTCAACCCATAGATGTACTGTTGTATGGACCTCCTAGCACTAGAAATACATTGTTGGCTAGGGTAGTAGTTCATCACACAGACCACACTTTCATCAAAATTTCGAGCTCTGAATTGGTTCAGAAATACATATGATGAAGGATAGGTTGGTTGGAGTGTCCGAGGAGACTACTACTGGTGTTTAAAGGCCTTATCAAATGCAGGACAATGACACTCTATTGTTCCTTTCTATCAATGTCTTTCTCTCTTACCAAAAGTAGGTTTGATAACTTGTATGGATGTAGACACTCCCTCCTATATGGTTTGATGAGAGCCACATATGTCATGATTGTTGGTAAGGTTACTGTTGTATATGGGTATGAAGATGTTGGAAAGGATTGTGTTGCAGTCCTAAAGGTTGCTAGAGCTCGGGTCGTTGTTACATAAATTGATCCTATATGTGCCCTGTAATATTTTATGGAAGGTCTTCTTGTCCTAACTCTAGAGAATGTAGTTAGCACTGCTAATAATTATGTCACCACCACTAGCAACAAGGATATCATCATGGTGGATCACATGAGGAAAATGAATAACAATGTAATTGTTTGCAACATTGGTCATTTTGACAATAAGATTGACATATCTAGGTAAGCAAATGAGATGGAAACTAAGACACTCCCAATGAGATAAGCTGAAGACTATTAATCTTATAGACAACTCATAGGTCAAGGTGTTAAAATTATTCGAGATCTACAACCTTATCTTCAATTTTTCTTTTTTTTAGTGAATATGTTCCATATTTTGAGCCAGAGAATGGCTATTTGATTGAATCTTGTTCCATATTTCAGGGTATTGGCTCAGCATATGAGAAGGATGAGAAGTATCAAGGGTCTCAATAAGGAGACTTTTCATATAACAAATAACATACTAAATATGACAAGTGGCAAATAACAACTCTGAGTATTTTTAGTGCAAGGAGATAATATCCAGATTTCAAGGAAGTAGACCTAGGTTTCAAGCAACATATAGGTACAAATGGCAAGCAAAAGATCATTCCAAATCCAAGGCAGTTGACTCTAAAAGCTCCAATATCCAAGACACATTGTAACATGTTCCAAATTTAGTTTATTTTTAGAAATATTTATTGATTTTGATTCCTAGAGTTTAAGTTTTTATTCCTAAAAGCTAGAGATAGTTTGTTGATTGTAATATTCTATATATTCTTTAATATGTAATGTAAAAGGTTGGATTTTGATGTGAAAACCTTGGCATTTTTTGTAAGGACTTTTACTACAAAATTTTTAATCAAAGTTTTATGGCTTCAGATTTATGACAAAATTTGCTTTTGATGTATGTTCTTTCCAGTAATTTCATATCTTCATTTTTGCATGTATGTGTGAATGTGTAGGTATTTGGGAAAGGTTGGGTTGAGTCTCAACCCCCGTGAAATCCTATTGCGAAGTTATCTTCATTAATGACTAGATCATAATGACAATGTGTCACTACCGATCCCTCAACGTCACAAGATTGTTGCTATCTAAACATTTCCTATATGTATTTTGTTTAGTTGTTATTCTTCTACATGCTTCTGCTCTTGATTAGATAATTAGGTATTCATGGAGGATATCTAATTCTCTAAGTTCTCCTCCATTTCTCCATAAAAAACCTTTCAATCTATGTTTTTCTACCATAGTTTAACGCTGACACTTTGATAAGGCCTCTGTAAGAGAGGACTTTATTTGTTAACCAGGGATTGGAAACCTGAATTAACCACCCTATACGACAACCCTTAGATTTGGCCATTGTGTTTCATAAGTTGTTGTCAAGTGATAATGAACAACAAAAAGCCTCGTAACACTTGAGGTATCCCCCTCTGGTTCAAGGGTAAGCTCAAACCTAAAGATTGGTCAAGTTAATTTATCAGCGCAATTTGACAACCAAACACTACCTTCAAGAAACATATACAACATTTGGGGTCATTGCTGGGGATCAGAGTAACGAATATATCTATCCCCAAAGAATGATAGTTGACTAGATCTATTATGTGTTGGTGAACAAAGGCTAGACATTTGATATTGGTTGCATTTCTTTCACCTAGTGGCTCCACTTTGTCTATATGGCGATTCCACTAGGTTGCAGATTCAACTAGTTCGGGATATTAGACGCCTTTACTAGTGTGTTTGTTCAAGGCTCATTGATGGTTGCATTAAGCAATATATATTTCTTCCTCTTTATGGTAGTAAGAAATTTCATATATCAACAAAGGATGAAGCTTTCGGAATTTAGTTGTAAGTATCAGTTGCCTATGGACTTTATGTTTCATCTTGTCAATATTTTTCAAGTTTTCAACTACATACAAGGTGGTTTGTCAGTATATTTCTTTTTGACTTGGTTGCACTAGAAGTATGACTATACTTGACAATGTATAATTCCAGCTCAGTTAAGTAGTGATGTGTGAATATATAAGTTTGTTTCAGAGCATTTGGTGTGTAGTTTTGTATCAAAAATTATTTCAGTTTGGTTTTCAAATTCAATGTGCATATTTTAGTTTGTAATCGCAATAATTTTCAGAATTCAAAGTGCAGTGTGTATCTTTATTTGGTTAAATGCTAAAAGTTGCATAAGTTTGAAAGGGGAAATTTTTTATTGTTGTTGACTGAATGACTCTATAGCCCAATGAATTAGACATTATCGTTCTTATTTTCACTTGGAGTAGTTGGTTCTTTGTTGTATGGCCTAATGATGAACATAAATTATCTCAGAAGGCAGATTACACATTGAAGTTACATGTATTAATTGTTTTGTGGCGTTATTCCATAGACCAACATATTCATGGCACATGGTCTACATGTTCTCTGCATCCCAAAGGGGAAGTAGTCCCTAGTTGGAACCAATCTTGTAGCATTTTCTTGACCACAGGAAAGCTACAATTTAAAAAAAAAATTGCTAATTAATCTCTTGGCTATTTAAAAAATTGCTAATTAATCTCTTGGCTAAACTTTGAATCTTGCAAATTTTCTTGGGAAAATAGTTTTAATACTAATTATTAGGATTAAATTTTATGTATTAAAATTGTTGGGCATGTTACCCAATTTCCATGCCATCATTCACCAAATTCCGCTAATCAACCCAATGCATCAGGCGGTCAAATAAGTCACAGGCTCGATATGTAAAGTGCCAAGCCCAAGGGGGGACCCCACAAGGGGTGTTATATGCACTACATGTCTATTTAAATAACAAGTGTTTAAGCCATTTCCACGCACCAAATTAATGTGGGATATACACCACTAATATAGTAATAACAGTCAAGGCGCCACGCGAGCCTCTCTTTGCATTATCGAATTCTAAGGGTTTAAAATCAATTTGAGACAACATCCACACGACAAACAACCACGGGTCCAAGTTTCTACGATTTAAAAGCTTTGATGCCATATGTAAAGGAGAAATGCCAGAAGAGAAGCAATAAGTGCTCAGGCAGTACAACAAGTGCGTTGTCATGCCAGTTGGTTCCATGACAAAGTGTTTTCCTCATTTTAAGCATCCAAGCCATAAACTTTTGGATGATCATGGTCTTTTTTTTTTTTTTGACAGAAACGAGTAGATTGTTGTATTAATTCTTGGCTGAAAAGTCGTAATTCGGTTTACATAGAGATGCACAATGATCAGGTTTCTCTTCTATCCGAATCCATTTGATTTCCCCTCCACTGAACTTGCATTTTTTACTAGCTGCAGTTCTTACAACTTTGTCTATCTTTCCTAGACTGCTAATACAGACAAACTGCTTCATTAAAAGACAGTAAAACATTTTAAACAGGCTGATTTAAGGAATGAAATCCCAGCTTTCCTCTCCATCTCTTAGAAGCGTTCCAGGAGGGAGAAGCACCGCTTTGTTAGCTTCTGCATCGACTTCTTTATTGTTTTCTCTTTTAACATGCAAGAACTCCAGATTCTGGAAAGTGTTAATCAGAACTCTAATTCTGTTGATGAGTCTTGCTAGTCTTACATCTGATGGAGTGGTTTTATCCACCATGAGCTTAATTATGGACTGAGAGTCTCCAAAGATGATTGCGTCTTTGATGCCCAGATAGGTGAGCATCTTGAGTCCCTGAAGGAGAGCCAAGGCTTCAGCTTGAATGCTGGAGTTGAAGCCCACTCCCCAGGCATATCTAGATTCGATTCTGCCATCTGCATTTTTAATGACCCCACCAGCTCCAGAATTGTCGGGATTGCCCTTTGCGGCTCCGTCAAAGAACAGTGTTTTCCTTGCCTTTATTTTGCATAATTCATCTAGATCTTCAGTATTGAGGCGAATTTGCCATTGGTTTAGGGGAGAGGGGGACCTGATTTTGTCAATGAATTGAAGGCCCAACGAATTTCCCCAGGCTGCGTCTTGATCACTGAGGCCTTCCTGTCCAACTGGTCTCCCATACAGTCCTTCAGATGACTTTTGATTTTGATCCAGATCATTGCAGGATCACTCTTTTTGTCATTAAATATCCTGTTGTTTCGTTCCAACCAAATGTGCCAACAGATGATTTTTGGCAGCGCGATCCAGGCTCTTTTAATCTGCTGGTTTTGAGTGCCACCAGGGTACCTGTATGCCCAGTTAGCAAACAGATCTGAGCAGTGGGTGGGCGTGATGACTTCGGCGTTCAGAGGACTTAGCGCTTCTTTCCAGAGAGCCATAGCGAAATTGCATGACAGCATCAGGTGGGCGGCTGTTTCCTCATCGTTTCCACATAGAGAGCAGCGCGAGGGGCCATTGAATCCTCTTTTCCGCAATCTGTCTTCCGTCAGAATCCGATGGTGGCCAAGAAGCCAACAGAACACATCGATCTTGGGGATCGTAGGGTGAGACCAAATCCCCTGCCAGGGTCTCGGGTCAGGCAGCGCATATGGTTTCTGAATGAGCTGCTTATAACCCTGAGCGACAGTATACTTGCCTGGGATCGATCCCCAACCTCGTTTATCTGCCTTATTGATATTTAGAGGTGCTTTGCCATTAAGATGATTTAGAAGATTGGAGTAGTCTTTAGTCAGATGCGGAGGTACCTCAATGTTTCTCCAGCGCTGCCAATTATTATTTTCCCACTGTGACAAATCCCACAGCGTTTTGACTCCAGCGCTGTCCATCCAGTCTTTTAGCAGGGACAGAGAGCAGTCATCCACAATGGGGTCGCTGCCCATAATGCTGTCTTCCCATATTTTGATACGTTTCCCGTTCCCCGGGATCCAATGCAAGTGCTGTTTGATTAAAGCAAGGGCTCTGTCACACAGTTTTTGGATCATAGTTCCAGAGATGGTTGTTGGATTATCAAGACAGCGGGTTCTCTGTCCACGGAAGTACTTCTTCCACAATACAAGTTGAGCCCAGCCTGGCTTTGACGCGATTATCCTCCATAGCAGCTTTGCACCCAAGGCAATGTTTTGATTGTTAATGTTCTTGAATTGCAGACCCCCTTCCATTCTGGGCAGGGAGATTGTATCCCAGTTTATTAAGGGTATTCTCTTCTCATTGGCTTTCCCTCCTTTCCAGAAAAAATTCCTGATATACTCCTCAATTTTCCTTGTAATGCCAAGAGGAGCCATCATCACTGCAGCCTGATAGATAGGAAGACTATTTAGAACAGATTTTATTAGCACTGTTTTACCTGCTAGGTTGAGCCAGTTGTATCCCCAGGAACAGATTTTTGACTTGATTTTATCCAGCAAAGGCAACCAGTCTTTACTGAGGGCTCTTTTTTGGAAGATAGGGAGCCCCAGGTACTTGAAGGATGACCAGGCAGATGAGGCTGCAAAACCAAAACAGTTAGAAATAGCTTGAATCGTTCTGGCCTTTATATTCCAGCAGTAGATGTGACATTTGCCTTTGTTGAGGTTACTTCCTGAGTCCTCACAAAAGTCATCCAACACTTCTTTGAAATTTTTTGCTGAGGGCAGGGAGGCAGCGCCCAGGAGTAGAGTATCATCTGCGAACAGGGCATGATTTATACTTTTGACGCCTCTTGCAATGTTTATTCCCATTATTTCTTGATCCTCCTGCTTTTTGTTCAAGAGGAAGCTAAGGACGGAGGCTTGGATCACGAAGAGCAAGGGTGATAGAGGGCACCCTTGCCTCAGCCCTCTGGAGGCCTTGAAAAAGTCTGCGGCCCTTCCATTCACCAAAGGGGCGATCCAAGGTTCCTTGATACAAGCCTTAATCCAATTGATGAACCTGGGACTAAACCCAAATTTGTGCATGACATCCAACAGAAACCTGTGCCTTACTCTATCAAATGCACTTTCAAGGTCTAATTTGACCACCATGCCTTTCTCTTTTCGGGTCAAGCTTGAGTGTATCGCCTCCTGGACCAGGATAAAGTTGTCCACAATCTGTCTGCCCTGGATGAAGCCTCCCTGGTTCTCTGGAATGATGGACGGAAGGATAGGTTTCAACCTGTTGGCGATCACTTTTGTTATCAGCTTGTAACCTATGTTGCAAAGGGAGATAGGGCGAAATCTGGAGAAAGTGTTGGCTCCTTTTTCCTTAGGGATAAGGGCTAAGAAAGCCGAGTTGGTACCTCCTCCTATTTTCTGGCATGCTTGAGATTTTCGAACCATTCTGCCTAAATCTTTTTCCACTATCTGCCAGCAAGTTTGCAAGAATCTGGCGGTGAACCCATCTGGGCCCGGAGCCTTGTCGGGCTCCATGGCGAAGAGGGCGGCTTTAATTTCCTCATTAGTGACTTCTGCTTCCAATAATTGATTTTTTCTGGCCGAAATCAGATTCGGAACCTCATCCATTAAGGATGACACCTGACCCTGGTCCTCTTTTTCACTATACAGGCTTTTGAAATGACAGAAGGCGGCATTTTTTATGCTTTGGATATCTCTGTGGGTGCTATCCCCTTCCTTAATTTCAGAGATTGAGTTAAAGTTTTTCCGAGCCTGGGATTGCTTATGAAAGAAAGCAGAATTCCTATCTCCTGCCTTGAGCCATAGTCTACGAGATTTGACCCTCCAATACTCTTCCTCGGCCAAGCTTGCTTTTAGAAGCTGTTGCTGGAGCTCAGCTTCCTTATCCAAGACTTCCTTTGTGATTACTTCATTTTCCGCCTTCATCTGATGGATCTCAAGGCATTTTTGGATCTTTTTCCTTTCTATTGCTGGATTGGGTAGGAGTTTAGCCCATGTTTTCAGAGCAGCCTTCACTCTCCTGAGCTTTTCTTCCCAAACGTAGAAGGCTGAGCCATTGACAGGCTGCTTCCATGTATTTTTTACTAACTGCATGAAGGTCTGTTCCTTGACCCACAAGGGGCTGAATTTAAAAGGAATGGGGCCTTGATCCAAATGGGCCACGAGATCTAGCTTGATGGGTCTGTGATCAGACACACTGCATGGAAGAATGTGCATTCTAGATTCTAAACCAAGAAGAAGAAAAGAACTTTGAACAAAAAATCTGTCTAACCTTGCAGCAATGTGACCCGGGCCGAGTCTTCTGTTGGACCAGGTATATTTGCCTGATGAGGGTTTGATGTCGATCATGTCCCAATCCTGAAGCAAGTCCTCCACCCATTCGCGCGCCGGATCCCTTACAATGCTTCCTCCGCGTTTTTCGGCCAAGGATAAGGTAAGGTTTAGATCTCCGGCAATGATGATGTTTTCCAGAATTTCTGAATCTGCCAGTCCTCTAATGGTTTCCCAGCAGACCTTTTTCTCTCCAGCGTTGACTGGAGCATACACGTTAATAAGACAAAGGATCTCATCTGAGCCCACATGCTTCAGCTTTGTGAACAGCCAGTGAGCGGTGGCGATTTCATGTACCTTCATGAATTTGTTTGTGTTCCATAGAGTTCCCAGGCCTCCTGAGGCACCCCGGGCTGAGACTGCCTGCCCTTCACTTCTTTTCCATAGATTTTTGCCTATATGGAGGAAGGCCTTATCCTCCATTTTAGTCTCCTGGATGAGGAGTATGTCAGGAGAATCGGATCTTATCAGACTTTTAATGGCTTCTTCTTTTATCTTGCTCCCCATACCCCTGCAGTTCCAGGAGACGATCTTCATTATTTGCTTTTGGAATGGGGAGCTCCTTTGGAGCTCTGGATCTGGTTTCTAGTCATCTTCGGAGTCTTAGCCAGGAGTTTCTCAAGGGTGGGCTGACTTCCTTGCACTTTGTCTTTGTATGTTTCCTGCTCTCTCTTTTCTCGGGCGGATTTCCGGCCTCTCATTGACCGTCTGGGCGAAGCCTGTGTGCTTGCTATTTCTCCTTCCTCTTCTGAATCCTCCGAGCTTTGCCCATCCTCAGTCTCTTCTGAGGGTATCTCTTCCGTTATGACTGTATTTTTATCGGCTTGCTTTGACTCCGGTTGGGGCTCATTATGCGATGGTCCTTCATTTGGTGTCTCTGTTCCTTGGGAGTTTTCTGTTGCTGAACTTAACTGATTAAATTTGTTCCCTTGATCCTCCATGTGAGGGGTTTGAAGCCCTGAGCCGGCCTGAGGGGCTTTGGTATTGTTATTGCCGGTTCTTGGAGGTTTGTTTTTGGCTCTTTTAACCTGAGTCCATCCTTCCTCCTTACCCTTCTCTGCATCACTGTTCTTCGGACAGTCTCTAGCAAAATGGCCGTAGACGTGGCATTTCCTGCACTTAAACGGGAGCTGCTCATAGTCCAGTTTTTGGATATGCGACCAGCTGCCCACTTTGATCTTTATCGCCTCCGGCAGACCGATTTCCAGATCAACTTCAACACAAATTCTGGCGCAGTCAAATTGATCTTTGTTGTTGGCGCGGTCAATGAATTTGCCTAGGGTATTTCCGATGTGCATGAGGGATTCCCAGTTCCAGCAATGCATTGGCAGATTAGGCAAACGAACCCACACGGGGACGGCTGAGGGAACGTCTACAGTTGGGTCAAAATCAGGCGTCCATTTGTTCAGATACAGCCCTTGAGGGCCCATGAAGTAAGGGCCATTGCGGAATATCAGCTCCTTGTCTTCTTTTTCAGCGAATTCAAACAGGAAGAAACCCTTCCCCAGGAAGTACGAGGTAACTCTGCTCTTGATGAGTGGCGCCCAGTTCCTTGCGACCCAACTCTCTGTGGATTTGGGGGAGGGCCAGAGCCCAGTGAACTGTCCAACTAATGCACGCTCAGCAAGAGAGAGGGCAACCTGGATCGGCTTCTCGGGAGGAAGCGAGATCTCAGGAATGTCCTCCAGGCGTTTGACAAATTTCGCTGCCTCAGTCGATTTCTTTTTGGGAAGAGATCTCAGCAGGCTGATGAAAGCCTCGGCTTCAGAGGGGGCCGCAGGAGGAGGCTCCATTGGATCAATATTTTGCTCGAACCAGTCGAGCTCAACCTTGAGCAGCGGGCATAGCCAACGCAGCTCAGATCGGGCAAGGGAGGATCCGGATCGCCAAAGGAGGCTGCGCGCAGAGGGCCGAGGCGGCGGATCGCCAACCCTAGAACGCAACGCGGATCGACTCTGTAGCCCGCAATCGTCAACACAACAACTAGTATGCCAACTGGTGGATGATCATGGCCTTAAACAACATAAATATTTGAAATTCTACAAGCGTTCCCTGGCAGAGCGCAAGAGAGTTAGTATTGGTTGTAGGGAAAAAAATTAATACTCTACAAATTTCGGTCATATTTACTAAGAAAAAAATTCAATCGCTCCATGTATAACGAGCTTCAAAGATTGCACTAGAAGACGCAACAACAAAGTATAATTACAACATGGAGAGCCTTTTTAGGTTCTACAACTATGGATTGGAGAAGAAATTAAATAAATGTTGTATGAGGATTTTGAACAATTCACCATTGGATTATGCAAGAAGAGGATTAATACAACGACCTTGAACTCCTCTCATTTTTAAACGGTTGAGATAAACACTTCGAGGTCGAAATCCATTGCTCAATTGCGCAAATCCTAGACTGTTCAACATTTAATAGAGAGGAGGCCTCAAAAATTTGTGGTTTTGTGAAACCACTTTGGGCATGTGGCAACTCTGTGGGAATTGCGGACCTCCCAAGTAAGAAACTACTTATTAGTGGCGACCTCCTCTGGATTTTGCTTTTGAAAAACCACAATACAGAAACATCACGGAGTAAAGATGGAAACTAGGTTGCTAAGTGGCCATTGTGTCGCTACAGACTTTGACAATATAAAAAATATTCATACCATCAATTCAGAAATAGGAATAAGAATAAAGACATTTCTAGGAAGAGGTGGCTTTGCGAGAAATCCAGTTGTCAATGGAATGACTAGGGTAAATATGAAATGGACATTCATCATGACATATTCTTATGGTTCACACCCTAATAACAATTTTAATCCAAATGCTCACACGAAAGAGGATCGAATATACATGCATATAACTGGAGAAAATTAGATGGTTTATGTTTCAACCCTTGTTTCTCCTTTCACTTGTGGTTTCGATTTCTTGCATTTGGTTTTATATGTGGCCAGTGCAAAATCGAAGTTGGAATTCGAATCTTACATAACACGATATTGTTTAGAGATTTTTTTTTCAATTCCTTCTCTGCCCCCATTTTTGTAATTGCAGGTGAATTTCAACTCTCCCTTAGCGTTTCACATCAGGTATAGGGGATACAATGGTGTGGTTGCAACTTCGGTCTGCAAAACACTTTGAAATGCAGTCAACCTAACTATTTGTTGTTTACTAGAGCCCACAATGGAGCTATTCATATGTTTAAGGATCAATCTCTTCAACATCGCATTACTCATTTTGGTTATTATGATTATAATTAATGATAAATTAGTTTCTTCATGGATTACTGATTTTTGCCTGATTTATTCCCTTGCATTTGAGGATCCATGACTTGTCTCTTCAGCTGGGTGTGGCAAGCTTGCCATGATCGATGTCAGAAATCTACTAATATTCATCTATGGAAGAACATCACAATTGTAACATTGCAAAATGTGAAGCCACATCAGTAATTGACAGTTGTTGTCTATCAAAACTTATACTCTGTAGACATTGGTGTAGGGGGAACTATATAGGAGAGAAAGAGGCAAGTGATCACAATAAGGTTAAAAACATTTTGACTTTTGTTGCCAGGTTCTTGGAGCAAGCTATAAATGTTGATTGGAACTGTGTTATGGTGTGGAGGGTCCCTTCTCACGCTAAGTGTTGGCGTTGTAATAAAATTTATACATGTAACGCCCAAGTTGTTATCAAATTGAAAAAGGGGTCGTGATAAAATCTATGAAAATCAGACGATGGCCTAGGGTTATGAAGGGCAATATCGAAATATGAACTCCTAGGGTTTGTAAGAAAATACCAAATGCCCAATTATTGTGACCTTTGCAATGTTATCACTAGAGGCTCAGACAATTGTGATGCAGGTATTGCCCTTGAAGAGTAAGTGTGATTGCAACTGTAATAGTGATCCATTTTCCCAGGATGACGATTTTGGTATCCATTTAGAGGCTTTATCGATTATGTTCATCCTCAACATAATACCCCAATCCATACATTCAACAACTTGCCTTCTCTTAATTCTGAGACCTCAACTCCTACTCATTCCCATTCCCATTTAAAGGGTGATAATACTACTGCCGGTGATGATAAAGTCGAGAAGGGTGCACCATAAATGTTTTCAACTTTAGATCGGTTCCTTAAAGCTGATCCACACAATTTTCATGGATGGTATTATTGCATATTCGTTGTAGAGGTAAAAATTAATGTGATGGAGGCAAATGGACTGGAGTTGTTGCTATCCAACTTCATATCCGACTTTGACATAACTGTTCGGACTAAAGCAATGGGTGCAATCTCTTCTTTGATTCGACACAACAAGCCAGCTATAATAGCTTTTCACTTGGCCAATTGATATGCAACATTGTGGGAGGGTTTGAGTACAAAAGATAATAGATTTAAAAGGAAAGCATTATATATGATGCAATACCTATTGTAGGAGATTATTGATGACTATAATATTGATCCAGGTGGCTCTAGACACATGCATAAGTGCAAGAAGACTTAGGAAGGGTCAAAAGCCAAAGTGTTTGGATTATGCTTGAACGAGGTTCATGTTGAAAATCTTGTCGTCGTGATCATGGTGGTGCGAATGGTTCGTTAAACCGAGTTCGTATGCAAATGTTAGGAGCAGTGACAGTTTAGGGTTGACTGGGTGATTGGGCAGCCTTAAGGAGACAGCAATTTGGACAAAATCGGGCCATCGGATTCTGACCAACTTGGGCAAGATTCCGAGCGAATTTGTGGCTTGTTTAAATTGTCTCCTTTGGTCATTTTTCGAATTTTCAAAAATGGCTAATCGTTTTTTAAATAACAAAAACAAACATATTATTAGGGTGGCTGGCCACCAACCCCGCCACTCCCCAACGGCCTACATATATTAAAAATCAAAATTTTATGGGCGAAACAGCCATGACCCCCACCGGCCCTCCCTCAACAACTGCACACGGTAACCATTTAAATATGGGGTGGGCGGGCCACCTCTGGTGGACCCGGGTCACACCCCCAAACCACATACCATATATGCATATATTAATGCAGGGTCAGTGGGGATTGAACCCGCCTGGGTCACGTGGGCTGGCCCCCACCAGACGGCCCCATGAACCATCCAACCAAACAAACAACGCGCCTCCAACCGCACCTTTCCCAAAACTGAAATGGGACCCGTCTGTATGTGCAGTGGGAGTTAAAGGGCGGGCATCCCAATGCGGACCCGACCCAAAAAAAAAGGTATGTATATGCGGTTTATTGCAAAACAATGGGTTAATATGGAGGGGTCGGGGTTTGACCATCTGACCTCCTCCATATAATAAGGGATCTTTACCAATCCACCCAACTGTCCACATTGTAAAATATGCCCACCAAAAACATTATATAAACCCTCACTTGCACAGTGCATGGAGGCCAAGGTGTGGCACGAAAATCGAGATATAATATTTTTTAATTGTTTTGTAGGTGGAACCATGATTCTGGAAAAACACAAGCAAAACCATGATTGAGCCAAATTTTCAGGAGGGTGAAATTTTTCCAGTGTCCAAATTTGAAAATTTTATGTCAATCTTACACCTATCAGCGACACGAACCTGATGGCGCAGTCAGTTTCCTAATTTGAGAAACATATTTTCAGATGACCCGGAGGAGGGAATCTTTGAGGAATCTAGGGGGAATCTAAAAGATTCCTTAAGCCCCTGATTTCCACTTTCTTAGAATTCAGAAATTTGACAGTCGATTTTGCACTATTTGACACCACAAATTTGATGGTGTATTTAGATTTTCCATTTGACCATTTCATTTTTTAGCCACTTTTCTAAGTGGTCTGCAAGTGTCAACGTTCAATGTGTGAGCATTCATTTCCATGAGATCCGATGTCGCGAGATTGATGGTACAGCCAGCTTCAGCAGTTTGACATCCTTTTCTTTAGATGGCCCCGGGATGTGACGTATATGCAGTGTGTTCATGTACTTCTTTTTGCTATGAGATGCATTGTGCTGCATAGATCCCTGTTTGATGTTTGATGTGGGATCTTGTTTCTTACTTGTTTCATGATTCCTGCTTATGGTGATGTGGAATCAATTGTGGGATGTACTTGTTATCATGATTTGTCATGTTTGTTTGAGATCCCTTTGTCGTTATGTTGATGGGATACTCATGTTTCGCTATGTATGTTTACATTGAAATCCATTTTATGACATGTTGGCGGGATGCTCATTATCATCATGCATGAGTTTAGGTCATACTGATAGGAGTCCTTTTTGGAATGAGAGTTCCTGCAGCAGAACATCTCTTATAGTGACTCCTACGTGAGGTAATTTTCCTTGTATGATAGTGACGTCACCACCTATGTACATCATCACTTTTGACATCGCTTAATGCAACAACTTACACCATCTTGACACCGGGGCCCGAAGACGTAGTCCCTCCTAGACGAACTCCATTATCAACGTCTTGTTATTTTATGTTGTTGATGATTGCCATGTTCCTTCTTCTTTACATCATGTATTTATGTTCAATTGTGCTATTTTAAATGCAATTTTAATCACATCACGGAAGTAAAAGATCTTGGTTAAATACGGGAGTTGCGTCAACTCGGATCAAGTTTGGTATTAGAGCAGTCTTCGCGTGGGTGTGAATTGTAAGCGTAAACAATGGACGTGCAGCGACAGAGGATGAAAAAGTGATGTACGAGACCTTGGTCAAAATTTCCCAAAGGGTGGAAATAATGTATGAAGCTCGATAAAAGGAGACAGAGGAAAAGAAGCAATTGCAGCTTCAGTTGCGAGCCACGAAAGAGGCCCTGGAAGAACTGAAGCACAACAAACAGAATCTTCAAATAGAGAACGCTAAATTGAAGATGCTTCTACATGAAGAGAAAGAGGAAAAACAAAGTTTGCTACAACAGCTGTAAGCTAAGGACGAGGCCTTTGAAAAGCTGCGACGTGACCTATGTGAGGTAAAAAGTAGTTCTCTATCTTCATGTATGTGTCTTGATGATGATTTCATTATTTTTTAAAATCATACTACAGGAATTGGCGCCAAGATGCTGAAGAAAATGAGGTATGAAGGAAAAGGATTGGGCATTAATGGCCAAGGCATTGTCAACCCCATCAAAGTAGAGGAATTACCCCGTCAGACAGGACTTGGGTATGTCAGGAAAGAAGTTGGGAAATGCGTCGAGACAACTAGTGAACCACCAAAAATAGATGATGAGAAGCCCTCATCAGTTTTTTCCAACTCAATAGAGGAGGTAAAAGATGTTGATTTCCTTTCAGTTTCGTCTTCACGTAGTATGATTTCTGTTGGAGATGTGGAGATACCTATTATCGGGACAAACATGAGGCTCCGTACCAGGATGAGGTGCAAGGAGGAAAAAGAACTTGGTGTTAATAACCAAGGGATAGCTCAACCATTAGAGGTTGTGCAAAGAACTCAACTTGCAAGCTTGAGATACACCAAAGGAGAATGCTCGAAGGTGTCAAATGCTTCCGAGACATCATTGAAATCGTCGAAGAAAGAGAATGATGGGAACACATCCCCATCATCCCATGGCAGTGCCCATTGCAAGGAAAGAGCTTAGGCAAGCTCTCATCGCCATACTTACACCAGAGACGACAAGGACAGGAATAACCAGTCTCAATATTCGAATGTTCATTTTGATTATAATCATGTTATTAAAGGTGAACGTAAATCATGGAATCGAAAAACATGTACTTTTTGTGGATTACATAACCATACATTTTCTAAGTGTTGGAAAAGAATAGCAGCACACAAAAGGAGGAGGCATGAAAGACCTTCTCAACAACAGGTAAAGAAACATGTTAAGTAGATTTGGAGGAAGAAGATGTATTGCAGTCATTGCAACAGAAGTGGCCATCAAAGAGCCACTTGTTGGAGGCTCCATCTAGAGCAACACCTTAAAGACAAAGCGTCGATGCATGAACCAGATGAAAAGATTGTCCGGCCAACGAATGCGCCACAAGGAGTCGACCCATTCACCAGCGATAAGTGAAAAATGGTTTCTAGATATGTTAGCTTGTCATGGTCGTGCTTTTGCAAATCATTTGTTGCATTTTAAAATGTAAAAGTGATGATGTGTTTTCCATCACTTGTTAAGCAACAATGATGTCTGGTCTTATTTTGTGTTGCATTTTACACTCTGAAAGTGATGGAAGTCATGTTTCCATCACTTGTCAAATAAAAAATAGAGTTTGGCCTTATTGTGGTAAATCATGTGTTGTAGTCATGATGTGTTTTCCATCACTTGTTAAAGCAACAATGATATGTTGGCCTTGTTTCGTAGCTGGGGTATTGTTTCCATTTTGATGTAAACTTGACCATCAAGTATGTTGTATAAACTCATGGCAAGTATGGGATGCTTTGGTCATTAGTTGGTCATGAAAGTCAAGCATGTAAATTGCAAAAACAATGTACTATGGGTTGCGAAGGTTGCAGGTGTCAGCTCATCGCTTAAGGCTCCGAAGAAAAAAGGTGAAGGAGATGGAAGCGAGACCTTTTCAGGACACTTGTGATGCAGACAAGGTACGGAGTAGTTGCAGATTATTTTTCATGCTTTTGGAGGACAAAAAGCTCCTCAATGGGGACGATTGATTCAGGTGGCTCCAGACACATGCAGAAGTCCAAAAGGACTCAAGAAGGGTAAAAAATCAAAGTGTTTGGATTATCTCGAACCAGGTTCGTGTTGAAGATCTCGTTGTCGTGATCACGGTGGTGTGAACGGTTCGTCAAACCGAGTCCGTATGCGAATGTTAGGAGCAGTCAAAGTTTAGGGTTGACTTGGGTGACTGGGCAGGCTTAAGGAGGCAGCAATTTGGACAAAATCCGGCCACTGGATTCCAGCCAACTTGGGCCAGATTTTGAGCAAATTTGTGGCCTGTTTAAATTGTCTCCTTCAGTCATTTTTCAAATTTTCAAAAATGGCTAATTGTTTTTTAAATAACAAAAAATAAAACATATTATTGGGGTGGTGGGCCACCAACGCCGCCACCCCCCAACAACCTACATATATTAAATATCAAAATTTTTATGGACTAATGAACCATGACCCCCATCGGCCCTCCCTCAACCACCGCACACGGTAACCATTTAAATTTGGGGTGGGCGGGCCACCTCCGATGGACCTAGCCTACACCCCCAAACCACATACCATATACAGATATATTAATGCGGGACCGGCGGGGGTTGAACTCGCCTAGCCCACGTGGGCCGGCCCCCACCGGGTGGTCCCATGAACCATCAAAGCAAACAAACAACGCGCCTCCAACCACAACTTTCCCAAAACTGAAATAAGACCCGTCCGGATGTGTAGTGGGAGTTAAGGGGCGGGCAACCCAATTCGGACCCGACTCTAAAAAAAATATGTATATGTGGTTTATTGCAAAATAGTGGGTTAATATGGAGGGGTCAAGGTTTGACCACCTGACCTCCTCCTTATAATAAGGGATCTTTACCAATCCACCCAACCGTCCACATTGTAAAATATGCCCACCAAAAACATTATATAAACCCTCATTTGCTCAGTGCATGGAGGCTATAGCGTGGCACGAAAATCGAGATAATATTTTTTAATTGTTTGGTAGGTGGAACCATGATTTTGAAAAAAACACACGTGGAACCATGATTGAGCTAAATTCTCAAGAGGGTGAAATTTTTCCAATGTCCAAATTGGACAAATTTTATGTCGATCTTACATCTCTCAACGACACGAAGCTGATGGTGTAGTCAGTTTCTTGATCTGAGCAGTAGATTTTCAGAGGACCCAGAGAAGGGAATCTTTGAGGAATCTAGGGGGAATCTAAAAGATTCCTTTAGCCCCAGATTTCCACTTTCTTAGAATTCAGAAATTTGACAGTCAATTTTGCACTATTCGACGCCACAAATCTGATGGTGTATTCAGATTTTCCATTTGATCATTTCATTTTTCGGCCACTTTTATAAGTGGAGTGCAAGTGTCAGTATTCAATGTGCGAGTAGTCATTTCCATGAGATCCGACGCTGCGAGATTGATAGTACAACCAACTTCAACAGTTTGACATCTTTTTCTTCAGATGGCCCCATGATGTGAGGTATATGCAGTGTGTTCATGTACTTGTTTTTGCTATGAGATGCATTGTGCTGCATAGATCCCTATTTGATGTTTGATGTGGGATCTTGTTTCTTACTTGTTTCATGATCCCTGCTTATGGTGATGCAGAATCATTTGTGGGATGTGCTTGTTGTCATGATTTGTCATGCTTGTTTGAGATCCATT
Source organism: Pinus tabuliformis (assembly GCA_031772625.1). Taxonomy (NCBI): domain Eukaryota; kingdom Viridiplantae; phylum Streptophyta; class Pinopsida; order Pinales; family Pinaceae; genus Pinus; species Pinus tabuliformis. The sequence goes on from CM062816.1 coordinate 422,101,462, forward strand.
TGTCCTTATGTTGATGGGGTACTCATGTGTCGCCCTGTATGTTTGCATTGAGATCCCTTTTATGCCATGTTGGTGGGATGCTCAATGTCATCATGCACGAGTTTAGGTCATACTGATACGAGTCCTTTTTCGAATGAGAGTTCCTGCAGCGGAACATCTCTCAGAGCCACTCCTGCGTGAGGGCATTTTCCTTGTATGCTAGCAATGTCACCGCCTATGCACATCATCACTATTGACAGCACTTAATGCAGCAGCCTACACCATCTTGACACCGGGGCCCAAAGACGTAATACCTCTTGGACGAACTCCATTATCAACGTCTTCTTATTTTATGTTGCCGATGATTGTAATGTTCCTTCTTCTTTACATCATTCATTTATGTTCAATTATGCTATTTTAAATGCAATTCTAATCACATCACGAAAGTAAAAGATCTTGGTTAAATCTGCGAGTTGAGTCAACTCGGATCAAGTTTGGTATCAGAGTGGTCTTTGCATGGATGTGAATTGAAAGTGTGAACAATGGAATGTGTAGCGACAGAGGATGAAAAAGCGATGTATGAGACCATGGTCAAAATTTCCTAAAGGGTGGAAATAATGTATGAAGCTCTATAAAAGGAGACAGAGGAAAAGGAGCGATTGTGGCTTCAGTTGTGAGCCACGGAAGAGGCCCTGGAAGAACTGAAGCACAACAAACATAATCTTCAAACAAAGAACACTGAATTGAAGATGCTTCTACATGAAGAGAAAGAGGAAAAACAAAGTTTGCTACAACAACTGCAAGCTAAGGACGAGGCCTTGGAAAAGCTGCAACATGACCCATGTGAGGTAAAAAGTAGTTCCATCTTCATGTATGTGTCCTGATGATGATTTCGTTGTTTTTGAAAATCATACCACAGGAATTGGCTCCAAGCTGCTAAAGAAAATGGGGTATGAAGGAAAAGGATTGGGCATTAATGGCCAAGGCATTGTCAACCCCATCAAAGTAGAGGAATTACCTCGTCAAGCAGGACTTGGGTATGTCAGGAAAGAAGTTGGGAAATGCGTCGAGATAGCTAGCAAACCACCAACAACAGATGATGAGAAGTCCTCGTCAGTCCTTTCGAACTCAACAAAGGAGGTAAAAGATGTTGATTTCCTTTCAGTTTCGTCTTCACATAGTATGATTTCTATTGGAGATGTAGAGATACTAATTATCGGGACAAACATGAGGCTCCGTACCAGGATGAGGTGCAAGGAGGAAAAGAACTTGGTGTTAATAACCAAGGGATAAGTCAACCATTGGAGGTTGTGCAGAGACCTCAACTTGCAGGCTTGAGATACACCGAAGGAGAATGCTCGAAGGTGTCAGATGCTTCTGAGACATCATTGAAATCGTCGAGGAAAGAGAATGATGGGAACACATCCCCATCATCCCATGGTAGTTCCCATTGTAGGGAAAGAGCTTAGGTAAGCTCTCATCGCCATACTTGCACCAGAGACGACAAGGACAGGTATAACCAATCTTGATATTCGAATGTTCATTTAGATTATAATCACGTTATTAAAGGTGAACGTAAATCATGGAATCGAAAAACATGTACTTTTTGTGGATTACATAACCATACATTTTCTAAGTGTTGGAAAATAATAGCAGCACACAAAAGGAGGAGGCATGAAAGACCCTCTCAACAGCAGGTAAAGAAACATGTTAAGCAAATCTGGAGGAAGAAGATTTATTGCAGTCATTACAATAGAAGTGGCCATCAAAGAGCCACTTGTTGGAGGCTCCATCTTGAGCAGCACCTTAAAGACAAAGCGTCGATGCATGAACCATATGAAATGATTGTTTGACCAGCAAATGCACCACAAGAAGGTGACCCATTCACCAGAGATAAGTGAAAAATGGTTTCTAGATATGTTAGTTTGTCATGGTCGTGCTTTTGTAAATCATTTGTTGCATTTTAAAATGTAAAAGTGATGATGTGTTTTCCATCACTTGTTAAGCAACAATGATGTTTAGTCTTATTTTGTGTTGCATTTTACACTCTGAAAGTGATGGAAGTCATGTTTCCATCACCTGTCAAATCAAAAATAGAGTTTGGCCTTATTATGGTAAATCATGTGTTGCAGTGATGATGTGTTTTCCATCACTTGTTGAAACAACAATGATATGTTGACTTTGTTTTGTAGTTGGGGTATCGTTTCCATTTTGATGTAAACTTGACCATCGAGTATGTGTTATAAACTCATGGCAAGTATGGGATGCATGGGTCATTAGTTGGTCATGAAAGTCAAGCATGTAATTTGCAAAAACAATGTACTACGAGTTGCGAAGGTTGTAGGTATCGGCTCATTGTTTAGGGCTCCGAAGAACAAAGGTGAAGGAGATGGAAGCGAGACCTTTTCAGGACACTTGTGATGCAGACAAGGTACAGAGAAGTTGCAGATTATTTTTCATGCTTTTGGAGTACCAAAAGCTCCTCAGTAGGGAGGATTGATCTAGGTGGCTCCAGACACATGCAGAAGTCCAAAGGACTCATGAAGGGTAAAAAATCAAAGTGTTTGGATCATGCTCGAACCAGGTTCATGTTGAAGATCTCGTTGTCGTGATCACGATGGTGCGAACGGTTTGTAAAACCGAGTCTATATGCGAATGTTAGGAGTAGTCAAAGTTCAGGGTTGACTTGGGTGACTAAGCAGGCTTAAGGAGGCATCAATTTGGACAAAATATGGCCACCGGATTCCAGCCAACCTCGGCCAGATTCTGGGCAAATTTGTGGCATGTTTAAATTGTCTCCTTCAGTCATTTTTCGAATTTTCAAAAATGGCTAACTGTTTTTTAAATAATAATAAAAAAAAACATAGTATTGGGGTGGCGGGCCACCAACCCCGCCACCCCCTAACTACCTACACATATTAAAAATAAAAAAATTATGGGCCGACGGGCCATGACCCCTGTCGGCCCTCCCTCAACCACCGCACACGGTAACCATTTAAATTTGGGGTGGGCGGGACACCTCCGGTGGACCTGGCCCACACCCCCAAACCACATACCATATACGCATATATTAATGCAGGGCCGACGGGGGTTGAACTCACCTAGCCCACGTGGGTCGGCCCCCACTGGGCGGCCCCATGAACCATAAAACCAAACAAATAATGCGCCTCCAACCGCAACTTTTCTAAAACTGAAATGAGACCCGTCTGGATGTGTAGCGGGAGTTAAGGGGCGGGTCACCCAATGCGGACCCAACTCCAAAAAAAAATATGTATATGCGTTTTATTGCAAAATAGTGGGTTAATATGACCTCCTCCTTATAATAAGGGATCTTTACCAATCCGCCCAACCGTCCACATTGTAAAATAGGCCCACCAAAAACATTATATAAACCCTCATTTGCTTAGTGCACGGAGGCCAAGGCACGACACGGAAATCAAGATATAATATTTTTTAATTGTTTTTTAGGTGGAACCATGATTCTGGAAAAACAGAGGTGGAACCATGATTGAGCCAAATTCTCAGGATGGTGAAATTTTTCCATTGTCCAAATTCAACAAATTTTATGTCGATCTTACACCTCTCAGTGACACAAACCTGATGGCGCAATCAATTTCCTGATCCGAGTAGTAGATTTTCATATGACCCAGAGGAGGGAATCTTTGAGGAATCTAAAAGACTCCTTAAGCCCCATATTTCCACTTTCTCAGAATTCAGAAATTTGACAGTTGATTTTGCACTATTCGACGCCACAAATCTGATGGTGTATTTAGATTTTCCATTTGATCATTTCATTTTTTGGCCACTTTTCTAAGTGGAGTGCAAGTGTCAGCATTCAATGTGCGAGCAATCATTTCCATGAGATCCGACGCTGTGAGATTGATGGTACAACCAGCTTCAACAGTTTGACATCCTTTTCTTCAAATGGCCCCAGGATGTGAGGTATATGTAGTGTGTTCATGTACTTCTTTTTGCTATGAGATGCATTGTGTTGCATAGATCCCTGGTTGATGTTTGATGTGGGATCTCGTTTCTTACTTGTTTCATGATTCCTGCTTATGGTGATGCAAAATCATTTGTGGGATGTACTTGTTGTCATGATTTGTCATGTTTGTTTGAGATCCCTTTGTTGTTATGTTGATGGTATACTCATGTGTTGCCATGTATGTTTGCATTGAGATTCCTTTTATGCCATGTTGGTGGGATGCTCATTGTCATCATGCATGAGTTTAGGTCATTCTGATAGGAGTCCTTTTTGGAATGAGAGTTCCTGCAGCGGAATATATCTTAGAGCCACTCCTGCGTGAGGGCATTTTCCTTATATGATAGCGACGTCACCACCTATGGACATCATTACTATTGACAACACTTAATGCAGCAGCCTACACCATCTTGACACCGGGGCCCGGAGACGTAGTCCCTCCTAAACGAACTCCATTATCAACGTCTTGTTATTTTATGTTGCTGATGATTGTAATGTTCCTTCTTCTTTACATCATGCATTTATGTTCAATTATGCTATTTTAAATGCAATTCTAATCACATCATGAAAATAAAAGATCTTGGTTAAATCCAGGAGTTGAGTCAACTCGGATCAAGTTTGGTATCAGAGCGGTCTTTGCGTGGATGTGAAGCAAGCGTGAACAATGGAACGTGCAACGACAAAGGATGAAAAAGCGATGTACGAGACCATGGTCAAAAATTCCCAAAGGGTGGAAATAATGTATGGAGCTCTATAAAAGGAGATAGAGGAAAAGGAGCAATTGCAGCTTCAGTTGCGAGCCATGGAAGAGGCCCTGGAAGAACTGAAGCACAACAAATAGAATATTCAAACAGAGAACATTGAATTGAAGACACTTCTACATGAAGAGAAAGAGGAAAAACAAAGTTTGCTACAACATCTGCAAGCTAAGGACAAGGCCTTGGAAAAGCTGCAACATGACCCATGTGAGGTAAAAAGTAGTTCTCCATCTTCATGCATGTGTCCTGATGATGATTTCGCTATTTTTGAAAATCATACCACAGGAATTGGCACCAAGATGCTGAAGAAAATGGGGTATGAAGGAAAAGGCTTGAGAATTAATGGCCAAGGCATTGTCAACCCCATCAAAGTAGAGGAATTACCCCATCAGACAGGACTTGGGTATGTCAGGAAAGAAGTTGGGAAATGCGTCGAGACAGCTAGCGAACCACCAAAAACAGATGATGAGAAGCCTTCATCAGTTTTTTCCAACTTAATAGAGGAGGTAAAAGATGTTGATTTCCTTTCAGTTTCATCTTCACATAGTATGATTTCTGTTGGAGATGTGGAGATACCAATTATCGGGACAAACATGAGGCTCCGTACCAGGATGAAGTGCAAGGAGGAAAAAGAACTTGGTGTTAATAACCAAGGGATAACTCAACCATTAGAGGTTGTGCAAAGAACTCAACTTGCAGGCTTGAGATACACCGAAGGAGAATGCTCGAAGGTGTCAGATGCTTCCGAGACATCATTGAAATCGTCAAAGAAAGAGAATGATGGGAACACATCCCTATCATCCCATGGTAGTGCCCATTGCAGGGAAAGAGCTTAGGCAAGCTCTCATCGCCATACTTACACCAAAGACGACAAGGACAGGAATAACCAGTCTCGATATTCGAATGTTCATTTTGATTATAATCATGTTATTAAAGGTGAACGTAAATCATGGAATTGAAAAACATGTACTTTTTGTGGATTACATAACCATACATTTTCTAAGTGTTGGAAAAGAATAGCAGCACACAAAAGGAGGAGGCATGAAAGACCCTCTCAACAGCAGGTAAAGAAACATGTTAAGCAGATATGGAGGAAGAAGATGTATTGCAGTCATTGCAACAGAAGTGGCCATCAAATAGCCACTTGTTGGAGGCTCCATCCAGAGCAATGCCTTAAAGACAAAGTGTCGATGTATGAACTAGATGAAACAATTGTTCGACCAGCGAATGCGCCACGAGGAGGCGACCCATTCACCAACGATAAGTGAAAAATGGTTTCTAGATATGTTAGCTGGTCATGGTCATGCTTTTGTAGATCATTTGTTGCATTTTAAAATGTAAAATTGATGATGTGTTTTCCATCACTTGCTAAGCAATAATGATGTCTGGTTTTATTTTGTGTTGCATTTTACACTCTGAAAGTGATGTCATGTTTCCATCGCTTGTCAAAGAAAAAATAGAGTTTTGCCTTATTGTGGTAAATCATGTGTTGTAGTGATGATGTGTTTTTCATCACTTGTTGAAGCAACAATGATATGTTGGCCTTGTTTCGTAGTTGGGGTATTGTTTCCATTTTGATGTAAACTTGACCATCGAATATGTGTTATAAACTCGTGGCAAGTATGGGATGCTTGGGTCACTAGTTGGTCATGAAAGTCAAGCATGTAATTTGCAAAAACGATGTACTACAGGTTGCGAAGGTTGTAGGTGTTGACTCATCGCTTAAGGCTCTGAAGAACAAAGGTGAAGGAGATGGAAGCGAGACCTTTGCAGGACACTTGTGATGCAAACAAGGTACAGAGAAGTTGCAGATATTTTTCATCCTTTTGGAGGACCAAAAGCTCCTCAGTGGGGAGGATTGATCCAGGTGGCTCCAGACACATGCAAAAGTCCAAGAGGACTCAAGAAGGGTCAAAAGTCAAATTGTATGGATTATGCTCGAACCAGGTTCATGTTGAAGATCTCGTCATCGTGATCACGGTGGTGTGAACGGTTCGTCAAATCGAGTTCGTGTGCGATTGTTATGAGTAGTCAAAGTTTAGGGTTGACTTGGGTGACTGGGCAGGCTTAAGGAGGCAACAATTTGGACAAAATCCAGCCATCAGATTTCAGGCGAATTTTTGGCCTATTTAAATTGTCTCCTTCGGTCATTTTTCGAATTTTCAAAAATGGCTAATTATTTTTTAAATAACAAAAAAAAACATATTGTGGGGTGGCGGGCCACCAACCCCGCCACCCCCCAACGACCTACATATATTAAAAATCAAAATTTTTATGGGCTAACGGGCCATGACCCCCGTCGGCCCTCCCTCAACCACCGCACACGGTAACCATTTAAATATGGGGTGGGTGGGCCACCTTTGGTGGACCCAGCCCACAGCGTCAAACCACATACCATATACGCATATATTAATGCGGGGCCGGCAGGGATTGAACCCGCCCGGCCCACGTGGGCCAACCCCCACCGGGCAGCTCCATGAACCATTAAACCAAACAAACAACGCGCCTCCAACCACACCTTTCCCAAAACTGAAATGGGACCCGTCCAGATGTGCAGCGAGAGTTAAGGGGCGTGCCACCCAATGCGGACTCGACCCCAAAAAAAAATATGTATATGCGGTTTATTGCAAAACATTGGGTTAACATGGAGGGGTTGGGGTTTAACCACCCGACCTCCTCCTTATAATAAGGGGTCTTTACCAATCTGCCTAACTGTCCACATTGTAAAATACACCCACCAAAAACATTATATAAACCCTCATTTGCTTAGTGCATGGAGGCCAAGGCATGACACGAAAATCGAGATATAATATTTTTTAATTGTTTTGCAGGTGGAACCATGATTCTGGAAAAACATAGGCGGAACCATGATTAAGCCAAATTCTTAGGAGGGTGAAATTTTTCCAGTGTCCAAATTGGACAAATTTTATGTCGATCTTACACCTCTCAGCGACATGAACCTGATGGCATAGTCAGTTTCTTAATCTGAGCAGAAAATTTTTAGATGACCCGGAGGAGGGAATATTTGAGGAATCTAGGGGGAATCTAAAAGATTCCTTGAGCCCCTGATTTCCATTTTCTCAGAATTCAGAAATTTGACAGTCGATTTTGCACTATTCGACACCACAAATCTGATGGTGTATTAAGATTTTCCATTTGATCATTTCATTTTTTGGCCATTTTTCTAAGTGGAGTGTAGGTGTCAGCATTCAATGTGCGAGCAATCATTCCATGAGATCCAACGCCACGAGATTGATGTTACAGCCAGCTTCAACAGTTTGACATCCTTTTCTTCAGATGGCTTCATGATGTGAGGTATATGTAGTGTGTTCATGTACTTCTTTTTTCTATGAGATGCATTGTACTGCATAAATCCATGTTTGATGTTTGATGTGGGATCTTGTTTCTTACTTGTTTCATGTCCTGCTTATGGTGATGCGGAATCATTTGTGGGATTTACTTGTTGTCATGATTTGTCATGTTTGTTTGAGATCCCTTTGTCGTTATGTTGATGGGATACTCATGTGTCGCCATGTATGTTTGCATTGAGATCCCTTTTATGCCATGTTGGCAAGATGCTCATTGTCATCATGCATGAGTTTAGGTCATACTGATAGGAGTCCTTTTTGGAATGAGAGTTCCTGCAACGGAACATCTCTTAGAGCCACTCCTGTGTGAGGGAATTTTCCTTGTATGATGACAACGTCACCACCTGTGTACATCATCACTATTGACAACACTTAATTCAGTAGCCTACACCATCTTGACACCAGGGCGCGGAGACGTAGTCCCTCTAGGACGAACTCCGTTATCAATGTCTTGTTATTTCATGTTGCTGATGATTGTCATGTTCCTTCTTCTTTACATCATGCATTTATGTTCAATTATGCTATTTTAAATGCAATTCTAATCACATCACGAAAGTAAAAGATCTTGGTTAAATCTGGGAGTTGAGTCAACTCAGATCAAATATGGCCACGAAGCTTAGCTTTCCTCGTCTATTGACTCATTTAATTTCGAACAAGGAGGTAAACATATGTGAAGCTGCATTTCAAAGCCTTCTTGAACCTACTCGTGCTGGCAAGGCAAAGGTTGTTGGTTTGTTTGATTATTTGATAGCAATAAATGAAAGAAGATCGGAAAATGTTGAGAATAAACCTATTAAAAGGATTTTCCTCTAACTACACGACAATGCCAAAAATAGGAGCAAATTTCTGCCTTGAAGGATATTGGTCCAATGTGAATCTTAACTACTGAATGTGAAGGATGTGTTGTTATCCATAGGTTATATTACCTTTATTTGTTTTCATTACAGTGCATTCAACATGTTATTTTTGTAGGCATTTTGTGCACTATAATGTTGTGGCAATAATTAAGTAATGACAGTTATCGAGCTTTCAATGAAGCATCCAAAACTGTTTGAAAGTCTTGGAATAACTCAACCAAGAGGTGCAGTGTTGTAATAAACTCCTGTCACTAGAAATACATTCATGGCTAGGGCAGTAGCTCTTTACAGAGACTACACTTTCATTAGAATTTTGGTCTCTAAATTGGTTCAAAAATACACAGGATGAAGGATAGGTTGGTTGGAGTGTCTGAGGAGACTACCACTGGTGTTAAAAGGCTTTATCAGATGACGACCAGTGACATTCTATTATGTCCTGCTATCAATGTCTTTCTTTGTTACCAAAAGCAAGTTTGATAACTTGTATGGATGTAAACACTCCTTGCTAGAAGGTTTGATGGGAGCCACAGATGTCATGATAATTGGTAAGGTTGTTGTTGTATATGGATATGGAGATGTTGGAAAGGGTTGTGCTGCAACCCTAAAGGTTGTCGGAGCTTGGGTTGTTGTAACAGAAATTGATCTTATAAGTTCCCTACAAGCTCTTGTGGAAGGTCTTCCTATCCTGACTCTAGAGGATGTAGTTAACACTGCTAATATTTCTGTCACCACCACTAGCAACAAGGATATCATCGTGGTGGATAACACGAGGAAAATGAAGAGCAATGCAATTGTTTTTGACATTAGACATTTTGACAATAAGATTGACATATCTAGGCAAGCAAATGAGGTGGCAACTCAAACACCCCAATGAGATAAGTTGAAGACGACTAATCTTATAGACAACTAATAGGTGAGGGTGTTAAAATTATTCAAGATCTACAAACTTATCTTCAGTTTTTTTTTTAATTAATATGTTCCATATTTTGAGCCAGAAAATCACTGTTTGATTGAATCTAGTTCCAGATTTTAGGGTATTGACTCAACATATGATAAGGATAAGAAGTACTGAGCATCTCATCAAGGAGCCTTTTCATAGAACAAATCGCGGACCAAATATGACAAGTGGCAGATAACAACTCTGAGTATTTCTAATACAAGGAGATCAGATCCAAATTTCAAGGAGGTAGACCCAGATTTCAAGCAACAATTAGGTACAAATGACAAGCAGAAGATCATTCCAAATCCAAGGCAGTTGACTCCAGAAGCTCCAATATTCGATACACCTTGCAGCATGTTCCATATTTAGTTTATTTTTAGAAATGTTTATTGATTTTGATTCCTAGAGCTTAGTTTTATGTTCCCTAAAGTTAGAGACACTTTGTTGATTGTAATATTCTATATATTCTTTAATCTGTAATGTAAAAGGGTTGGATTTTGATGCCAAAACCTTGACATTTTTTGTAAAGACTTTTACTACAAAAATTTTAATCAAAGTTTTATGGCTTCAATTTTATGACATAATTTGTTTATGATGTATGTTCTTTCTTGTAATTCCATATCTTTTTTTTTGCATGTATGCGGGGGTGTGTAGGTATTTGGGAAAGGCTGGGTTGGGTGTCAACCCCCTTGAAATCCCACGCGAAGTTATTTTCATTAATGAGTAGATCAAAATGATAGTGTGTCACTGTTGATCCCTTAACATCACAAGATTGTTGCTATCTAGACATGTATTGCATGTATTTTGTTTAGCTGTAGAGATTCTTCTACACGCTTATGCTCTTGATTAGATAATTAGGTATTCAGGCAGGATATCTAATTCTCTAATTTCTCCTCCATTCCTCCATAAAAAACCTTTCAATCTATGTTCTTCTACTATAGCTGAACATTGGCACTTTGATAAGGCTTCTGTAAGAGACGACTTTATTTGTTAACTAGTGATTGGAAACCCGAAGCAACCACCCTATACAACAACCCCTAGATCTGGCCATTGTGCTTCATAGATTGTTGTCCAGTGACATTGAACAACAAAAATCATTGTAACAATTAAGGGAGTCCCCTTTGGTTTGAGTGCTAACTTGAACCTAAAGATTGGTTGAGTTGGTTTCTCGATGCAGTTTTGTAACCAAGAACTGCCTTTGAGAAACAAATGCAACACCACCAAAAAGGGAAATAGATTTCTCTATAGAATTGATATTAAGAGCAACTTAAATGTCTAAGGCCCCATATTGAATGAGTGTGCTAAAACTTATTGAATTAAAAATGCAAATGCAAGAAATGCTTAACCATAAAAAGAAAGAATCCTCTCCCAAGGATTGATGACCTGTTTGATCAAGTCAGAGGAGCTACAATATTTTCAAAAATAGACCTCAGGTCTGAATATCACAAGTTGAGGATCAGGGGAGAAGACATTCCTAAGACAAATTTTCACACGAGCAACGGGCATTATGAATTTACTGTCTTACCTTTCGGGCTTACAAACACCTCTGCCACATTTATGTGTTTAATGAACAATGTGTTTAGTAAGTTTCTAGACAAGTTTGTGTTAATCATTATAGATGACATATTAATATACTAAAAAACACTAAAGGAACACAAACAACACTTGGAGATAGTATTGCAAACACTGCAGGATCATCAGTTGTATGTCAAATTCAACAAGTGTGACTTCTACCAATGTAAGATACAATATATTGGTCATGTCATATCTAAGGAAGGCATAGCGGTAGACTCGAAAAATGATAAAATCTATACTCGAATGGCTAGTCCCAAGGGACATGGCAAACATAAGATCATTTATGGGGTTAACTAGGTATTATCACAAATTTGTAGAAGGGTTCTCAAGGATAATGCACCCTATAACTTCTTTGCAAAATAAAGGTGTCAAGTTTAAATGGACACAAAAGTGTCAAGACAATTTCGAGAAGTTAAAACACTTATTGGTAGTTGCACTTTTTTACAAATTGTAGATCCAAATAAGGAGTTCTTCATATCTACCGATGCAAGTTTGGAAGGTTTAGGGGGAGTGTTAACGCAAGCAGGACATGTAATAGCATATGAATCTCATAAGTCAAAGGACCATGAGAGAAACTATGCAGTTTATGACCTAGAGTTAGCGATTATAATGCACACCCTTAAAATGTGGAGGTACTACCCAGTAGGTCATAAAATAACTTAAGAGACAATTCAACTAAGAGCTGAGACTAATTAAAGCCATTCCTCTCTAGAATTTAAGTAAGAAAAAAACCAATTTCCTCAAATACCTATGAACAAGTTGTACCTTTTTACCTTAGCTTTCTAGCCCGTGAATTTGGTGGAAAAGTACCGCAGAGCCATAGTCATGGAGACCCAAGAATAAGGCTATCCATCAAATCCTCACATGGAAGGAAAACTGCCATTACCATTACATGAATGGTATGAAGAAAGTTAGAAAAAATTCCCTCGAAAACAAAAATAAGGAGGTACACGTGTATTAAAAAAGAAGCATTTGGACTTGCGAATAATAGGTCGCAGAGGTTACCACAAATAGAAGTTACCAAGTGGAATCTAAAAACAACGAGAATCCTAGCATAGCCTTGAAGGCGAGCCCTGGTGAATTACAAGAAAATCGATGACATTGCCAAAGAAAAGCCATGAGGAAAAGTCAGAAGGCAAAACCCTCACAAAGCAGGTTATTCGAGAAGGTATCGAGAGAATAAGAGCCGAGGATGGGGCAAGGATATGGTGGTTACCCTAACCACTGCTAATCTAATCTCTGCCATTCGATCCCTAATAAAGATCACAACTGTTCAATATGGCAACACACCTCAAAGGCCACGAGTGGAATCCATGTAACGCCGCATATATAAATGATATGTAATTGCAACACAAAACAACATAGATGCGGTGACAACGCCCGTAGGTTAGAAGCATAACACAATGTATTGAAGTAACCACAATATTACTATAAGGTGTGAGTCAAGTCCGTCTCAATATAAAATTTAATGAACAATGTGTACATTAATGTACAGAATGGTAGAGCATGAATATATACTTTCTAGGTTGGCTAGGGCTGTAAGCCTAACATTACCAACAATACACAACGATAGTCTATGGAACAATATAATGCACCAATTATAATGCATAGATAAACAATTGCCATCACTCTGAGGAATTAATGAAATATAATGTGTAGACGTAAGAATATTTATACATGTAAACCAAAGACGTGTAGCAAGAAAAGAACCCATCTAAAACATGGTGGCTATAATGAGCTTCACCAAAAAAATATTCTGTTTTCAATGAAACAAAAATATAACATCTAATTCCTTACAAAAAGTTACCCTGGACATATTGGCAACTCATAATAACACATAATAACACATAATGTAATTCATGTTAAAGGAAGGGTTCACACTACCAAGAAATGAGAGTATTAAGGGGATAAAGGAATTATTGGTGGTAAGAATTACATAGATGTATAAACATAATTCTAGTAATGGTAAGAATTACATAGATGTATAAACTATATATATATATATATACTCGGAAATTTAGGCATAATTACTATGACAATTATTTTTCAAAAGAGAGATGTTACAATAATCTAGGTGATGAATATAATAAATATATAGTTGAAAAAAAAATATTGGAATTTAAGCAAATTTAAAGTTATTTTTAGAAAGAGAAATATTACAATAATGTAAGTAATAAATATAATAAGCCCTTGTTTTTTTGATTTAATTATTGTACATGCCAAAATTCTTAGAAATTGCATACATTGTAAATTCATTTATAAAATAATAATAATAATAAAAAAATATGTTATATTATAACTTTGTCTACATATATACATGTATAAATTTGTTTGAATTTCTAACTTATATCCATAAAAGTATATTATGACAACTAAAATGAAAATATAGATAAATCAATTTTAATTTTGATTTTTATCTTTTACATTCATATTAATTTGTTTGGATTTCTAATTTATATCCATAATATTATATTAATTTGTTTGGATTTCTAATTTATATCCATGATATTATATTATGACAAGTAAAACGAAAATGATAATATTATATTATGACAAGTAAAATGAAAATGATAGATAAATCAATTTTAATTTTTATCTTTTACATTCATATTAATTTATAAGCAAAACCTCAAAACCTTCCAATTTTAATATAAATATGTATTAATATATATTTAGATGTTTTGATTAACTTCATTTTATTTTAATATTAAACCCATTTCATCTATGATAGTAAATGTAACTTGATACCCTCAATTAAACAATTTGGATTTTGGCTGTGGCCTTGCATAGATGATGGCTTTTGTGAAAGCTTTTCCAGATTGCAATATATTTTACGGGAAGGACTAAATACTTAAAAGGCCGTTGGATTGCAGCCAAGTGGCAATATCAGGTCTATCCAACAAATTTAGGGTTTGTGAAAGATTTATATATTGAAAACCCTCGTCGGTTGGTGGCATTTTCAGCGATTATCTCGACTACGGGCGTTCGGCTCGCTGCTGTAGATTATAACGACGATGGGGAGACGTATATTTTTCAAACCCTTGATTTCTCAGTGAATGTTTGCGATTCTTACTCAATGTTACCGTGAGGCTTTTTATTCAACTGCGTGGGTTTTGTCTTGCAGGTCCAGCCAGGTGTTATCGTCAGATTAAGAACAAACCCTACCCGAAATCTCGATACTGTCGGGGTGTTCCAGATCCCAAAATCCGTATATACGATGTTGGTGCGAAGAAAAGAGCAGCGGACGAGTTTCCTTTCTGCGTTCACCTAGAAAATGTAACGAGCGAGGCGCTGGAAGCGGCCCGTATTGCTTGTAACAACTACATGGCCAAGTTCGCCGGAAAGGACGCGTTCCATCTGCGTGTTCGTGTGTATCCATTCCATGTTCCCCGTATTAACAAGATGCTTTCGTGCGCTGGAGCCGATAGGTGAGTTAAAGCAACTCGTCTTAGTCTCTGTTTTTTATTTTATTTTTCATTCTGCTCAAATCTGAAACCGCATCGTTAGGTTTTCCTTATTGAAGCCCACTTAGCCTGGAATGAATTAATCTAACCATAGTGCGCGGCGTTTAAATCGTGATCCTTACTGTGTGGGGCTTTATTCTGATAATGTTTGAAACCTGAGGTAGCGTTTCTGTTTTTTATGGAGGACTGAAATTCTCGCCGTAATTACCTTTAGTAGTCCCAGGTTTTCTCAATTGAAAAATCCTGTTCCTTCAATCGATTGATTTATGAGATCCTTTAATGTGGTATTTGAGTTATTTTCCCATTTAATATCCTTACGTCTGATTTAGATTAAGTTTAGGTCAGGAAGGTCTGGTGTATCCACTGGACGTTTAATTTACGCGCACATTCTCGGAAATAGAAATACTGCCCTTTCCACTCTAGCAAGTTTTATTACAAAATCTGGTAGCAAGGAGGGGCCTGATCTGGAAATATCTACTGATAACAAAATTAAAAGAGCAAAGCCAAACAACTAACCCAGATCGACATAATGTTTGGGACACGGTGGAACATTTTTTTAACCCACCAAAAGCAACATACCTAAGGTCTGTCAACAAAGGGGCTGAAATAGAAGACCAGTTCGTCAAACCAGTGTGAATAGAATGCCCAAAACAAAGCAGAAGCAGATTGGTTTCTCTGCTGGTTGGATGGTTTATAGGTTGATTTCTTTAATTGCCAGTTAACGAAACACATCTGACCGTTATACCACTGCTTGCCAATAAATTAGATTTAATTTGCGATTATACAGCATGGAGAATGAAAATCAGGCCTTAAAAACGAGAATACTGTGCTTAGGGTTGGACCTTACAAAAAATGGAGGATGTCCCTTAAGTAATGACCGGGCACTTGCGCTGTGGGATGTCTCCCACCATGGTGAGACATTGTTGGGATGTGTTTCTGAGGTTTGGAGATGCATTGAATAGCCTTCTTGGTATTAATTGCTCGGAGTAGTTATTACTCAAGATTGAAGTTATTTTGTCTTCGCCAATAACCAATTTATCATGTGCTCAAATGTCTCATTTGGAACTCAATGCATCGGTTGTTGATACCCACAGGCCTGAAGAAGTGGGATTAAAGCTTGCAAAATGAATTGTAGTGTCAAGCATCACCTTTTGGACTTCTACTCAACAATTATGACTTCTTGAAAGGGTCATATGTCCAAGTTTGGATTTTTCTCAAGTGTTCTTAACAATGATTTTTTTCCCATAATCAAGCTTGCTTAGGCTGCAAACATGATATTTTCTTTCAAGATTTGTCATTTAGAATTTTTTCTAGTAGGGGAAGGAAGAAATCATTTTATTGTTTTTTATTAGAAAACAACAATGTTGTTTCATATCATCATATGCAAAGCATCATAAAATCTTTAGCTATAAGATTTGCTAGAGTATTATATCTATAACCATGTTACATATTCCTAACTTTAAACTTCAAATATATATTTCTTAGAAATTTTAAATTGGTTACTTATGTTTAGGTAAGCTTTGAAATGCCCAAAGAATTTTCAAATTAGCATGAAAATGGATATACATAGGAATGGTATAATAATTTTGGATTGTCCTTTTTATATCAACCTTCTTTTTTTTAAACAAAAATGAGTAATTTTATTTAAAATCTGTGCTCAGTCGCAATGTGATACCCAAGAGATACAACTCCACATTCAAACATCACTATGTCTAGCGTTCAAGGCTAGCTAATTTAGAGACATAATACTATTCCTCTACATTTGACAACTTGACCATAGGCTGTAGTTCTGTTTACTACAACAAAATACAACTTCAGCCTTGTCTACTAAAAAATTATATTGCTTAAATGAGCTAAAATATTGACGTACCAAAAATTCGTAGGTCAAATTTGCCTTGAATTAGATACTCATACCAAAACGACTTGCCCATGGAAAACTTTTGTCTGGGTCTGCTGAGAAGACCAAAATGCACATAACTAACTAGTTGAAGAGTTGATTACTCAAAGTTTGGAGTAGAGCTGTTGAGGTTGATTTCCATGCATCTCACCTGTGCTTCATGTTCATCCCTAGTTGAGGAGTTCTCCACAGGAAATTTTAGGTCCATTAACATATTTTGCAGTGCAAAAACTTCATCCAACACACTAGAGATCCGAACTTGCATTATAGTGATCTTATTAGAGTTTTCAATTTGAGTGAGAGAGAGATGGTGAACTTGTACTAAAAGTTGATAAAGGGCATCATAGGAGGCTTGACATCTAAAACATGTTCTGAACGAGGAGGTCTCTGATGCGAAGTCCAGTTCCATAGAAGTCTGAGAATTAATCGGCAAAGCCATACAAAAGCCCAAACAGAGAAAAAAGGCACCACAATCAAAGACCATTGGTAGATGACAATTTACTAATGCAATGTGATGTCGTAATTCCAAGTTAACCTCGTATCCAACTATCTAGGGCTCAAAATACACGTCAAGAATGAAACCTTCAATTTTTTAAAATAGAATAGATACTTTGTATCCAAATATAGATTTCACAGCCATAACCATTTTACATCAATTACAGAAAATTTGCTTCACTCTTAACATATGCTTCCATATCCTAGCACAACCATGAAACTATTTTCTTTCCCCTACTAGCCTTGTATACTATTAGAAAACATTGAAATATACCATAAAGCTATAAATATAGTCCTAATATCAAAATATAGTGACAATTCATAAGAAAATATTATCTAAGATTGGACTCCCCTTTGTCCTTGTTGATAGGGTTGCCTCGATTGCTCAGTCTTGTGCCAGAGTCGCCAACTCCTCCATCGCTCTAAAGTTGAGCCACAACTGAAATCCTGCAATAATCTCGTTAACCTCCGCAAATATGCTGTCACTGACCAGCGTCGGGTTGGCATTGAGAAGGTCCATCTCCATCTTCACTATTTTGCGCTCCAAAGACACCTCCACAGCCTAGAGTTTCACATTAATTCTCTCAGCGTTGGCGGCCTAATCTTGCTCCAGTAATTCTACTATAGTGGTGAGGTTGTGTCTCCCCATAATTAGCGTGAACAAAAATTTGACAAACCTCTTCCGACATGCCAGAACCTCCTCGAAAGATTTCCTACATGACCTCTCGACACATTCATATCAATGTACTTCCAATTTTCACTGCTATCACTTATGTGCACCAAAACTTTAACTGCAGTCATCACAAGGTGGTTGATGAATTCTTAAATAGACCCCCTTCTTCTAGTGTGCTAGACTCCACTGCTTGTGCCATAATCTTGTGGAGATCCCCGAGCCGCAATCCCATTAAATATGCATTTTGTCCTAGGGATATGGCAAGTCAGTTTCATAGGCAATTTGCAACATAACACTTCCTTGCCATTAATTCTCCCTTGTTGTTCGTAGTCTTGCACATTCTTTGCAATGGCAGATTCTTTGTAGCCTTCAAACTCTAGATTGGTAATCACCTTAAACCATACAATGAAATGTTCTAGGGATTTGGGAGGACGCCATGTGTCTTGTCCATCCTCCACTTGTCCGACCCTCTAAGAACACATCCATGCATCATCCCTCCAACTTTGATATCCATGCTGAGAGTAATTACTATACTTTATACCATTTAATTATGGAATGGGAAGGTGGCCGCCATTTCACCCATCAAGCTCGTATCTCCCAACTCCCATGAGCATGCTACAATTTTCCATTTCATCGACATCCTGGTTCCAATGACAAAGAACATGATATAAGGAGTATTGATGGGGGTATTATTGTTAATAGAATGAACATTTGAGAACATTCTTATAAACATGGAGTCCCCAACTATGTTTATTTTCTTTATTCTAAGAGTGATGGTGAGATCCAAACATTTTCACAAGGTAAAAAACCTAGCCTCTTGTTGGTGGTCACTCCCAATCCCACACATATTTTGTCTTTAGATGTTCCTCGGGCTAAAAATGACCCCTCTCGCTCCTACCTCCCCTGGATTTCCTTACGCAGTCTAGTGAAAAAAGAGGATGTGAACCACTTGAGATTCTTTCCATTGATTGAACTCTTCCCGACTTAATCGAAGACATCTAATTTTCCTCACCTGAGGATGACGATTGAAGCTTCTAGCATAATCTCATGGCGTGTTTATGGCTAACCATTTATTTTCTATTTGTCAACCCTTCTAGATCAAACTTTTTATACCCTTCACTATTAAGGATTTAGAGAGCATTGTTATAGCTCTTGTGGCCACTCGACTTATTGAGGTGGGAGTTCCTACAAATATGCATTGATTCTTAGTGATCCAGATTCCCTAGCATATGATCTCACTGAGGTATCCACGCTCTCTTCAAAATTGTCCCTTGCAAAGGACAAGAGTAGGACCACTTTGTAAACATTTCTTTCCAATTGCTCGGAATAGTTGAATTTTGATGTATTTGATGAAATACACATCTCCACACAGATAAATTCAATTGACACTGGATCGATTCTTTCTCCTGTTTACATAGCACCCACCGTGAGGGTCCTTAAATATTTCTGTGCTTTAGGTTTTCAGTTGTAAGAATACTTTCATGGACCAAAGCCAACAAAAGGTTTTCATCTTAGGGATGCCATCATTATTCAAAATTGCTTTACATAATTTAGAGGTACCAATGGATGGTAATTTGCGTAGTAATAATTGATATCCTTCTTTAATTGAATATATGGCTTGTTTACTCGCTTTCGAGGTCTTGGTGTCTTTCTCATCTATATGCACTAGAGCTAGGTCTCTCAAGAGAGGAATAAGACTTTCCTAGGATGTTTGAAATCTTGGAGGAACACTGGGACAAACCCAACCATTCTAGGAACTTGAATCATCCTAGCTTGATATGTCCCTTAATATTTTTATCCTGCTATCTTTCATCCATTCAATCAGTGGTCGAAAGTCCTCTGAAGAGAAGATCCACAACTTTCTTGCACAACCTCCATATTTTATATCCGTGACCGACCTTGTACTTCCTCAAGTCTTGTGATTTGAGATTTCTCGAAATATTTCCTTTTAAAGGCCTCCTTCCACCATTCTTTGGACTCAAAGATTAGCTTCCATGCCAACTTAGCTCCTAGTCTTGTATTAACCATTATCGGGTTTCGAATTCCCAATCCTCCTTTTTCCTTTGGTAATCTTACTGCATTCCAATTGATTAGGGGAAACTTTGTCATTATTCTTTCTGCCTTTTCATAGAAAGTTTCAAAGCATAATGCTCATCTAATTTTGAGTATACCTTTTGGAGCTTACAATCCTGAGCAAAGATATATTGGAAGATTAGAGAGCACAACCCTGATTAGAGTTGTTTTCCCAGCCACATTCAACCAATAAACTCCCCATCCTATGATTTTCTTTTGTAATCTTGAACTTCCTCCTAGTCTTCCTTGTGAGAATTACCCAACGAAATTGGGACTCCAATATATTTAAAGGATCTCCATTTTGCCTGAACTGAGAATTCTAGAATTGATGCAATCTCTTGAAGCACAACAATCAGATTGTTCCAACCATAGATACAACTTTTCTTTTTATTCACTTGACCTCCCGAGAGCTCAAGATAACCACCCATAATTTTTTTGAATCTGAGGGCTATGATTTTGGATTCTCCTCTCAAAATAATGGCATCATCAAGAAATTGAGAATGAATGATAGCTTTGACCTGCTGAGATATGGTGAGGCCGGGGAGAGACCCAACCTCACGAGCTTCTTCTAGATTTCTGCTTAAGCTTTCTGCCACCAGAATGTATAGAAGTGGAGAGAGTGGGCATCCTTGATGAAGCCCAAGAGATGCTTTAAAAAAGAAAGCTGGTCTTCCGTTTATCAATGGAGCAATCCATGGCCTTCCAATACATGCATTTATCCAATTTACAAATTCTTTGCTAAAGCCAAGTTTAGTCAAGATGCTATACAAAAAATGAGTGTCTTACTCAATCAAAAGCGTTTGACATGTCCAAATTGATGACGATACCCGACTCCGCTTTCCAGACTGGAATGAATTGCCTCCTGTACCAAATTGACATTATCCAAAATATATCTGTTTTGAAGGAACCCACCCTGATTCTCTGAGATAAGTCTCGGAAGGATCTTTTTAAGGCGAGCAGCGATTATTGTTGTCAAAAATTTATACAATGCAGAGGAAATGGGTCTAAACCTGCTAAAAATTGAAGCATTCGTTTCCTTAGGTATTAGAGCTAGAAAGGCTGAGTTTGTTCCCCTTCCTAACTTCCCTTTTATTCTAGCCCGCTTGAGCATTTGAATTAGATCTTTCTTAATTAAAGACAGAAGGAACAATAAAAGCTGATGGGGAAACCATCTGTTCCGGGCACCTTATTTCGATGAAGTGCCCAAATTGCATCCATCACTTCATCTTCCTTGATCTCTTGCATAAGTAGAGCATTTTCCTTGGCTGTGATTTCTGTGTTAAATGGTGCAAGAAAGGCCTCCTTTGCTCTTTCATCTATTTCCTTGTCCTCCGAATACAGATTTGGAAAATGGGAGCTTTGAAAATTTTGATATTGGTGGTCTTCTGGAATTATTTCGTTGACTTTGTTCTTCAATTCCCAGGCTTTAGTTTGCTTGTGAAAAAATGAGGTGTTTTGGTCCCCCACTTTCAGCCATATGCTTCTTGATTTAACTCCTCTCCCTTTCTGCTTATTGAGGCTCTTCTCCTTCTCCAGATGCTAGTCCTCCACCTATTGCTCCTCTATAATTTCATAATGTTGTTCCAGTTCTTTAATCAAACCTTCCTTTTTCCTTCCCGGTGGAACATACACATATCTAACCCAGGAACGCAATGCTTGTTTGACTGCTTTTATTTTCGGTTCACAGGCAAAGGCTGGCGATCCGATATATTCTTGTCATACACATCTCTAACCCAGGAACACGATGCTTGTTTGACTGCTTTTATTTTTGGTTCCTAGGCAAAGGCTGGGGATCTGATATATTCTTGTCTCCATGTCAAGGATATTAAATCACTGACCCTCTCCTCTGACACCCAACCTGGGTTGAAACGGAATGGGATTGGGCCGAGATCCTCCTTATCCAGAAACAACAATATTTGCCTGTGATTGGATTCTCCGGAGGCTGCAATTGATGATTGAGGATTGAGACCTCGAATCAGCCACGGGCTATGAATAAGAAAGCGATCTAATGTAGCTGCTATGAAATCGCCTCCGACCCTTCGTTTGGACCATGTATACTTCCCATTGTGTGGTTTGACATATTTTCCCAAAAAGGGTCTCTGATTATATCAATGTTTTAAGACTCCGACTCTGACTCCGTCTCGGCCGAGGATCGACTCCGACTCCGACTCCTAAACGGTAATGACTCGGCTGACTCGATTTCAATGACTCAGTCGTTGTAAAAAATACATTAAATATTTTTTTTTATTTATTAAAAAACATAATTTTAAATATTTTAAACATAATTTTAAAGATTTTCATTCATGTTTCCAGAATCCAAACACACAGCATTATAATATAGATGGAGGACTAGTGGGTTATTCCCCCAATCATGGAGGGATATGTTAATAAGCTAGCATAGAAAATATAACGGGACATTCCCAAACAAACCAATTCTTAGAGAGATTGGTAAGCACTACCAAAGTTTGTTGATGGAAAGTGTGGTTTTCTTGAAATAAAACTATTTTCCAACAAGAACTTGATAACCCAAGGATCACAACTGCAAAGGCATGTGGATTAATGATGAAAACCATCAAAGTGTGCGGAATTAAAGGCCATAACACCCTATTTCTCTTTTAATTTCTTAGCAATTCAGAAATGCAACATTTCTTTTATATCAACCTTCTTAAACTTTTCCAAAACTTTCTCTTGTATCACATTCATAGAAGAGCACATTATTACAACGATGAGTTGTTTCCCTAGTTTAAAGTGAGGTAATGTTTAACAAAGGAAAATGAATTGCTTATTTTTAAACATGCTGAAAAAGCTTATTTGTAGTATACCCTTGTATTCTTGAGACGGAGATCTAGTCATGTGGTGCAACATTAGTTAGTATCCACAATTGAAGTTTTAAACTTTTGATTTGGCTGCTTTGTGCTAACAAACCTTTTCTTGGCAACGGATAATGTTAAACATGTTTTGGTTTATAGGAGGCTCTGAACATCAACTACATGCCATCATGACATGCCCATTTTAACACGGACTGTCAAGCCTATGTAATTATTGTCGTGAAGCAATGTCAAATAGTGTTTTCCTAGTTTCAAGTTAGGTACTGTTTAACAAAGAAAAATAAATTGCTACTTTTTAAACATGTTGAAAAGGCTTATTTGTAGTGCCCTTGTAGTCTTGAGATGGAGCTCTAGTCATGTGTTGCAACATTAGTTAATATCCAACATTGAATTTTTAAACTTCTGGTTTTGTTGCTTTGTGCGAACAAACCTTTCAGATAATGGTAAATATCTTTTGGTTGACTGAAGACCATTGTGATATGAAGAAATCATTGACATATTTATTGTCAACAAGCAATTGTACACTTGTAATTTCTGTATTACAATTCTCATTTACCCCAATTTCGATAATGTCAATAAGACATATACATCCTCAAATAAAAAATCTGCAGTTTTCAGTAGATGCATCTAACCTTGTGCAATTTTTTATGCTGTCTCTCCCTCTCAGTATCAGTTTTCGAGGCTTGGACTCCTGCTTTCTATGAATGACCCCTATGATATTGTTATGTATCTTTTGGAGTTGGTTAGACCTAGTGATTAGCTTACTAGATGCTTATGCATACTTCCCTTTTTCTTTATCTTTCTTCATTTTGCTTTCACCATCACCTAGGACTTTCTTTTGCACTTTTGTGGTCATTTGTTGGATGTTATAATCTCAAGAAAGCCCTACTGTGAAGGCTTTCGCTCATACCTCCAAATATAACAGTTAATTTTTTGATTTAGTACTTCTTTGGGAGTTCACATCAGTTTTCCTTGCGATTGTTTTTTTTTTTTATCAAATAATGTAGAGTATTTTTGGTACTGGATAGCTTGTTATTGGATCAACTGCCATCTGAAAAAATCCATCGATTATACAATATAGCTTTGCTTTCAAATTTCATAATTCACATGCCGGGAAGCTTTAAAAAGTATCATTTAGGTATTTTTCAACACCCATATCTCATTTTATTATATGGCTGGGTATATCATATGATAATACAAGAAAAGAGGTACCCAAAGCTTCTAAAGTTCCTAGAAGATAAGCAGTGCCTAAAGCTGCTGATTTCAAGCAGCCAGCAGTTCCAATCAAAGGAGAACTCAAAGAAGCTGAGCAGCACAAAGTACCACAACAGCCAAGTGCCATTCTTACGAATCCTCCCTATGCAGTACCTCGATGTAAGATCTGTGTGTAGCATATAGTACCTCCATGCCTTGCTGCATTCACGACAGGTTTATCAAATTCTTTGTAATCTTTAGCTTGAATTGCTTGAATCTCTCTGTTAAGGAAATGTCAAGGGTGCTTGATTTGCAATTAAGTTTTTGCATCATATCACAATGGTCTTTTATTGCTTCTTGTGTTCGTTTTACTGTAGTACCTTAGTAGAATTTGAATTTTTGAAGTCCATATCAACAATTTTTTTGCTTTGACTGATATAACTTAGACACATTGGGCACCTCTGCAGGCTACACTAAACTATATATCCTGATTATTTATTAGTGTAATACCTCTGTATAACTCGAATCTTTGAGATTGATACCAACAAAATTCTTTGCCATGGGGCTTCTCTGCAGACTACACTCAGTATATATCCTGGTTTTTTGTTAACTTTAAACATAGGCACTCTCTGTAGTTCTTTGTTGTCAGGTGAAATATTTCTATATTCCTCTTAATAGAAGGCCATTTGTAATAAGTTTCTGAGCTCACCAAAGTTGTACTTTCTTAAACTGACATTATTTTTTGATTTCATATGTTATTCCTCTTGAACAGTTTTCGCTTCAAACTTTTAAAGTTGCATAATTCACTGAATATGTAACTTCGTTATTTAATTTCATGTATGGACAACATCTCCATGCCTGTTTACTCATATGAGGTTTGATAATGTAATTCTACCGCTCCATGAGAGGATGAATTTCATCTCCACAAAATTGAAATTCCTTTAAAGAGATTTTTCTGTTCATCTTTTGGGAAGATAAGTACTGTGTGATAAGCAGAAGTGGCAGCATAAAAAATTATACTGAAGATAAAATTTGAAAATTATTACATCAAAAAGTACTTCTGAAATCCTAGACTTCTTAATTTATCAAAATAGGTGAATTATCTTTGAGCACTCTTGTAGAAAAAGTATTGATATTTTTTTTACGGTGTTGAACAATAATGATGATCCTTCATTTGGAGACAGGCTTCAAACTGGTATGAGAGGAGCGTTTGGAAAACCACAGGGAACTTGTGCACGCGTGGCGATAGGCCAAGTGCTCCTTTCAGTACGATGCAGGGACAACCACTCAAATCATGCCCAAGAAGCTCTGCGTCGTGCCAAGTTCAAATTCCCTGGCAGGCAGAAAATTATTGTCAGCAGAAAATGGTATGCTAATTCACCAATTACTTGTAAAATTTTTACACCTAATTACCAGACAAAATAATTCATTGTTATATGCATCTTTTAGGGGGTTCACGAAGTATACTAGAGCTGACTACTTGAAGTGGAAGTCAGAAAACAGAATTGTTCCCGATGGTGTGAATGCCAAGGTGAGTGGAAGTGAATATACATTACTTTGTATATATTTATATTTTGAATGTTTAGGTGATTATTTTGTATTATTTTAATTATATATTTATATTTTGAATATTTAGTTGATTATTTTTGTATTATTTTAATTATTTTCCTCCTTCGCTACAGGTGCTTGGTTGCCGTGGTCGATTGTCCAACCGACGTCCTGGGCAGGCATTTCTCAAGCCAGCTCATGATTCTTCAGCTGAAATAGTTGTTTAGATTAGTGCATTGTTATGGTTGATAAATGAAGAGCCTTAAAGCTTGCCCTGTTCATAATGGTGTAATCCGCATCATTTCATTAATCTTATTAAGATACTAGTGAGTGATATATCGTTCTTATGCTTATATTTATGTTTAAAATTTTGTTATTAAAGATAGTTTTATTACATTTTCCACTTGGTGGAACCGATGAAGTTATCTACATTTTTTTTTGATTCTGCTGCTCCCACGGGTATAGGAATTTGAACGTTTATTTTACATTTTCATTTTCATGGGCCTAGCGAGGCTGATTCGAATTTGTTTAATGAGTACCACATGTATTGTTTTTTGAGCATGATGTATTGTTTTTTAGACCTGTAATATATTATTGTTGTTTGGACGTAGTATAAGCCATGGCATTTTTCGTTAGTTGTTTTTTTGGATGTAGTATAAGCCATGGTATTGTTCTTTAGTAGTGTAATAAAGTTTATTCTTAAGAACTAGTTATTTTTGGATGTAGTATAAGCTTATGGTATCGTTCTTTAGTAGTGTAATAAAGTTCATTTATAGATTAAGAACTCGTTGGTGAGGCATTGAAGATTGTTTTATTACATTTTCCACTTAGTGGAACCGATGCTTTGCACTTCTGATGCATTGAATTTTCACTTTAATTATTATTATTTTATGATTCTGCTGCTCCCATGGGTATCGGAATTTGAACATTTGACTAGCGAGGCTGATCCGAATTAAGAATTTTGTTTAACGAGCAACACATTATGTATTATTTTATTTAGATTTTCATGGACTCGTTATGTATTATTTTATTTAGATTTTCATGGACTCGTGAGGCTGATTCGAAATAAGAATTTGTTTAATGCTTATCACAATATAAGAATAAGAATGAATTTGTTTAATGCTCATCACAATATAAGCCATGATATTGTTTTTTATTAGATTAAGAACTCTTTGGAGAGGCTGATTTGAATTTAATTTTGTTTAACGAGTAACACATTGTGTTATTTTATTTACATTTTTATGGGCTTGTGAGGCTGATTCGACATAAGAATTCGTTTAATGAGTATCACAATATAAGCCATTATATTATTTTTGGTAGATTAAGAACTCTTTGGAGAGGCGGATTTGAATTTATCTTTATTAAGATGGTTAAGAAAAAATTGTATTGTTTTAGTATTAATTGTGTTTAATGAGGAATATGATTTATTGCGTAGTGGTTAAATTATTTCTTTTAGTAGATTAAGAACTCTTTGGAGAGGCTGATTTGAATTTATTTCTATTAAGATGGTTGAGAAAAAATTGTATTGTTTTAGTTGTAGTTGTGTTTAATGAGTAATATGATTTATTGCTTAGTGGTTAAATTTTGAAGGGAAAGGGAAAATGGGAGTGTATTAGCATGGTAAAAATATCTTATCAAGAGTTTAATACATACAGTTAAAGTTGAGAATAATAATAATTTAAAATAAATAATAACAATAATTTAAAATAAATAATAATAATTTAAAATAAATAATAAATAAATAAATAATAATTTAAAATAAAATAAAGTTAAATAAACAGGTTAACGGCCCAAGACCCAGAGGCATCTGGCAGGAGTGAGAGCCTGCTCCCGATTACGGACCACCAGCAGGGTTATGCCAGGTGGCGTGGTTTTCCTATTTAACAGTGATGAGTCAAACCCAGCATTCGCGGATAGCATCCTGAGATGGCTGTCCTCACTGTTGGTTTGACACCTGAGTTGATAGGTTTTACCACCTTCGGAAAAAAAAATAAAAATAATACGTTAAAATAATCAATAATAATAAGTTAAAATAAAGTTAAAGTTAATAAATTGAGATAAGTTAGTAGATTAAGAACTCTTTGGAGAGGCTGATTTGAATTTATTTCTATTAAGATGGTTGAGAAAAAATTGTATTGTTTTAGTTTTAGTTGTGTTTAATGAGTAATATGATTTATTGATTAGTGGTTAAATTTTGAAGGGAAAGGGAAAATGGGAGTGTATTAGCATGGTAAAAATATCTTATCAAGAGTTAAAGTTGAGAATAATAATAATTTAAAATAAATAATAACAATAATTTAAAATAAATAATAAATAATAATAATAATTTAAAATAAATAAATAATAATTTAAAAGAATAATAATAATTTAAAATAAACCATAAAATTGACAATAATAATAATTTAAAATTTTTCAATAATAAAAATTTAAAATAAAATAAATTTAAATAAAATAATAATAATTTAAAATAAAATAAAGTGTTGTCAATAATAAAAATTTAAAATAAAATAAATTTAAATAAAATAAAGTAAAGTAATAATAATAAGTTAATAAACCATAATAATAATAATATTTTATAAAATAAATTTAAATAAAATAAAGTTAAGTAATATTAAATAATAATTTAAAATAAAATTAAAATTAACAATAATAATAATTTAAAATAAATAATAAAAATATAAAATAAAATAAATTTTAAAAAATTAAAGTAAAGTAATAATAAAAGTTAATAAATAATAATAATAATATTTTATTTATATTTTGGTTTGCAATATCTAAAATAACAATAATAATTTAAAATAAAAAACAATAATACGCAGTCTCATTGTTGCCAGCTAAATGGTGCTCCCGTGGATCTGGACCGAAAAGAGAAGGCCCAGAAAAATTCCGATTTGCTTTCTCTCGGTTTATAATTTCATCAATCTCACGGGAAGAAAGAGTGTTATCCCAGACGAACTGTTGAATAACATTTTCAATAATGTTCCTCCGAGACTGAGCGGAATCATGTTCGGGAGGATCACGATCATTATGAGATTGAGAATTGGCCCTGGAATGAGATCTGGTAACAGGACCCGTGCATTCATTAGGGTTTCTCGCCATGGACTTAGTTTAGGGCTTGCTGCAAAAAAGAGAATAAGGCGAAAACCAAAACGAAAATACACCCAATAACCGATATAGAAGAACTGGAGATAAAAAACCGAGACAGATGAACCGATACAAAATAAACCGATACACAATGAAAATTGCTAAAGGACAAACAATTATGCAAAACACATAATAAGTAGAACAGAACTTTGTATTAACATCAAACTAGTTTCGTCCTCAACGGGACTCATCAGTGATACAAAGAAAGTGAGCTACTTGCTGTCTTTATATAGCAAATGTCTTTATATAGCAAAAGCGGACAGGGCAAGTGCATGTACATGGCAATTTTTAATTAATTTATTAATTTTTTAATATTAAAATATTTTTAAAAATATTTTAAATATTAAAAAATATGAGTACAAAATAGCTAAAAATAGCTAAAAAATAGCTAAAAATAGCTCTGCTCAAGCAAAAAATCTGAAAAATCATGTACTGCTCCTGGAAGAAGAATGCACTGCTCCTGTAGAAAAACAACTGCTCCTGTAGAAAAATCAAGGCCGAGGGTCGGAACTGCTCATGTAAAAAGTGCCGATCTTGCGCGGATTCCGCCAACAAATCAAGGGCCTGGGAATATGCTGAAGCAAAGGGTGACGCTGGAATTCTCCATGCAGTTTAGGGTTTAGGGAACCCCCAAGGTTCAAAGCACGAGTGGCTTCACAGTAGTCCAGCTTCAACACCAAGGGGGCCCTTTTGAGGCCAAGAGAGTGAAGAGGACTTCGCGCATAGACTTGCTGCAATAGAGCAACCCTTTGATCCCAAAGGACCTTGGCAAAACATGCTTGGAGGAAATCCGGTGGATAGCCCCTCGACCGAAGCCTGCTGTAGAAAACCCGTCTGAGTTCGAGGAAGCCCAACTCAGTGCTCTCTCTCGAAGATACCTCTGCAGCTCATTAACCACGAATGCAACTTTCTGGTGCTTGGGATGCCAGGAAGTAAAGGGATTGCTGCAAAAAAGAGAATAAGGCGGAAACCAAAACGAAAATACACCCAATAACCGATATAGAAGAACTGGAGATAAAAAACCGAGACAGATGAACCGATACAAAATAAACCGATACACAATAAAAATTGCTAAAGAACAAGCAATTATGCAAAACACATAATAAGTAGAACAGAACTTTGTATTAACATCAAACTAGTTTCGTCCTCAACGGGACTCATCAGTGATACAAAGAAAGTGAGCTACTTGCTGTCCTTATATAGCAAAAGCGGGTAGGGCTTGTTTCTATAGGGCAATGTACATGCACTTGCCCTGTCCGCTTTTGCTATATAAGGACAGCAAGTAGCTCACTTTCTTTGTATCACTGATGAGTCCCGTTGAGGACGAAACTAGTTTGATGTTAATACAAAGTTCTGTTCTACTTATTATGTGTTTTGCATAATTGCTTGTCCTTTAGCAATTTTTATTGTGTATCGGTTTATTTTGTATCGGTTCATCTGTCTCGGTTTTTTATCTCCAGTTCTTCTATATCGGTTATTGGGTGTATTTTCGTTTTGGTTTCCGCCTTATTCTCTTTTTTGCAGCAATCCCTTTACTTCCTGGCATCCCAAGCACCAGAAAGTTGCATTCGTGGTTAATGAGCTGCAGAGATATCTTCGAGAGAGAGCACTGAGTTGGGCTTCCTTGAACTCAGACGGGCTTTCTACAGCAGGCTTCGGTCGAGGGGCTATCCACCGGATTTCCTCCAGGCATGTTTTGCCAAGGTCCATTGGGATCAAAGGGTTGCTCTATTGCAGCAGGTCTATGCACGAGGTCCTCTTCACTCTCTTGGCCTCAAAAGGGCCCCCTTGGTGTTGAAGCTGGACTACTGTGAAGCCACTCGTGCTTTGAACCTTGGGGGTTCCCTAAACCCTAAACTGCATGGAGAATTCCAGCGTCACCCTTTGCTTCAGCATATTCCCAAGCCCTTGATTTGTTGGCGGAATCCGCGCAAGATCGGGACTTTTTACATGAGCAGTTCCGACCCCCGGCCATGATTTTCTACAGGAGCAGTGCATTCTTCTTCCAGGAGCAGTACATGATTTTTCAGATTTTTTGCATGAGGAGAGCTATTTTTTAGCTATTTTGTACTCTTATTTTTTAATATTTAAAATATTTTAATATTAAAAAATTAATAAATTAATTAAAAATTGCCATGTACATGCACTTGCCCTGTCCGCTTTTGCTATATAAGGACAGCAAGTAGCTCATTTTCTTTGTATCACTGATGAGTCCCGTTGAGGACGAAACTAGTTTGATGTTAATACAAAGTTCTGTTCTACTTATTATGTGTTTTGCATAATTGCTTGTCCTTTAGCAATTTTTATTGTGTATCGGTTTATTTTGTATCGGTTCATCTGTCTCGGTTTTTTATCTCCAGTTCTTCTATATCGGTTATTGGGTGTATTTTCGTTTTGGTTTCCGCCTTATTCTCTTTTTTGCAGCAAGCCCTAAACTAAGTCCATGGCGAGAAACCCTAATGAATGCACGGGTCCTGTTACCAGATCTCATTCCAGGGCCAATTCTCAATCTCATAATGATCGTGATCCTCCCGAACATGATTCCGCTCAGTCTCGGAGGAACATTATTGAAAATGTTATTCAGCAGTTCGTCTGGGATAACACTCTTTCTTCCCGTGAGATTGATGAAATTGTAAACCGAGAGAAAGCAAATCGGAATTTTTCTGGGCCTTCTCTTTTCGGTCCAGATCCACCGGAGCACCATTCAGCTGGCAACAATGAGACTGCGCAGCCCCCTCCAGAAACTGCGCAGCCACATCTTGGGACTGCGCAGCCCCATCTTGGGACTGCGCAGCCAGGCCCTTCTACTCGGCAACCAGCTTCTCATGCTCCGGAATCATCTTTTGCCCGCCAGCTTCCGGGAAACGATGAAATTCCGCCTTTGCCCAATGCCTGGACCGAAGTAATTTCTTGTGCAGTCAAAGATTTCCAAAAAGCCACTGAAGTCTTGCATAGATCTCAGTCGCTTGTTGAGAAATTGCTTGCTCTTCAACAAGACAACCGTGTTATTCAGAGCCTTATGGTTAAAACACCGGGTCTTGTAGCTTCCGATCCTGACACTAATGATGCTCTCAAAGATGGTCTTGAAGCTCTTACTGCCAGATATAGAAGAGATTGCCATGAATTTTATCTACGTCATGAGCAAACTATTGTGGAGCAAAATGAAGCTAGGGTTTCTCAACTTGCTTCAGATTTTAAAGATAAGCTTCTTCAGCTTGCCATTCCGTTCGAGAACATGGAGTTTACTAGCTCTACCGGTCCAGTTGATGGCAGTCTTGTTGCTGCTCATTGGTGTTCACTTGCCTTGTCCACTTACAGCCGACAAGTCAATGAATTCAAAACTGAGCTAGTTGTTCGTCGTTCTGCCAGAGATGCTGCCCAAGCCGCCAGAAATGCTGCTTGGGAAGAGGCAGCTAAAAATGCCAATGATATTCCTTGTGAGGAAGCCATTTCTGTTCTGGTTCGAAGAGAAGTTGCTAAAGCTCTCCAAACCCAGAACCAGAAAATTGTCCAGCTTGCCTCTCTCATTGAGCATCCAGCTCCTCCTCAGCAACAACCTCGGCAACAACGTAGACAACCCCAGCAGCAGCAACAACAGAGACAGCCCCAGCAACGCCAGCAGCAGAGTCAGCGCCCGCAGCAGCAGCATCAGCAGCCTCTGCGCAGTCAAAAGAGGCCTCTGCGCAGTCAGCCCCAGCAACTGCGC
Organism: Pinus tabuliformis; assembly: GCA_031772625.1. Classification (NCBI taxonomy): domain Eukaryota; kingdom Viridiplantae; phylum Streptophyta; class Pinopsida; order Pinales; family Pinaceae; genus Pinus; species Pinus tabuliformis. The sequence goes on from CM062816.1 coordinate 422,133,943, forward strand.
AGCCAGCCCCAGCAACTGCGCAGGCAGGCTCAGAGGCAGCAGCAGCAGCAGGTTCCCCAGGATCAGCAATCCTGGCCAAAAAACGGGAAGGGCAGGGGGCGGTTCCGTCGAGGAAATCGCTCCACCCAATCTGTTGCTGGGCAGTCGGCTTCCGTTCAAAACTAGTCTTTCCAGAACACTGGTTTGAATCCGGAAGCTGGCCCATTTGCTCCACAACAGCAAAATGTTCATCAAATCCCTGCCAGAATCAAAGGGAAAAGCAAGACTCTTTCTATGTAAGCAATTCCCGTCATCTGTATTGGTTGCCCTCCATTAGCCCCACTTCTTATTTGGCTTATCTGATTGGAAAAATGACCCCCTCCCAGATTGATCGTCGAATTAGCAATCTTGCTATTCACAATCTCTCTTCCATCCCTCTTTCCTTCAGCCAAACCAAATTGTTGGGCCTAGGGCACAAATACATTCCCCGGCCACCGCCCATGGCCATTGATGACATCCTTAAGGAATATGCCTGCTTTTCCCGTCTTTGCCGTCTCAGAAGATTTTTCCGACTCTCCTCTGATGATGACACTTACAATTCTTTCCGATTGCCAAACCCTACCTGGGAGCCTCCGATTAATGATCCCGATCTTAATTGTGCTCTTCCGCTTGGCCTCTCCATCCTCCAAACCCGCATTGCCTCCGTTCAGTTTACCGCCAGACCCAGTTTTGCCAGATCCCAATTGCTTGCATTAAAGAGTCTTCGCCGACTCCCTATTGTAATCAAACCAGCAGATAAGAACCTGGGGATTGTGGTACTTGACAGAGATAGCTATGTTGCCGAAGCCCACAGGCAACTAGCTGATCTCAATGTCTACAGGCAGTATGCAGCGGTTCCATGGTTGGCCATCAGCAGGTCTCTCAGGCAGCTTCAAGCAAGATTTCGCAATCTTCTTTCAGTTCAGCAGTGGGAGTATATAATGCAAATCAAGCCGCAAGATGCCAAAGCTTGCAGGCTTTACTTCATTTGGAAGATCCACAAAAACCCTCCTGTCGGTAGGCCTATCTGTGCTTACAATGGGTTTATGTTGGAGCCTCTCTCCAAATTTTTGCATTATAAACTTCTTGGTACTCTTCTTGCTCAGCCCAATCATCTTCCAAACTCTCTCTCTTTATTGTAGGATATTGAATCCAAGCGTTTTGCTCCCGATTCATTTCTTGTAACCTTTGATGTAGAGTCCCTTTACCCTAGTATCCCTACTCAGGAAGGCTTGCATGCCTTACGGGATATGATTGAGCATAGTACCGCCGATCTCTTCACTCCAGAAGATGTGGATTTTCTTGTCAGTGCAGCTGAGTTGGTGCTCAAGTGGCATTTTTTGCAGTTTGATGGCTCTTTTTATCGGCAGATTAGAGGCACTGCGATGGGCAGCAACTTTGCTGTTGTTTATGCATGTCTCTTCCTTTGCCATCTTGAGCAAGAAGTCTTCCGTAGGTTTCCTGCTCCAGAGATTCAACTTTTCAGACGATTTATTGATGATGGGTGCATGGTCTGGAATGGCTCCAGAGAGAGATTGGTCCAATTCTTGGATTGTTACCAGTCCATTTATCCTGAGCACATTCGCATCACTTCTTGCATTTCATCATCCAACATCAACATTTTGGACATTGTGCTTTTCAAAGGTGATGATTTCTCCACCTCTGGAAAGCTCTCCACCAGATGTTACCAGAAACCACTGAATGCATATGAGTATATTCCCTTTACTTCCTGGCATCCCAAGCACCAGAAAGTTGCATTCGTGGTTAATGAGCTGCAGAGGTATCTTCTTCGAGAGAGCACTGAGTTGGGCTTCCTCGAACTCAAACGGGTTTTCTACAGCAGGCTTCGGTCGAGGGGCTATCCACCGGATTTCCTCCAGGCATGTTTTGCCAAGGTCCTTTGGGATCAAAGGGTTGCTCTATTGCAGCAGGTCTATGCGCGAGGTCCTCTTTACTCTCTTGGCCTCAAAAGGGCCCCCTTGGTGTTGAAGCTGGACAACTGTGAAGCCACTCGTGCTTTGAACCTTGGGGGTTTCCTAAACCCTAAACTGCATGGAGAATTCCAGCGTCACCCTTTGCTTCAGCATATTCCCAGGCCCTTGATTTGTTGGCGAAATCCGCGCAAGATCGGGACTTTTTACATGAGCAGTTCCGACCCCCGACCATGATTTTCTACAGGAGCAGTGCATTCTTCTTCCAGGAGCAGTACATGATTTTTCAGATTTTTTGCATGAGGAGAGCTATTTTTTAGCTATTTTTAGCTATTTTTTAGCTATTTTGTACTCTTATTTTTTAATATTTAAAATATTTTTAAATATTTTAATATTAAAAAATTAATAAATTAATTAAAAATTGCCATGTACATGCACTTGCCCTGTCCGCTTTTGCTATATAAGGACAGCAAGTAGCTCATTTTCTTTGTATCACTGATGAGTCCCGTTGAGGACGAAACTAGTTTGATGTTAATACAAAGTTCTGTTCTACTTATTATGTGTTTTGCATAATTGCTTGTCCTTTAGCAATTTTTATTGTGTATCGGTTCATCTGTCTCGGTTTTTTATCTCCAGTTCTTCTATATCGGTTATTGGGTGTATTTTCGTTTTGGTTTCCGCCTTATTCTCTTTTTTTGCAGCAAGCCCTAAACTAAGTCCATGGCGAGAAACCCTAATGAATGCACAGGTCCTGTTACCAGATCTCATTCCAGGGCCAATTATCAATCTCATAATGATCGTGATCCTCCCGAACATGATTCCGCTCAGTCTCGGAGGAACAATATTGATAATGTTATTCAGCAGTATATCTGGGATAACACTCTTTCTTCCCGTGAGATTGAAGAAATTGTAAACCGAGAAATTGCAAACCGGAATTTTTCTGGGCCTTCTCTTTTCGGTCCAGATCCAGAGCCGGAGCACCGTACAGCTGGCAACAATGAGACTGCGCAGCCCCCTCCAGAAACTGCGCAGCCACCTCTTGGGACTGCGCAGCCAGGCCCTTCTACTCGACAACCAGCTTCTCATGCTCCGGAATCATCTTTTGCCCGCCAGCTTCCGGGAAACGATGAAATTCCGCCTTTGCCCAATGCCTGGACCGAAGTAATTTCTTGTGCAGTCAAAGATTTCCAAAAAGCCACTGAAGTCTTGCATAGATCTCAGTCGCTTGTTGAGAAATTGCTTGCTCTTCAACAAGACAACCGTGTTATTCAGAGCCTTATGGTTAAAACACCGGGTCTTGTAGCTTCCGATCCTGACACTAATGATGCTCTCAAAGATGGTCTTGAAGCTCTTACTGCCAGATATCGAAGAGATTGCCATGAATTTTACTTACGGCATGAGCAATCTATTGTGGAGCAAAATGAAGCTAGGGTTTCTAATCTTGCTTCAGATTTTAAAGATAAGCTTCTTCAGCTTGCCATTCCGTTCGAGAACATGGAGTTTACTAGCTCTACCGGTCCAGTTGATGGCAGTCTTGTTGCTGCTCATTGGTGTTCACTTGCCTTGTCCACTTACAGCCGACAAGTCAATGAATTCAAAACTGAGCTAGTTGTTCGTCGTTCTGCCAGAGATGCTGCCCAAGCCGCCAGAAATGCCGCTCGGGAAGAGGCAGCTAAGAATGCTAATGATATTCCTCGTGAGGAAGCCATTTCTGTTCTGGTTCGAAGAGAAGTTGCTAAAGCTCTCCAAACCCAGAACCAGAAAATTGATCAGCTTGCCTCTCTCATTGAGCATCCAGCTCCTCCTCAGCAACAACCTCGGCAACAACGTAGACAACCCCAGCAGCAGCAACAGCAGAGACAGCCCCAGCAACGCCAGCAGCAGAGTCAGCACCCGCAGCAGCAGCATCAGCAGCCTCTGCGCAGTCAAAAGAGGCCTCTGCGCAGTCAGCCCCAGCAACTGCGCAGCCAGCCCCAGCAACTGCGCAGGCAGCCTCAGAGGCAGCAGCAGCAGCAGGTTCCCCAGGATCAGCAATCCCGGCCAAAAAACGGGATGGGCAGGGGGCGGTTCCGTCGAGGAAATCGCTCCACCCAATCTGTTGCTGGGCAGTCGGCTTCCGTTCAAAACCAGTCTTTCCAGAACACTGGTTTGAATCCGGAAGCTGCCCCATTTGCTCCACAGCAGCAAAATGTTCATCAAATCCCTGCCAGAATCAAAGGGAAAAGCAAGACTCTTTCTATGTAAGCAATTCCCGTCATCTGTATTGGTTGCCCTCCATTAGCCCCACTTCTTATTTGGCTTATCTGATTGGAAAAATGACCCCCTCCCAGATTGATCGTCGAATTAGCAATCTTGCTATTCACAATCTCTCTTCCGTCCCTCTTTCCTTCAGCCAAACCAAATTGTTGGGCCTAGGGCACAAATACATTCCCCGGCCACCGCCCATGGCCATTGATGACATCCTTAAGGAATATGCCTGCTTTTCCCGTCTTTGCCGTCTCAGAAGATTTTTCCGACTTTCTTCTGATGATGACACTTACAATCCTTTCCGATTGCCAAACCCTACCTGGGAGCCTCCGATTAATGATCCCGATCTTAATCGTGCTCTTCAGCTTGGCCTCTCCATCCTCCAAACCCGCATTGCCTCCGTTCAGTTTACCGCCAGACCCAGTTTTGCCAGATCCCAATTGCTTGCATTAAAGAGTCTTCGCCGACTCCCTATTGTAATCAAACCAGCAGATAAGAACCTGGGGATTGTGGTACTTGACAGAGATAGCTATGTTGCCGAAGCCCACAGGCAACTAGCTGATCTCAATGTCTACAGGCAGTATGCAGCGGTTCCATGGTTGGCCATCAGCAGGTCTCTCAGGCAGCTTCAAGCAAGATTTCACAATCTTCTTTCAGTTCAGCAGTGGGAGTATATAATGCAAATCAAGCCGCAAGATGCCAAAGCTTGCAGGCTTTACTTCATTTGGAAGATCCACAAAAACCCTCCTGTCGGTAGGCCTATCTGTGCTTACAATGGGTTTATGTTGGAGCCTCTCTCCAAATTTTTGCATTATAAACTTCTTGGTACTCTTCTTGCTCAGCCCAATCATCTTCCAGACTCTCTCTCTTTATTGCAGGATATTGAATCCAAGCGTTTTGCTCCCGATTCATTTCTTGTAACCTTTGATGTAGAGTCCCTTTACCCTAGTATCCCTACTCAGGAAGGCTTGCATGCCTTACGGGATATGATTGAGCATAGTACCGCTGATCTCTTCACTCCAGAAGATGTGGATTTTCTTGTCAGTGCAGCTGAGTTGGTGCTCAAGTGGCATTTTTTGCAGTTTGATGGCTCTTTTTATCGGCAGATTAGAGGCACTGCCATGGGCAGCAATTTTGCTGTTGTTTATGCATGTCTCTTCCTTTGCCATCTTGAGCAAGAAGTCTTCCGTAGGTTTCCTGCTCCAGAGATTCAGCTTTTCAGACGATTTATTGATGATGGGTGCATGGTCTGGAATGGCTCCAGAGAGAGATTGGTCCAATTCTTGGATTGTTACCAGTCCATTTATCCTGAGCACATTCGCATCACTTCTTGCATTTCATCATCCAGCATCAACATTCTGGACATTGTGCTTTTCAAAGGTGATGACTTCTCCACCTCTGGAAAGCTTTCCACCAGATGTTACCAGAAACCACTGAATGCATATCAGTATATTCCCTTTACTTCCTGGCATCCCAAGCACCAGAAAGTTGCATTCGTGGTTAATGAGCTGCAGAGGTATCTTCTTCGAGAGAGCACTGAGTTGGGCTTCCTCGAACTCAGACGGGTTTTCTACAGCAGGCTTCGGTCGAGGGGCTATCCACCGGATTTCCTCCAGGCATGTTTTGCCAAGGTCCTTTGGGATCAAAGGGTTGCTCTATTGCAGCAGGTCTATGCGCGAGGTCCTCTTCACTCTCTTGGCCTCAAAAGGGCCCCCTTGGTGTTGAAGCTGGACTACTGTGAAGCCACTCGTGCTTTGAACCTTGGGGGTTTCCTAAACCCTAAACTGCATGGAGAATTCCAGCGTCACCCTTTGCTTCAGCATATTCCCAGGCCCTTGATTTGTTGGCGAAATCCGCGCAAGATCGGGCATTTTTACATGAGCAGTTCCGACCCCCGGCCATGATTTTCTACAGGAGCAGTGCATTCTTCTTCCAGGAGCAGTACATGATTTTTCAGATTTTTTGCATGAGGAGAGCTATTTTTTAGCTATTTTTAGCTATTTTTTAGCTATTTTGTACTCTTATTTTTTAATATTTAAAATATTTTTAAATATTTTAATATTAAAAAATTAAAAAATTAATTAAAAATTGCCATGTACATGTACTTGCCCTGTCCGCTCTTGCTATATAAGGACAGAAAGTAGCTCACTTTCTTTGTATCACTAATGAGTCCCGTTGAGGACGAAACTAGTTTGATGTTAATACAAAGTTCTGTTCTACTTATTATGTGTTTTGCATAATTGCTTGTCCTTTAGAAATTTTTATTGTGTATCGGTTTATTTTGTATCGGTTCATCTGTCTCGGTTTTTTATCTCCAGTTCTTCTATATCGGTTATTGGGTGTATTTTCGTTTTGGTTTCCGCCTTATTCTCTTTTTTGCAGCAAAATACTGTTAAAAATTTCAAGGGAAAATGAGTGTATTTGCATGGTAAAAAATCTTGTCATAGTGAGTTTAACGAGTACTATGATTTATTGTTTGGTGGTTAAATTTTCGAGGGTTATTGTTTGGTGGTTAAATTTTTGAGGGTTTGGTGGTTAAATTTTCGAGGGAAAATGGGAGTGTATGGTAAAATTGTCACACTTCTAAATGTATATATATGTTTTGGTTTGCAATATCTAAACAAAGTTATGAATATATATATTCTTATTAAGTATTAAAATATAATATATATACTCTTATTGACAATATATCACTAATATTAGTTGTAACAAAAAAATATACAAAATTTGTATATACATTATTATTTTTAATAAATAATAATAATAATAATAATTTAAAATTTAAGATTTAGCTATGATAGATAATGTATCACTAAAAATATTGATTGAAAAGGTAAATTAAACAAATAAATTCAAAGAAAAGGTGGCCATATTGATTGATAATGTAATTTACATAACAAATACAAAATTAAAAAAAACTGCTTTATTGTATAACGATGTAATTTACACTAACAATATCAATGTCAAAAAAACATGATTGATAATGTAACATTAACAAATACAAAATTCAAATAAGAGGTGGTCTTATTGATTGACAATGTATTTTGCACTAACAAATACAAAATTCAAAGAAATGATGTCAATTTAGCTCGTAATGCATTGGGGATGTACTTTTTTTACTCTTGTAAGCCTGGCACATGGATATATAGTATATGAAACAACTTATTACTGTGTAGGGGCACATGGATACACAATATATGAAACAATTTATTAGTGTGTAGGGCATGCTCTTTTCATGCAATTTTGTTCTAGATTATATGTTTCATTTTGTAAAATGCATTTTAAAGCTTTGTAGTAACAAAGTGAGACTTGCCAATGTTGCAATTGACAAAGGTTTTGTGAAATATAACTTCATGAAACAAAACAAAATTTTCTTTATCTTTTTCCAAATCAATAATAGTTTAAATATTAATGAGATATGTTGGAAAATGTAACGAGTATTGATCTTCATAATTGTCATTGTACTCATGTAAATATGTATATCTTATGTAATAAGCAAAAGAAGAAAGCAAAATTATTATTTTAAAGCATGGGTTTCATGCTTTTTTTTATTGATCTTCTAGGTAAAACATGTCTTTCATGCTTCTAGGGTTTGTCATGTCATAAGATTTATTGTCACGAGTTAAGAGAGTCAATGTCATGTATGTAAGACCCATTTGTGCAAGATGTAACATGTAAAAGAATTTATTGAGTCAAGACAATCAAAATAAGCCTCCTAGCACAAGTTCTCCCAAAGAGGGTTATTTGATCTCCACAGATGAGTATAAATAGAAGTTGTTGGACCTCAATTGGCAGCCAATTCCATTTGTAATCAAGAAGTTTGATTCGAGGTGTGAAGTTCAAGGAGAAAAGAAGTTGATCAAGGTTTTTCCCTAATCTCTCTTACATGTGTGAAGATGTTGAGCTGCTGTAGGGGTTGAAGTTGCAAACCTACTACATGTATGAAACATTGAAGTTGGGGGTCGAAATTGGTTTGGTGTAGTCCTGGAAGGGTTTGATTCTTGTTGACTTGGATGGATTTTAACCTAATTGGAAGGGCTTCTTGGAGGGTTGACTTGGTGTAGGAGGCTTTGGTCTTGAGGCTTGGGTCTTTCTTTTCTCATTTGAAGCAGATTTTATAAGAGGAGATTTTTATGTGTTTCCCCTTGGAGGGGTTTTGCCTTGGCTTGGAGCCTAATTTCTATGTTCATTGTCTTCACTATTTATGCACTTATAATTGTTTGATGAAAGGATCTTAATAAAGAAACATAAGAAGATGAATAAAGTTCACAAACAATTATTAACATAAGGAGAAATTGAATTAATAGTTGCCCTAGTGCATTCTCCAACAAGATCACCTAGGTATTGTTGTGCATATCTAGGAAATGATGTTCATGCATATCTAGGTATGATAAACTTTAGTAAATAGATCCCTTAGTAAATAGATCCCTCATTCAAACTCCAAGTACAAGTTTTTTGGGTGTTCAATAGTAAAGGTTTTATTTGTTAATTGAAACACTCATGCATAAAAATTAGAGCACCCAAAACAAATTTGGGTCGATTCTCCTTAGCTAGTCATTAGGCGAAGGCATCTACAACACATGAACAATGCTCATCCAAAGTTCAAATTAGCTAGTTATTGCATGATAGTACACAGTTTGTGAGTGCATAGCCATTTCTTCATGAATGATGGATGAAATAGGACAAGCTAAATCAAACGACCAGATTAGTCATCTCACTTGTCGCAATGGTGTTTGTGCATATCTAGGTATGATAAACTTTAGTAAAGAGACCCCTCACTCAAACTCCAAGGAAAGATTTTTTTTTTTTGGGATTCAATAGTAAAGGTTTTATTTGTTAATTGAAACACTCATATATGAACAACTAGAGTGCCCAAAACAAATTTGGGTTGGTTCTCCTTTGCTGGTCATTAGGCGACGACATCTACATCATGTGAACAATGCTAATCAAAAGTTCTCCTTAGTTAGTTATTGCATGAAAGTACACAGTCTGTGAGTGCATAGCCATATCTCTCACAAATGATGGATGAAATTTGGCGGGCGAATTCAAACGACCATATCAGTTAACCCATGTGTCATGTGCACGAAAACCCATGGCCAAATATGGCAGGTGCAACTTTTGACGTGTTAAATTCGTTGGTCAAATTGGGCCTCTTCACTCACTGCGTGGGATAAATTGAATGGAAAGGTTGGGTAGAAATTCAACAACTAGATCTAGTAGCTGTCAAATCAGAATGTGGATTAAATTTGGTGGCTTCAACTCAATGCATGGTCTCCAATTGATGGCTAGAGTGCGCCATGTGGTGATTGAAATATTGCAAAGTGGTGTGCATCAAAGGCACATTGTTTGTTTTGTGAGCATGCCAAGTGGTGTGAATTAATAACAAGATCAAGCGTTTGTGAGCACGCAAAGTGGCATGAATCCAATGGCCATTATTTGTTGTTCTAATCTCGCCATGTGGCATGAATCCAATGCTTAGATCTAACGACTTTAAGTGCTCTAGGTGGCGTGAATCGAGGCCCAGATTTGACGGTTTTGCAACAACCACGTGGCTACAATTGAATGCCTAGATCTAGCATGTCTCTATTGCCACATGGGGAATCTAATGGTCATATTTGACGACAATGAAACAACCAAATTGCTCAATTAGAGATCTGTCGACTTTGTAATGGCCACATGACCATCATCTAGTGGCTCTGTAAGAGTCACATGGGTATATTGACGCCTAATAGAACACCACTTGCACGAACTAAGGAGCCAAATCTAAAGCCCTCCAAGCAGCCATTTGGTGGATATTTGATGACCAAATCTTAGGCCTTCCAGGCCGCCACTTGGGGCTAATCCGATGATTAGATTTGGCCCCGGTCACGCTACCACTTGGCAAAAATTAGTGTCCAAATCAAACACTTGCTAGGCCAACACTTGGCGCATATTGCAGAGGCCACATCCAACACCCTCTAGCTACCACAATGCATATCCAGAGGTCACATCCAGTGCATGGCAAGCTTGGCACAAATCTCACTGCCAAATCCAACACGTGCTAGTTCATCAATTGGCACAAATCCGATTGCCAAATCCAATGCCCATCAAACTGCCACTGACACAAATCCAATAGCCATATCCAACACCCACCACATCTAAGTTGCCACCATTATCCTTCTTTGGGTTTCTTAGAGATGAGTGGTTGGAATTCCTCATACTCAACACCTCCATTGACACAATGCCCTTTGCATTCTTGTACACGAATAATGAAGAATGTCATCAACACAGTAGCGCCTCTAAATTCACGAATAATGAACAATGTCATCACCACAATAGCACATTTGAATTCCTCGCCAACAACTTTCTTGTTTTTTTTTTTTTTTTCCTGAATAAGACTATGCTATTATATTACAAAAAAGGCAAAAATTACATCATCAGTGTTACAACAGAGCCGAAGCCCTGTGATTCCTGTCGAAGGACTGACAGTAAGCTCAGGAATAAGCATCTCCAAAATTACAAAAGACTGACACTTGAACCAAATCGACATTCATGAGACCAACATACATGTTTAGCTGAGACTGAAACACATGGAGACTGAAACAACTATAGATAGCCGTCACTGTAACAGAGAAGGACAGAATTACATAATGACAAAGACCTGACACATATAAGATAGCGGTGAGAGCAGACAGTGAAAAAATTCCTTGCTCAGAAACCTGTGGCGAATTGCAGAGCGAACTAGTCATCATCAGTGGTGTGCGGGTCGTCCTCCGTTTTGCATCTGGGAGGCTGGTGGATGTCCGGTTCGGTGGGAATGTTGCGCTGCACAGGTTCACTTGGGCCTGCCCCAGGATCTGGGGAGAAACTGTCTTGAACAGGGCGCAGCATGTCAACGGCGGGAAGTTGCATATCGACTGAGGGAGCCAACCCAGGAATCCGCGGAGGGCTGGCATGAAGAGCCTCATCTTGACCTCGAGGATTTCTGCAGTGCTCCACCGAAACCGTTACAAAGAAAGTAGAATTTGACAGTGTGCATGGAATGCGGTATCTTACCATAGGATGCTCAGAGTGCCCACATTCCATCCGTTCTTGGTGTTCCGCAGCTCTTCCTCTGCCCACTGCCCTTCCCCTGGATCGTCTGCGTTCGGAAGAAACCTCAATTGAGGAGGAGGGGGAGGGGGCTTGCCTCTGAATCGAAGCCCGGCCTCTATAACTCCCGCGCCGACTTATCCCTCGTTGGCGCTCTCGCTGCATCCTTGAATTGGGCGGGTAGCAGGTATACTCTCGCGCAGCCTCCTTCTGAACCAGAGAATGAGCCCACACCACCGCCGAGCACCCAATCCTTATACCAGACTGCGGGAGAATGACATACATCCCCGAATTGCTCGAATTGAAGGAATACCCCCTCGCGACCTCAGAACCTCCACAACCACCGTCAGAACCAGAGCAGGAGCCAATACAATGAGCCACCACGACCTCCCTTAGGACCAGAGCATGAGCCACCATGAACTGCGGGAGAATGACCGAGAAGCTTGGGCTTTGAAGCGCCATATTCCAGTTACCAAGAAGGGCAGTAAATGCCGAAAGGACTAGACTGCCATGAACCTTCACCTGCGACCTTAAATGCTGCATGCTGCTACACTTAATACACATCCTCCTGGTATACGTGTCTCGTCCGGGCGTACAGATGCCCTTATGACGAGCCACGGATCTGCTATGGCAATTAACCACCCGCATCCGGGAAACAACTTTCTTGTTAGAGTGTGGTGGTAAAATTATTGGCTCATGCTTATTTTTTGTTTTAACTCGTTGCTCAATATGTATTGCTCTTCTTATTTCATCCCTGATGTCCTAGATGCATGGTCCTAACCATGTTATATAGTTAAGGAATTAGGAGAGCCGCATTCCTCTACATCAAAGGCCTATCCTTTCCAATCATAATGAACATAAATTCTAGACGTATCTTGATGATTCATTTTGTTGCATCTAATCTCTCCCCCTCTGTTTGCCATATTTCAACTTTATTGTAAACAATTATATTACATTTTCAATTTGGTTTCTAGATTTACTAATAAAACACAATTGTGCCAATTGTAGTGGCTTTCAATGAGAGACCATGTCTTATAAATGAAATGACATATAAAATTACATTTATTAATCTCAATATTATTATACTATATTTTAATAATAATAAAAAATACAAATAAAATTAAACAATAAACATTCTAAAAGAAACATAATAAAAGAAAGTAAAAATCAAAACAAACATTATAAACACTTTTGAAAAGAAAATAAGTAAACCAAAATTCAATAAAATCATCGTCGTTCGGTCATACTTTCACGGCTTAATAAATGCAAATTAAAATAAACCTAAAAAGTGGATATATTTAATGATTTCCTGAAATCCAACACACTCAAAGCAAAGCATTATGTCTGTCTTTGAAAAGAGAATAAATATGTTGTTTTTTGAAGGCCAAAAGATATACAATGTTATATACATAGAACCAACTGTTAAGCAGTAAAACAAAATTCAATATACAATGTATATACACAGAACCAACTGTTCAGTAGTAAAACAAAATTCAATAAAATCATTGTTGTTCGGTTTCATTTTCATACTTTCACTGGGTAATAAAAAATAATTGGCTTTTTTAAGTCTTTATTACAAGACTTTGGATTTTGTGAAATAGGAAAAAAAAACAAACATGAACTTTTGACGCCAAAGATGTGGAGCCTGGATATCAATCAAGAACAAAGAAGCTGGAATTCTTTGTTCTCGTCAGCTTAGCAGTCTCCGAAGCGAAGTGTCTGTAGACTTGTCCAACAACACGATCATGGGTTCGATTCCCTTGAAACTTCTGAGCTTTCTGTATACTATTCTGAGCGGCAACACGCCTCGGGTATCGACGATTTTCCCAACCTGGAGATTTTCTGGATTTGGAAGAATTCTTTGAGCGGAACTCTGCCTCCGAACCTCAGCAGAAACCGCAAGCTCAAACAGCTTGATGTCTCCTTGAATAAATTCAGGGTATCCAGCCCGCCGGATCTCTGCTCAAGCCGCTAGCTCTTCAAGGTCTCATGTTCTCCAACAAATTTCCGTCATAATTTATCGGAAGATGAGGAGAAATTCTTCCTCGATAACTTAGTGAAACTGGTGGATAAGTTATGAGCAGATAAGAAGATAAGTTCTCATAGATAGCTCATTGGTAGATAAGCTATGTAGAGAACTTATAAGTAGATAAGTGAACATCAGATAATTTAGTAATAAGTTATTAGAGATAACTTATCTATTAAAAGGTTATCAGAAAGAACTTATCTATTAATAAGTTATGTATATAGCTATCTACTGAGTAGCTATACATGAGTACGTATCTTCTCATAAGCGATCTATTATAACTTCTGGGATGACTTATCTATCAATAAGTTATCATGATAAATTATCAAAGATAACTTATTAATGAGAGCTTATCTTCTAATAAGTTATCAAGTTATAAGTACTTGGTGCATAAGCTATCAGGGGATAAGTCGTTTTCCAACTTATCTGCTGAGTAGTTATCAGTGGATAACCCATCAAGAACTTATCTATGTATAAGTTATCATCCAAGCACTTATCTTTCCATAGGTTATCTGTGTATAACTTATCGTGATAACTATCAACAAAGTGGTTATCAATTGATAAATTATGAGTTATTAGGTAAAGAAGTTATCGAATATCTTATCTGCTGAAAGAAATATCAGTTATCCGCTGATCTCCAGGCCGTGGCTTCTGGTACAATGATCCGGTTTTGATCACCGCTGTTATGTCCAGTGCCATTGACTGCACTGGAGCCTGATGCGCCTACCGGATTTACAAAAGAACGCATAATAGGTAAATTTAGACACAGATCCATTGATTAATTGCCCAAGTAATTGAGTTGCCCTGTTGCAGTTGCTGCAGTCATATCTTCTGAGTGTTTTTAAGCCCAGATGTTCTGTTCCTGCATCAGCAGTCAGAAGCCATAGCGATACAACAGAGTCGTGAAAGTACAGGCCCCGAGCTATACCTATTCGACGCTCTGCGTGCTCTCCGGAAATCTAACGGTCTAGATGGAGAAGATCTGACGGTTAAAATCGATCAGATCTAACGGCTGAGAACGTCGATATCCAACGGTCCAGATCGCACTGATACGGACGGACCCGATCGTTCAGATCCGACGGTCAATTTCGGTTTGATCGGACGGTTCAGATCTCGCTGATCGAACGGATGAGATCAAACAGATCTGACGGCTCAAATCGCACATATTGGACGGTCCAGATCGCGCAAATCCGATAGTCCAGATTGTTCAAATCTAACGGTCTAGATTGGGAAGATCTGACGGTTAAAATCGAAAAGATCTAACGGTTGAGATTATCGAGATCCAATGGTCCAGATCGTGTAGATCGGACGGTCCAAATCGGGTAAATCGGACGGTCTAGATCGTGTATATCTGACGATCCACATCGGGTTGATCGAACGGATGGGATCAAAACTATCTGACGGCTGAGATCTGCTCTCCACAGGCCTTACGTGGACCGTCAGATTTGGGCTGCGGAAGGGCGCCACATGGCATCATGTGGACCGTCAGATCTGCGCTGCGGATGGGCGCCACATGGCATCACATGGACCCTCAGATCTGGGTTGCGGATGGGCGCCACATGGCATTACGTGGACCCTCAGATCTGGGGTACTGATAACCGCCACATGGCATCACTTGGAGCGTCAGATTTGGGCTGCAGATGGGCGCCACATGGCATCAAATGGACCGTCGGATTTGGGCTGCAGATGGCCGCCACATGGCAGCACGTTGAGCCTTGGATCTGGCCTACGGATGGACGCCACATGGCCTCATGTGGACCCTCAGATCTGGCCTGCGGATGGGCGCCACATGGTAGAATGTGGACCCTCAGATCTGGCCTGTCGATGGGCACCACATGGCTTTACGTGGACCGTCAGATCTGGGCTGCGTAAGGGCGCCACATGGCATCTCGGGGACCGTCAGATCTGGGCTGCGTATGGGTGCCACATGGCATCACATGGACCCTCAGATCTGGGTTGCGGATGGGCGCCACATGGCATTACATGGACTGTCGGATCTGGGCTGTGGAAGTGCGCCACATGGCATCACATGGACCCTCAGATCTGGTTTGCGGATGGGCGCCACATGGCATTACGTGGACCCTCAGATCTGGGGTTCTGATAACAGCCACATGGCATCACTTGGAGCGTCAGATTTGGGCTGCAGCTGGGCGCCACATGGCATCAAGTGGACCGTCAGATCTGGGCTGCAGATGGGCGCCACATGGCATCAAGTGGACCGTCAGATCTGGGCTGCAGATGGCCGCCACATGGCAGCACGTTGAACTTTGGATCTGGCCTACGGATGGACGCCACATGGCCTCATTTGGACCCTTAGATCTGGCCTGCGGATGGGCGCACATGGTAGAATGTCTTGAGTGAAGTAAATACCACGACTTCGATCTTTTTCGATAAAATCATCACGCAATCTGGCATGCGGATGGGCGCCACATGGAAGCACTTGGACCCTCAAATCTGGCCTGTCGATGGGTACCACATGGCAGCACGTGGACTGTTGGATCGGGCCTGCGGATGGGCGCCACATGGCAATACATGGACTGTCGGATCTGGGCTGCGGATGGGCGCCACATGGCATCACGTGGACCCTTAGATCAGGGTTGCGGATGGGCGCCACATGGCATTACGTGGACCCTCAGATCCGGGTCACTGATAACCGCCACATGGCATCACTTAGAGCGTCAGATTTGGGCTGCAGATGGGCGCCACATGGGATCAAGTGGACCGTCGGATCTGGGCTGCAGATGGGCGCCACATGGCAGCACGTTGAGCCTCGGATCTGGCCTGCGGATGGACGCCACATGGCCTCATGTGGACCCTCAGATCTTGCTTGCGGATGGACGCCACATGGTAGAATGTGGACCCTCGGATCTGGACTGCGGATGGGCGCCACATGGCAGCACGTGGACCCTCAGGTCTGGCCTGTCGATGGGCACCACATGGCAGCACGTGGACTGTTGGATTGGGAGTGCGGATGGGCGCCACATGGCATTACAGGACTGTCGGATCTGGGCTGTGGATGGGCGCCACATGGCGTCACGTGGACAGTGGGATCTGGGCTGCGGATGGGCGCCACATGGCATTACGTGAACCGTCGGATCTGGCCTGCGGATGGGCGCCACATGGCAGCACGTCGACCCTGGGATCTGGCCTACGGATGGGCGCCACATGGAAGCACGTGGACCCTCGGATCTAGCCTGCGGACGTGCGCCACTTGGCAGTACGTGGACCCTTGGATCTGGCCTGTAGGTGCACACCACTTGGCATCACGTGGACCGTCGGATCTGCCCCGTGGATGCGCGCCACTTGGCATCACGTGGACCCTTGGATCTGGCCTGTGTGTGAGCGCCACTTGGCATCATGTGGACCCTCAGATTTGGCCTGTGGATGGGCGCCACATGGCAGCACATGGACCGTCAGATTTAGTTTCTGGATGGGCGGCACATGCATAAGATCGGGCCTGTGGATGGGCGCCACATGGCAGCAGGCGAACCGCCAGATCTGGCCTGTCGATGGGCGCCATATGGCAACACGTGGACTGTGTGATCAAGCCTGTGTATGTGCTTGCCGAAATAAGAGTAAGGCAGATGAGGAATCAATCTGGATCGACAGTTCACTCCGATCTTTAAGCTCATCGGCTCGTGGCGACGCAGGCCACGAGCCTTCTTGAATCCCCACATCTGGCGCGGATGCTTCGATCAAATCCGTGCCGGCATCGTTACAGTCAATGTACAGAAAGCCATCTGAGGAAGTAATGAGCCTTCCTGCCAAGGGGTAGAAATGGACGAGGACTTCAGCGAGGCTCTTCTTGAGAAGCTCCACCACTGAAATAAAATGGTGATCATCGGCGAAGGGCGTTTGGTAGATGAGACCCTTCTGAATGTAATCGATGTAGAGCATCCATAAATCGGAAGGGCAGAGCTTGCAATGTTGGCGCTGCGATAGGCGAGATGGGATTACTGTTGATTTTTTGTCCAAGCGGACCACTCTGCTGCTAGAAGGGATTCAGATTCGAGAGACATGGCGAAAAGCTTGTATTCATGACTGGAGTTTTATAAGGCGATGTTCAGCACAGTAATAACGTACACCTAAACTTTGGATCAGTGTAGCGGCAGTGCTGTGGATAAGTGAAGACTTCGGACAGCGATGGTTATGCCCACTCAGCCAGAGATTTCGATCAATGCTCAGGCGTATCTGCCTGCACTTTTTTATATGGTTAACGCTTCACAGAAAGAAATATATATTCTTTGTCAGCTTGAATTGAAACAGTTACAGTTCTATATTCTTTGCAGCTTGAATTGAAACAGTTCTATAGTCTTTCAGTGTTAGAATTCTCCGTATCACATTGGTTGCATGGTTCAATTGTGTGAAGTTTCTCTATTCTCAATAATGTGGAATGCAAAAAATATATTTATTACCAAAAAAATCCAGAAGGGTATTCTAATAAAGCGCGGTTATATTTGGTGTTGATAGGATTTTTTTTAATGAAAAAGTTACAAACACAATGATCTTTCACTTATTTACCTTTAATAATAATCTTTAAAAATTGTAGTATAAATATTTTAAAAGGATATATTTTCACTTCATTTTCATAGGAGTTTTTATTATCTAATTTCCCTGTGCATCACATGGGCACAGAATAATTGAAAAATCTTCGGAATCAAACAGAAGAATAGAATAACACATTCATGAAACTACATGCATTGAGACATCGTTTGATAACATCATGATAATATAATGAGCTTCGGCTTCATTATATTAGTTTAGTTTTCCAACCACCTTCGCCATTAGCCGCCTTCCTCCTAAGTATGGGTTTGCTAGTGGGGAGATTGGTGGGGAGATTGGTTTTGACATTTACTTTTCTATGGTCGAGGAAACACCATGGTCCTTGCAATGGATATGACCAAGTGGTTAAGTATGATCTCGATGAACTCGATCTTGGTCCTTGTGAAGATGGGTTTGTACAAACTTACTAATATTTTGTTGAGAGTGGTAAGAGCGAGCTTATCATATTTTTTCTATGAAGTTTTTTAAGTTTTTTCGAATGCAAATTTCCACAGTTGTAATTTATAATGAGAGAAAACTTTTATGGAGAAACTATGCTAACCAATTGCTTAAAAGTCCTAGCAATCAACACAATGGAGTGCAAAACTAGTATTTGAAAGAATTTATTAAGATTGGATGTTTCAACAATTGTTAACACAGTTTCTCTAGAAAAATTATCTCAGTTTTTAAGTTATCGTTACATCTGATGTTGTGAAACTTTGCTTTTCTTATGGGCTTGAAGGGTATCTCCGCTGTTGGGTACAAGCAATAATAAAAAACAATAGTTCTAGTTGTTGTGTGGATGGTTATTTTTGGTATATTAATTTTTCTTTTAATTTAAATTTTTATCTTATGGTTATAAATGAAAGATGATGCCATATTTTAGTTGTTTCATTTGCATCAACAATAGATGAAATTTCAAATATTAACTATCTTACATCTCTAAATCTTTGTTTATTTTTACATTTACTTAAAATAATTATGAGATTACCACAAATGGCACCATGGTAAAACAACAATTGATAAATGACATCACATTGCAAATTGAAAATGACACTTGAGAAGGGGGAAAATGACCACGATCAACATATTTACTAATATGGTCGTGCTAATTTGTAAAGATATTGCATTATTTTGGTAATAATTATATATTAGTTATTGCAATTTTTTATTATTTTGAATCTAATTGCAAAAGTTTTGAAAGTTAGTTCTTAGAACTAATTCTATATGAAATATTGTTGTTATTGTGAATAGTGAGGTAGAATTGTATCAAGCAATCCACTGTTTTATGATAAGTCAAATCACATTGAGATCAAATACCAATACATTCATGATATGGTATGGAAGGGAACAATGAGGCTCTAGTATATTCCCACTAATGAGCAGATAAATTATATTATTACAAAATCTCTATCCCGGGCAAAGTTTGTATACTTTAGGGACAAGCTTCGACTTGTGGAGAACCCCTTTATTAGTCAGAGGGAGTACTGATGTGATAGGAATAGGTGCACGACTCAAATTTTTAGTGACAACAGGAGCATGCCCAGACTGATAACAAGGGCGAGATAATTGCCCAAACTATTGGAAAGATAGCATGAGGGACATATATTCTTGAGAGGAATGGTCACGGAGGCCTTGAAACTTAATGGAGTGGTTCCTTTTTAGCATCATGGCCTAGAGTGAGGCCTTTGGAGTTGGGACTTGGGTGTCCCTAAGGTTTGACCATGGGTGATGGCAACCCTTGACTAGTTGAAGTACTATGAGGTGAGGTGCTCACTGGATCATGGTTACTAATTGAGTGATTATCATTGGTTAGGAGTGCTAACTTGAGTTGTGGTACCTATTGGATGATGATGATGCTAATGTGGGTCAAGAGTGTTGACCAAGATGATGATGCTATCAATGAGTTGTACCTTTCCTTAGAGAAATCATGTATAGAGAAAACATTTGGATAGTCATTATGAATACCTCCCTACTAAAAGGGACTATTGATTTTTGTAGCTATTGTAAGTTTTCATAATGTTCATTTTTATTTATAATAATAAAATATAAATTATATTTCTGATAAAATAAAATTATTTGAAGCATGTTCTTTATGATCTTATCAAGGGCGAGAAAATGAAACTTTGAATTTGTATTCTAGACACCACAAGATGCCCAATTCAGCATCCCAGTGGTGAAGTTGGCCTTGCCCAAGAGGAACCTATTCGATGCCTTCCAATGTGAATACATAGAGACCACTTGATATCTACTCTAAGGCAATTCACATCTCATCATAAAGAGTATTTTTTGATCTAGCATAATGGATGAGGACAAGGAAGAAGAAGGACGAGTTGAAGAAGAAGAAGAAGCCGAATTCAAGAGAATTCTTCTCACATGTGTGATATTTTGTTGCGCTCACATGTGTGGATATTGAAGTTCCAAACTTCTGTGATAAAGCTTGATTACGTGTCTGAAATTCTGAGGTAAAGGAGACGCTGAAATTTGGCCCTAGTGCATACCTATAATGAGTTTGTGGAGAAGCTCCTTGAAGTGATTTGGTGAAGTTTGACTTGACATCGTGAGGTATCTTGTGGTTGTCATGTTGCTAATTAGTTTGAATTTGATGTATCTCTTGTTGCATTGATTCTGTAAGGAAAATGTTGGCTGGGATTTTTCCCCAAGTGGGTTTTCCCATAGTAAAAACTTATTGTCTCTTTATGCATTGCGATCTCTATTGCTCTATTGTCTCTATGGTTGAATTTATGAATATGTAATTGCTCAAAGATACATTGAAAGAGAAAAATAATTATCAAGTCTCATAAATAAGTGGTTATATACTTTTCGCTAGAAAAATCAACACTCTAAACAACTTAATGTGGACGATGAATGTCGGCTATGGAATGCCCCCAGATTGGCTTGTGG
This sequence comes from Pinus tabuliformis, assembly GCA_031772625.1. Classification (NCBI taxonomy): domain Eukaryota; kingdom Viridiplantae; phylum Streptophyta; class Pinopsida; order Pinales; family Pinaceae; genus Pinus; species Pinus tabuliformis. The sequence goes on from CM062816.1 coordinate 422,154,682, forward strand.
ATAACTTTATTATTGCGAAAAACTTTTCCATAATGTGTGACTCTAGGAGAAGTATGCATAGTAGTTTCAAGTAATATATATCTTTTGATATTTTGCAAGTCTAATATCGATGTGAATGTATTAATTTTAATATTTAAAAGTTATAATATATATCATCATTTAAAGTTGATAGTAAAATAATTTATTTGATGGGTATCATAGGTTGTTAGTTTGATAATAGTTTTAAAATTGGAATATTATTATTTGTAATAAAGAGATACCCACTAGTGATGAACCTTCTTTATTAATGGATTTTCTTTTTATAAGTAGTATGAAGTAAGCAACCATTCTAAATTAATGTGTGGTACGACATGTATATTAATAGGCGGTAGGGCATATCTCCAGTTGGCTTTGATCTCATTGACAATCACATGAAAAAGTCTTTAACCCCAATGGAAATCAAGGAAAATAAACTTCAAGGCTCCAAGGATCGAGTAAATTGATTCATATTGTTGCTTTTTCTAAACTTTGAAAGTTTTTGGGAAAACCATTGGAAAAGTGTAAACCATTGGAAAAGTGAATCATAAACACATTTTAAGGTTTGATTTTCTCAACAAGATTGTGCTATAGGACAATACACTTTTAGTTTTGAGAAGAATATGGATAGCTAAAAAGTCTATTTTGTTTGAAGAGAAAATAATTCTTGTGTTTCAAATAGTGACACATTAATGCATTATTTGCATATAATAGAATTATTCTATAACGTTAAACCATAGAAAATTTTATCAAATATATAATGGGTGATTTTTTAGTTAGGAGGTATAATTTGGAGATATATTGATGGACAATTCTAAAACTCTTAGAATAATATTTGAAAAATAAATCATAAATACTGAAAAATAAATCATAAATACATGTTTTAATGCTTGTTTTTCTCAACAAGATTGAAATTGCTATGGGACTATTCCATTTTTGGTTTTGTGTTTTGCTGCGAATATAGATATTTAAAACTTTATTTTGTTTGAAGAGAAAATTCTATACGCTTTCTTTTAAGTAGTGACATATATTAATGCTTTATTTGCATATTATAAGGTTACTCCAAAAGTTAAACCATAGAAAATTTTATCGATGGTATAGTGGGCAATTCTTTAGATTGGAGATATTTTGGTGTTTATCTAGATTCTTTAGCTAGGAGATATTTTAATGGGGCTTGTCAAGACCCATGTTATTTAGTTTGGAGATATTTGAATGGGGCTTGTAAGACTCAAGTTCTTTAGTTCGGAGATATTTTGATGGGGCTTGTCAAGACCCAAATTCTATTAGTGAAAATGGTTTCATTATTTTTCAAAGACATATCTCATGTCAAGGTAATATAGGAAGAGAAAATAACCTAGGGGAATTCACATAAATTGAGACACAAATAAATATTTGGTGCAATAAGTAGCTTTCTCAAGCTTTATCCTTGTTAAGTTTTTAATTGAATCGATTCATGTCTATTAGGCCTCACTCACATGGATTCCTTGAGGCATATTAAAGAATGTCAAATAGATATCCACTAAAGGTTGAGAAATCTAGGGCATCATGAATTAAGTGATTTCTCTTAATTAGTAAGCTTTATCCTTGTTAAGTTTTTAATTGAATCGATTCATGTCTATTAGGCCTCACTCACATGGATTCCTTGAGGCATATTAAAGAATGTCAAATAGATATCCACTAAAGGTTGAGAAAGCTAGGGCATCATGAATTAGGTGATTTCTCTAGATTAGGATTTTCTTGTTGCTTAAGTTATCAGTGTTCTTCTTCATCAAACAACTACCAATGCATGACATAAATAGACAAGAGACGTAGAATGTAGGCTATAATCTAGGGCCAAAACCTTTCACTCTTTGAGAGGAAAACCTGCACAAATTATTCTTATAGAGATTCCAATTGATGAATACAAAGACCAAGACCCTTGACCTATCATCCACTACAAGACCAGGACACTAGTCCTCTTCCACCTTATTGATTAATCTCTCTCAGTTTCTTCTACTTCAGATCTTGCATCGTATGAGATCACTGTAGTCATGTAATTATATCAAACTGAGGTCACTGTAATGAACCCCTCTTTCAACAGTAGAACCAAATCCTTATGTCTGAGATAGTACCGAGACCTTCTTCAAATAATAACACCAAGGCCTAGTCACACACTAGTGACCTTCTTCCTGAGAGGCACCGAATTCTCCTTTGTTGTGAGATAGAGATTATATCGAATTAATGTGGTATAATACCAAACTAGTGGTCCTTTATGATACAAAAATGTGACTATTTCAGAGCACCGAACTGTGGTCTATACAAAGACCATTCTCTCCCTCAATGTCACTATGATCCGAAATTCAGAGGGATCCAAATTCCCTTGACAACACCCAATCTCCAATTTTGTACCCTAGTCCGAGCTACTTCTACACCCTTATCCGAACTCTAAAATTGTTATCCGAAAATCTCAGAGATATCCAAATTTTTGAACGTGGAAATGCAAAGTGCCTTCACACCTATATATAGTTGTTTGCCTATCAGTATAAGTTGACAGAAAATTTTGAATATGTGTGTCTAGATATAAGGTGAGTTGACAGGAGTTTCTTCTACATATTAAGACTGACATGAAGAGGAGGACTAGTGCATGTCGTTGGAGGGCTTCTAGACACTCTTTTATAGACTCATATACATTAGTCATATCCCCAAGAAGGGTTCTTCATACATGACATTGACTCTTTGAATTTAATGACAACTCCTAAGGTTCTCAATGGGAGCCATCTAAATAAAATCTCTTGCTCATGAAACCCATGAAGCAAGAATTACAAAATAATTTTATTTTTCTTCTTTTCATCATTTACAAAAATCACAATTACATGTCATTATGAAGATTGAACCTAGTTACACTTTTCAACACTCCCTCTTAACTAGGGAGGTATTCATAATGGTACTTGGTCATTCTCCATATGAATAATTTCTCATCAGAAGAGTCAGATTCGTAACCCATCTGTATAGCATCACATCAACCAACATTGTTACATAGCAAGGCCTTGACTAATAACTCTATCCACATGATCATAGATGATCCAGGTGGATATTGGTGGCCACCCACCAATTCCACTTGGACCCCCACCATTGTTTCTTTTAGTTTTTCAGTTTCCTTAATTGTAGCGCAATTTACTATTTTTAGAAGCTTTTTCGGGTCCTGAACTTCCAGAGCTGTTTTGAGGCCCTAAATGATTTTTTTTTGGGAAAAATGGGAGCTCATCCCAAAGTTGTATTTCTTGGATAGATCTTTCTAACGAGGTATCGTGCATGTCAAACGGAGATCGTATGCAAAAGTTACGACCCCAGGAAGTTGATGTACCAATTTACCCAAAACATGGCCCATAGTTTGACGCTTCATCTCCTAGGGTTAGGTTTTCGGATGTTTAGGGTTTTCCATTGTTTCTAAACAATAAATAGGCCTTCGAGCCTCATTGTAAGACAATTCAGAGGCATGTAGCTGCCACATCTCTCCTTAGAGATAAGCTACCATTGCCCGAGCTAGTTTATTTCCATTTCTATTTGTAAGCATATTTCAGTATTTTACATTAATGAAATGAAGTATTATCTTTTCTGCATCTTTATATTTATGGTTATCTCTGAAATTTGTTGCGTTCCTATTGTTGGCATTATGGCTAATGTGTTGTCCTTGATGGCAACCCATTCAGGTGATAGATCACAGTACTTCAAGTCAGCAGCAGAGATTGATGATCAACTATCAAATATTGAAGAAAATAAGGGGTACGCAGGTACACCTTGCATAAGGTGCGTACACGCAGGTCAGTGTTACATAAAGTGCGTACATACCCGCAGTTATCCCGTTCAGGAGGTGCGTACCCCCAGTGCACAATTTTCAAGGAAAAGAAATTCACATGTGGGGTTTTCTTATGTTTTACTCTTGGTATTTAGCCGACGGTATTGTGTTATTATTGATCCATGATTTAAGGAAGAGCTTTCCTATATAAAGCAAAGGAGATCATTTGGCTTGTGTATGTTTTTTGGTTGAATATCTTATGAGGGCTAGATCTGGTCTAGATCTAAATAAGGCGAATCTATTGATGGACCGAGATCTCTTCGGCGCATGTTCAGATCTGTAGATCTGACTGTCTGGGTTATTTCTGAAGTCTTGAAATCATCTATGCCCGAAGGTACGCAGGTACAGTGAGAGAAAAGTGCGTACATACGCAGGAACGAAGCGTTTCAGGTGCGCCGATACGCAGGCACAGAAGGGTTTCAGGTGCGCCGGTACGCAGGCACAGAAGGGTTGCAGGTGCGCCGGTACGCAGGCACAGAAGGGTTTCAGGTGCGCCGGTACGCAGGCACAGAAGGGTTGCAGGTGTGCCGGTACGCAGACACAGAAGGGTTGCAGGTGCGGAGGTCCGCAGGCAGTTCAATGGACTCAGAGCGAGGTACGCAGGCTAGCAGTTGAGCAGGGTGCGTACGTAAGCAGGCGAGCAGTTGAGCAGGGTGCATACTGTAAGCAGGCAAGCAGTTGAGCAGGGTGAGTACTGTAAGCAGGCAAGCAGTTGAGCAGGGTGCTTACATAAGCAGGCTAGCAGTTGAGCAGGGTGCTTACTTCTCTTAAAATCTTTGTTTATCATTGTTGTGTTCTGGGTTTGGTCCTATTATTGTTGATATGGTTACTACAGTTGACTGGGTGATTCTATTATACTTGATGATCATTTGATGCTTATGGATCCAGTTTGAAAATTTATGAAAAGTGGTCCTTGTAAGAAAAGAAGTAGGGGGTTGTAGCTCCCTTCCAGGAGAGACTGGAAAACGAGAGAGAGAGTTGTAGCTCTCTGCAGGTTGCAGCCCGCGTACTGGTAAAGGACTGCACCAATACAAAACCATTGTAAAAGGAGTTTCTAATTTGAAAGAAGATAGAGACATATTGCAGCAGGTGGTTTTCACCCACATTGGGTTTCCACCTTACATCTTGTGTTCTTTGGTGTGACTATCTGTTTTCTTTTGTTCATGCTCATTATTTTATGGTACTGACATGCAAAAATAATTCAAAGAACAAATAAAGAATATTTATTAAAAGAATTAGATAATACTGATTCACCCCCCCTCTCAGTATTATTTCCAACAATTGGTATCAGAGCAGGTCCTTCAGAGAAGCTTGATCGCTTGAAGGTAGATCGTTCATCATGAGCAACTACGAGAGAGAAGCATCAATCAGGCCACCGGTTTTTGATGGGACAAACTTCAATTATTGGAAGGTAAGAGTTACTACTTATCTTCAATCTCTTGGTACAGAAGTTTGGGACATCGTAGAGACAGGCTACGCTTTTCCTTCAGTTACTCCTACAGATGCAGCCGAGAAAAAGAAGTATGAAACAAATGCGAAAGCAGTCAGTACCCTATTAGGATGTATATCTCAATCAGAATTCATGAAGGTAATGCACTATAAATCCGCAAAAGAGATATGGGACAAAATTGTCACGAGCTATGAAGGAGATGAACAGGTAAAGCGTGCTAAACTTCAAACTCTCAGAATTCAGTATGAGACTCTCAAAATGTATAATGATGAAAGTGTGGCTAACTATTTTCTTCGGGTAGATGAGGTTGTTAACTGTATGAAAAATTTGGGTGAAGAAATAAAAGAGGCTATTGTGGTTGAAAAGGTTCTAAGATCATTGTCCCCCAAGTTTGAATCTAAAGTATCTGCAATAGAAGAAAAGGAAAATCTACGAATTCTTACTATGTCTCAGCTACATG